>CM076685.1:35339508-36539508 GCA_038501925.1 Xenopus petersii
TATGAAGAATTACTGGCCAAGATCGGATTGTTTACACCAGAGAAGAGATAAACATATACACACATATTAAGGGATCATATAATAAAACTCTCTGATGCTATTTCTACCTGAAGGACCTTGCAGCAGATGCTTAGAAGAAAGTAGGTTTTATCTAAATATTCAAAAAAGGTGTGTACAGTTAGTGCTGTAAAGTTTCAAGAAAGGGTTGGATATGTTTTAGCAAGTGAGAAAATACAGGGTTACTGAAATTAGCTCTTAGCTCAAATTTGATACTGGTCTGACTGCCATCTTGGGGTCAGGAAGGAAGTTTCCCCATTCTGAGGCAAATTGGTAGATGGTTTTTTTTTGCCTTTCACTGGCTCAACTAGCTGTAAGGCATCTTTCATTTAGAAATTAAGAAAAAAAAGTTGAACTCAACGAACCTGTGCCTTTTTCCAACCTAACTTACTATGTTCTGTGTCATTCTGGGTACAAAATCAAGAAGGAATATATTACATTTAGAACCCATCCTTTTCGCTAATTTCAATTTGAACATTCGCGAACAATTTATTTAAAGATTACATGTAGTCTTCAAAACAGTGTGAGCAGCAAATGTTGCAGAACATAGGTGAAACAATGGTGAAACAATTGGATGAATTATCCTGATTTGTTTAGCTGTACTGAAGACATTTTAAAAGTGTTTCTACAGTAACAAATAATTCCAGTCACAGTTTTCAAGACTAAGTCATATAGCACATGCAATGTAAGGTGTCTTTATTAGAAGCTAATCCTGAGATCAACTGGATGTCAGATGCTAAAGGGTATTCAAAATACTGGAAATATTTACTGAAGGTAGGTAAGCAAGCATGCCAGTGCCATATGGAGACAATTAAAACAAATCTGTTAATCCATGCTCCTTACTATTGAATTCAGTCTTTCATTCATTACATATAGTATATCTTTCAACAGGACCAGCACACTCGCATGGCCAATAAAAAAGCAAAATGCATTAAATCATATATCGTTTGTGTCCAAAGTTTCAGTCCATGATAAAAAGTTCCAAAGTGAACATATGGTGTTTCCATATTCTATCTAATCTTATTTTACAAAATACTTACAAAATAAGTGCCACCTTTCTAAACATTGAGAAAGAATATAAAATGTTAACTGTCTGAGAAAGTGTTAGAGAAAATCTGTAAGACACAATATTCACACAGACCACGATCAAAGAGATAAAGTGGGATAAAGTTTCAGTTATCCAGATCTCCATTGCAAATTAAGGGTAAGGGCACAAGGGCGATTCGGGGAGATTTAGTCGCCTGGCGACTAATCGCCACGACTTTGCGGTGACCAATCTTCCCGAACGCCTTCCCTCACTCTTGCACTGGCTAAAACGAAAAATTGCCTCACAAAGAAACTTCGGGCAACTTTGGAAAATGAAATTTTCCATTTTAGCCAGCGCAAGAGTGAAGGAAGGAGCTTGGGGAGATTGGTCGCCGCAGAGTCGTGGCGATTAGTTGCCAGGCGACTGAATCTCCCCCAATTGCCCAGTGTGCCCTTACCCTAAAGGGTTTCCCAGCAGGACAATGCCCCAAAAACTTCAAGCAGCACCCAGCAATGGTTAAAGATAAAGTGCTTGTAAGTGTAAAGTGGCCAGCAATGAGCCTAGACCTAAATCTAAACATCATGGCATTATATACTAGATTAAATAACAGTGTTGTCTAGAATATGTTAATGCAATTCGATGTTTTTCAGCCTGGAAGAGTAAGTCTTTACCCAGACACATTAAAGAGCAAAAAGCATACTATACATCAAGAAGTTTTTGGTGGACCTGAAAAGCAAATAAAAAAAATAAAACAAAACAAAAAAACAAAATCCTGAAATTATATTTGACAGTTCTCCGATGCTGGAATTAATTTAGAGCCGACGTATGTGGCCATATTTATGTACAGGTATGTGATCTATTATCTGCAGTGCTTTGGAACTGGAAGTTTTTTTGGATAAGGGGCCACTATGTAATTTGGCTCTTCATACCCTAAAGCTGGCCACAGACGCAAAGATCTGATCATACAAATCAATGTACGATCTGACTTTCCCATCTCCCAACCTGCCACTAACCATTCAGACCAAATAAAGTAGTAAAGAACAGATCAGCCGATGTTCTGCCCCTGACAGCATTCGTGCGATAGACAAAGCTAGTGACAGTCTCCCGCTGCAAATCGTACGATCTGCAATACATGCAGAGATATTATTGGCAGGCGACAGAAATTTTCTGACCTGTCCGATCGACCAAACGACCGAACTCTGCCGGACGAAAAATGTCAGGACTCTCCACACACAGTTCGAAAATGAGATCTTTGCGTCTATGGCCATCTTTAGTCATACTAAGGTCTACTAAAAATAATAATCCCAAAATTATTGTTTTGCTACCAATATGAATTTATAAAGCTTGGTTGCCATCAAGTACAAGGCACTGTTTTATCATTACAGAGAAATCATTAAAAACAATTAGAATTATTTGCTTAAAATGGACTCTATGGGAGATGGTCTTTCTGTAATTCTCAGCTTTCTGAATAATGGCTTTCTGAAAAAGGGCATCCATATTTAAATATATGCCACAGAAACTATTCGGCATCACTTTTTACACATGCTATTACGGTGTATTTGTAAGCTTTTGAAAGAGCTGTTTGCATATACATTTTTCAAATTAACCAAACTTGTGTCATCCCCTACATGTTTTGAAAACGGTTGAATTCTCCTTCAAATGCCCAAAATCTGCAGAGAAATCGTGCAGAGTTATTGCATACCCAAATGATTAACAGATCAAGTTAATCTGTTGCACATCAAAGGCATAATTTTGTCCTTACATCATAAATAGGGATGCAGCTATTTACATTTCTTTTTAAAGAGGTTGGGAGGAGAACTTTTCAATTTCTCGTTCTCTCTACAGCTTTACGTCAGCAAGCCAGAGTTACTATGGAAACAGACAAAACACAACTGGCTGGAGACAGACATCGCTATCACTGAATACGAAGCTTCCAGTTATATATTTGCAAAATCAGATGTAGGAAAATCACCTAAAAACAATGTTGTCTGGAAATAAAGCCCTTTATGATAAAAAAAGACTTTTCAGACTATGCTGTTCCTTGAGGAGGAAAAACAAACAGCATGGGCTTTCCTAATAGACAGACCCCTACACAAATCCACCTGCCTGCTTGATTTAATAGCCAGTACAGGCACATTAACCTATGAAGCCTCTGGAAACTAAAATTAGAAGCCAGCTAGATCGCCGATAATAAATTGAAATCAATTTGTACTTTTTGAACACAAATGGTCTCTGCGCTGCCTCAGGGTTTTACATACAGTATGAGCTATTTTATGCAATATCTTTTTATAGAGAACTACATTGTTCAGGGGGTAAAGTTTTCCTTTAAGACAGTGCCACATTTCATATTCAAACACTAAAATGTGTCTCAGTTTATAATTCAATACCTTCCGGCAAATGGCAGATTTTACCAAGGCAGAAGTCCCGAAAGAGCCGCACTACATTTTAGAAAATTCATATAATAGTGGTGGTTCCATTTGAATTTCAACCCAAATGCTGTTCGTTCAGCTGTCCCATGTCTAGGGAAGGTTTCACAAATAAGATATAAAGATCAATATAATCAGATAACTGTTTAAGCAACTCTTAAGCAGAACTATGACATATTGTATTACTTAGTTAATTAGTGGAGAAACTACAACTTCCTTTCTTCAGTGTTGGCTCAGCAGGCTAGGAGTAAAGTGACAGGGCCGCTTCTGCCATAAGGCAAGGCAACTTTGCCCCAGGCACATATGGTATTTATCAAATAGTGAACTCTATTGATAAATACACTTTTGAAAATCCCATAGGAATTAATTGAAAGTGGGCGAGTTTTTCTGTGGCAAGCTCTAATCACATATTTTGATAAATCTGTCCCTTAATAAAAATTTCTAACAAATTAGAAGATTTAACAAAGCATTTACTGAATGCTCTATGGCAGGGATCCCCAACCTTTTGAACCCGTCAGCAACATTCAGAAATAAAAGGAGTTGGGGAGCAACACTTGCATGAAAAATGTTCTTGGGGTGCCAAATAAGTGCTGTGATTGGCCATTTGATAGCCACAATGTGGAATGTCAACCTCCATTGAGACTCTGTTTGGCAGTACACCTGGTTTTATACAACCAAAACTTGCCTCCAAGCCTGGAATTCAAAAATAAGCTCCTGAAGCTTATAAGTTTTGAGGCCACTGGGAGCAACATCCAAGGGGTTGGAGAGCAACATGTTGCTCACGAGCTACTGGTTGGGGATCACTGCTCTATGGAATTTATGATTGTTTTCTCTAGATTTTGTGTTACGCCTCCTTATAGGTGTGTTAATTGGTAAGATTAATCAACTTTGAACAGCTTCTCGGCTATGAGGGGGTTAGAATTAGGGATGTGCCGAATCTAGGATTTGGCCTTTTTCAGCAGGTTTCAGCCAAATCCAAGTTCCTGGATGAACCGAATCCTAAAAATCATGCAACTTTTCGTCACACAAACAAGGCACCAAACACATGGTTCTCTTTAACCCTTCCTATCCTTATTGGCATTCGGCCAAATCTTTCATGAATTATTCTGGATTTGGCTGAATCACAACATAATGTATATGGTGCATCCCTACTTAGAACTCTGAATTGTTAAACTTCCAAAACACAATTCATGTCAGTGGGGGTTGTTACAAATAAAAAAGAAACTCTTCTTGGATCAGTAGCAAACTTTCCCAGCATGTAAAAAGAGCTTTATAAATGTATAGGTCTAGGTATAAATACACCAATAAACCAGCCTGTCCGTTTATTTATTATGGAATCAAAAAATAAATCAAACAAACAGAAACAGTTTATTTTTACCAGTTATTATTAAACTAGTGCAAATTGGCTCCAATGTTAATATTAAAGACAGAGTGTAAATAAGCATAGAGAGGAATTATTCTAGTAATAAAAATGTCATAGTTCCATAAATCATAATAAAAATTATGCGGGTCCCGGTACTCAATGGGTCTTACGAAAGATAAGCCTCAACCAGTTTGGCAGTTGTTAGGAACAGCTATAGAGTAAACTGCATTTAAAGGAACTTACTGTGCTATGTTTGCTTGTTTTATTTAAAATCATATAAAGTAAACTCAGATTTTTTGGCTGTATATTTGCTACCGATATATCTATATAACATTTGCCAAATGGTAAGAAATCCTGTTATACAACTATTTAATTCCATTTGGATTTTATGTGACAAAATTAAGATAAATTTAAAATAAAATTAACAAAAAATAAAATTTTTACCTTTAAGACAATATAAATTTTATCAAACAAAAAAGTCCAGACAACTTGCTTAATGGAACAAAAAAAGGTTTTTACCAAGCAAGAAAATGCAACGTTTCGAAGCTCCCGCTTCTTTATCAAGCATTTATATATATATATATATATATATATATATATATATATATATATATATATATATATATCTAGATACAGTTAGGTGCACTCACGGGTATCGTGGTAAAGCAATATCTTTTATTGGAGTGTTACAAACTACCCCACATCAACGCGTTTCGGTTCTCTCTGAACCGTCGTCAGGATGCACCCAGTAGTCATCACATGATACATAAATACAAAAATCCACCAATCAGTGTAAAGTGTTAATTAAATATTCATGACAGTGAACGTGTTCATCATTTAAGTGTTAGCAACAGCTGCGATACTAATTAGAAAAATTAAAAATCCTAATGTGTATTAAAAGTCGTATATAAAAATGTGTAAAAATGTTAACCACATTATTAAAAAAACAGTTCTAAAGTGCATAGTTGTAGCCCATCAAAACGTTTTAAACATACAAAAGTTTGTGGAAATGACAAATCTAACAAACTGGGTTATCATGGATGCCATATTAATACAGCTCCAGACGGGAAATATTTTTAATATATATATATATATATATATATATATATATATATATATATATATATATATATATATATAAAATTTCTAATAAGACGTTTCAGAAAATGCTTATTACAGAACCAAAGTTATATATTCTAGCAACAGGTAGGCCAGCATTATTCAATTTTCTTTTAGAATAAAAACTTATCCACAACAATGTCACACTCACTCCCAGCATAAAATATGTAATTTACAATGAAATGAAAATTGATTAAGGTAAAATAATGCATTAAATGTCATCCTGGTCTCTTTATTTGGATCAATAGGACAGTACCCAGAATTATTGTACATTTTTGATTGACTCAAAACTATTAATAAACCAAGTAGGTTATACATGAGTATACAAATAAACACATTTTTAAAAAATGTAAATACTATGTAAAGCATGTAAGAATATTTCACACATAACCCATCCATGTCTTTTTCAAGGTCTCTGAATTTTTCACCCTGAAACCAGTTTACTGGGTAAAGTTGCCAGAAAAAAATGAGTAAGAAACAATTAACTGGGCATACCTTGACACCATCTGTCTTCTTGTTCAATAAACTCTTGGCAGCTAAAAAGAAAAAGTAGAGAAGATTGGTTAACTTACAGTTTACACTGCACATGAGTCCACGAATAGAACTGCTAAAAATACTTTTTGCCTATTATAAGACAAATGTATGTTTTCTGTTACTTCTTGAGCTCGACAGGGCAAATTGAAACTGGTTTCAGTTTCCCACATCCTGTTTCTGCAAATAAATTGTATTAGCAGTTTACAGATAAAGCTCCTGCATAATGTCTTCTATTTATCCGTAAGGTATGATGGACACAACAATTGATTTATTTATACAGAAAGAATTAATTTCATTTAAGGTAGTAAATGGAAAAACTAAACAAATATCTAACTACTGCTTTATAATACAAAAAAAGAAAATATGCATTTATTAAATTAAAAGAATAGACAATAGGTATAAGCATTAGTTCTATTCACTCAGCTCATGTTGGAAAAAGTGTATTGGTTTATATAGGTGTATACTGTCCCTTTAAAACTAATATGACAACTGTTCCAAATTGATAGAAATGTACAGATTTGTATAAGGTTAACTACTTGAAATAAAACTTATAACCATTTTAGTATGTCAGAATGAAAATATGATCAACATTAAAAAACTTCTCATTACTGAAAAATGTGTAAAACTATTTTAAACCAGTTGCAATTATATATTTATTAGTATTATTAGTACAGGTACTAACACATCAACTCAAAATCTTGCTAAATTAGTAGTAAGAACAAAAGATATTTGGTATCTATAGGGGTATTACTAAAGCATCTTCACACAATTCTTGCCTGACTTCCATGATCAATGTAGCAGTTAGCTGTGCACCTAACAGCAACTATCAGGCTCAGAAGTTATTCCTAAATCTGTCAATAGACAAGAGATTTCCTCTGAGTCCAACAGAATTTAATGGACAGGTATTATTAGTTCCTGTCTGCTGGTCATACAATATTTGCCAGTGCTGTAAATTCTGACTCTGTTTGTCATGAGTTCATTGGAACGGTGAACCTAGGTTGATAGTTATGATTATTTATGAAACAAAATGGTTCACGGGTAGCACACAGTGTCAGCTAAATGCATAATTTGGCAAGTTGCTAAAACTGGTATACTATTTACAGATCAGACTGTATTTATTAGACTTAGATCATTACATAGGTATATCATGAATAAGTTATATGAAACCATTTATGACTGTATGGAAAAAAATCTTTGCATGGGTTGTGTATATACGCACAATCCATGCATTACCATGGCTCAGATGGCTCACCGTTACAGAATGCACTTTACATTAAATTGTTGCTTTTATTGTGGACCATACACAATGCTCTATGCAAGGCCTGCTCTTGAGCAAAGGATACAAGCTAAGTTTGTCATTTGTAATGTGCAGGTCATGCGGGTAGCTCATGGTCACCTTTTTTTGCACCACAACCAATAGCAAGTAAAGCATTTGCTTTAATAGAGATGCTTGACTTCCTTATAGTTGTCCTCTACGGTTATCACACAAAGACATAGAACCTTTTTTCAATAAAGTTCCCACAATCCTTCATACCTTTGGAAATCCTGGAGTCACTGTGCTGTTTTCTTAAATACTTGTAATATATGAAAAGATAGCCGATACCTGTACCTTCCTCAGTGAACTCTTAAATACTTGAGCATTTTTTATGTAGCATTCAGAGTTAACTTAGGGCAGGTCCTAATGTGGTCACCCAAAAACAGCTCATCCAACAAAGTATAGAAACCATACTCCAGGAAATCATACTATATGAAACCAGGATCTAATTTTTAGGATGTTTTATATAATATATTGTAGAGAGACCTGTAATGTTCAAGTGTATTGCTTTCCTTCAATTCTGCCAACTGCTGTTTATAATAGGTTGTCATAAGGACTGCTATAGTACTGCCAGGAAATTGAAAATGACCTATGAGCAAACATCCATTTAGTCTGAATCATATTTTAAAAAAATATATATTTTACCCTATATTGAACTCAATTAAGAATATTGGATTAAATAGAGATATAGCCAGCATCAAAAGACAAAAAACAAGCAGGTTGCAGCAGTAGCCTACATTGCACAAACAAAAACACCAAAGGACTTTTTAAGTGCCATCACTTCTCTCACAGCCAACAAATTTGTAAAGACGTCAGAAGTTTTTTCTAATAAGGCAATAAAAATGCATAAATGTGTAAAACAGACTCAAATGTTTCCATCTGAAAACTGAAGCACCTAATACTTTTTTATAATGTTGTCAACTTACAGGCTATTGCACATATTTTCAGAGCAGAATTTGTTGACAATTAACATTCTGACACACTTACTTACCATTGACTTGAACTGATTTATGCAAGAAATGTGATATTTTAAATTGAAAAAAATACTTCCCTTCTTTGGCAACAAATATTCAAGATATATAGCTGCTTGGTACAGAGATGTAATTGTGCATTGTTTACATAAATACAGTGAGTCAATAAACTATCATTTTACCACGGAAAACCCACTTTCTTTTTCTGAAGCACGGCTCAACATGGTACAGTTATCCTTTACTCAATACAATAAACACTAAAATGATTTACAGCTTATCAAAATGCTATGGTATGCATACCATAACATCTGGTTGTTTGATCTAAGGCAGGGGTCCTTTTTTTTACCACTGGCAGCAAACAAAAGGCTTGGTTTGGTAGTAGACATTTTTTTTGCATCTAAAGCTTGCCTTCAAGCCAGAAATTCAAAAATAAGGCAGCAACATCCAATGGGTTGGTGAACAACATGTTGCTCACAAGCCACTGGTTGTGGATCACTGGTTTAAGGAGTCATAAAAAAGCACCAATTTAAAAAAGCATCAATTTAACTGTATGTTGCGGCATGCAAACCAGTTCCAAACATGAATTACATACAACTAGCTAAACACAATAATTCATTTAAAAAAAATAGAAGATCCTCAGGAAGTAATTCGCTATATTAAGGAATTAATCTCTCCCAGTAATCAGATCTCCTAAAAACTGCTTACTGGGTATACTGTAGTAGACTAATTAGTACCCCTAAAAAACTAGAACATTACTACGCTCCATCATATTCTATGCAAAAAAAAGTTGGTAATCATGAAATGAGACCCAATTCTCTCCTAATTCAACAGTGGGTTGAGTACCATTCAAGCATTTTAGGTTAGTAAGATATATTTTTAGTACCAATCTTGGAAGAAAAACAACACACAAATATTTTGAGAGTATGCCAATAATCACTATAGAACAGGGACCTTCCCCTGAGCATGCTATATCATGAAGAGCAAGAGAGTCGAAACAGTGAGAAGAGCCAAAAGGCAATGGATCCATAAGGTGAGTTGGGCTGAGGTTTAAGCAGTTTGGGTATGGAATAACTCATGCCACGTACCTTGCTCGACTAAGTTGGCAGCACTGGTGGCGGCCACAACAGGGGCGGAGGTCTGCCTGCCAACTGATTGGACAAAATCATTCAATGGAAGATGCAGCAAAAAATAAAGCAATCTATGTATGCCCAATAAGTAATAAAAATGAAATTAAGCATTCAATGTAAATTCAATTGTGCAAAGATGAACTTCCAAAAAGCTTGGAGAAATGGTTGGGAGGAACTCGTAAAGCACAAAAATAGAACATTTTTGTTTTTGTGAATTATTAAAAGTAAATCCCAAAGTCACTTGACAGGCCCAAATACGAATACCTTTCTCTTTTATAACATACTTATGTTTTCAGCTATCTGCAAGTTAGATTATGCCATTTTTATTAGTTTTCTTACATTTTGCCTCAACAAGATAAATAAGGCTCCCTGTATACAAATATTTTAACATCTATTATAAGTGGTAACAAAGTTTGCCCCCAACCTTCTCAAGCAAAATGAAGGAAAATATTGCAGCATGGAAAAACCACATTGAGAAGAGAGAGATCATAGAATGGGTAGTCAATGGGGTTCACGTGACAACAAAAAAGAAACAAATACCACAAATGTCACCAAATGCAGCACTGCATAGAAGCGAAAGATTGCATTTACAAGCATGCAGTAAACCATGTCTCAATGTACAGTCAGTCAATGCAGTACAGAAGCCACAACCTAATTTTCTAAAACTATAGGCACACCAATCATGACAAACTGTAGGAAACCAAAAGTGTCTAGCGCAAAGTAAAATACTAAACCCTACAGCAAGGTCACTATATTTTCTCACTCACGTTTCACTACTAGATTTGATGCACTCTATTTCTCACCCAAAATCATCATAAAGAAATAATCAATGGCATGCATTTAACTTTGTGTACACTTCTATTCCTTATTCACATATAGCCACCAGTGAAGCACAGATAACATGCTTTACAATTAATAATAAGCATACACAAGAAACAACAAAATAAAAGAGAGGGAAGGAAAACTGCAAACAACTGGGACCTAGATTGCAGTAATGAATGATAAGGGTAAAGGTAAAAGGAACAATATCAATCAAGAACACAACATATTGGATAACACCAATAATACAGTGAGAGTCCACGGAAGGATAGATGACTCACCACCAGTTATAGTGTCCCCCGTTGAAGAGGTACACGGGACAGTGGATGCAGCTTTTCGGCATCCAAATGCAATTCCTGTCAGAGAAGAGCAGAATAATCATCAATCACATTAAGCATCTAGGGATGTTCTCCACATTGAGTTCTGAAGGGTGCCATGTTTCTAAGAAGCACAGGAGCTCTGATTGGCGGTGCTGAGATTTTATGCACTGACCTACTCATACTGGTCCTGATTTAATACACTTGTTGCTTGCAGCCATAATGTTAATGCTGGTACATAATGGCCTCTTGCTCAACAAAGCCCTCAGTAAGTCAAGGTGACTATAGACCAACAGAGCTCTCAGCAAGTCAAGGTGGCTACAAACCTTTCACATGAAGAGTTACATTAATTCCACTAGCATTCAAGATGTGGCCTGTATAAAGATTTCTAAGAAGGTGATTTCATTTAAATGAAAACACTTGCCCAAATTACATGTTTTTGGTGGCCAGGTGTGATTCAACATATTATTGCAGATAGATTTACAGCATGGATCAAAACTGAAATATGATCCAGAAAAACATTATTCATTGAATCATGCATACAAATATTACAGATACAAAAAGAGCCTCTGCAGAGAACTCCCGCAATTTATGTAATTTGGCATATAACAGAGACTAACAGAGTCAGATGGGGCTTTATGCAGGAGTTATTGGCACAAAATCATAGAATACATTTAGCGCCAAAGGGAGACCAACAACATTAACAACAAATATGTCATGCAATTCTTTGGAATATATCAATATGTGTCAAAAGAAAAGATGATTATGAACATGGTCACTAAAACAATATAAATATTTCAGACCACATTTTGGTCACAACTATTATACTTATTGAATCTGTATGTTATGGTACAATTTCACCAGTTTTCGTTTCTGACTAGCTACAATGCAATATTGCTATTTCAGATAATATGTGTTTTGCGGTTGTACCTTACAGCAGACTAACATATTTTAAAAAAGGTTCTTTGGTTAGATCAATGGATATGGATTCTGGACAGGTATTTAATATGGTCAGTGCATAATATCAACTAGAAATAAGGGCTGGAGACGTCTTTACACTGTATCTTAAAACATTTCACACCTTCAAAAACAATAAGAGTTATTTTAAATGCGTATGTGATTATTATCCTTCTCTGAAAGGTTCACTTGATGTGCTATGTACCTGTTCAACACTGCAGAGGAACAAAAGCAGTTTACATTGCTGAAGAGAACTGCATGAATAATCCATCTGAGAAATGCAGTCCTAAATTCAAAATATGTTTTTTTTTTGTTGGTATTCACATGTTTTTTTATTAATCTTTATGAACAAATTACAATGGATTTAAAATGGCAGCTACTGGATTCCAAAACTATTTAAGTGGTTGGTTGAATGCACACCATGCATTCAACCAACCATTATATTCATCCCCCCAAAACAACCTCATAAAAGGGGATTTGCAAAGTAAACTTTTTAGAGTAATGGCCCATAGGGCAATTCCCAAAATGTTGTAGTCTGTCAGATTTTAAAGAAGAACTAATCCTTAAAAATAATTAGGTCTTGAAATGGCATATTTTATATAGTGAACTTACTGCACAAGACAAACGGCTCAGCATCTCTAGGAAAAAAAAAATAGATTTCATGCCATAAAAGCTGATATCACAGGGCTGATGATTGTATTTTGTTGCTAATCTTAAATAACTATTAATCAGCCTTGTATTGTGACTTTTATATAAAGAGTATTTTGAGTCAGTTTCTAAGGTCAGATAAATGACATCAGAACATGTGCTGTAAAAGAGGAAAGGGAGCATCTTGGGGGCAGAGATCTTCACTGATTAAGGGTGGTGGTTGCCTTGGACTTGTACATAACACCAAAACATAATATTTAACGTTTCTACTATATTTCTTTGTTAAAGGGGACCCGTCACTCAAAAAAATGATTCAAAATACTATTTTATCACATAAGTCAAGCAAAATGAACTTTAATTACACTTTATAAATTATTTGAATCTTGTTTCCTTCAGTCTGGGAATTCATAATTATAACAAGCAGGCAGGAGCCATTTTGTGGACACTGTTATTAAGACAAGCCTTGTATCATCTCAGAATCTTGTTTGTGCACCAGAATGGGGGACCCGATGTCCATCCCCATGCCTTGGCTACACAATTAAATGGTGAAGAGAACTGGGGGAATGTGGGGAGAGCAGTGACATCTAGGAAGTGCTGAATGGAAAGTGAAAGTAATTGTCTGCCCCGCCTCTATGCCCAGGGCATAGAGGCGTGGCAGACAATATTTGATTGACAGCTGGGATTTTTAAATGAGCTTACAACAGCTATGAATGCTTTAATAAAAAATAGAAATTGGATTTCATGTTTAATTTGAAAAGGACTTTTATTATACAGATTTGTGTGTCTGGGTGACAGGTCTACTTTAAGCTTTAGTTCTCCTCCAAAATGTTTGGAATTGAACATCGAACCAAATGGTAATCCCTTGGGACTATGTAGATGAACTTTGTGGCTGACTTCCCATGGAGTTGTGTGTCTATTAGTGCTCAGTGAGAGGAAAATGATCAGAAGTACAGGGCAGCACTGCTCCAACTGAAGAATCAGACAGCAAGTTCTGCCAGTAGAGGTGATCTTAAGAACTGAATGTAAATTCAATGCATTATATTCATGTAAAAATCACCCCTTCTGCAGCCATCCAGCACAGAACTCCAGATGGTTATCCAGGAGCAAGCATTCGATTACTCACCAGTAAAAGCAACGGTGATGTAAGGTGTATGTTAGCATGCACATTTATTTAAATCCAAAGGCACTTTTCATGAACGGGGGCTATGCCCACAGTGTCCAAAGTTGTTGCCAACTGTGACTCAAATAAATAAATAACCACCACTAAACACCACAAGCAGAATGCAGTAGGATATATTCATTTTAAGGTAGTTTCTTTTAGACATGCCAGGCATAACTATCCACTTTTATACACAGTAGGGCTTGGCACAATGTAAGAATGTCAAATATAGATCCGGATGTAATGTGCAACACAAGTATTTGATTACATGAGTAGTTATTGTAAAACAGCACTAGAGCACTTTCTATAAAAGGATCTTGCTCAGTCTTAACTTAACAAAATATACAAAAAAGTGAGCCATTACCTTCATTTGATAATAGCTGTTTAAGGTGAACAGGTCATACAGTGATTTTGTTTGAAGCACTAAATGCAAATTACTTGTGTTTGGTATTAAAGAGAGAGCTAAAAGCAGAGATCAATAAAACATGCCCTGTACTACTCCAAATAACTGTAGATAATAATCAACCAAGGAAATAATATTTATAAATCGATAAAAATACAACATACGTTCTGTACATTTTGTATGTGACCTGTTAGCCAGGGTGCTCAGGACCTGTTATCCAGGATGCTCGGGATCTGTTATACAGAAGGCTCGGGGCCTGTTATACAGAAAGCTCGGGGCCTGTTATTCAGAATGCTCTGGACCGGTTATCCAGAATGCTCAGAAACTGGGGTTTTCCATAATGGGTCTTTCTGTAATTTGGATCTTCATTTCTTAAGTCTACTAGAAAATCATTTAAACATGAAATAAACCCAATATGCTGGTTTTGCTTCCAATATGGATTAATTATATCTTAGTTTGGATCAAATACAATGCACTGTTGTATAATTTTTTCAACATTTTTTAAAATTGCCTTCTGTAATTCGGAGCTTTCAGTATAACGTGTTTGAGGATATACCGGTACTGTTTTTTAAAACAGAGAAAAATAATATAATTTTAAAAAAAATATTTAGTTAAAATTGATTCTAAGGGAGATGACCCATAATTCGGGGCTTTCTGGATAATGGATCCCATAGCTGTATATATTTTGCTTTGTGTTTACAGATCACAAAGGCAATAATTTATGGTACCATTGCATCATAAAATAATACCATTGAAAATGGGCATAATGTGTCCCATCTACTATATATGAACTGCTTTCAGGTCATTATTAGAATATAGGGTCTTAAAGCGGTTGTTTATCCTAAAATTAAAGTAAAGTAATAAATGGTCTTCTAATAAATGGATACTGCTGTTTCATATACCCATCCAAATACCCATGGTTAGGTCAACAAATCCTTGACTTCAGAACTACAATGTAACATCTTGAGAGTAGTTTCTTATACACTTGTATTTGTGTGCTGTAATCTTGTAAAAGATTATATAAACTCTGTGCTGTCTTGGTCCTGACTCTTGGTGAGTTCAAAATCAACGGAGATCAAGACAAATAAACTTTTATTATCTTTCTCGAGTAACAGAATTGTCCCAACACATGACAACTTTTATGTATAAAGTTGCTTTCTGCAATACGATCTGCAATTCATAAAACATATTTACTGATGTTAAAAGGGCACCTGTCATCTGAAATGTTTCCCCTACCAGTGGTGTGGACTAAAATAGCCCCCCAAGCACTAAACCGCCTGAACTGGGAGGAAGCGACCAGTGTGGGTGGCCATGTTGCAGCAAAATAGGCTTATTATGCACATGCATGGGATGCAAGCTTGTAAGGAGCACCACCATGCCTACACCAGATGCATGCGCATAATGAGCAAGCGGGAGACTATCATTATGCGTGTGCACATGGTATACAACATGGTTGCCTGTACCAGGAGCTCCCTTGTGGTGTAGGCCGTAACATGCCGGCAGGCACTTTTTAGCCTGGACCTCTTTTGAGGGAAATAAGTTCAGGTGACTGGTGACACAATTAACCTTAAATTATATCAAACAGGTTGTTGTAGACTAGAGCATTACATGAATAACAAACCTTTGTCTGATCATTTGTTATTTCATCATATAGTAATTATTTAAATTGTTTTAAAACATTTTTGGGGGATTCACCTCTGGATAAAAAAACTACTGATTTTACTGAATTTACTTTGTGTGCCAAATGCCAAAACACTGATGTTACAAGAATACAAATACAAGTTATATTTTTACAGTAACACAGAATTCTTTCTTTAAATAGTATTAACAAAGAACAAACAACGATATAATTAGTTCTTCATATGCACAACAAAACAGATTCTGATTTAAATGAAAGATATTTGAAAGATATAACTGATGAAAGATATTTCTTTCATCAGTTTTTTAGTAACATGCATCCCCTATCATAAGATCATTGTTGGTGGATATGCATGATGATGTACTCTCAGAAAAGTTAAAAGTTCTCTATTTTGAATAAATGGTGTCTCAAATATTCTGACATAATACAATACCAAGCCTTTACTCACAGAGAAATACATGCATTAGTTAATAAACCTATACTAAAGCACAATGCTCAACATTAGGAAAAAAAATCTAATCACTGGTTGAATGCTATGGGTTACTGCCCAGTTGTAAATGTGCCCACGGTTTCAAATCAGCCCCACTCTGTTTAAAGGTAAAACATTTGGACACCTATTAAAGTGAAAAGAAATCCGAGCTTAATGGTCTCCTCACCCCCTAATGGCATGATTCATACTTTTATAAGGTTGCCCCATTCCCTTGTACCTGTTTGCAAAATGTGAAGCTGTAATGTGTATTGGCTACTGTCATGTAGCCAACACACCTATTGGCTACATACTTACAGCTGTATTAGTATGGATGAAAATTGCAGTGAAATAATTATGAAATAGAAAGACAGAGAGAGAACTGTAAGATAGAACCACACATTAAAAAGCCTCTGAAGGTTCTCCCCCGCCTTCTGGTAAAGCATGAACATCACTTGAAGGAAAATACTAAATACCAATGAGAGGTAGGTCATGGAACATACTAAATTCCATCTGCTTTTTTTGCTATCAGTGCCAGCAACAGCTAAATAAAAGGGGAGTGAAGAAAGGCGATGCTCAGCTGTATGTGATATTCAAGATTCTACAGAAACTAGACTTCTCCTTCTGATGGTACTGTGGTTATTTTCATTCATTAGTGAGAGCTGCTTTGTTCTTACATGCAATGTTTTTTTTCAAGTACACCAGATCACATATTGGCTCCTAATTGGAGTCAAGGTTGTAACCTCTAACCACACCTTTTCAAACTGAATGGTGATTGGTGCAACTGGTTTAAGTTTTTTGATTGGTTGTTCACTCTAATTGGTGCAATGTTTTGATGTATTTCTGTATGAATATTTGAAGCATGGCTCTGTAAAGATAGCCTATGATTAAAGAGATACTGACATCAGGAAATAACCTTTTTTAATATCTATCATAACATTTTCTTTGAATGCTATTAATAATTTTGCCATAAAAGTATTTGCCTGATGCTTTTATATTACCTTCCTTACCCCATGTTCCTCTATGAGGGGGCTGCAATATTTGTGCAGCAGTAGTCCGTTAGCATTAGAATTTCTAACTGACATGTTGAGAAGGGACAGTCAGGTTGACAAAACAGTCAGGTTTAGGAACTTCAAGTAACAAGCAGAACTATCAGCGAAAAACGATCAACATGACCTATAGGTAACTTTTAATGTAGATTAATATTTTGATAACATTTTTTGTGTCAGTATCACTTAAAGTGTTTATCACGAAACGCAATAAACTCTTCACTTTGAATTTATCTGCCTGGAGGAAGATTGCCTTCATTGAGTGCCTGCTCCAAAGGTTTTTTTCACTTTATTTTTTACATCCCATACAGACAAGTGGCGTCTTTGGCCGGATATCATACCGGCAGCTTTCCTAGCAAGTGTCTCAGCATCTCAGCTGGCAATTTTATTATAATTATGACTGGAGGTACCAACATTTTCTTCTTTTGAACTGACTTCACAACACCTCTAGAAGGTGTTCCCTCCAGTATTTTTCATGCGCTCAAACATTCTGAACAACAAAAGGACAAACAATAACACATTCCTAATATGCCTGCAAAGGCAAAAAGCAAAAATACATGTCACAGTCTGACTCATGCAAGGCATTATTACATTATAATTCCTCACATCTTACTAGCTTCCAAAAATTTGATTACATTCTCTTTAACAGGAAGTAAGAAGTACAAAGAAAAATTATACCCAAGTCACATGAACAAATTTATATGAAAAATCTAATTTTCACTAGATGAAAGCTTTGATAATACATTTATAGCGGAGTAAAAGAGCATAACATTTTTTATAGGTGAATTGGGTGTTTGAGTAACCTTGAATTCAAAAGTACACTCTGATAAATCCTAATATCATAGAGGGCTACAATTCATCAAAGGTACTAGATGTAACATTGAGAAATCTATTTAATTTTTTTTAAAAAAGTACTGTATTTAAAAGGATAACTTTTGTTTCTGTTCTTTATTCACATAACTCTGTAATATAACTATACCTGTACAATCATGTACAATGTTTTAGTAGTATTAAGCACTGTTCTCACTTCCAGTACCTGGAAAGTCTTAGTTTTCAAGAATTCCAGTTTCTATACCTGTACAGTGCACCAATCATGCCTCTTCCAATGAAAACAAATATGAATGTCAGATGGAGTGATATCACTTTCCTTTTACATTTTTACGTTTGTTGCATAGAATTACATGATAATGAATATTAAGTTGCTTTTGTAGACTGTCCACTGACACAAAAGAAGACATATTAATAAGGACTACATGAGGTGAATTAATGGACAAGAGCACTTCCTTGGTTTACCACTGCCATGAATTGAAAGGGATGACTGACTTTTGTGTTTTGATAACTTCAAAATTCCTTGCATGTAATAGTTTGTACATTTTTTATAGCATGTACTACTGTAAGCTCATCAAGAGAGTGCATGAAAAACCACTGTAGTGTACTGTTCCATGAACTCATGGTTTTGAGTTCTACACTGAATTATATTTTCCCTTTCATACAATAAAAAAAAGAATAATAAACACATTACATAAGTTGATATGACTTTTACAGCTAAATGTATGCCTGAAAAAGAAAATTGTGCAAGAAATGCAAAAGATCTAAACACAGGTAAAAATTGTACTTATTTTTGCTTTTTAAACTTTTGCTACAGGTGAAGTGCAAAAAAAGTCCACAACTGAAACTATAAGATAACTTAAAAGCAAGGTTTTAAACATGAATAAACCAGCAATACAATAATGATGATTCTGTATTGTAAAAGAATAATTAAAAAAAATGATATATATATATTTTATTGCCTTTTATACTACAATGCAAAGTCAGGGTGGGGGAAATGATTTCAGGATACTCTTTACTCCAGTCCATTTTCACCTATATGAAATAATTGCCCATCTTGATGTCTAAAAGAGCACACAGTACAAAAGAGAACTCCATCAACAGTGGAGTAAAAAAAATATCTGTGTATTGGATAATAATAAAACATCAGATAATCAGATGCTATACAGGTATGAGATCCGTTATCCAGAAACTGTTATGCCAAAAGCTCCTTATTATATAAAGGCCATCTCCCATAGAATCCATTATAAGCCAAATAGGTCACATTTTTAAAAATGATGTCCTTTTTCTCTGTAATAATAGAACAGTACATTGATCTCAAATAAGCTATAATTCCTTATTGGAGGTAAAACAACACTATTGGATTTAATCAAATGATTTTAAAGTAGACTTAAGGTATGGGGATCCAAATAATAGAATTACAGATCCCTTATGCAGTAAACCGGCACCGACTGGCAATCTGTCCATCCGGGCATATGCCCGAGGGCCACTCTACTCTTTTGTTTAAGTGGGTCGCTCTTGCACAGATCAGCTGTGTGTTTCCCCGTGCAGCCACTTCCCTCCCTCTCTCCGCTGCCTTGAATGAAGCTAAGAAAAAAAACCGGCACAACAATAGGCAGCCTGTGACTGTGACTGCTGCTGCACTGAGCTTGGGAGTAGGAACTTTCTGCAGAAATCTTGGGGACTTGGACAGACTAAGTTAAGGGAATGAGGTAGCTGGGCAGGAGAGGCACAAAGCACAGTAAGTCCACTCCCATACGACTTACTCATATTCTCCCCATATGTTGCTGCACTACAACTCTAGAGCGTCTGGGGAGCCAGTGTGGAGAAACCTGTACAGAGCTGTGTGCAGGCTGCTTTTCGAGATGTCTGTGTGTATTGCCTGGTGCTTCCCCCAGACACTCCCTTATGAGCTTATACCTTGCACAGATTTGCCTAGTAGTGTTTCTCCAACAGTGAATCCATTAACTCTTTCCTTGCCTGCGTTATACAGGGAACATGAATAAGGGATAATGTACCCCCTACTGTAATTGATAAGGATATTATAAGTCACTGAGGGGTTTTGTGACCATATAAAAAGACACAAGGCTGCAGGCTGAGTTATACAGGGAGCACCGGGTATCACTCGTGTATTATAAGGGAAAATGTACCCCATACTGCAAATGATAAGGATTTTAGAAGTCACTGAGGAGTTCTGTGACATATAAAGGCACAAGGCTGCAGGAAATCATGTAATATGCAGGTATCACTTGCATATTATAAGAAGTAATGTACCCCATACTGTAATGTAACAATTGAATCCTTGTCATTTTTAAATAAGAAGTTCAGGGCTTATAATAAATGGCAAATGAACAAAATGGTTAATAAGGACACACTAGATTTGTGTGGTGCCAGTAAAGAACATTTTACTGTACTGTAATAATAATAATAAGTTCATTAATAACTAAAAGTTTTCATTAACTACAACTAACGAGTAGGGCAGCTCTTTATGCACATCATTTTTGCAGTTTTACCCAATATATGTGTGGATGAGTAGAAAACCATAGTGTGTTTACATGTGGGCTGCTTTGATTTTTTTTGCCCGGGCTGCTTTTTACTCCCAGTCCGGCCCTGGCAGTAAACCCCACGTTCCAAGCATTCTGGATAACAGATCCCATACCTGTATATTCTAAATGAGAGAACCAGCAGACAGCAATTTGTTGGCTCAGTACGGAGTGTGGTCTGTCTTGCACAAGAGTCAAAAGAAAGCACAAACAAAACAAAACTAATAAACTCTCTTAAGCTGGCGTTAGATGTTGAGATTTTTAAAAGATCAGATCCTGATCGTGACACCATGATCTTCTCGGAACGATCTTACGATCAAACGAATTTGCCATCAACTAAAAAGGCCAATTTGCCAGGAAAACAAAGGGGAGCTGCCTGCTTGGCTCTGCAAACATAGATAGATTGCACTGGGACCAAGACAAAGATTTTTTGACCTGGCCAATCAATTTCCTGACAGATGTCGGCCGAAAAATCGTAAGATGTATGATCGTTCGAATACCACTAACCCCACAATAATTTCCGAAGGATTGTCGGACTTCCCTAAAATCGGTTGTTCAGTAAGAAGAATCGTTGCGTCTATGGGGAGCTTTAGTATCAAGCCCTTTTGAACTTACTGCCCCACATGTTGAGTAAATAAATGGTGTAACATATCAAAAGAAACCTGAGAACACAGAATCTATTTTGTGAAGTTCACTTACCAGAAAAATTCCGAGAAACCAACATTGTTGTAAGAATTGCACCCTACAAGAAAAAATGCAACATTATGTCAATCAACACTAAAATGGACACAGATACAGTATGCCATTTTCAACAGCAGAAAACAAGTAAAATCATAGGTTAACCCACAATGTCTGCCTTCTAAAAAATTCCAAATAATTACAATGTTCTTAATCAATAATCACATTATTTTACACAAAGCATATTTTATACATAGGGATAATTCCTTCATTACTTTCGGTGTTGCAAACAATATAAAAGCTAAAGAATTAAAATTTGCTGTCTCTGTACTGAGTGCATCATTCCTATTGATTTGCTGGCCTACTTATTCAAATTAGGTTCAAATCAATGTCCTTTGTTAAATGCAGTTAAAGGGGCTGATCAATAATGGGTATGAAAACATAAAGGATAATGAACATATTTTAAAGAGCATTGAAAAGCCACAAAATATTTCACCAATTGTCACACGGCAGTCATTATATATACAAATATAATATATACATATATATATATATATATATATATATATATAATATATTAGGGATGCACCGAATCCACTATTTTGGATTTGGCCAAACCCCCGAATCCGTCCCGAAAGATTTGGCCGAATACCGAACCAAATCCTAATTTGCATATGCAAATTAGGGGTGGGAAGGGGAAAACATTTTTACTTCCTTGTTTTGTGACAAAAAAAACACACAATTTCCCTCTTCTCCCCTAGATTGCATATGCAAATTAGGATTCAGTTTGGCCTGGCAGAAGGATTTGCCCGAATCCGAATCCTGCTGAAAAAGGCCGAATCCCGAACCGAATCCTGGATTCGGTGTATCCCTATAATATATAGGGCAGAAAATCTTAAACTATGGGGCTGGAAACTTGGGGTGGGGGCTTAGCCTAAATGCTGTTTAGGTAAAGATTTGAGTAGCATGTTTACTATACTAGATATATTGGAAAACACAGATTTGGGGTGAAAATGTACTTGCTTTTCAATCTTTGGCTGAATAATGTATTCACCAATATTTTCCTATACCTGCAACCTTGTTAAGAACCATCCTAACCCAAACTTAGTATCAAAACTCAAGGTCCCACAGACTAATTAGAAGCTGCTACAGGTTGCTGTAAAGAAGCAGGGTTTAAAGCAGAGGATACTAATCTCCCTATGTGACAAAAGCCTAGGCCTGGTTATACATGGGCCATATAATGAGATAACCAATCCATCCTCCCTCTGGACAATTAGACAGATACCAGTGCAAGCTAGTCAAACTACCCTTTTAGCAGACTAGATAAATCCCTTAGTAGAAATGCAATTAATACAGTTTAGCTCAGTAGTAACCCAAGATAACAGATCGAGTACAGTTTTCCATTTGGTTTGATGTTTTGACCCAGTACACCAGTGGTTGATCAGCCAACCAACCTTATTTTAAGTAAGAAAACACCCAAAGAAAATTATATGGTTTAGCTGGAAATCCTTCAATCTGAATTAAATATGCAATAACAGAAAATTGCTCATGCTTAAAATACCAATGTATAGTGCAACAAGTTACAGAGACTTACTTTAAGCTTTCTCCGTGCATTGAACTTTCTCAAGCATTCCACTGTTTCTTGCCTGTGCATCATAGAGGCAACAGTTGATCGTTGCTACAAATAAATAAATACATAATTAGGACGGATAGAAGTTTGCATTTCTTGCACATCCATTTTGGTGTCATTCTGTAGCCCCAATGGGTGATTATGTTAATTCATAAGTATGCCAAGTTTAAAGTGATGTGTATTTGACAAATAAATAGAGTTTCTACCGTATTTAGTACTAAAAATCAAATGCTAAAACAGTGGAAATGTTATTATAACACCACTGCACAATATTGATTAGATCATACTGGTTGTACAACATAGGTTATTTCATGTAATCTATTTTGTACCTCATTTCCAACACAGCCAGACTGCACAATATCCCCTGTGGTTTTGCACAGTTTATAAATTCCTTCAAAGGAAGTGAATATATGGCATAGCTTGAGTAATTATACAGCATTATGAAAAAGATATTTTAACGCAATCTATGCCCTATCCAGTCATGCTGGGTTTCTTATTAATAATTAAATCAATTAAAAGAAGGAAATAAATTAAAGAAGAGCAGCACCTGTTTTTTTCTGTATTCTGAATAAAAATTAAATTTTAAGCAACTTTCCAATAGAAATAAAAAAAATATATAGTTTTACAGTTATTTCTAGGTGTATCAGTTAAAAGCAGTATTTGTTTGTCTGTTTTTGCATTGCTGAGTTTGACTTTGAATACAATGTTTAAGAAGCTAGCACTGCCTCCAGTAAAGAGTCCAAATGTCCACACTGGCCTGCATGCTTCTTCACATCTCTGTTAAAGGCTTTGGTTCACTTTCCAAACACTTTTTCATTTGAGTTGTTTTCAGATTTTTCACCATAAACAAATACTTTTTTAAATTGCTTTCCATCTTTTATTTTTACTGGCTTCCCAAAATTAAAGTTTGATGTTCCTGTCTCTAGTGTTTCAGTCTGGCAGCTCAAGGATCCAGGAGGAGATTCTGAATGGTTTGATACATTTAGTTGACACATTTGTTATCAGTATCTTTACAATTTTTACAGCTGCTTTTAGCAAAACACATGGATTATGCTCAGCAGGGCTAACGATATCAACTATGGGGCAGATTTATCAAGGGTTTAATTTGAACTTGAGCTTTATAAAAACTGGATTCAGGTTTTCAACACTGGATTTCAGATTTTAACTAAAATCCATTGACTAAAACAGCAATTCGGCAGGTTTTAGGTGGCAAATAGTCAAATTTGAGTTCTTAAAGGGCCAGTGTATAATAAATCTTGAAAATCTGACAGTTTTGGCCATAAAAAAAACTCGAAATTTGAATTGTAAATTTTCACTTTGACCCTTGATAAATCTGCCCATAAATGCATCAACTAAATGTATCAATTTAGAACAATTAAAGTCGGAGACCCCCCGCCCAGAGCTGCTTTAGAAGGTGAAAAATTAAACTTTACACTTCAATACTAGAACTATCTAAAACCAACTGAACTGGAAAAAAGTATTAGGTGATCTAAGGTGAACAACCCCTTTAATCAACAGTCATTTGTAAAATTGTGTGAAGAGCAAGGATACAGTACAGAGAACAGAAAGACAGCTTTCAACAACAATTACATTTGCAGATAACTCTAAAACCACATTACTTTGGTGTATTAGAAAGTATTAATATAAGACTATCATAATGCAGCTATTCGCATTACTTACGCAGACCCATGGGTGCTTCAGAGCCTGATCTGCTGTGATACGTTTTGCTGGGTTTATTGTCAACATCTGATTAATTAAATTTTTTGCCTCTGGAGTCACTGTATCCCACTCAGGTGATGGAAACTGCAAAGAAAAATGAAGTTAATTATAATAGACCATACAACATGATAAACATGCAGATAGGCACACAGATAGACCAAATGATCGTTAAAGCGGTGTTTCACCTTTACGTTAACTTTTAGTTTGTTATAGAATGGCTTATTCATAGCAATTTTTCTACTGGCCTTCATTTTTTATAGTTTTCAGTCTTCTTTGCTTCTAAATGGCACCCTTCCTCAGAACGGATTACAAACAGGATATTTGTTATCTGGAATCTAGATTTCATTTAGGTATCTAAACATGCCAGAATAACTGTAAATAGTCTGGTGTGTGGTAGGACTCTTAATAAGCCAAGCCACATACAGTTGTTGCTAAGCATTTAGAATGACATTGTATGCATGATTATTTGTATAGCACTATCATTACTTGCAGTGCTTTACAGAGTAAGGAGATACAGTCGCAAGACCTGGCATTACATCATATTGGAGCATATATTTACATTGCCAATAAGAGAAGGCCCTACTCAGATCTTACAATATAAAAAACTGCTAATAATTGTAATTCTGTCTTTCTTACATCATACGCCCCAGCTTTGATCTGTTGGTAGAGCTTATGTTGATCTTCATCCCAAAAAGGAGGGTAGCCCACTAGTAATATGTACAGAATTACCCCTGAAACAAAACATAGCTAAGTTATAATTCATTCCAGTTGCTGCTCCTTCTTATTATAATGCATATAAAGATCCCAGTAAATTGCTAGATTTAACTATTACACTGTTCTTACCACATGCCCATATGTCTACTGGCTTCCCATAGGGATCTTTTCTTAGCACCTCTGGAGAAAGGTATCCTGGAGTTCCTGCAAACCCTGTTAGACAAAGAACTCATGGTAAAATCTAATATTTTACTGTCAAAATTGAAGATTAAGACCTCATTCTAAATAAGAATATATTGTCTTGCCTATAGCATCCCACAAGATACGGCTTTCTTTGCTATTAAGGGCAGAACATGGATGAAGATACTGCTTTTAATAAATGAGCTACATATTCATTGCCTTTAGGAGAATGCATTTTTATTTTCTTATGCTACGATATATCACTTAATCTTCAGCACATTTTTATTGTTTATTTATCTGCATCTTTTCAAGATCTTATGAATGAGAGCTCTATTTCATCACTTGATGGCTGCTGTATGGACAAACCCAAATGAGAATTACTAACATCATGAACAATCCAGTCCCTGATTCCATTTTGACCTTTTAGCCACAAATGACATGACTCGGAAGCAAATGTTTCAGAAGCAATATTGGACTGTCTATGGTGGCATGATCAGTTCTTCTTATCAGTAGAATTCGAACAGCAGAAAGTCTACAGAGTGTTTAGGGCATAAGAGTTAAATAATGACTTAAGAAGGAACAGCCACTATGACAAAGAAATTAATGTGAATATCCAACAGGCCAGCTTATCATTTACATCGAGCTACCAGTATTGCATGTTTTCCTTCAAAAAATCAAAAATCAGTGTACAAAAGCACAAATGTCCTAACTTACCAAACCATGCTTGTTGGTCTCCTTGGACTTCTATGGCAAGCCCAAAATCAGCCAGTTTAACAGCAGCTCCCTTGCATTTACTTGCCAACAAAAGATTCTCAGGCTGCAAAAATAAGAAAGACAGTCAATTGTGAGCATAATTAAATTTAAGCATAGGATTGGGTCAGAAGTGTGTGTGTGTGTTGGTTATATAGTTGCAGTATGCAGAAATAGCTATGACTGATGTTAATGTGTTAATTGGAAAGATGCTAGACAGATTTTTGAATACCATGTGTGCCATATATATGTACTTATTTCACAGCAAGCAAAAGCATGGGCCCATTTATAGCCCTGCAGACAGCAGGCTCTAAAATAAATTCAACAAAATCTCCGGCCATAGCAAACCGCACATGAACAACACTTCAACATCAGTGAACTCTGTGACATAAAGCACTGGGCAACTGGATAATATGCAGTAATGTAGTATGGACACTAGGGGGCCATAGTGACAATGAAACTCAAAAAGATTCCACTGTAATGCAGATTTAGTAAAGATCCAAGCCCATGAAGGTTTAATATTGAATAAAGCAACTGTGTCTGAAAATTACTATGATTCATATAAGAATTATTTGTGAAAGAAGTATGTTCATCATCAGTAGCTAAGGTATGTTGGTTTCACGTGGGGACTTAAAGGCTTTTCAATACTAATGACACTGACAAATGCAATAGCTGTGCCAGCCTATATGTGCCAGTTATACAGAAGTGTTAAGAGACTTCAATTGCTGGCAGTGCTGCCGTTAGTACACAAATGCAAGCTATGAGTAGATTGGAGTAATTTAGAACTAAGGTATGATAATTGCCATATTCCTTACTAGGAAATAAAAGCCCAAAATTCCAATTATGTTAGTTAAAATAAATAATATGGTTAGTGCTTATAATTGTGCGTACACAATTTTTGTCATCCCTCGCCTTCTGTGCTAACTGTGCTCTCAGGCATGATAAATAAGGGGGCGTTTATTATGCAGAAAGGAATATTTTCGTTTCATTAATATAGTAGACAGTACAGCTATTTATTTGGCTAAGACTGCACATATTATAGGATCCTTTGAAGCCATTACTAACACATACAGTATATGATATTTAAGAAAAATTATGGACTAAATGGTTTAATACTTCTTGGGTAACATTGTATGGTTTTAAGGAAATTTCTTCTATAGCAGGCAAGTATAGTAGTGAGAAGGACATCAGGCTTGTTAATGGTATTTAGTGTTTTTTATTTAATTTATTTTTGGTGAATCTGTTAGTGTACTGTTTTCATACTCAATATGCTGGCTAACCCAGTTTCTGCATGCTTTCATGCTCTTCCAGATATGCCTGGAATGCAGATACTTACAACATTCAAAACCTCAGTGTTGGGGAACACAGGAGGTTTGAAAAGCACTTTTCATGTTAGTGACGCAGAGCTTGTGCTATGTAACCCATTATAAGTGTAAATGGACAACACAGAGATTTTATATACAGGTATGGTATCCGTTATCCAGAAAGCTCACAATTATGGAATGGCTGTCTCCCATAGACTCTATTTTATCCAAATAATTCAAACAATCAAAATGTCCTTTTTCTCTGTAATAATAAAACAATGCCTTGCACGTAGTTTAAACTAAGATATAATTTATCCTTACTAAAGGTAGAACTATCCTGAGTTTATCTAATATCTATATGATTTTCTAATAGACAAGGTATGAAGATCCAAATTACAGAAAGATCCATTATTCGGAAATCCCGAGGTCCTGAGCATTCTGGATAACAGGTCACATACCTGTATTGCTCCCCCTTTTGTTAGAGCTGCTTTACTAAACATTATTCTGTTTCAAACATCAATTGTTTTATAGGCAGCAAAAGACCACACAAATCAACAGAGGCACTGTACTGCTGCAGCCTATTGAAATGATTCCAGAAATAAGGAACAAATATTTTAGCAGAAACAGTACTGTAAACTGTTATACAATGTTTGTAATTGTGTATAAATTATAATCTTAATCAGCTCATGCCTGTTTGTAAAAAGTACCAAAAAAATCATACTTCCCTTTAAGGGAATTGAGAAAATAAGAACAGATATTGATAGCATAAGCCTTTAAAGGGGTTGTTCAACTTTGAGTTAACTTTTAGTATGATGTAGAGTGATATTCTGAGACAATTTGTAATTGGTTTTTATTTTTTATTATTTGTGGTTATTGAGTTATTTAGCTTTTTATTCAGCAGCTCTCCAGTTTGCAATTTCAGCCTTCTGGTTGCTAGGTTTCAAATTACCCTACCAACCATGCATTAATCCAAATTTTTGTATCTGTAATAATAAAACAGTACCTCAGAGGCGGGCCAAGCCAGCCTGGCGCCCTAGGCAACCAAGCCGACCCAGCTCGCCCCCTCCTTCTCAAGTGGGTCCGGCGCATGCGCAGTGTCGTTGCGCGCAGAGCCGGGCCAGGCAAGCTAGGTGCCTAGGCAACCTGGCCGGTCACGGCGCCAGCTGAACGCACGCATGCGCGGATTAGTGGCTGTGTCCCTCTCCATCAAATGTTTCACTGCAACGTGGTTCAAAAACCGGGTCCCAGATCCCATTTGCTGCGCTGGGCAAACAAAGGGAACAGAGGGAGCTGCAAGGGGAGTGGGAGCTGGGAAGAGATGCAGCAGTGGTGGGGGTAGTCCGTGCTCGCATAGCCACACATTCCCCCCTGTGTCCTGACAGGGTCAGGAATCTTCCACCACCTGCTGGAGGATTAAGTGGCCGCATGGAGGGATCCATACACAGTGTGCAGCCCAGAGCGGGCACCTGAGCGGGAGCGGACGCACCATTCAGCCTGCACTACTCCACTTTTAACAAAAAAGATAACAGTGGTCTGTCTTTAATTTCCCTACTGGGGTGTTTTCTGAACAAAGATTCTTAGTGAAGCAGTATTCAGTTGTATGAAATGAAATCAAATGTGAAAAACTTGCTGTGCTAAAATCTGGGTACCCTTGTAATTTTGATAATTTGAATGCTTTTAACTGCTCAATACTGATTACTGCCAACACCAAATTGGTTGGATTAGCTCATTAAGACTTGAACTTCATAGGCAGGTGTGTCCAATCATGAGAAAAGGTATTTAAAGTGGCCAATTGCATGATGTGCGCCTGTTTGACTCTCCTCTGAAGAGTGACAGCATGGGATCCTCAAAGCAACTCTCAAAAGATCTGAAAACAAAGACTGTTCAGTATCGCGGTTTAGGGGAAGGCTACAAAAAGCTATCTCAGAGGTTTAAACTGTCAGTTTCAACTGTAAGGAATGCAATCAGGAAATGGAAAGCCACAGGCACAGTTGCTATAAAACCAAGATCTGGCAGGCCAAGAAAAATACAGGATCAGCATATGCGAAGGATTGTGAGAACGGTTACAGACAACCCAAAGATCACCTCCAAAGAAGTACAAGAACATCTTGCTGCAAATGGTGTATCTGTACATCGTTCTACAATTCACCGCAATTTGCACAATGAACATCTGTATGGCAGGGTGATGAGAAAGAAGCCCTTTCTGCACTCACGCCACAAACAAAGCTTGTTGTATGCAAAAACTCATTTAGACAAGCCACAGTCATTTTAGAACAAAGTGGACTGATGAGACAAAATTTTAGTTATTTTGTCATTACAAAAAGTGCACAATGGAAGAACACCACATTCCAAGAAAAACACCTGCTACCTACTGTCAAATTTGATGGAGGTTCCATCATGCTGTGGGGCTGTGTGGCTATCCAGGTACTGGGACCCTTGTTAAAGTCGAGGGTTGGATGAATTCAACCCAATATTAACAAATTGTTCAGGATAATGTTCAAGCATCAGTCACACAGTTGAAGTTACCCAGGGGTTGGATATTCCAACAAGACAGTGACCCTAAACACACTTAGAAATCTACAAAGGCATTTATGCAGAGGGAGAAGCAGGGCCGCCATCAGGGGGGGAAAGGGGGGACAAGTGTCCTGGGCCCGGGCATGAAGGGGGGCCCGACAGTGCTGCACTTTTGAAAGAGCCGGGCCCCCATCCGAGCGCCGAAGATTTGCGGCCATATTTGATTCCAAACTACCGAAAATCCAGAAGTGCTGAACAGCCGAACTCCCAAAGCGCTGCAAAGACCCTAAGCCACAAAAATAGCAAAAGCCGAAGTCCCGAAGCGGCGTAAAGACCCGAAGTCACGAAAATAGCTGAAGCCGAAGTGGTGAAAAGACCTGACATTGGCATGAGTTCAATTCTACTGAATACCAATTTGTGTTTTTTTTTTTTTTTTTTAATCCCCTGGCTACCAATGTATTATTTTAATATTCTATAGGCCCCTGCCGATAAGGTTTTTTAAAAAGAAATTTTTGAATATCATCGAAAGTCTATGGGATGATTTGAAGCAGACTGTTCATGCTCGGCAGCCATCAAATTTAACTGAACTGGATAGATTTTGTATGGACAAACAGTCAAAAATACCGCCATCCAGACACTCATCAAAGGCTATAGGAGGCGTCTAGCGGCCGTTACATTTGCAAAAGTAGGCTCAACTAAGTATTGATGTAATATCTCTGTTGGGGTGCCCAAATTTATGCACCTGTCTAATTTTGTTATGATGCATATTATCTGTTAATCCAATAAACTTTATGTCACTGCTGAAACACTACTGCTTCCATAGGGAATGTTATGTATTAAAAGGAAGTTTCTACTTTGAAAGCTCAGCCAATGATAATAAACAATACTCCATATAATTAAGAGGGGTTCCCAATTTTTTTTCATATAACTGTATATGCAACATCTGGTAGCCTATCCTGTGCTTAGTCCTTAGCACATCCATATCATTAAAATTATACTGGACAAAAATGAGATGTTGATTGGATAGATTTAGGGTTCAGTACATAAATACTGTGTACACAGTACAAAAGCATTACAGCCTGTGCTACCCACCTGCCCAGATTTTTCAGTGTCCATTAGATGCCTGACAGGTGGTTGATGTATGACATATTCTTAACATTAGTAATATTAGCCTAACAGAGGACTGGTACAGGCTGACAGTGTTTTTGGTGCAAGGAGCGAGAAGGGTGCTGCTTAGACTGCTTTACCTCATCTGGCACATACTAATATTAGGAATACCATTCTTCATCGGCCACCCGTCAGACATCAAGAATGGTAGAAATGGCTGGAGGATTCTGTTACGGTCATGTAGCCCTGTCCAAAGTTTAATTATCAACAAGCAAATATGATTTCCATGTAAACAATTATATATTTCCCTCCCTCACTTAGGTCTGAAAAAATACTGTTTTTATTTAATGAGACACCACTATGCCTGCAAACATTCCCTCATTTGTAGTAGCTGATATATCAAGTGAATGTGCCTCTAGTGCTTCCTAAACGGGTAGTTCACCCTTAAGTTAACTTTTAATACATTAAAGACTTGCGAATTCTAAGCAGCTTTTCAATCATTTTTTTTTATAATTTTTTAATAGTTTTCTTCATTCCAGCATTCAAATGGGGGTCACTGACCCCCATCTGAAAAACAAATGCTATATAAAGCTACAAATGTATTGTACTACTACTTTTATTACTCATTTTTCCATTCAGGCCCTCTTCTATTCATATTCCAGTCTCTTATACAAATCAGTGCATGGTTGCTAAGGTAATGTGGACCCTAGCAACCATATTGCAGAAATTTCAAACTGGAGAGCCGCTGAAAAAAAACGCGAAATAACCCCAAAATCACAAATAAAAACCAATTGCTAATTGTATCACTCCTTACATCATACAAAATGCTAATTCAAAGGTGAACAACGCCTTTAATGAGTATTACAGGTACAAGATCTCTTATCTGAAAAAAAATGTATTATTATTTTGAATAAAAACAATTAGCACAGCACATTGATCGGTTCCACTCTATTATTTGCGTTAAAAGGGACAGATAGGTAGCTGGGCTTCTTGGTTCAAATCACACTGTTATCTCTTTGTACAACATAGAAGACGTTTATTTATTTTAAAGAAATATAATAAATTGTGATGCTGAGCAAATTACCTTAAGGTCCCTGTGTACAATATCATGCTGGTGAATGTGGTTGACACTTTCCAAGATCTGATGAATACAGTGGCTGGAAAATGCACAAATGAAGCACAAGGTTTAGTAAGACAGTTTCATTAAATATACAAGAAAAAGCCTCTGATTTATCTCTGCTTTGCATTCGAAAGCATTAATGTGATCACAAACTCATGTCTAACAAACTTGCAGAAAACTTGTTGCTTGGCAACGGTCATAACAGTATTTTTTTGAAACGAGACAAGCGAACAGCTCGTACACATTATTATTCCAGGCTACAGTGTTAGATCTCCCTTTAAAAGTTGCTGCAACGGGAAAAGAAATGCTTTCTTTACACATTTGTTTGTGCGGCACAGAATCCTAGGTATGTGACAATTACTGCTACACTCACTACAGTGGAGAGAACTGAATGGAGCCTATAGACTAAAAAATGTAGAATTTAAACGCACCCAAATTAGTACCATGTGGCATTACCCTTACATCTGTAAAGTTATATTAGTTCACCCCTGCTGAAATAATTTTTTATGCTTTTGACTTTGACTCCTCTTTAATTATCTAAATTCGCTTAGGGTGGTGGCATGTGCTGCTACTTGGGGAGATTAGTCACCTAGCAACAAATGGCCTCTTCTTCGGACGACTAATCCCCCCTAAAATGCCTTCCTGCCGGCAAGAATGTAAATCGCCGGCAGGATGGCACTCGGATCACTTCAGCTTTCCAAAGTCACCCCAAGGTTCCTTGTGAGGCAACTTCAGGCGACTTTAGAAAAAGTGTTTTTCAGTGCCATCCATTTAAGGTGGCAATCTAATATCTACTTTACAAGGACCAAATATGGAGTAGCTTCAGTTTCCTTGTTTAGCTCAAGAAATAATAAAAACCATAGATTTTTAGTGAATAAAGTACTAGGTACAATGTCCAGCAGAAGCCCTATTCATTAAATTGATGGTGAACATGAGAGTATAATATGCCTTTGATGTGGAACTACCATTACTTCTGAACATGCTGCTGAATTCAGCTGTTCTTGCACCAATTACAAAATGTAGGCTTGCACATTCTTATTGGGTGTTTGTCAGCATTCTTTCCAGAGCATAACTAAACAAAAAAGCATTTTAGTCAAATATTAATTGAACTCAAAGCTTGCCTCTTGTGTGTAACCATCCTGTCTCAGGCAATGTATGAGGCACAAGCTGCTGTGTGTAAACTGAGCAGTCCATTTGACCTAAGGTCTGGCTGCCATATATTAAGTAGTCAATGTATCAACTGGAAGGAAACAGCTGCTCAGACGATGAGAGGAGATTTGAATATGCTTGTTTGCAGTTATCCCTTTAAGCTTTAAATGAAAAGAACTACAATGCTGAGTATTCCAAGTGCTAGGGCAGACTTGTAAAATCCCTTGATGGCGTGGACAGAAGACTGGCCGTTACCCATCATAATTATGGAACTCCAGCCCAGTTTGGAAATGTAATAGCCATCAGTCATATAATAAAAGTCTGTCTTGAATTCAGCAATGTCTTTAAATGAAAAATCAATGTTATGGCAAAAACATATGTATCAACAAAGGGCTTTGCTATAAGCTTATGCCACCAACAAGTAAACAGATTTAATTTTACATTTTCTCTCTTAATTAAAGGTCACCTGGTCATGCTATTAACGGTTGTATAGTGTGTGCACAAAACATACTTTCTCCTCTTTGGGAGGAGACATAGAATGTTACGACAAGAAAGGAAACAGTGTGACTTCTGCAGAACACAAAAACATACATAGATTTAGCCAAATAGTTTGGTCAATGGTGTGTTGGACTAAATGAGTGCACTAAATGAGAGCATACACTGTGCTGCATCACACCAATGGGCAGGTTATCAGCTGATCCTCACTACAAGTATGGTGCCAATTCAATAGGAAGGCATTTCTGTAGAAACCTAATCAACTGTCCACGGGTAAAAAGGCTGGATAAATGCAGTTGGTCATCTACTTGTATGGCCAAATTGTATATTTTGTCACTAAATCCTCATAGTTATAAGTGGGATAACCATGCAATTGTCCATGTACTGTCCAACTTTGGGACAAAACCAAGACAAGAAGTCACCACAAGAAAAACAAAACAAACTCATAAATGTGGGACAGTGTGTATAAAAATAAGTCCGTATTCTTCAAGACTCATGCCACACAGAAGCTGGTACTTGTAGCAGACTTAAAACAGGATTCAGAATTCATTATTTTATTTGAAAATTGTCTAATAGAATAACAACTATTACTTTGCCATAGGAAATATGCTATGTAATTCCAACTCATACAGGTTGCTTTTTTAAATTGATGCCTTCCAAGCACCTGTCAGTACAGTATCTTTTTTTCCTTTGGTTTCAAGAATGCTTCGTTTACCCTATACTCTCACATCATCTACTTATACTTGCCCTTTAAAAGATATTCCTTTTTAGCTGGCTCTGCACAGTCAATATATTTTGAGAGAAGAACCCAATGTTTATCTGGCATGTTCCTCTGAATACAAGGCGCAGCATGAAGTCCCCAAATACCACCCAAACACTGTAATGAGAAAGATACAAGCCGAGTGTGCAACATCTTGTCCAAAAATGGACAAATACTTTAAGTGTCTCTGTGCCAGGCACAAATAGCAACTTCGTTTTGGGAATGTTTCTTCAGTAGAACTCAATTCCAAGGATTTTTTTTCTATTTCTTCTTTGTCAGATACATGCAGTTTGTCAGTGCATACAATATCAATCTTGCTTTGTACGGCTAACAAGCACTTCTCTGTTCAGCACTAAGCCTTTGGGAACGGATCTAACAGGAAACTAAAAACTTTCCTTTCTTTTGTCGAATAAAAATCCTATTCATCAGGAAATTGCAAACTCCACAAAAGTAAGCAAAGGACTTCTATTTTCTCTATAATCCTGTGGATTCTGAACACTTCTCGCCAAATGGCATGGTGGCAAGTCCTTTATTCGCAGAAGAACGGACTACTTCAACTTCTGCAAAAAAAAAAAAATCTATTTACAGTGCCTATATTCATCCTTGCTATGCCAACAGATTTTCTTCAATAGCATTCTGATTTCGACATATGCAATTAAAAGCTACACAGAACTAAAATTTCTTACTTTGAAATTTTGTAATCCTATGACTGCAATCTACATTTTGTTACTCTGACTGGGATAATTATTTAGTATTCATCAATTGGGAGTCCACATCTGGTTTCTACCTTGATTGAAGCCTAAGGGACTCACCCCAGTTCGCAGGCAATCATATGCAAAATTTCCTATATCAAAAGATAGCTGTCCCAAGGCTTTTTTCTCCAGTTAAAAAAATATTTTATTTAAATTCATATTAAAAATTCACATACATACTGACCCCACAAGGCCCACCGTATGCATTTCGCACCCTCCGGCCCACCTTATGCATTTTCGCACACCTATGACTAAGCGCCGGAGGGTGCGAAACGCGTGGGCCTTGTGGGGTCAGTATGTATCTGAATTTTTAATATGAATTTAAATAAAATATTTTTTTAACTGGAGAAAAAAAGCATTGGGACAGCTATCTTTTGATATAGGCATTTTTGGGATAATTATTTGTCATAATGTATTTCTAAGGACCACATTACAGTGTCATTTCAAGAAACCTGTGGTGCCACTGGAAGGCCACATCAGCTCATGATCAGCTCATGGGCCTCCAGCTGGACAGTTCTGGACTATTGCATTTAATTTAAATTAGAGAAGAACCAAATCTAGGATTCATCTTGGGATTCTGCCAGGATTTGGCCATTTTTTTTAGCAGGCTTCAGATTCAGCCAAATCCCAGTGCCTGCCAAACCAAATCTGGAAAAGCATGTCACTTTTCATTTGCAAATGTAAATCAAGCTTCTTATTTGGCTTGTTGCATCCCTAATTTAAATACCATGTAGCCAGGACAAACACTGAAAGTAACACAATATCAGAAAACTGATCTTTTATTATATGAAACTGATCCTTCTTAAGAAATTCCAGCAAACTGTATTTTGTAGCACTGAGTCATAGGAAGAATAAACGAAGGTTAGATGGGTCATCTTACAAACAGAACAAGGCAACATGTAGCTATATTTTGAGAACATACAGTAATAAATACAAAAGAGGAAGGCATGTTTGGTGATCTTTCATACAGAGCTCACTTTTTATACCACTTCCCTTTATAGCACCATTCTCCTTATATGTGGTAGACTAATTTAGAATGAGCACAAATATATTGTACATTTAGGGGCAGATTTATTAAGGATCGAGTAGTGAATTTGAATTTTCGAATTGTTTTTACTCCCCCAATTTGAATGTGAGATTTATTACATCTCGACCATGGAAACAGTTCTAATTAGAATATTCACCACCTAAAACCTGTCAAGATTTACATTTTTACATTTTTGTAGATTTACAATCTACAAGTCAATGGCAGAGGTCTGTTGAACCATTTAAATATGTTAATAGCCTTCCTGACATTCTAGTTATTATCGGAGGGAAAACTGATTTGATTCAATTTTCGGGTCGGGACTATTCGATCGAATATTAGACGTTCTAATTTTTTCTTAAATAACTTCCCATTCGAGTACGTATATTCAAATTTACTAGAGTAAAAAAAATTCACATAAATTCAACCTTTGATAAATCTGCCCATTAAAGATAAATCTGTGTGTTTTGCCAACAAGCATAATTTTTGCACTATGTGCCATAACCGGCAATAGGATTTGCTCTGTAAGCATAGAAAACAACTGCAACGCAGTTTAACAATTATTTATCAAAGACAGCAAAATTGAAAAGCAACAAGTAGTAATTTGCATTACATAACTTTTTTAGTTAGTTAGTCAAAACCTAATTAAATTTTCGCTTTAGATTCGTTTTGTTAAAGTCAAGAGTAAAAAAAAAAAATCACAACCTTGCATTTACACAGATTTAGCACAGAAAACTAGTTCTGTAAATATTATCGGCCTTGGAACATAATAGCAATAGGGCATTGTACCAAACATACGGGGCAACGATTACTAAAATACATGATTTGCATGCTAGAATGAAGGTCATGTTTAAAGATCTGCATCCTGATGCAACACACACCAAAGAGAATCATTTCTAAATGGCAATGAACTTTTAATGCTGGCAGGCAAAGGAACATTTCACATTTTAGTACAGATGGTATTTTATTGGCAACAGCAGTGCTTTTTTCTCCTTCTCTCTGTCTCATCTGTGGTTGTTTCATGCTTAGAAATATTTCAGTGTTTAGCATATGTGTAGTCTATTCAAATATATCCACTCTTTGCAATAAGGTTTGGGTGCTTAGTGAAACACTGAGGTTGCAATTAGACCATATACACGTGGCACATTATCTATAATTAGTTTATATTCTGAATTAATGGGGTTAAATGTGCATTGTCTTCCTTTACAATTAGGTCATGATAACACGCAGTAATATTGTTATAAAGGGGTTGTTCACCTTCACTTTTTTCAGTTCACTTGTTTTCAGATTGTTCATCAACAATAAAGACTTTTCCCAATTACTTTCGATTTTACTATTTGTGACTTTTTCTAATATTAAAGTGCAAATTTTTCACCTCCTTATGTCTTTCTAAAGCATGTCTTTTGCAGACTCTGTAACTGTTCTAAATTGATACATTTAGTTGATGATTTTCTTATCTTTGGCCCTGATAAGCAGAATCCCTGCGTTTTATTAAAGGCAGCTATTAGAATTGATACAATAGTTGCTAATATTCCACAGATGCTGCTGTGAAATGTATCAACTAATTGTATCAACTAAATATAGCAAATTGTAATCGCCCGAATAGCAACTTTGGGCGATTTCTGATATGGAAGTGCCGCGAGTGCATTGCGCTGGCGTTTTCTCATTCAAGCAGGCGGAAGGCAGGAAGAAGGCAGTTTGGGAGATTGTCGACCCACAGAAGAGGCGATTAGTCACCAGGCGACTAAATCTCCCCGAGTCTGCCAGTCTGCCCCTACCCTAACAGCTAAGCATCTGCACCTGGATTTCAGAGTTGCCTAAAACACCAGAGACAGGAACTTTAAACTTATTTGGAAAAATAAAAGATGGAAAAAGTCTTAACTTCTGGTGAACAATCTGAAAACAACTCAACTGCAAAAAGTGTTTGAAAGGTGAACAACCCCTTTAAGCATTAATATCAGTAAAAATTGCAACATGCAAAACCAGATAAATGCAAATTCTATATACATGAATGTAGGAGATCTTGAAACACACCAGAGATTGACTGCAAACTGAAGCCTGAATTTTTTCTCTCTGAGCCTTTAAGGCAGGGGTCCCCAACCTTTTCAACCTGTGAGCAACATTCAGAAGTAAAAAGAGTTGGGGAGCAACACATGCATGAAAAATGTTCTTTGGCTGCTAAATAAGTGCTGTAATTGGCCATTAAGTAGTCCCTATGTTGATTGGCAACCTACATTGAGACTCTGTTTGGCAGTACACCTGGTTTTTATGCAACTAAAACTTGCCTCCAAGCCTGGAATTCAAAAATACGCACCTGCTTTAAGGCCACTGGGAGCAACATCCAAGGGGTTGGAGAGCAACATGTTGCTCACGAGCTACTGGTTGGGGACCACTGCTTTAAGGCAAGCAACCTCCAGAAGGTTTTGAATGCCATCATTTTAATATAAACTGTGCCCCAAAAATATTACAAATCTGATCATTATCCTGTTCCATAAGAGCTGTAAAGCACTGTATTTTCCAAGGATGGTAACTGGGTAATATTCCTGGTAGTATGCCCAATGGCAGTGACTGTCAGACTTATTTCAGTTTAAGCCCCATCTTGTTAAGTCAGAAACCCAGATGTCTCAGAAAAAAATAACTTTCTCAAGAGAATCTGCAAAAGGAGTTTTCCAACAATGTGTCTGCTTTATCAAAATTTGCAAACTATGCACTCTGATACTGGAGGTATGTGTATCTATATGTTCATGTATTTACACATTTTGCTATATTGATGATGCTAATAAGAGTACTCATACCACAATGTAATAAGTTATTGGTGTGCACTAGGCTACTGTACAGAAAATGGGATGTACTTTGTACCCATGATATTTTAAATTCTAGTGCTTAAAAATAAACTTTTTTTGTGTTCATACTGGAGTGCAGCCTTGACTAGGTGAAGCAGACCTAAACAATTATGTCAGTATATACAGAATGAGAATGCTAACATATTGCAGTAATTTAATGATGCTGACTGCAAAGGCACTCTCTGCAATATTACTAATAATGTTGTTTTTTTTACTTATTTTCTATTTAACACTGTCCTATTCATCTTCCAGTCATGTCATCAAAAATACTACAGCTGCTGATCCTCAAAACTGGATAACTGCCTAATTAATAATAAAGCAAAACATAGGAAAATTAAAAAATTGAAGAGCAAATGCAAATAATTCTACAGTGATATTCTAAGGATGCCCCTTAACTAATGTAACATGTTTTTTTCTCTCTCTCTCCACCAAAGAATCAAAAGCAGTGGGTTAAATCTTTTTTGGGACTGGAAAGAGGGAGCTGAGGCAATTGAGAGGAGGAAATGGTATGGTAAAGCAAATGTATGGATTAGTGGTGAGGGGAAACATTTTCTGGTTTGTGAGAAACATTTTCTTGTGCTTGCAATGTGCCTAGAAGCAAGACAAAGTCACTGAAAAGGACTCACCTCACCACTACAGAAAAAAAAATCTGAATTCTCAGAATGATATTATCATATCAGTTTATACACTCTGAATGTTGCAATATAAAAACTGGTATTGTCATACTGACAATTTAAATATAGTATCTGCTACTCAGTTCTGTCCTTACCTGGCGTCTGCTTCACTATAATATTCTCTTGCCACAATGTCTTCAAATAGCTCTCCGCCTGTCACCCTATGAAAGAGAGAGAAGAGAGAGTCAGTTGTTAAATAATACCAACAGAGATCCTATAGCAAAGAATTGCTTCTTTCTACCACAGAAAAGTAGAGGTCCAACTGGTGCTGTGCCAAGAACAACGCTCAAGAATGGCAAACTATTTGATATCAGGCACAGTGACATTGCTTAAGCATTAACTACCCAAGAGGGACAAGCATAACTATACAGCATTAGTAGCAAAGAAGGATGAAATCAGAACTTCTTTTTACTGTTGACATTGCACTAAAAACTGTATGTTTTATTCTTTTTATTTTGTGCAAACATTTTCTTCCTACGAAACCAGAGGCCCTATGCAATTTGAATATCGGATACATCCATCACGTGACAGAACAAAAGTCAATCCTGTTAGCATATGCAGTCAGATTCAGATAGTTTTGATAATTGTGGTTATGGAGTGCTTACAATAAATGGCAGTCATCACAAAAGTATAAATTGCCGACTTACACAGAAAGTACAAGAGGAACAAGTGACAGTATACCAACAAGTTAAGTGGCAGTTATATAAATATAATACACATTTTTTTAATAAGATATTGCATATGTTAATTTTGTGAGACTGAGAAAGGTCTCTATGCTTCCTTGCCACCAGACATAGTGCAGAACCCTAGAGCTATGCAATTGGCATGAATTAAAGTGTATACCAGCTCTATGCAGCAGGTAGGAGAAGCTTACTCCAGCACTATTCAGTAAGTACAAATTGAACACATTGCACACAGAATATACACAATGGATAGGAGAATGAGTATTGTAGCTTATTAAAGGTACAAACAGTAGTGAGCCCCTGCACTATGTCACAAGCTAGAACCAAACAGATTGAGACCCTACACTATAGCGAAGGACTGAACTGAAGTATATGAAGCTCACATGGTAGAAGAAGCAAATCCCAAAGCTATGTAAGAAATGTCAACTGAAATGCACATAAGCTATATGCAGAAATGCATTATAGCTTTGTTCAATGGATATAAGCAAAAACATATGACTGCACTACTGTATGAGAAGGGTTGAAAAAATACTTCACCAGCACCCAACCCTAACCCTTGCTTTCTCCACCTGACCTGGTCTGCAGCTCCACACCAATTTATATAACTATGCCAGACCCCTTTTCCGAAGTCACAGGAGGGGTAGGGCAAGCACAACAATGTAAACAAGGGGGCAAATTTGGATCGCCACCCGTCTGTGGAGACAATTAGCCAACTCAAAACTGTTCGATCAATGGGTTTCTGGCCAGCCCGCACATCACTTATTTGCAATATGCAACACGTGCCCAACAGCACTATGCAGTGAGGGGTATCTAAATCCAGTGCTAAGCAATAGGCATTGTCTGAACAATTCACCAGCTCTCTACGTTTGTTAAAAAGATTGTATCACAACCTAATGCAATGGGCAAGGATTACAGAAAAGTCAAGCTCTATGCATTAACACACACGCAGCTCTCATGTACAGACCTAAGCATACATCCATGCACAGAATTGTGAGCAAATGCTATTCACCAAGTTATTTGCACCTGAAAGTTACTACTCCTTCCAGTTCACCCTGCTTTGATGAACTGTGCATAAGGTGCAAAGAACAGGGCATGCAAGCTCAAGGGCAGAGGCGAAACTATAAAGGAAGCAGTCCTGCGTCAAACAGGTCAACCTCTAGATATGTTGGGGGACCCTAAATTTCATTTGCTGTGGGGTCCAGTCACATCTTCTTACACCACTACTCAAGGGAAAACTGAACTCAACACTTGCCTTGGAAAGGTCTTACTTCTAGTTATACAATGGCTCTATGTAGAAGCAACCAGTTCTACACAGCGGGGATAAATGTAAACATATATCAATTTTATGCAGTTGAAACAAACAAAAGCATTAACAGGCTTTATTCAGTGTGTATTCAGAAACACATGCATTACTCTATACAGTGGGTGAATGTAGCCTTCCCATCATTTGAAAACTGGACAGAGGAACAGTTTTGGCAAGTTTCGGTTACATAAAATCCAGGTGTACTGCCAAACAGAGCCTCCTGTAGGCTGTCAGTGCACATAGGGAATCACAGCCCATATATTAACCGCTATTTTTACAATGGAATGTGGATCACAGGTAAAAAAAGGTTGGGGAACCCTGGGTTAAGGCCTTCAGCCTCATATCTTTATATAGTTATGGAATACCAAAGCAAATTATGAGAGCTTTATATTTTACAATAGGGGGTAATTTGTTCCTCTATTCATTGTATATTACAATTCAGTGTATATTATTTTGGAACAAAGGACTAATCAGCAGGCAGAGGAGTTATAAACGTGTAATACTGTAACAATTATATAATGATGGAAATGTCAAATCTTTAAGTTCCTGTTGAATAACACACATATTACAGCTCATGGAATGTTCTATCACCTGTCTATCAGTAGCTGGAGAAGCTGTCCTTCAACCACACTACGCTGCTTATTCTGAAGTAGGGAAAACAGAGAAGATTTTGTTGGGCGTAGGGGAGAGGTCAGGTCTAGTGGGAGCCAAAGAAACACTACCTTTTATCTGCTTTATTTGTCATTCTCCTTTAATTGCTCTCAGTTAGTACGGTCTTGAATCACAGCATGGGCAACAATACTATATTTGATATGTGTATACCTGGGATGTGCTGTTTTTTGGTAGTGTTTTTATCACTAAATTACGCTGTTCACATTGTAAGTAATTCTACCATTAAAAATGCAGTCTTAAACCAATACATTTATTTTTATTTGTTATATTGGTGTGTAGACAGACATCTCAGGTCATTTTGTCTGATTATGTGCTTCAGAAACCATTCAATTTGGAACTGCTTTCAGATAAGCTATTGTTTCTCCTACTCCTATTATTGAGTGCTGTTCTCATATCGACCACTAAGTGGGGCATGGGATCATTTTTAGCAATGCAGGTCAGGACACTGTTATCTTGCTATCCTCCCATTGTGCTGCTGGTGGGCTATTGGGGGAAAGGCAGGAGAGTGATATCTTGCAGGCCTGGACTGGCAATCTGTGGGTTCTGGCAAATGCCAGAGGGGCTGCTGTAAGGTGCCACAGAAAGTCACTATTTAGTGTGCTGGTGGGGCGCTGTTTGGGCCTCTGTGTACCTCATATGCCAGGGCCTATGTATAAAGCTGCAAAAAGTGCGAACTATGAATGCAGTTATATCTAATATAAGTAATTCAAAAAACAACTGGACTTGCCGAGTAATTATTGAAGACGTTTCACTACTCATCTGAGCAGCTTCTTCAGTTCAACTGACTGGTATAAGAAGTTCTCGGCACACACGAATGCAGTTGTAAAACACAAAATGTGGCTACTAAATAGAAAGCACCATGGGACGCTGGTGCACAAAATGAGATACACGCACAAAGAAATAAATACAAAATTCCACTATTAAAGGTATTACGTAGCTGGGATCCTGAACACAGAACCTTAAAGCATCTTTGTGTCTGATTATTACAGGTAAGGAGAGCAAGAAGCCATTTCATTTGTGGCAAGTATGCCAAATATGAAATATTTCAGCCCTTTATTTACCAAAATCATGCAAGAAATTTAAATTAAATTTAAAACAGAGGACAATAAGTCTGAGATCCTTTCTTTGTAGCCTACAGATGATGGCTTATGTGTACTGTAGGTTATAAACTAGAACAAAAAGGTATGATCAAATAATTAAGAATACCTTTTAAGTCATTCCCAAACCCCAATAACAGTATGAACTGGCCATACACTGGCATACTTACAAGTCAAAAAGAAGGTAATGAAAGCCCTCTTCTGAAATACTGTCATGGAGACGCACTGGAGAAAGAGAAGAGAACATAAATGAGTTAAGACACCAAAATCAAAACCATTTAATAAGGATGTTCTTGAGTTCAACACGTCAAGATGTAAGGAAAAAAACATAGATAAAATTAACAGGCAGGAAAAATGTTCTGCACAAGCCCTGATGATTAAACTCATGTGGAACAAAGAATTATGTTTGGGCCACCTATGGTTGAAGAGGTTTTCTCTCAAAAATCCTTTTTTTGTGACATATAATTTGATTCAGAGGCAAAATAAATGTATATGCCACACCTAGCAAATAGATGAACAATTACAGTGGTGTTGGTAAGCTATTACACTTGACAGCTCCCCAGAGTACTGCACATTACTGCTTTTATAACAGTAAGTAGCTATTTAGTTTGTCAAACCTTGCTGGTGGGCGTCACCCAAAAGGTGTAATCAACAACCCGAGAAGCTAATAAGGTGTTAAAGTGGTAATTAGTGATCAGAGAAACCTACACTTCATTACTTGCTTGTTTTCATATAATGGCAGATGCAAGGTGACTGTTTTTAGTAATATAAAGTTGGCTTAGGGAAAAGTGTCATTAAGCAAGTTCATTAAATACATTCAGGTAGAAGGGTAACATTATTGTGAGGCTGAACGGAGTATTAAATACCACATTTTCCCATTTACATAAAAAAAACCTTTTTTAATACAAATTTTAATGCATTTACTATCTGGCTAAAGGTGCCCATACACTGAGAGATCCGCTCGTTTGGCAATGTCGCCAAACGAGCGGATCTCCCTCCGATATGCCCACCTTGAGGTGGGCAATATCGGGCTCATCCGATCGTGGGCCCTAGGGCCCAACGATCGGATCTTAACGATGCCTAGCCGGCGGTCGGATTGCGGGACTGCATCAACGAATAGATGCGGCCGCGATCCGACTGGATTTTTTGTCCCATCCGATCGAGATCTGGTGAAGCCCGTGGGGGGGCCCCATACACGTCGGCAGCTTTTATCGGCCCGTGTATGGCCACCTTAAGTTACAAAAGCAGTTCTCTACTTCTTCATAGGTTTTTCACCAAAAACTGATCTCCTCCTTTAAAATAACTAACATTTTTTTTTTTTTTTTAAATTTGTTTTACTTAAAAAAAAAAAAAAAAAAAAAAAACACCAACGCAGTTTTAAATTTCAATCGCAAGGTCTTTATTAAGAAATTACTTACAGATTTTCTGCTTGCGATCCTCTTCAGAAACGCATCCGGGCGACGATCCATCGTGCGGCGCTCGAATTCTCCTCCTTGGCTATCTCCTATAGAAGGCATGGAGGAGAAACCGAGTGCCACACCATGGATCGTCCCCCTGTCGCCATTTCTCAAGAGGAGCGCAAGCAGAGAATCGGTAAGAAATTTCTTCATAAAGACTTTGCGAATTGAAAGTTAAACTGTCTTGGTGTTTTTTTTTTTTTTCGTTAAGTAGAAAAAAATGTTTTTCATTTTTTTTATGTTACTGGTCTTTTAAGCAGCTGAAAAACCATGCTATTTTATGGAAGAAATAAGGTTCAATCCTGCTGCAATTTCAGATGACCAAGGCATAAACAAAATCTCCATTTATTGTTTTTCCATAGTCTCCTTAAAGGGGTTGTTCACCTTGCAAACACTTTTTTTAGCTGAGCTGTTAATATTGTTCACCAGAACTAAAGATTTTTCATCTTTTTTTTTTTTTTTGCTGTTTTTCAAAATGTAAGGTTAAAGTTCTTGTCTCTAGTTAGTGTTTTAGTCTGGCAGCTCAGTAATTCAGGTGCAGATTCTGTTACAATTAGCGTATAGATTTCTCAGCAGCATCTGTGGAATATTAGCAACTATTGTATCAATTCTAACAGCTGTCTTTAATGAAACTCAGGGATTTTGATCAGCAGGTAACAAGATAACAAATGTATCAACTAAATGTATCAATTTAGAACAATTTGTCCCCCCCAAGAGCTGCTGTACAAAGACATAAGAAGGCGGAAAATTAAAGTATACACTTCAATATTAGAAAAACAGACACAAATAGCCAACAGAAAGCCTTTATTTCTCGTGAACTATCTGCAAACTGAAACAGTGTGTTAAACCTATTTTTTTTTTTTTTCACTATGTGTCATTTTTAGCCTCATTCCATATAATTTTCTCCAGGTTCTCTCTAGAGTGTTTTCTTTAGCTTCCTTGCTCTCTCACTTACGTGTATTTTCTGAATACCATCCATACCGTTGCCTCTATTGTATTAACTTGCACATAAAGGAGGAGTAGACTCCATTTTTCAACATTAGCTTAATTACTAGGCTTAGTGCTGAACATTCTTTTTGACTCTTGTTGTAATGGTCATGGAAAGCCACAAATTTAGCCACTTCAGCACTAACCTGGGAACTTAAAACTGCAGCGGCACCAGGCACCATGCGGCTACCCTGCATACCCAGGGAAGGCTTCTCGGTATACTGTATACTGGTATACATTTTTTTTTTATGTTCAGCACAAGAACTATAGGACTAATGTTGAAAAAGGGTGTGTATTGTCCCCTTTAACTGTATTTTCCGTTAACTATATTTTAACTATATTTTCCGAAGGCTTTCGTTTCTCCCATGTTGTCTGGCAGTTTTCAATAGGAGGGCTATTGTGAAACATAAATCAATACTCTTAACAGAATAATGTGCATATAATACAATACAGTAAAATACAATGGAGAGCTATGTTAATTTTTATTTTTATAAAGAAGCAATATATAATCCCCCCCCACCCAAAACAAATTCCTCCAACAAAACAGCATAGAAATATAAACAAAAGATGTGGGTTAAAGCTGCATTTGTTTAAAAAAATATAGGGAATACTGAACTGAAGCAAAGGAGCTGCCAGAGTCAGAAGTTCAGTTGACAATCAGAAACTGAAAATTAGTTTGTTATACAGTATAAAACACATTACTTTGCTTGCCAATGCAATGCAATAAATGACAGGATAGAAAATAGAGACTGTTTTGTACTTTGTTAAATTGTCAACTCAATTTACTTAGGGCTACTGAAAATTAGACCTCGGTTTCTATGACAACAGTCAATACTTTTTGAACTAATAGCTGTTGTCATGGATACGAGCCTCTCTTCTGCAAACGCACTGCCTCTGCATGCTCCAAAATTATTCTGCATTGAAATCCAGTACCACTCTAGAATTGATAAGCTTACGGGTCACATCACATATTCTTTTTCTTGCCAAAATGGTTTCTTTTGGTCATGTCAACATAGGTTCATCAAGACGTAAAGGAGATGGGATAGAACAAGATCTAAATAGTTTACCATATATTGCCTGAAAGCCTGTTGCGCCTAGGATTGCTTTAGTATTTCAAAACATTTTGGAGGAACCAAAGAGGTAAATGGGCAAAAAAGCCCTTCTTCTACGCAATAAATGCAGGGAGTCTTTTGGTCAAAGGGATATTTAGATCATGAGGATAGCATATAATAAAGCTGCCAGTGTTCTCATTAGCATAGAACCCAAGCATGCATTTGCATAAATTGAAGAAAAATTACCAAAGCAAAGCTTTTATGCACCCTGATGCTAATCATATTTGTGTGAAGTCACATACTGCTTGCCTGAAAAACAGTGAACTATAAATCCTACCGTACACTGGGGAACTATAATAAAGTTAAACCAGCTGTCTGAAGGTGTGTTCTGACTCAGCACTTGCCTGTTTCTTTTTTTATTTTTCTGTTCTGAAAACCCCAAATAACAGTTATGTCTCGGACTCTCGTGTTTATAAATTTTTTACATCTCTTACAGTATCACACAGATGACTATATATAGACAGCGTGTTTAACATGCACGTAAGCACTAGCAAACTGAATGGGACATACATGGATAGCACAGGTCTAATTAGAACGGATACTTCTTTCTTTTCCTCAATTTTGCTGAACCCAAAGCAGCAACTTGCTAAGTAATATGCAGGCAAGGAAAGACTGCAGATTAACTTACTGACGTAAAGATTAATTGATTTACTCCAGCATCCTCCACTGCTCCAATTAGGAGGAGAGAGAAGCTTAACTTGCTTTAGAACGGATGCTTTCGAATCCGTCACTTACATTTAAAAAAAATAAAATGTTGCAACAAAAAGAAAAAACAGAGTTAGAAATATGATTTCATGATCTCATATTTAGAGCTTGGGAGGTTTTCTATTAACCAAATGAGCTGGATTCACAAGTATTTATTCGTTTAGTATTTATAATAGCATCATATTATTTTGTCACCAGCTAAACATTAGATGTGGAAAGCAAAATCTATGCGGGAAGCAATTACTTTACAAATTATACAAAATATTAGAATGCTTTGCTCATATGTACGGAGTTATTACTTTTGTAAATTAAAAATCTCAAAAATTTTATATTCACTAACTTTAAAAGTTATATTATGTGGCCATTAATTCATAGGTTTAATAAAAAAAAAAGATCAGTATGATGTGCCTTTAGAAGAATATGATATTGCACTACCTCCAGCAACTTACATCGAGAAGCAGGTTTAAAGTTAAAGCATGGCTTCAAACACAAAACATTATAATGCTCATAAAATGGGAGATTTAACAAAGGCATGAGAATGTTGTTAAACCTGCCCTTGGGTATCATCACGAAAGCTGTCAGAAAGGATAAAAATCCTCTATAATAGCAAGGTGATACATTTCGTAAGCTGTGTCTGCCAGATCAGTTGGTCTCTCAGGCCAGCTGTTCACTGTTTCCATTGGAACGTTCAGAATTACTTAACAGCTGTTCAGGGGGTACCAGAGAGGTTTTGGTATTAATTAAGAACTTGCTATAGAAATACATTAAAGCGATACTGTCATGGGAAAAATTTTTTTTTCAAAATGAATAAGGTAATAGTGCTGCTCCAGCAGAATTCTGCACTGAAATCCATTTCTCAAAAGAGCAAACAGATTTTTGTTATATTCAATTTTGAAATCTGACATGGGGCTAGACATTTTGTCAATTTCCCAGCTGCCCCAAGTCATGTGACTTGTGCTCTGATAAACTTCAATCACTCTTTACTGCTGTACTACAAGTTGGAGTGTTATCACCCCTAAACAAATTGCAAATTGTCTTAGAATATCACTCTCTACATCATACTAAAAGTTATCTCAAAGGTGAACCACCCCTTTAAGTTACTGTATGTGTAATGAAATGGAATGACACGGGGAATAATTATTGAACAAATGAAGAAAAGGAGGTGCAAAATGCCATGGAAAACCAAGAAACCTGCTGAAATCTGTCATAATTTAGAAAGCAATCCTGCCCCCTATCAATACAAATTAATATCAGCTGGTTTAGTCTTAATTTATGGCCTATAAAAAGGTTTCTTGCTACCAAGGTATCACGCATGACAGGTACAAGAGCTCTCTTAAACGAGGAACTCCGAGCACTGAGCAAAAACGCAGGCATCAAGTTGGATGCGATGGAAATAATATAAGAGATGTCGGATGAAGTTGCATCGTTCATCCGACGCGACACAACTATAGGAGGCAGACACAGCATGCAACGTCTGCATCCGACAGTCGTGTCGCGTCGGACGAATGCTGCAACACCAACGTTCCTGTTGATTACCTTATTTCCTCGCATCCAACTAGACGCCTGCGTTTTTGCTCAGCACATCGGATCGTGACAAAATCGCCCATGGAATTCCTCCCAAAGACCTTCACAACCTTATTGTTGCAAAACATAGGAATGGCATTGTTACAGACATATTCTGAGCTTCTGAATGTTACAGTGAGCACAGTTGAGGCCATAACCCGAATGTGGAAAGAACATAATTTTACACTAAACCAGCCATGACCAGGCACTCCTCTCAAGATTTCTGACACAGAAGAAAGAATAATCAGAGGAGTTGTCCAAGAGCCAAGAATCACTTTCAGAGAGCTTCAGAAAGACTTTGAATTAGAAGGTACAGTTGTGTCAAAGAAAACAATAAGTAATGCTCTCAACCGACATGGCCTATATGCAAGCTCTCACTGCACAATACTCCACTGTTGGAAAAGAAAAGAAGAATATTCAAGCTGGCTTAAAGTTTGCTGCACAACATTTGGACAAGCCAATGAAATTCTGGGAGAATACAGTCTAGTAAGATAAGACCAAAATTTAACTCTTTGGATGTCATTGTACACACTGCACATCACCCCAAAAACACCATACCAACAGTGAAGTTTGGAGGTGGGAACGTCATGGTGTGGGGCTGTTTTTCAGAATATCATACTGACAGACTGCATATAATTGAAGGAAGGATGAATGGAGAAATGTATCTGGACACTCTTGGTAAGAATCTGCTGCCATCTGCCAGGATGTTGAAGATGAAACGAGGGCGGACATTTCAGTAAGGCCCAGACAGACAGCCAAGGAAACTTTCAATTGAAAGAAAATAAAGCTGCTAGAATGGCCCAGTCAATCACCTGACTTGAATCCAATTGAAAATCTATGGAAAGAACTGAAGATCGTAGTTCATCGAAGATATGATGCGAATTTGAAAAAAATTTGAAAATTTCTACTGTCTTTTTAAAAATTCGACTTCATCCACTCGACATCTAAACTTGCTGAATTGCTGTTTTAGCCTGTGGGGGACCTCCTAGAGCCTATTTGGAGTCAATTGGTGGACTTTGAAACATCAAAGTTTTTATTTTAAAATACTTTTAATTGAATTCGATCAAATATAGACCTTACTTTGATTGGAATGATTGAATATAGCCTATTCACCCGCAAACAAAATTTGATTTTTTTAAAATAAATTTTGTTTGGTCTTTTTTATTTGAATTTCGAAGTTATGGGAGTTCAAAAACACTCTCATTACATCAAAATTCGACCCTTGATAATCTGCCCCTTGATTTGTTACAGTATTTCTGGTCAGGTGATCTCTGAGACAGCACAGAGACCATCATGAAATGGTGGCTCAAGGCAAGAAATGTAAAAGGGCAATATACTTAAATATATATTCCAGGTTGATAAGATTCTTTAATACAACACTTAATTTAATATAATCTGTTGCTCAAGTATTCTTTTGGGGGTATAGTTTTCCTTTAACAGATCCCTGTCCGGGATGCAGATTACACAAATTTTTAGTGTCAGTATTAATTTAAAGGAAAACTATACCCCCCAAAATTTGTGTCACATCAATTTACTTCTTTCTGCAGTTTCACCATCAATTCAGTGCAGCTTTAAATAAATACCGGTTGGTCTACCTTTGTGTAAGCTAAAACTATTTATGATGAAGCTGCATGCAAAAATGTAGAAAACACTTAGGAAAAAAATAGAAAAAAAAAAAACCCACAAGAGGATGGCACAAAAACAATACCATTGGGTTGGTATGAAGAGCTGTATAGTTACTAGCAGGCAAGAATGTCAAAAGCAGGAATATCAAAATGTCCCTGCCTCCCTTTTTAATAGTGCCTTCAGCTATTAATTGACAAGCACATTTGTTAAAAGATTTAAAGATATGGGTTTCTTTACACAACACAATCAGCTTGTATGACAGACTAAACATATAACAACTGTTAATTGATGGCATTCAGCTTTAATAAAATGTGGCAGTACAGGTATGGGATATGTTATCCTGAAACCGGTATCCCGAAAGCTATGAATAATAGGAAGGCCATCCCCCATAGACTCCTTTAATTACAGAGAAAAAGGAAATCATTAAAAAAAAGTTAAACAGTACCTTATACTTTATCCCAACTAAAACAGATCTAATCCTTATTAGAGGCAAAACAATACTACAGGTATCCAGAAAGCTCTGAATTACAGAAATTTTAAATTTTTAAATTGATTTCCTTTTTCCTCTTTACCTTGTACTTTATCCAAACTAAGATATAATTAATCCTTATTGGAAGCAAAACCAGCCTTTTGGGTTTATTTAATGTTTACATGATTTTCTAGTAGACTTAAGATCCAAACCACAGAAAGATCCATTATCCAGAAAACTCCAGGTCCCAAGAATTCTGGAGTTCATGTTTAAATTATTTTAGCAGACTTAAGTTGTGGAGATTCAAAGTATGGATTTCAGCACAGATCTGGTTGCTAGGGTGTTAATTACTCTAGCAACCAGGCAGTGGTTTGAGTCAGAAGAAGAGGGCAAATCATTTGAAAACTATACAAAATAAAAAATGAAGATCAATTGAAAAGTTTTTAAGAATTGGCCATTCATGAGCTAGCAATTGATGCAGTAATACATTCCATGTGTGTTCCCACCTTTGACTATCTTGCCCATTACGTCCAGGCAGGCATAACAAACTGGAACCCCTGGTTTTTCGGCAATGTCTCATGGGGCGATCTCCTTTTAGTGTAACCGTGGCTCAGCCAATTATTTCTGTGAAACGCTACATTTATTGCTTTTCAGTGATCATCTAACCCATGTGTGCAAGCCCACACTAGAAATCTGTATTTTCTGGCAAATGCCATAGGAGCTGCTGTAATGTGCCATAGACTGTCACTATTTATTGGGCTGGGTGCTGTTTGGGTCTCTGTATAGTTCAAATTCCAGTCCATATACCTGCATGTTTGTTAGTGTCTTATCTAAGACTCAAACAGTCAAAGCCCACTATCACTGCAGTGAATAATCGATAATACTAAATGTTGCAGGTGGTATATGGGCCTGCTACATTACAAATATGACGGTCGAGGGTAAAGTGCCCTTCACTAGGGCCCGGGACCAAGTGGGAGATCTTTCGGTAATCTGACAGGCTAATCAGAATCTGCAAACAAAAACCACAGTAGATATGAAAGGTGGGATAAGATGAGGTGACAGACCGTGGGTTGGCTGTTCTGCTATAGTAAACTCTCCTCTGCTGTCACTGCACGAAGCTCCGTCTATGAGGGAACCCTGATAACTCAATGAGCAGCAGAATGGGAATACATTTGCGCAGGGTTGGACTAGATTACTAAACCCAACCACTCACCCCGCGAGTCGTTTTATTTGGGGGATCTGCAGATCAGGGTGCTGGGCCAGTGGGAGCCCGGAGGGCCGAGGCTCACCGTTTTTTTCCCCCCAGTGTCCCGCCGGCCCAGTCCGACGCTGTCTTCCGGCGTTTTCTTTCTTCAAATGTCCAGGGGCAAGCACATGCCGACGAAATAGCCGGCTTTTTAGTCAACGTTCGGACTTTCTTTCTACTGCGCATGTACAGCCGCGCGAAGAAGGAGGAAGATGGAAAAAAGACGGAAAAGTAGGTGCTCACTGGTATAACCCCGGGCCGGTACAGTTTTCTGCTGAGCACCGGCGCAGGGTTTCAGGTAAGTCGATACAATCACTTGGGGGTGCCTAACATTTGGCATCCCCAAGTGCAACAAAACAAATGTGTTAAAGAATGCTCAAAACAGGTGAACACATTCTGAGCAAACTGACACATATATCTGCTTTAATAAAAGTGTCAATTAATTACAAATGTCCCTAACAAAAACTTTTATGAGAATATTTTTTTGGCATCATTAGGTATAATTCCCTTCTTTTCTCTTTATCATAAATCTAACCACTGTTGCACACAATTCTTCTCTAAAATGAAATGCCCTTTCCATCCCAGCCTTCATCTACATTTTTGCACAATTGATGTATTCAAATTTTACCTTTGCAGCTTCCTGCGGATGACAGTGGAAAGGTATTTTTATGTTTTTGCCTGTGTAGGTAGAGATTTCACACGTGCAACAATTTTGTTTCTCGTTTTAGAGGATTACAACTATCAAAAAATATAATATTTTTCTCAGCATTTAAATTTTTTTTTTAATATTCTGGCATGACTAGCCATGGGGTCCCAGTCAAGGGCAAAAGTTCAGGGGCCTTGTCGGATCAACCCGCTCTATAGTGGTACCACGGGTACGGGTACAAGTCCTTACACGAGACTACACTTACAGCGTTTTTATTCTTCACACACAAATCTCTGATTATAATGTAAATAACACAGCAATGAAAATCTTAACTCTATTACCTATAAATTTCCATGAGCATAGTGCACTGAAGATATATGAAGATGAGCACGTGTTTTAAAAATAGTGAAATCACACATTTATTAATGAGCATTAGCAGACTTAAAGGAATTGTTCAGTGTAAAAATAAAAACTGCATAAATAGATAGGCAGGCTGTGCAAAATAAAACATTTTCTAATATAGTTAGTTTGTCGAAAATGTAATGTAGAAAGGCTGGAGTGACTGGATGTCTAACATAACAGAACACTACTTCCTGCTTTGCAGCTCTCTTGGTTTCCACTGATTGGTTACCAGGCAGTCAGTGTCTTGAGGGTGAGGGGGGGTACATGGGCCAAGACTGTTTGCTTTTGAATCTGAGCTGAATGCTGAGGACCAATTGCAAACTCACTGAACAGTTTTGTCATATTTGGGCCCCCTTCACTTCGCTAACTAACTCAGAGTTAGAGAGCTGAAAAGCAGGAAGTAGTGTTTTGGCTATTATGTTAGATATTCAGTCACTCCAGCCTTAAAGCGATACTGACACGTTCCTATAAAAATCATAGGAACGGGTCAGTATCAAGTAAATGCTGCACAAGGAATAGTTCCCAGCAAAGCCCCCCTGCAAAACCGCCCCCAGCCCTGCGAACCTGTGTGCAGCAGACCGGCTGACAACATTAACAGATCTTCCAGGTTGCTTCAGTTAGGCTGGGCTGAGGGTGGAGCAATCCTTCCATAGGCTGAATTCCTGTTTTCATTCGTAATCAGCCTATGAAGAGATCACGCCACCCCCAGCCCAATGTCACTGAAACGGTTGAGAAGATCATTTAGCTGTGTCGGAGGGTCGGGTAAATGCAGGTTTGCGGGGGGCTGGGGGCCACTTTGTGGGGAACTATTCTGGATGCAGCATTTACTTGATAATGACACGTTCGAATGATTTTTATACAAACCTGTCAGTATCGCTTTAATGGATTACATTTTTGGCTAACTAACTATATTAGAAACATTTAATTTTGCACATACTATCTATTTACCCAGTTTTTATTTTTACACTGAACTGTTCTTTTAAGGTATGGTGATTCAAAACTGAAGAAAGATCATAATTCTGTACATAGGATAGATACAAAAAAAGCATATTAATTCTCTTTTAAATCATTCTATGCTACCTTATGCTGCACTATCATTTAATTAAAAAGCACTTTATTTTTCTATATAAGACCTGTACACATTTCAGTGTATAAGATCAATACACTTCGTGATATACAGCATTTAATTTACTAGTAGACTGTTGCTGGTGGTGTTGAATTCAACATTTTTCAGCAGTTCCTCCTATTTCTTCTAACAAAATTCATGGTCAACAGAGCATTACACTGGGTTGGTGGAAGACTTTGCATATTCACAATGAGAACATGTACTTACCAATATTAGGGTGTTTCAGAAGCCGGCAAATCCGAGCCTCGCGCTCCAATTTCTGGTGGTCTGCAAGAGTAAAATGAAGGTATGGATTAGCAATCAAATTATACTGAAGCAGTAAACATTGCTCTAATCAATAGCTGTAGGTCTTCAACAAAAGGAATAGAGACATGTATTCAATACAAGCTAAAACAATTACCTACTAGAACCTAGATATTAATTATAACTGCCTTAAAGAAGGAATAATAACATTACATTATTACATTAACCCTTCTGTATAAAGCAGACAATCTTTTTCTGGCAACAAGACACGAATATATGAAAACTGCAGGTACATCTTTTTTTAGCATTCATGCAGGTAAATACTGAACCTTATGGCAATCATTAATTTTACATCAGTAGCTGTCAATTAAGGAAAATGCAGGTAAGGCAGGAGCAGAATAGGATAGTGAACATATGTTATGTTTTATTATCAATGAGAGTGACTGACTGGAAAGTACAAATGTGGATACATGGAGAGATGGCAATTCAGTAAATAACCTGGATTTGCTCTGCAAGTGATTCAAGCAAATTATTTCTACTATTATTTATTTATATGAATTGGGCATACTACTCAGAACTTTAAAGATGCATGTACGGTAAGTACAAAAACAGGCATATCATTATTACCAATCAACTGATTTTGATCCAACTGTCTAACAGACCAGTAGTCATACAAGTATGGGATCTCTTATCCAAACCTTATATTTGGAAAGCTTTGTATTACATGAAAGCCATCCCATAACCTCCAATTATTAATTGAAATGTTTAAAGTTTTTCTCTGCAAAAATAAAATAGTACCTTGTGCTTGATTGCAACATTGATCTATTACTATTTGGTTTATTTCATGTTTAAAGTATTATTTAAATGACTATTTCAGTTAAATTTAAGGTATGGTGTTCAGGCCCGGATTTGTGGCGAGGCCACAAAGCCTCTGGGCCTAGGGCGCCGAAATTTCAGGGGCGGCATGCTGCCCACCACATAGTGAACTACATAGGGAATTTGGAGTTCCCTTGTGCTCTTGCGCAGGGGACGGATGGACACTCTGCCGGCGGGCGCTAGGACCTAGAAGCCTTGGTGCGGCGAGCTTTAGGACCCAAAGGCCTTGGTGCGGCGAGCGCTAGGACCCAGAGGCCTTGGTGCGGCGAGCAGGGAAGTCCGGTCCTGATGGTATTCCAAATTATGGAAAGATCATTTATCTGGAAAAGCCCTGTTCTAGAATATTTTCAATAATATGCCCCTATAACGATATTAGCAAGTGTATTTTACTGGCTATAAGGTACAAACCTGCCACACCGGATCTGTGTAGTTAATTTTGCATGTCTGTGCTGAAACTTGCAACTGATATATATATGTTCTATACCGTTGGACTGAGAATCCCTTATTTCTATTTATTTCCTTTTTCTCTGTTATAATACAGTACAGATATGGGATTGGTTATCTAACGGAAAGGCCATCTCCAAGTTCCAACAGTTCCAAATATTTAAAAATGATTTCCTTTATCTCTGTAATAATAAAACCGTACCTTGTACTTGATCCAAACTAAGATATGATTAATCATTATTGGAAGCAAAACCAACCTAATGGGTTTATTTAATGTTTACATGATTTTCTAGTGAACTTTAGGACTGAAGATCCATTATCCGGAAAACCCCAGGTCCAGAGCATTCTGGATAAGAGGTCCCATATCCTGTACCATGCTCTTTATCCTAACTAAACTGCATAAATCTATATAGGTGGCAATTTTGTTTAAGGCTTTCGAATTCAGCCGAATCCTTCTGCCTGGCCGAACCGGAACCATAATTTACATATGCAATTTAGGGGCAGGGAGGGAAATCACATGACTTTTTGTCACAAAACAAGAAAGTAAAAAATGTTTTCCCCTTCCCACCCCAAATTTGCATATGCAAATTCCGATTCTGATTTGGTTCGGTATTCGGACGAATACGGACGATTCAGGGGTTCGGCCAAATCCAAAATAGTGGATTTGGTGCATTCCTAAATTCAGGTGGGAAAAGTTCAATTCTTTGTCAAAATGAAAGCTGTCTGCTAGTTAATCCAGACAAAGGCAAAACGAACCTATACAAAGCCAATTCATATTTGCCTCAGAAAGGAAAACAAAAATCCTTCATGACTCCAAGATAACAAACTGGACCAGTCCCAAAATGCACTTTGTGGTAAGGGGTAATTTCAGTAACCCTGTATTTTTGCCTTTGCAAAAAAGCCATCCAACACTTTTTTGAAGGTATCTAATGTATCTGCCAACAGAAGCTCTAAGCTCTTATTTAGGACAGAGACAGACGAGGAGATCAGTCACGTGACGACAAATCACCTCTTCTTCGGTCAACTAATCTCCCTGAACTGCCACCCCGCGTCTAGAATCTAAATAGCCAGTGGGATGGCACTCAGAGCGATTCGTTTTCCGTGAGGCGACTTCGGAAAACAAATTGCTCCTAGTGCTATCCCGTCGCGATTTAGATTCTAGCCGACGGGGAGGCCGTTTGGGGAGATTAGTCACCAGAAGAAAAGGCAATTTGTCGCCAGGCAACTAATCTCCCCGAATCTCTACGTGTGTCTCGGCCCTAAGATGTAACTTCCTTTCTTCTAATCTCAGTGGATGCCTTTGAATTTGCTGGAAGGATCAGTGTTTACTGTGCGGTTCCTTTATATTTATCCATAGTTACAGCTAGTTTATCAATTCTTCTCCACTGTACACATTCCCAACTTGGCTATTCTTTCTTCAGAGCTCAGACGTTCCATACCCTTTACCAGCTTAGTTGCTCTTCTTTGGAATTATTTCAACAATATCCCTTTTTTATAGTGGTGACCAAAACTGAATTGCATATTCAAGATGAGGCCCTACGAAAGCTTTGTAAAAAAGGAAAAATTACCCTCTCCGACCATCAATCTATACCCCTTTTTAATGCAGTTGTTTTATTAAGGGTATAAGTGGCTTGCACATATATACCTTTTTGAAATGAGGAGGGTTAGTGAGATGTCCCTAAGGACGCACAATGTCTGAATCATCAAGAATCGTCTTCCTTTACTGAAATCTAAGTGAGCCTATGTGAGGACAGTTTTTTGAAACGCTTTTGCAAAACTTCCTGACCTGAAATACTGCAGTGTGCATTCTAGCAAGAATCTCCTGACATGGACTGCTACTTGCACTTTCTCCAGAGAGTATCTCAAGGGTGAATAAATGGAAATTTCGAGTATTTTTTATTTTTGCTTGGGCTATTAAAAACACAATGGGCAAAACACCTAGCATCTCCAAGTGTGCCACTGGCCTAAACTTTGCATTATACCCCAAACCAACAACTTTTTTCATCTATTCCTCATCTATTCTGCCATCACCAAAATATCATCCATTAGAAGTATCAGTGTCTGAATCAAAATTATAGTTACAGATACCTGCATTTGTTAAATACATTTTTTCTCACATTCTACTTTACATGGTGCAGTTAAGGGCACTTTTGATATTATATTGCCTTTATATTCAATAAGTCCAATAAAACGCAGAGTATTTACTTTACCCCACCCCAGCTGGCACAAACTACATAAAAAAAAAACAGTAAATAAAGCCTCTGAGCAGCCAATGACAATGTTTATGTTCAGTAACTGAAGTGAAAATTATAAAGGAGCAATTTACAAGTTAGCATTAAAGTCCTGTGTCTATAAAAGAGGTCTTATATTGAGAGAAAAGGGAGCCATCATAAAGTTGAGGCAGCTATTCTGGCTGTCCAAGGTCAGGATTAACACCATTTGGTCTCTATGGCAACCAAACAACCTATGTCTCCTGGAGTAAGGGAGAGGGGCTGACCCTTTCTGGGTAGAGCAACAAGCAATCTGTGCTTAAAGGTTGTCCACACTCTCCCTGAATGGGTGTGAAGCGACATTTAAGAGTCATACATTGCTCTTTAAAAAGAAACCCTTGGTCTCATGTGTCACCTTTAAATCCCAAGACCTCCTATGTGTGCTGCCATGGCACATTCTTTGTGGGTAATGGATACACTATTCTGTGCTTCTTAACAACAATTAGTTATGTCAAGAGAACGAAAGCTAACTAATAGGCATTTGATTAAGTTAGTTTACATAACTCAGATTAGCAAACAAACATTCGGGAATTCCGGTTTCTCTGACAAGTATGGCAGATGAGATTTTATAGTAAACCCTGCCAGCAGGGTACTCTTATCCCATTTTTATTCTGTATCCCTTGCTTTTTAAACAAGTTTTATATTAATGTTAAAGGTTGCGCAAAGCTGATTATTGAATTATAATATTAAATATTCTTGAGCAGTCATTTTAAGAGTACAAAAGTGCAATTTAATTACTGAATTTTCTGTCCTAATTACTGAATTTTCTGTCCTAATTTACAGACAATATTTATTATGTAAACCGAAAAATGAGAAAATTAAACCGACACGGTGATGAGGTGCCAAGAGGATTAGCAAAGGCTTTATCAACATTGCAAACTATCAGTCCATTTGAAAGTACAGTACAGTTATAGGATCCATTATCCGGAAACCTCTTATCCGGAAATCTCAGAATTGCAGGAAGGCTGTCACCCATAGACTCCATTTTATCCAAATTATTTAAAAATTATTTCCTTTGTTCTGTAATAATAAAACATTACATTGCACATGATCCAAACTAAGATATTAATCCTTATTGGAAGCAAAACCAGCCAATTGTTTACATGATTTCATAGTAGCCTTAAGGCATGAAGATCCAAATTGCAGAAAGATCCGTTATCAGGAATACCCCAAGTCCCGAGCTTTCTGAATAACAGGTCCCATACCTATATATGAAAAAAAAAAAAAAAAAAAAAGATACCTTTTGCATATCAATATCTTATATTCCTTATATGCTCTCTCTCTTAAATACCCTCTTTGAATTGGGTGATTGATCATAAATAAGTAAATAATTGTAAGAAGATCAGCACATCATCTTGTGTGAATAGTGGTGTTTTATTTCCAATCACGGTTTTATTGGAATCACTGTTTTAGTGGGAATAAAACAACACTATTCACACAAGATGATGTGCTGATCTTCTTACAAGTATTTACTAATTTATAATTAAGCACCAAATTCAAAGAAAGTTTGAGAGTGGACACACTTTACTTTTTCTTTCAGCAAATCCCCCTCCAAATGGGCAATAACATTAGTTTATTTTTCTTCGTATTTAATAGATAAACCCATAAAAAGTTGAATACATAATTATTTTCCCTTTGACTTTTTGAACCTAGTTTGTAGGAAGCTGCAAAACCTGGCAAGTACCTTTAGGCTAACTGGAACAATGTTCCTAAGAAACTCTAAACACCCTCCTATTATGTTAATTCTCTACTAAAAAGAGCAGGAAGCAAGGCCTAGTCCTGCATGGGGCATGGTTTGTCATCACCGATGTGTGACTTGAATGATTCTGTAAATGGAATACTACTTAGCATAGCAGAGACAAAATTACTATATTTTCTCATTGCTTAAACTGAGATGCGGCTCAATCAATGTGATTGTAAATCATATGTAAGCAGCCTAAACGACTTATCCACAGGCCATAAGCCAGACAGAACTGACTGGATCTTACAAGTAACAGCTGAATGCCAGCAGGAAGATCTAGTTACTTAGGTTTACAAACAGGGTGTATAGTCATTGGAGATACACACACACACACACACACACGTGAAGATGCCCCAAGTTGAAGGGCTGAAACGTTGAATAAAGCATTTTTTTGTTTCCTTACCAAGACCTGGGAGTGCAGCTTCATCATTGGATGTTATTATTGCATGTTTTTGACCAGCATACTTGCATTTCCATTGATGTTTTTACTTATATTCGTTGGGAGTTTTGTTTAGCATTGGCTGAGCTTTTAAAGTAGCAACTTCCTTTTAAAATATAACATGCCTTATGGAAACAGTAGTATTTGAGCAGTGACAAAGTTTATTAGATTTTATTTATTAGAAAATATGTAATATGCATCACAACAATATTATACAGGTGCATAACTTTGGGCACCCAACAGAGATATTGCATCAATACTTAGTTGAGCCTCCTTTTGCAAATGTAACAGCCACTAGTAGCATCCTATAGCCTTTGAGGAGTGTCTAGATATCTCTTCAGTTCAGTTAAATTTGATGCCGAGCATGGACAGCCTGCTTTAAATCATCCCATAGATTTCCGATGATATTCAAGACAGGGCCATTCCAGAAAATTGTACTTCTCCCTCTGCATAAATGCCTTTGTAGATTTAGAAGTGTGTTTAAGGTCATTGTCTTGTTGGACTATCCAACCCCTGCGTAACTTTGACTTTGTGACTGATGCTTGAACATTATCCTGAAGAATTTGTTGATATTGGGTTGAATTCATCCGACCCTCAACTTTAACAAGGGCTCGAGTCAATGAACTAGCCACACAGCCCCACAGCATGATGGAACCTCCACCAAATTTTACAGTAGATAGCAGGTGTTTTTCTTGGAATGCGGTGTTCTTCTTCTGCATTGCAAATCGCTTTTTGTTATGACCAAAATACTAGATTTTTTTCTCATCAGTCCAAAGCACTTTGTTCCAAAACGACTGTGGCTTGTCTAAATGAGCTTTTGCATAAAACAAGAGACTCTGTGTGTGGCGTGAGTCATCACCCTGCCATACAGATGTTCTTTGTGCAAAATTGTGCTGAATTGTAGAACGATGTACAGATACACCCTCTGCAGCAAGATGTTCTTGAAGGACTTTGGGTTGTCTGTAAACACTCACAATCCTCAGCATATGCCGCTCCTGTATGTTTCTTGGCCTGCCAGACTTGGGTTTTACAGTAACTGTGCCTGTGGCCTTCCATTTCCTGATTACATTCCTTACAGTTGAAACTGACAATTTTGTAGTCTTCCCCTAAACCATGATACTAAATATCCTTTGTTTTCATATACTGTGTGTGTTGCTTTGAGGATTCCATGCTGTCACTCTTCAAAGGAGGGTCAAACATAAGCACAACTTGCAATTGGCCATCTTAAATACCTTTTCCCATGATTGGACACACCTGCCTATGAAGTTCAAGGCTTAAACTAATCCAACCAATTTGGTGTTGCCAGTAATTAGAATTGAGCAGTTACATGAATTCAAATTAGCAAAATTACAAGGGTACCCTCATTTTTACACAGCCAGTTTTTCACATTTGATTTAATTTCATACAAACGAATATTGCTTCACTAAAAATCTTTGTTCAGAAAACACCCCAGTACTCAGATGTTCCTGGAAAATGAAAGACATACCACTGTTATCTTTTTTGTTGAAAGTGGAGTAAATTATTATGCAGGCTGAGAGGGGTTCCCAAACTTTTTCATATGTGTGTATATATATATATATATATATATATATATATATATATATATATATATATATATATATATATATATATTATACGTATTTGGAGTTATTACATTTGCCCATCAATGGATACAGGATACTACAGTATTTCACTTACTGTGTACTTACAATTTGTGTTTTCATGTTCTTATCAAACAAAATATACCAAAAAAAAGTTTATTTAGACATGCAGTACAATATCTAAATGTATCTGCAAATCACCACAGGGTTCATTTTCAATGCCCCACGCAGCGTACAGGGCCAGGGTGATTACACTAAAATCTACTTCTCACCTTCTGGATAGTACAGACTTTTTTTAAATTAATAGTATATAGACACACATATACAATATATACAATCTTTTATGCCATTTTGTTCCACCTTTGATGCACCTGTATGACATGTTTCTTATCAGTGTAATCCGAGGGCAAAGTGCTATTTCACGTAGATTGAGGATAAAGGGAGTATTGCTTTCCTTGCTTGCAGCTCAATTTTTCACCGTTGATGAGAGAGAGAGATAAGGCATAAGTTTCTTCAATATTCAGCATTGACTGCTGTGCAGCAAAAGCTACTGCAGTACCTGAATTCTGCAAACTCATATTTAGGGGCAGATTTATTAAAATGTGAGATTAGAAGTCACCAGGGAAAAACTCACTCACTTTCGTTTCATTGCTTTTCATGCATCAAGTAAAAGGTCTAATCTGGGTAATGGCTTCAGCACAAATGAACAAGGGTTAAATATATGTACCTTTTGGATTTAAATAGGGATGCACCGAATCCAGGATTCGGTTCGGGATTCGGCCAGGATTCGGCCTTTTTCAGCAGGATTCAGATTCAGCCGAATCCTTCTGCCCGGTCGAACCGAATCCGAATCCTAATTTGCATATGCAAATTAGGGGCGGGGAGGGAAATTGCGTGACTTTTTGTCACAAAGAAAGTAAAAAATATTTTCCCCTTTCAACCCCTAATTTGCATATGCAAATTAGGGTTCAGATTCGGTTCGGTATTCGGCCGAATCTTTCACGAAGGATTCGGGGGTTCGGCCGAATCCAAAATAGTGGATTCGGTGCATCCCTAGATTTAAATTTATGAAACATTTCATTAAAAATACATACAATGGGGCCTGAGGAATGCACAAAGACAAATGGATTCTTGCTGGTGTGAGAGGAAAGAGATTCTACATTTAACTGCTATTGATGTTCTGGGAACTGCTCGAAAGCTCCCATTTACACATCAAATAAGGCACAAGCATTATAATGCAGACAGGAAAATGACAAAAAGCACAGGTGGCAAAAGCTTTGCTGTGGAGAAAACCACAAGTCTTGAAAATTGCACAGATATATTGTGAATTACTTGTTTAATTACATAAAGTGATACAAATATGATGTCATATACCATTTCCTTCCAGAAACAAAACACAGTCCAAGATAAAAGGGATGCACTGCTAGTAATAAATTGTAAACATCTTGACCCAAAATACCCATTAACCCTGGCTAGCATAAGTATGAAAACAAAAATGTATCAGTCAACACATGCTCTCATGGATCCATAAAGCAGAAGAAGAACGGATATGAGAAATGTTTAGAGATTAGCATCTTCCTCTTTCTTTTTAAATGGCTTATCAGATCCGCGGTTGAATAAATATCGTTAGGACATAATTCTTCAGAAAACAACCTTTCAAGAGAATATTGTGTTAAAAGGAACATAAAAGCTGTAAGACATAAGTTTAATTTGGTTCTAACTACACTCCCACCAACTGTTCCATATATTTCTTACACTCCGATTTTACTATTTTTTGAGGGAATGGGAGGGAAAATGACCCTCTCCTTGCCCCTTCTTCCTCTGCTAATATTTGTAACGCCATAGTGCCAGCTCAAGGTCTAAACAGTGATAGCTGCAGTTTTCCTATCAGGATATGGTTGGAGGTATAGCACAGTAGACAGTAATTTTAAACATTGTTAAAACCTTACATCCTCCAGGGTTATGGGCACAGGATTCTGTCTGCATATGCTACAATTACAATATTAGGATGCTCAGACAAATTCAAACTAGCCTGCTGAGCATCAGCGTCAATCTTGCATTAATGGGGAAATGTGCAAGTAATTAAATCCCTGGGTAATAGTGACCATAATGAGATCTTATTAAGGGCAGGACTTCACAGACAATTCTGGCGCGATCATTCGCACTGCACAAAAACGCAGGTGTCACGTCGGATGCGATGGAAATAAGGTAACTAATGCTATTGTCGGATCGTGTCGCATTGTCGTTGCGACGCTACATGACTGTCGGATGCAGACGCAGTGTCTGCATCCGACAGTAATATCTCGTTGCATCAAAACAAAACAAGGGCATCAAAAACCCTGAATTTCAGAAAAGCTCATTTTATGGTATGGATTGGGGCATTATGTTTACTGCTATAAACACAGAACAAAAATGGTTATCATTTAAAATGATATTAAATCGTTACAGTTCTCAATTTATTCCCTTAAAAAGTAAATGAAGAAGCACCAAGAATCACCCTATGTGGCTTAATACAGAAGTAAAGAATAGGAAAGAAGGGAAAAGCATTTAAAAACTACAAGTCTGTGGGGACAGAAGCATTTAATGAAAATAAACAATATAATAAATGTTGTAAACCTGCAATCCGAAAGGAAAAGATAGGAAATGAATAGCGCATTGCAGCAGAGGCCAAGACTAACCCCCAAAAAGGTTTTAAGTATATTAATAGTAAAAAGATGTAGATTGAGAGTGTTGCTCCTTTAAAAAATGGTACCAGTATGGTTTTTCAATTAGATATAGGAAAAGAGTCGCACAACACCAATGTTGTCGCAGGTGGGGAGCTTGTCCCTTTTATTGCCATCTCATGTGCATTAATGTTTTGGGGGGGGTTTCCCGATGAAGGGAGGGTGAAAAAAAAAAACCAAAACGTTGATGCACATGAGTTGGCAATAAAAGGGGCAAGCTCCCCACCTGCGACAATATTGGTGTTGTGCGGCTCTTTTCCTATATCTATTTGAACGTGACTGACATGTGCTGACTGTCTTGAGGGATCTGCACAACCAAGCAGGAATCATAGGAGAGGAAAGGAGGTGCAGCAATTTGCAATATTGAACCAGTATGGTTATAACAGATACAGAATATGCAAATGTGCCAAATCTTTTTTTAGTGTATAGAATAGAGGAGTCATAGTCCCAGGCTCACTTCATAGCTGCACTGTTGGCTCAGCTCAATCTAGTCAGTAGTTGACTCAGGATATGGCTCATAAAGCTTTAATAAAAATGTATGTAAACAAGGCACCAGAATTTCGAATGGCCTCCATTTTGGATTTTTTCAGATTCATTTTCTTCTGGTATGGTACCTATGGACTGGAGGAAAGATGATGTCATTACAATATTTAAAAATGGATTACGATCTCAGTCAAGCAATTATAGGCCAGTAAGTTTGACATTTGCCGTGGGTAAAATAATTGAAGGCTTGTTAAGGGATCACATTCAAAAATTTGAATTTTGGCATTATGAGCAGCAATCAGCATGGTTTTATGAAGGATAGGTCATGTCAGACAAATTTGATTGCTTTTTATGATGAGGTAATAAGTAAGATGCGGGACAGTGGGGGAGCAGTAGATGTGATCTATTTGGATTTTGCCAAAGCGTTTATACAGTGCCCAACAAACGACTGCTTTCTAAACTAAGGCCTGTTGGGCTTAATGAAGTTGTTTGCACATGGATAGGAAACTAGCTACATGATCGGATACAGTGTTGTTAATGGTACAGTCTCTACTTGGAGTAAGGTATTGGATCCACTTTTATTTTAATAACTTAGGGGAGGGTATTGTAAGTAATCAGTTTTTGCAGATGACACAAAACTATGCAACCCATCCAGAATGTGGAATCCTTGCAACAGGATCTTGACAAACTTGCATTCTGGGCAGTTATGTGACAGAGGAGATTAAATGTTGATAATGTAAAGTCATGCACCATGGATGAAAAAAAAATATGCAAGCCACTTACACCCTTAATGAGACTGCACTAGGTAAATCCATAATGGAAAAGGACCTTGGAGTCCTTGTATATTATAAATGTGGCTGTAGTAAGTAATGCCAGTCAGCAGCATCAAAGGCAAATAAGGTCTTGACCTGTATTAAAAGGGGAAAAGATTTGCTGGAGGAGGGGGTTATTCTTCTACTGTACAGAGCACTGGTAAGGCCCTGTTTAGAATATGCCATACAGTTTTGTTCTCCAGAGCTCAAACAGGACATTCCTGAATTAGAGAGGGTGCAGAGAAGGGCAACTAAACTGGTAAAAAGGTATGGAAAATAAAGACTGGCCAAGTTGGGGTTGTGCACACTGGAGAAGAGGCACTTAAGTATGCTAGAATGTTGTGCATTATGTTTTGGGCTTCTGTACCAGCTTAAGGCAACCCCAGTTGCAGTAAAGATCTGTGTCTCCAAAGATACCCCAGAAGCTCCCCATCTTCTTTTCTCCTGTTTCACTGTACATGCTCTGTGCTGCTGTCACTTACTGATCTTAAGTAGCAACCCACAATAAACAGTACACATAGAATTGTCACAATATAAGGCAGTTTAGTAATTAATATGGATAATTACTACATGGCAGCACAATTAACCAGTGCAACTAGCACCAGAATTTAATAATCAGCCCTGTAGCATCAGCTTATATTACAGGCCAACTTAATTTTCTGCTTGATAATTTGCGACGACCATAAGCTTAGCTTCTCAACAGCTGCTCAGAGCCCACTGAGCATGTGAGTGTCACAGACACTTTCCAAGATGGTGACCCCCTGTGTTTGAAGTTTGAAGTCCTGGATCATTACTGCTATTGAGAAGCTGAAGTTTTAGACTGTTGCAATAAGTTCAGTATATAAAACATGTCAGTTTTAGCCATATTCATGTTTAGGGTTTAGTTCTCCATTAAGGGGTGATATAACTATGTATAAATATATAAGGGGATCATATAATAATTTCTTTAATGCTTTCTTTAACAGTAGGTCTTTCGACACAAGGTCAACCATTCTTATTGGAAGAAAGGAGGTTCCATCTAAATATTTGAAAGGGGTTTTTACAGTGAGAGCTGTGAAGATGAAAAATTCTCTCCATGAATCAGTCATTAAAGAAGGGGGTTGGATGGATTTTTAGCAAGGGAGGGAATAGAGGGTTATGAATGATAATTTGTAGTTCAAGTTGATCCAGGGACATTAATTTTTCCCCCTCTGAGGCAAATTGGAGAGGCTGTAAATGGGTTTTTTTGCCATCATCTGGATCAACTAACAGATAGGCAGATTATATATAGACTTATAAGGTTGAACTTGGTGGAAGTGTATCTTTTTTCAACCTAACTTACTATGTCCACGGCTGTGAGCTGTTCTAAAACCTTGGATGAAACATGTGTGCAGAGATATTGGCTCAAAAATATGGAGTTAATTGCATCTTTACTGACAAGTTCTGAACCATTTCCAATTGTACAATGCACCAACTCACAGGCCAGTTATGCAATTCAACATCAATATTTTTACATGCTCATTCAATGTTTCAAGCAGCTCTATGAAATGCATCTTAGTGTGAAGTGAGGAGATGGAGCTGCAATGTAATAATGTGCTATCAGACAACAAAGCACGTGGGTACTTTTTGGTAAATAGAGATGTATCCATTTCCTCAGTTGCCGCTCAAGTAACGCAAGATGCTTCGGCCAAAAATACCTTGCAAACGCTTCTAGCCACAGGGGACAGGAGGTGAGATCATTGACATCCTGTTACCTCTCCAAAAAGCCCTATTAGCATAAGAAAAATGAGTTTTAATTCCTCTCAAAGCACCCTGGTTTGTTCCTTGCTACCTTGCTCTGCCTCTGGCTGAATAATTAAATATTTTATATTTTACGGTTCATGACCAAACAAAAGGTGGGCAGATTAAGTATTTCTTTTAGACCAAGCAAAAAAACAAATGAAATAAAAGCAATCTCCATCAGCCCTGCAGTCTTGCCAATATTGCATAATAATCCTATTGACAGGCTTTAAGCTGCCACATTAACAAGCAGAAACCGAGATAAAGCAGACGATGCAAAACTGCAAATATGGGATGCATTTAAACATGTTATATATTAAATATAACTGGAACCGAGGGAGGTGTGTATTTGGCATAACTCTGTGTATTCACACTGTACTATAAATACTTGCTCCATTTGTCAAAGACGTTTGCAAACTGCCCAAAAAACTGGTTCTAACCACAAGCTGATTTGAAAGGTAAGATTTTTTCATTTTGTGTCTGGAGTAACAGTCATCTTTCACTAAAGCAGGGATCCCCAACTTTTTTGGTGTGTGCCACATTCAATTGTAAAAAGAGTTGAAGAGCAACACAAGCATGAAAAAAGGTACCTGGGGTGCCAAACAAGAGCTGTGATTTGCTATATGGTAGCCCCTATGTGCACCGGTAACATTCAGGGGGTTCTATTTGGCAGTACCCTGGTTTCTTAGGCAACTAAAACCAGGGTTTTTTTTTTTACGTGAGAGAAGGGCTCATTGCTAGTGCAGAGATCACAATTGGAAGAGCCAAATTTCCAGTTTATTATCAGGAAATTCAGTTTTTAAAGTTTCCAGGATCAGTTTTTTTGCAGCTCTGCTATAACAACACCTTTAATAGGTAAAACATGATTTAAACCAATTTTGATGGGGCACTATAAATTTAAAAAAAGGTAACATAACTAGGAGATGAGGATGATACAATATAAGGTACATACCTTTAAGTTACAAGGCTGGGAGAGGAGAATTATTGTTTGTTGCATCAAAGTGATACGAACACTCTCATTCAAAAACAGGTCAAAGTCAAAGTTACTGTACTAAATAAATTCAGAGAAATATGAAAACCAAGTATGTTTTATATGAAAGGTCTATATTAAACGCAATAGCAACACTCACTGTGGCAGTGCAAAATGATCCTCTCTATTTTGAAGCAATTCTTTTTCTCATCTGTTTTTTAGACTTGGGCTACATCACTGCGCTCCTTTGTTTTCCAATTCCTGAAAAAAAAACATCTGCAGTATGCTAAGTCCTAACCCTGTACATGCTCCCCCCACAGATAGTGATGACATGTGGCACATGGGAAGCCTACATGTCATCAACTCCTATGAACCACTTAAAGGGGTACTTCACCTTTAATTACTTTTTTTTTTTTAGTTTTGTTGTTTTCCGGCAGTTCACCAGATAAAGACTTTTTGCAATCACTGGCATGTCCAAAGTCCAGTCTGTGGGCCAATTGTGGCCCGTTTTCAAATTTACACTGGCCTGCAGCCTTAAACAAGGAATCGCCTGGATTTGGGGGAGAGGCCGTCTAGGCCCTTGCCTAGGGTGGCCTTACAGTATAAGACAAAACATACCACTTGCTCAGCTCTGACTATTTAAAAACTGTGGCATTGGCACACAACTTGCCCCCCCCGACCCAGGATTCGGTACTTTTTTTTGCCCCCGAAAATTAGAGTAGAGAGCAGTGCCTTCTATCTTCTTCCCACGGCAGCTGCACACAGTGGCGTAATCGCACTTTAGCGTGTGCGCGTGACGTCATGACGTCACTGGATTAGGTGCTAGTTCTCACCGGAGGCTGCCATAGACCCAAATCTGGCCCTCATTGCAAAAAGTTTGGACACCACTGACTTAAGCAGGGCCGGAACTAGGGGTAGGCAGAGAAGGCACGTGCCTAGGGCGCAAAGCTGGAGGGGCACCAGGCACGCACCTTCTCTGCCTCTGCTATCCCCCTAGTCCGGGCCCTGTTCTGGCCGGCGTATGCACGAAAAACAGGAAGTGCGCATGCGCAATCGTATTTTTCCTGTTGCGCACTCGTATTTTCTTTGCGCATGCGCACTCGTATTTTCTTCACGCATGCGCACTCAGGCATTGGGCGCTTTACCGGGCCAGGCTGCCTGGGGCGTCTGCCCGGGTTGGCCCGGCACAGGACTACAGTTTAATTTTTCACCTTCTAAAGCAGTTCTGGGAGGAAGGGGATCACCAACTCTGTAACTGTTCTAAATTGATACATTTAGTGGATACATTTGTTATCTTCAGCCCTGCTGAGTGGAATGGAGTTTCATTAAAGGCAGCTGTTAGAATGGATACAAATGTTGCTAATATTCCAAAGATACTGCTGATGTAGCACATTGTAACAGCTCAGAATCTGCACCTAAATTACTAAGCTGCCAGACAAACACTAGAGACAGGAACATTAAACTTAAAGGAGACAACCGAATAAATGAAAAAATCCTAATTTTGTAGGCAATTATGCGATATTAGGGTGTTGCTTTTACATGGTGTTAAAATAAATATTGTCTTTAAAAATAGCCCCTTTATTGGAGCTCCCTATAGATGTTCACTGGTCCCTTTCCCTGTTTTAAATGAGGTGTGGCCGTATCCTAACGGCCCCTGCGAGAAGCATTGTAGGAGGGGGACAGCCAATCACAATAATGCAGTCACACAAGCAAAGACACGCTTCAGTTACCTATCAGGTCCTGCTAGCTGCTGATTGGTTCCTGTCCTACAATGCTGTGAGCTGAGCCTGCACAGCCTGGGAATTCAAGGAACAGGAAGTGGAAGAGAAGGAAGCGATTATTAGCGTTTTTGCACACATATTCAATAAATCAGTCTGAAGCACTACTTTTTTAAGCACAAATTCTTCTATATCTAAATGAGTATAACGCACTGGTATGTTCTTATTTTTTACACAAAATGTCACCTTTAACTGAAAGAGTGTTTGGAAGGTGAACAACCCCTTTAAAAAGTATGCCTAGCATCCTAGAATAAAATTGCCAAGATGCTCCCTTGTATGTTCAGTCTATTCTTCCCCTCTGGCTAAGCAGCTGCTGCACATGCAAAACATTCAGCAGCCTTACTTTAGACACAATATAAGTTATAATGTTTACATTTATTACAGAGAGAGAGAGATTAGGTCAGTAGAAGGAGCAAGCTCATGCACATACAGTATGCAGAAGAGACAGAGTAAAGTGACGTAGCTTTCAACTAAATTAGTGGCCATAAATGCATACTTGCTGCAGTGAATCTCAGTGCAGACACACAAGGTAGGAGATACAAGCGTAGGGGCTGCTTATAAGCACAGGCTGAGAAACAGTATAACACAGGAAACTAACACTATCAAGTCCCGTATATGAAACTAAAACTAGTTTCAATCAAACACCTAAACAGACAGCGGCATGTGCATATACAATCCTATAAATTCTGTAAATCAGACATAGGGGATTCTCAATAATAATGTAAGAAGGTTTTCAGCCTTTTCAACATGCTTCATAAACCAGTGATTAAACAAATAAAAGATAAGGATTTAACACCTCTCTCGACAAGCACCAAAAAATAATTTGAAATCCTTTCTAGAAATCTATTTACACACAATGCCAACCTTCCTATGCCCTGCCAAATTCTTCCTCAGCAAAAGGGGAGGGTTATGGACAGAAACACTTTCAAATATCCACAGCAGCTGCTGCAGGAAGCACCACTGCAGAGGCAGCATTTGTTGGGGACTTGTCATAACAATGAATTTAAGTATCATCTGCTACAAGTCCTTGTACGGTGTTGGAAGGCCAGCAGCTTTCATGTTTCGGTCAGCCTGGAAACACATGCTACTATACTTAATACCTTGGAAGTTTTAGGGATACTGCCATCACATAATTCCAGTGAATCATACAATCCCAGGGGACGGCCCTTATTTTTTAAAATGGCAATTTTCTATTTATAATTACCCAATGGCACATGCTACTAAAAAAGTATATTATTACGAAAATGGTTTGTTTACATGAAGCAGGGTTTTACTTTTGAACTGTTTTATGCAATATCTTTTTATAGAGACCTACATTGTTTGGGGGGTATAATTTTCCCATGATAATTAGCCTGAGTGGCAGATACTATGGGGCAAAAGTTAATATTTGGGGGCCTATTTATTATGCTTTGTAAACAGAAATTTTAGATATAGAAGAATGAGCAGCAAGTTTTATAATATACTTGTCTGTGGAGCCCAGTCAGCTTAAATTTTTATGTACAACATCATATATATATATATATATATATATACACAAAAGCCATGAATATTCTGTAAATTATATCCTTATAAACTGCTCTTAGTGATGTCATCAAGTATGAATGGAGCTTAGTGATGTCATGTTTGTCACATGACTCACTAAAACGTGTGTATTATAATAAATAAAGTACCCCTTGTTGGAAAATATGAGGATATTATAAGTAACCTCGGAGTAACCTCAGCCTTTGGCCTTGTGCTTTTATATGGTCATGGAACTCCTTGGTGACTTATAATATGCTTTTATTTTACAATAAGGGATACTTTATTCAATATATATATATCATGGCTGACAGTCTGATATATATATTTCACGGAACTCCTCAGTAACTTGGAATATCCTCTCTCTCGGGATTGGGAAAACGTAAAATCAGAATTCAACTGTATCATCAAGTCAATTTAATTTAATAAAATTAACTTAACAAGTACTTTTATGTACTGTAGGTTTGTTTTCAATGAGAATTCAAGTCCCACACACATCTGTACTTTTTTTGGTATAAATGTTCGACGCTGCTGTACTCACAAACCCCAAAAACGACCTCATACTTAACTTCCTTGTTCCAGTTTAGCTCTTCATATATGCATATCTGACATTTGCAGATACTCTCCTTGGATCTGCAGTGGCAGGTATAAGTAAGAAAAACAACGGTAAGGACCGGAAAGCAAGGAAAGAATTAGTGGGCATTGCATGTGGTCCAACAACATGAGAACTTTACAGCAGTATATCATATCATTCTCTAGCACTAAATGGGTTAATATAGCAAACTTTTGTTCTGAGAAGACAGAGAAATTTTTAATTGTAGATACCAGCAGGGGGACTTGTAAACAGGTGGTGCATTTGACCACTTGCAAGACTCCCTGGGGCCAAGCCAATACTCTAGGAAGCTCATAACAGTTTCTTGTCCTTTGAAGCAATGTTCAAAGGAAGGTACTATGATGAACAAGGAATGCACAGGGATGTATTCTGTAATGCACAGAATTACATTAACAGATCAATATGCCCTTCTAATTTAGTGTCTGCAAACTCAAACATCTTATATATCATATAAGAAGATCTATTAGGGCTCCAGTATTTGTCATAATTTCCAGCGCTCTCTGGCAAAATTATATTTTGCTCCTTTCTTTATGTGCAATGTTACTACTTAAGCTGAGAGTGGTGTTAGTTACAGGGTTGACCTGTGTAAATTGACTCACTGCACATGATTCGCAAGAAGTGTTGGGACAGAAGCAGGCGTGCTGAGCTCAACTATGCAGAGATGCAAGCAGCGGCTTTAGATGCAACTACCTTGATGTAGTGAAAGGGCAGTCCAATAAGCTCAACAGGAGGAATAAACTCCTGCCCTCTCAGTTTGTTGTGATTGTTTTGTTACAGGATGTTCATTATGTAGGTGAATTGTATGTGTACTGGTATTGTAATTATCCATACAGTAGAACCATCATTTAACATTTTTCAGGGGACCAGAAAAAAATGGTGTAAAATCCAGGGAAATGTATTAAGCATAATATATAGGTGGTACCACAAAACAACAATGTAAAATGAGGGAAAAACTTAAAATCAGGGGATGTAAAATTGAGGTTTCACTCTAGAACAAGAAGTAAACATGGAGTAGATTCAATAGCTTCCTGATTAGCTCAAAAAATAACAAAACAAAACACAATCAATTTCCATGATTAGACAAATAGGGATATTTTATGTTCAGCACAAGCCCTCATACTGAACCAGGAGCACTATGCGCCAAATCATTTCAAATCCCTTTTGAATCATGCTAGTCAAGCAAAATAAACTTTACATTACCGTATCTTGTTTCCTTCAGTCTATGAATTTACAATCACTACAAGCAGGCATGTGCCATTTTTGACACTGTTACTAATGCCAGCATTTCTTCATCATCAAATATTGTTTATGCTTCACAATGGGGCATTTAATGTCCCTGCCCATGAACAGGCTACACGGTTATAGGCATCTAGGAAGTGCAGAAGTGATGGCTATGCCAGAGGCACATTGGAGGGGAATACAATGTATAATTGACATCTGAGGTTTTTAAATAATCTTATAATATAATATGTATGGATTAAACAGGTATTGACTTCAATTTAGAAAAAGAAAAGATGTGGTTTTCATGTTCCATTATCCGGAAACCCATTATCCAAAAAGCTCTGAATTATGGAAAGGCCATCTCCCATAGAGTCCATTTTATCCAAATAATGCAAATATTTAAAAATGTAAGTTGTCATAAAAATACATTTAGGAACATGGCACTAAACCATAACTGCTGTATATGGTTTTCATACAGTCAAGATTTTTTTTTTTTAACCACATAGAATGTATACCATATACGGTTAAAGAACTAAGATCGAGAAGGAACCTCTGGTTTACACTGTCAAAATAGGTTTATTTAAAGAGTATTCATAAATGCTTTACTGTTAGATTACCATGTGTGCAGTTTCAAAGAAGCTGCAGCTATTCACCCTCTAAAGAGATTCTTCAACATTCCTGACTGGAAGAGCAAACCTACTACTTTAACTCACTGAATATCTAGGAATACTGCATATGGTGCTGCCCAGTTATTCCCATGCAGCAAGCCAATTATTCAATCTAACATATTCTATCTGGTTGTACATGTATGGGACCCATAATCCCGATATCCGTTATCCAGAAAGATCGACTTTATGAGATGACCGTCTAGCATGGACTCCATTTTAATCAAATAATTTAGCATTTTAAAAATCATTCCCTTTTTCTCTGTAATAATAAAACTGTATCTTGTACTCAATCCAAACTAAGATATAGTTAATCCTTATTGGAGGCAAAACAATCCTATTGGGTTTATTTAATGTTTAAATGTTTTTTACAAGCTTTGAAGGTATGGAGATCCAATTATGAAAAGATTCCTTATCCAAAACCCCCCCAAGTCTTGAGCATTCTGGATAACAGGTCCCATACCTGTACTTGAATAATTATGGCACACAAAAAAGTGTGTAGAGCCCTTTGGCAAACTAAGGACCATAAAAACCAATAGGTGGGTATCAACCTGCCCCAGACATGTGTAGTGGAGAGACAACTTTAAGACATCTTTGTTTTACGGAGCTTACAATTGCTCTTCAGGGTATAATAAAACATCCTCCAAATTCTAATGAAGCAGTGTGCATATTGGCTAAATTATGATTACAAGCATGTATTTTTACTGTATTCCGCATCTCTTCACATATCCAGTAAGCTTGTTTTACTCAGGGGCACAGGCAATGAATCATTTCATTCCCAGAATTTGGAAAAGCTACAACAATGAAACAACTACAGGTTTCAATAACTACCTCTCATTACTGAGGCAAAGCTTTTTACCCACACCTGAATGGAGCATATGCCAGGCCTCCAACACAATGTAATGGCCAGACAGAAGATTTTTTTGAAAGCCTCAATGGATTAAGGGACTTGTATTTCTATCCCGTGTCAAGCAAATGTTTCTTTGCTTCCTCTGGTTACCTGGTATCGCTTCCCATATCATAGGATATGCCCGTGACCATTTTGATTGATATTAGTTAGCTCTGTTTTAGGTTTCTGATAATTTGAAAAGCAGAGAACTATTTAACACCGCAATGCTGAAAACTGCCCCCCCCCAAAGACATACAAATTCAACATACTGGTTGTCCTTGAGCCCCAGATAAATTCTAAAGAGTATACACAAGTAAGTCGGAAAAATGAAACCTTAGGAAACATCAGTTTTTTAAGGGAAATGGGCAACCCCACAATGGTAATTTCATTTAAATTTTCACTTCCAACCCAAACATGTAATATGAAACATTTACCAATACAAACTACAGAAATATAACATTGAATACAAAAATACAAGAAAAATTCAACATTGCTACATTAAATCCCTTTTCAGTATTATAATGTTTATCTGCTAATTATGTCTTGAAATTATGTCAAGTGTATGAGGATTCTGGCAGGCAGTTTGCAGACTGCAGAAGCCAGATATTTTTTTGGCCTCAACTTGCAGTGTGTTGGTGGGAACATATGTTGGGAGAACCACAAACTAAAGCAGCACAGACTAGAAAACAGTCTCTTTACCAGTTGTTACAGTATGACAAATGAACACATTATGATAGTCAGATGTAAATCAAATGAAAAAAAACATTATAAGGATTTACTGTACTTGAATCCATGTTTGCCAAGGTACATAAAAAAAACCTTGCATCAATATTTCCTTAAAGGTATACTGTCATGGAAATTTTTTTTTCAAAATGAATCAGTTAATAGTGCTGCTTCAGCAGAATTCTGCACTGAAATCCATTTCTCAAAAGAGCAAACAGATTTTTTTGTTCAATTTTGAAATCTGACATGGGGCTAGATATTTTGTCAGTTTCCCAGCTGCCCCTGGTCATGTGACTTGTGCCTGCACTTTAGGAGAGAAATGCTTTCTGGCAGGCTGCTGTTTTTCCTTCTCAATGTAACTGAATGTGTCTCAGTGGGACATGGGTTTTTACTATTGAGTGTTGTTCTTAGATCTACCAGGCAGCTGTTATCTTGTGTTAGGGAGCTGCTATCTGGTTACCTTCCCATTGTTCTTTTGTTTGGCTGCTGGGGGGGAAAGGTAGGGGGGTGATATTACTCCAACTTGCAGTACAGCAGTAAAGAGTGATTGAAGTTCATGAGAGCTCAAGTCACATGACTTGGGGCAGCTGGGAAATTGACAAAATGTCTAGCCCCATGTACGATTTAAAAATTGAATATAAAAAAATCTGTTTGCTCTTTTGAGAAATGGATTTCAGTGCAGAATTCAGCTGGACCAGCACTATTAACTAATTCATTTTGAAAAAAATGTTTTTTTCCCATGACAGTATCCCTTTAACACCCTTTCCCATGTATCTGTATGCTGATCTGTGATCAGAACAGTTGGGCAGAGCATACCACTTGCATCGGTGTGTATATTGTGTATATACGTGAGGCAACTTCGGGCGACTTTGGAAAACAAAACGATTTAGATTCTAACTGGCAGGAAGGCAGTTTGGGGCAATTAGTTGCCCTGAAGAAGAGGTGATTTATCGCTGAGCGACTAAATCTCCCCAAATCTTCACGTGTATCTCTGCCCTACATAAGTAGCATAGCTGCTGGATATTGTATGACTCCATTTTCAAAATGAATAATAATTGAGTGATGTGTACATTATGCTTACGGGGGGTTGGATCAGACAGCAGAGAGCTATATCCTTATCTGCACCAGTCTTGGACTATAGAAGAAAAATAAAATTCCATTTTCAATATCACATGGCATCCAGCTCATTTGTAATCTACAAGAGAGCGAGGAAGCATGCTGCATTGCAGGTTGTTTAACAGCAAACACCTACAGACAGATTGGCCTCATAAATGGAATCTTCTCACTCTCTCTTTACCATGACGACCCCAGATATGCATTGGGGAGGGCAAACAGGATTTAGAATACATGTAAAGCATCAGCATATTGCTGGCAGCTGATAAGCATGAACACTCCTTCTGAACATGAATAAAATGCAAACCACACAGGAAAGCAAACGGGTTACTTATAAGCAACATCTTACATTTTATTTTGGGATCTAGAATGTTTTGCCATAAATAAAAATTAACATTTTGAGTAAAAGTAATGCTGCTTGGGAACTGCATGTTTGTATGTGTGCATATATTTTCCATTTAAATAATCAAACTTTATATCATGACGACTATGCCTACTTAATATTTTGCTTCACAATGAGAGAGAGAGAGAGAGAGAGAGAGAGAGAGAGAGAGAGAGAGAGAGAGAGAGAGAGAGAGAGAGTGCGAGAGGCCTTGCAGCAATGCCTATGCAGTAACGACAATAAGATCTGTCTGCACTTACTTATTGTACTGGCAGCAGAATCAGTTCCAGAACAGATTAAAAACTATAATTTCCATGTCATGTATTTATAGGTAATCTGTCACAGGAAAACATGTTTTTTTTACAAAATGCATCAGTTAATAGCGTTCCGCAAGCAGAATGCTACACTGAACTCCTTTTCAAAAGAGCACAGATTTTTTTTATGTTTAATTTTGAAAATTTGACGTGGTGCCTTCAGCTCTGATACATTTCAAAAGAAAATTATTCGAAGGGGGGGGGTCTATGCTGCCAGTCCATATGGGGCAGGAGAGTAACAGGGACTTGCCCCCATTCCCAATGCACCATTATTTAGCCATTTCAACAAAATATATGTGCAGTAAGCCTTTATTTATAAAAAAAAAAAAAAAAGTCCAAAATGTATTCAATTAGCATTATAATAAGTTAAAAAGTTAGCACATACTGACCCATGTGACCCACCTCTGATAGATTTCAGTCACCTTGATTCCCAGCAGCCAATCAACAATACAATGGAAAGTAACAGCATCCTGACACCTGCATTGCTAAAAATGCTCCTATACCCACTAGTGATAGATATAAAAATAGCAGTCAATAGTAAAAACACGTCTGTTTATGACTCATCCAGCGACATTGAGACAGAGAAACAATAGCTTATCTGAAAACAGTTGCATTGGGCAGTGCTGGATCTAAAAAAAAAACATGTACTGGTTCAAGAGTAACATTTGAAATGGTAGAATGATTTGCAATGTAAACAGTGTAATTTAGAAATAAAATCTATACTGTAAAAATCACTACATAATCCCTCTAACCACACCTGGATCATTGTGCCTGCCTTGTATTTGCAGAACCCTTTCTGTTTAGGAATGCATGGGGGGGGGGGGCAAATATAACTGAAATACTAATAATTTAGAGGGTAGAAATACAAACATATATATATATATATATGCACACATATACACACATATATATATATATATATATATATATATATATATATATATATATATATATATATATATATATATATATATATATATATATATATATATATATATATATATACACACACACACACACACACATATATATATATATATATATATATATATATATATATATATACACACATATACATATACATATAAATAATAAACAAAAGCCATGACTGTGCTATAAATTTTATCCTTATAAACGGCTCTTAGTGATATCAGTTATAAACGGAGCTTAGTGATGTCATTTTTGTCACGACTCACTATAACCTGGGTATTATAATAAATAAAGTATCCCTTGTTGGAAAGTATGAGGATATTAGGAGTAACCTCAGAGTTTCATGACCTGTATAAAAGCACTCGGCCTTTGGCCTCGTGCTTTTATATGGTCATGGAACTCCTTGGTGACTTATAATATGCTTTTATTTTACAATAGAGGGATACTTTATTCACTACAGATATCATGGCTGACAGTCTGAAAAGATTGTACAGTAGTAACACGAAATCAAGAAAAAATATTCAGCAAATAAATATCAAATCCAAAAGATACAGCAGCTGAGTCAGAAGGCCTGCCGAGATTAATATTTATCTTTTCTCATAAGGCTCTTACAGGCTAATGGTTACAGACAGGCATGGCAGCAGAAAGCCTTGGCATACAAAACAGTAAATCACTGTCTGGGACAGCCTGGAGCAAACCAGCGCTTTAGGAAAGATGGGAACATTTCCAGGTCATGTGTCTATTCCCCAAGAATGAATTTACTCTCCAAGGGATAACACTATGGAATGCAGGTCTTCTGTAATGCATGGTTCAAAATACAACAATATACATTTTGTATGTCAAAATAATCTCTCTCTCTCTCTCTCTCTCTCTCTCTCTCTCTCTCTATATATATATATAGTATATATATATTTCAATTATTTGGCATTGCATAACAGCAATACTTCTGCTAAAGGTTCAGCAACACAGAGCACATTGTTTTTTACTTCCAGAAAAGCTGCATTTGTTTGTGCCACCTTGCAGTATAATCCTTAGCCACAGACAGAAGGACACGGACACTGGTAAATCAAGCCTGCTTCTTTGGCTCTGACGTACATCTGCCAGCTGCTTTACACATAAGGCCTCATACTGTAGCACGTTAAGAGAATGTGAGGGCTCCTAGTAAGCTATAAAACAGGGGACATCCTTAAGCGTGCTTGACATATGACAGAAACTCTACCCTTATATTTGTAAAACATATAACTGATTCTTTCAGATCTAAAGGAATTAGTTGTACATAAGCAGGTTTTGCCTTATCATAAGATAATGAATAAAGAAAAGAATGCTATGACATCACTATGTGGTCATTACACACTGGGGTTCAGAACTGGATGTGGGAATAAAATAGCTGATGCATGATTAGAGGGAAGGAAGACTTAAATTATGAGGGTAGACTGTCAAGGTTGGGGTTGTTTTCTCTGGAAAATAGGCGCTTGCGAGGGGACATGATTACACTTTACAAGTACATTAGAGGACATTATAGACAAATGGCAGGGGACCTTTTTACCCATAAAGTGGATCACCGCACCAGAGGCCACCCCTTCAGACTAGAAGAAAAGAACTTTCATTTGAAGCAACGTAGGTGGTTCTTCACAGTCAGGACAGTGAGATTGTGGAATGCACTGCCGGGTGATGTTGTGATGGCTGATTCAGTTAATGCCTTTAAGAATGGCTTGGATGATTTTTTGGACAGACATAATATCAAAGGCTATTCTGATACTAAGCTCTATAGTTAGTATAGGTATGGGTATATAGAATTTAATTAAAAGTAGGGAGGGGTGTATGTATGGATGCTGGGTTTTCATTTGGAGGGGTTGAACTTGATGGACTTTGTCTTTTTTCAAACCAATTTAACTATGCAACTATGTAACTATGAAATGTAGTGTAAGCCAACCCTAAGCAAAGTAGAATTTACAATGGTGCTAAATCCTGACTGCCAATCATGTCTACTAAATGGATGCTAATCATATATTTTTAGAAGGGGAAGACAATTTTTTTTCAAAGCACACATATGTACTAATATGCTTTCCTGTCCAGCATCTGCAGCACCAGACTATTTATATTAAAAAGTAAAAACAGTTAAAAAAAAAAAAAAGGAAAAACTCATGTTCCTTTTATTACTTAATTGATAGTCTCTTTACTAACCCGGTCTTGTTATTACAATGTTTCCATATTTTCAGTCCAAAAATGTCCAATCTTATTCTATACAGCAGGGATCCCCAACCTTTTGAACACGTGAGCAACATAGAGAAGTTAAAGGAGTTGAGGAGCAATGCTAGCATGAAAAATATTCTTGGGGTGCTAAGTAAGTGCTGTGCTTGGCCATTTGGTAGCTCCTATGTGGATTGTCAACCTACATTGAGGCTCTGTTTGGCAGTGCACATGGTTTTTATGCAAATAAAACTTACCTCCAAGCCTGGAATTCAAAAATAAGCTCCTGCTTTAAGGCCACTGAGAGCAACATCCAAGGGGTTGGAGAGCAACATGTTGCTCACGAGCTACTGGTTGGGGATCACTGCTATACAGGTATGGAATCCATTATTTGGAACCTGGTTATCCATAACACTCCAAATTACCAAAAGCCATCTCCCATAGGCTTCATTTCATCCAAATAACCCACATTTTAAAAAGATGATTTCCTTTTTTCTGTAATAATAAAACATTGGCTTGTACTTGATCCAAATGAGGATGCAATTAATCCTTATTGGAAGCAAAACCAGCCTATTTGGTTTATTTAAAAGAGAAGGAAACCCAGTCGGCGCAAAAACACTCCCCCCTCCCCTGTGTTGCTTCCCCCTCCCTCCTCCCCCCCGGCCTACCTGTCCTGCTGGGCAAATGCCCCTAACTTGTTACTTACCCCTCTGCGCAGGTCCAGTCCACGGAGTTCACCGACACAGGGGAGGGGGGAGGGTTTTTGCGCCGACTGGGTTTCCTTCTCCTTTAAGGGGGGAAATCCGGCTTCCAAACCAAAAAAAGAGACCCACATAACACAGAAACCCCATATATAGCTATCACAGTTACCTGTTTCTTCAAAAAGTATGAATAAATGCTATTTTCTATGCTGAAATCCAGCTGTTTAACAGTTCTTCTCTTTCTGCATTTGAAATACTGGCAGGAAAGGGACTAAAACACGAATGTTACAAATTGTAACAACTTCTACACAGCTTACAGACAGCATGCACAAACTACATAACCATAATACATTGTACTGTGATGTTCCATTCCTTATTGAAATCACGTGTGCAGGGAATTGTGGGGTTTGGAGGATACAGGCTTAGGACAGCTGGCTGTTGATGCAAAGTAACAGTAGTCAGCCAGCAGCAAAGTAGTCACAGTGTTCAGCAGGAGAGCAGGGGCTAGGATTAGGGAACTGTTAGAAACCATTGAAAAGTCTGCTTATTTTTTTAATTGATGTATATTGCAAAGTTGCTTGAAATTATGTTTACTTTTAAAAAAGCTTAAGCTATGTTTTTGTGTAGTTCCCCTTTAATGTTTATATTATCTTCTAGAAGACTTACCGTAAGGTATGAAGAACCAAATTACAAAAAGATCCATTATCTGGAAAACCCCAGGCCCTAAGCATTCTGGATAACAGGTCCCATACAGGCCAGGACTGGCAATCTGTAGGTTCTGGTAAGTGCCAGAGGGGCTGCTGTAAACTGCCATAGACAGACACTATTTATTGGGCTGGTGGGGGCTGCTTGGTCCTCTGTGTGGGCTGCTTGGGCTCCTGAGGCGGATTGACAGGGCAAAGGGGAAAATTTGCTAGATTGTTGAGGATGGGAATGAGAGCTAAGACCCACAGTTGAAACAGATACCCAGTCAGGGTACCAGAAGACCGTGGGTGGTCGATAGAGCCAAATAATATTTATCATAATAGCAGGACTGAATTTCTGGCAGCCTTGATCTTTCCCCTTCTTGATTACAGCTGAATAAAACTAGTACCTTTAAGGGAAACCAATGATTGCAGGTTAAAATAGGGAGGCAGTGTCATCCCCAGAACCTGACATCCTCTGGTGGGTTCTTTTATTTGTAAAAGGTCTACATTTTTTGGGCTATAGTAGGTGAGGAGCACTGAAAGTCATGGTTGCTGTTCATTAATCCCTATGGGAGAATAGAGTAACCTGGCTGTACAAAGCACTCCCATAGATAGCTGACGCTGTATTTTTTGCAGCCGGAATGCAAAATGTCTGTGCTTAGACAAAACCAATGCTGAATATTCCACATCTGTACCTATTTTTATAAACCCAAAACATCTCTTAGGATATCCCTGAGTGAAACAAGTATAGCATATCATATATGGCCTCACAAAACTTGCTGTATATAGATTGGAATAGATCGATTTAACTATGGATGTAAATAAATAAATCCCTAAGCAAGTTATGAATGGGACAAACCATAGGTTGCTAGCATATGCACAAGTCGCTTGATGCTATCAGCTTTTTGGAATTTTATTTGCCCTTCCACAAACCAACAAGCTTCAGCTTTGAGTAAATTTTGAATTACGCCAGTACCAGCAGTGAGGCTGGTCAGCTTCATTTAATACCACTTTTCAGGACAGTAATTGGGATCTAGTTCACCTCTGTGTAGAACGGCATTTGTGTCTGCTGCTTCTAGTTCACTGCAGTAAGAGGAACTCTGCAGTGCAGCTCAAGTCGAAAAGAGAAAAATCCCAAGAGTCGCTCTCTAAAGTTCTACGGTGCTCAGGGATTCTCTTTGCTGTAGGTTCAGAGGCTGCAATTACACAACAAATACTGCACTCCAGACTGCCTAATGAAACACACAATCTTAGTTATTCTGTTGAACTAGAATATCTGTAAGGCACTGCAGAATATGCTGACATTTATAAAGTATAATTACAATAATAAACAATTCATTCATTATGGGGTACTGTACTAATGCAGAAATGCACAACTTCTGGTTTCACCCCCGCCCCATTCTCAGTAACAATCTGTAATGTCTCAATAATCTGTACAAAGTATCTGCTATTAAAATAAAACAAATAACAGGAGTCACGTTCATGGTATTAAAGGCACTGACCATTGCTTTGAGGCTGGTCAAACCCTGAGCTGGGGGTTTAATTGTTCAGCTAGTATGTGTACTCTATAAAGTGTCACTCACTGTAGAGGGCATGATGATGGTGTCTGACAACTTACAGGCTACTAAAAATGGATCTAGGATATTTTTTTTTATTAAAAATACCAAATTAAGAGGCATATAAAAACATAAAGGCTATAAAAGGATTTTGCACATAAGCAGTGAAAATGAATCTGTCATTTATTAATGTTACTCACTCACTGGGTGCTAATACTTTTTATTTGCCTAGTTTCAGATTTCTTAGAAATGGCATGGTCTCCTCAGTGCCTCTAAAAAATATCCAAAAAAGGAAGCATGTTGTTTAGTGCAGATGTGTCAGTTTTCTACAATCAAGTAATAAATGGTATGCCATCCCTAGGGTCTGATTTCCTGGGAATGAAAGTATAGCTCATCTAACTTTTAGGCACAACTTGATCAGGACTAAAAATGGGTGAATCTGACCCATTTCATTTCGTGAAACAGCAAAAAAATTAGTTAAATGCAATCGAGTCAATGTGGCAATTGTTGTGCTATGTTTTCTTTGCAGCAAAACGTGGCAAAATGTTTTACTCAAATTTCATTTGCTTCTGGCTATCCCCTACACAAGGCCACAGAACTGTGACTTTAGGTAGCTGTAGCATTGAAAATATAAGAGTTTATGAATGGCCAAGCGCAAGAGAGGGGCTCCAGATTGCACTCCTTACTGCTCATTCTAGCATTACGTGGACACCTGACAACCCCCTGTGTGCTGTGCTGACCGTGGATGAAAGATCAGGAGGCGCAGCTAGCCATGCACTTACCTCCTGCCTTTGGGCAAGCAATAAGGACTTGACCCTGGTGCGAGCTGCTGCTCCTGCCACATTGTGCCTTTCTGCTTCGATACTGGGTTGGAAGGCTGAACACCTCATGCCTCCCCCACCCGCCATTTAATTACTGTGTTCATCCCTGTCTGTTCTAATAGGGATGTTCTGTTTCAATTATTATTTTTCTTTTCTTAAAAAAAATGTATTTGTATTGGCACTGCTGGGTCAGGTCAGGTGTGTAGTTGGTACTTGCTAGGAGAAGATTAGGCAGTCAGACAAGATAAGGAGAATAACAACACAGGTGTGTGACAAACACAACGTATATTAGAGAGCTTGGGCACATGCTACGAACGCATTTGCCTTTCCTTGACTGGCTGCCTAATCTCCTCCCAACAGGTACCTACTGTGCACCTGTCCTGACTGGACCCAGGGGCAGCAGCGCAGATAAAAATACTGTAAATATAAAAAGAAAATACAAATAATAATTGAAAAGGCTAGATAGGCCCTTCTGCCTACCACCTAAACACCCAAAACATGTTTTACAACGTTCAGATTCCAGTAACACTAGATACAATACTTGCATCCTTTAGAAACTCCCATGGTTTCATACATAACACGGTCAACAGACTGATATATTCACAGTGTAAAAACTGTTGTTCAAAAATAGAGATGTACATACTACTACCCATTAAAATATCTACCTCTTGGGGGAAATATATTTATCATATACTGAGACTGAATGAAATGCACATAGAAAGAAGCAGCTTTTACTGCAAAACATTTAGGGGCAGATTTAAGAATTAAACATCTTCGAATTCGAAGTAATTTTTGGGTACTTCGACCATCGAATAGGCCAAATTCGACTTTGATTCGAATTGAAAAACCTTCGAAAATTCGACCAATCTAAAATCTAAGTACTGTCTCTTTAAAAAAACTAAGACACTTCGCCACCTTAAACCTGCCGAATTGCTGTTTAGCCTATGGGGGCCTCCTAGAACCTATCTGAGGCTTTTGGGCAAGTTTTGAGAAGTCTAAAGGTGGCCATAGACTCAAAGATCCGCTCGTTTGGTGAGCCTTTTGAAAAAGCCTTTTGAAAAAGTCAAATTTGAAGCCTTTTGAAAAAGTCGAAGGACGAAACGCGTCAAGGCTAATACGCTACAGCTAAGCGCCTGAGGTTTACACGCGGTGGGAAAAGACGCCGGCGAATTTTCGCACCGAAATATCAACAACTTGTAGACTCTTGGGGACGCTGAAGCGGTGATTGTGGGAGACAAAAACTTTTTATGCGATTTTATTATTGGAACATTGTGAGTGCATTTTTTAACATTTGTTTATTAAAGATGTTTACAATTTTACACTATGTCAGTGAATTTCCATAGTGGGATGAAGCTTTGGAGCCGCATGTAAAATCCGCTGCTGATATCTACGCCTCTTTTCTGCACAGTATCTCTTAAACGTTTGTGAGTACCCCTCTGTACAAATTCGTATGAGATAAAGTCTGGGATAATACGTTGGGGTGGATACAAGGGACACTTTTACTTATTTATTTATTTAGTATATATGCTAATCACATAAAGGTGTGTGTACACATTTGGAAAATACTACACCATATTGGCGGAAATCTCTCTTTTCTCTTTTATTCTTTTTTTCTGTTTTTCGTGGATCTGACCTCGTGCTGTGAGCGCCGGTTTTCCTTTGAAATTTTGAATCCTTGCCCTAAGTCTGAGGGAGAACAGACAGACGATATACCGGCAGAGGAAGCGGACAACCAGAATCCTTGATCTCCTTTTTTTACTGTGAGTTCTACCTGTGTTCGACGCATACATGCACCTGTGTTAGTACAGGGTCATTTAAATCAATAGGCTTTGTTTCTTCCTGTGCTCTCCTGCAACTGTTCAGTATGAAAATAAAAACTGGGTTAATAAATTGGCTGTGCAAAATAAAAAATGTTTTCAATATAGTTAGTTATCCAAAACAGTAATCTATAAAGGCTGGAGTGACTGGATGTGTAACATAATAGCCAGAACACTACTTCCTGCTTTGCAGCTCTCTTGGTTTCCACTGAATGGTTACCAGGCAGTAAACAATCAGTGACTTCAGGGAGGGCCATATGGGCCTTAACTGTTGCTTTTGAATCTGAGCTGAATGCTGAGGATCAATTGCAAACTCACTGAACAGTTATGTCCCATGTGGCCCTTCTTAAAGTCGCTGACTAACTCAGAGTTAGAGAGCTGAAAAGCAGGAAGCAGCTATTATGTTAGATATCCAGTCACTCCAGCCTTTACAGATTACATTTTTGGCTAACTATATTAGAATTTTTTTTTTATTTTGCACAGCCTATCTATTTACCCTGTTTTTATTTTTACACTGAACTGTTCCTTTAAAACTGACCGCAGGAGAGAGCATTAATAAATGCTTGTATGTACGAGCCCCAAAGCTTAACTTGCGTGTTGTCTAGTAAAACTACCCAGTCCCTTACCCAATTCTCTCAATTTACGGAGTATTAAATCCTTTGCTGAAATGTTAGTTCTCTGGGATATTGGTTTCTTAAAGGGATACTGTCATGGGAAAAAAATTTTTTTCAAAATGAATCAGGTAATAGTGCTGCTCCAGCAGAATTCTGCACTGAAATCCATTTCTCAAAAGAGCAAACAGATTTTTGTTATATTCAATTTTGAAATCTGACATGGGGATAGACATATTGTCAGTTTCCCAGCTGCCACAGTCATGTGACTTGTGCTCTGATAAAACTTCAATCACTCTTTACTGCTATACTGCAAGTTGGAGTGATATCACTCCCCTCCCTTTTCCCCCCCAGCAGCCAAACAAAAGAACAATGGGAAGGTAACCAGTTAGCAGCTCCCTAACACAAGATAACAGCTGCCTGGTAGATCTAAGAACAACGCTCAATAGTAAAAACCCATGTCTCACTGAGACACATTCAGTTACATTGAGAAGGAAAAACAGCAACCTGCCAGAAAGCATTTCTCTCCTAAAGTGCAGGCACAAGTCACATGACCAGGGGCAGCTGGGGAATTGACAAAATGTCTAGCCACATGTCAGATTTCAAAATTGAATATAAAAAAATCTGTTTGCTCTTTTGAGAAATGGGTTTCAGCCCAGAATTCTGCTGGAGTAGCACAATTAACTGATGCGTTTTAAAAAATGACAGGATCCCTTTAAGAAAAACTACAAGTCAGTATGGTGTTCATAAGCATGCACAAATCAAAAACACATCTGCCTCTCTGTAAAGTCAATTACATGGTAAGTCAATAGCAATTCTTTGACCAATAAATACGCAATAAAACACACATCAATAAAATACAGCACTTTCAAGGATTATTAATATCTGTATGCTTGTATATCATGATTACATAAGGCGTTTTATTAACATGTGTGTCAGTCACTGTCGGGATATTCAAAGTACTCAGTGTCAATTGAAGAGAGAACATTACACATCGCTAAAAGAATAGATCATGTGAAGACAAAGTTGAAAACGCTGGAAAATGCATTAAAAGTATTTTACTTCAACCCTTTTACTTCTAGTCAAATTTCCCAAAACTCTGCACACATGCCAAGCTATTTCTCAACTGTGTGCTCTCACTGAATGGAAACAATTAGTTTAGCTAGGAAACAATAAATTATATTTTGCAGGAAAAGAAATGCCTGACTGTGTGTAATCATGCTTCTGTAACAAAATATATAGGTCTAAATGCCTAAAAATGAAAAGATAAATAAAATAAACAAGTCAAAACTATACCTAAAACACAGACACCCTAAAATGTAAATAGTGCGTATGAATCGATATGGCTGACATTTTGGCTCCTGCAAAGAAACCAAACTGCCTGCAATTAAAAGTGCTTAATAAAAAACATTTAACCTGAGAAAACAATATACTTTTGAAAGCACACATTCTGAGGAATTCTCTATTTACTGCAATGTAAAACTCTGTGCCGGGTTAACAGTTTTAAAAATGTCAATTATTTACTAAACAGTTGCTATTTAGAACATCTTATTATCTGCTGGTTCTTAAGTACAAAGACATCATCATAAAAATAAATGCCAAGAGTCTGTTGAAAAAATTACATATAATTAATGAAACCACATGGAATGTATTTACGACACAAAATTAATAGTGCATATGAATTTACACTGGCTGACACTAAAGTCTTTGCTAAACAAAATACACTATGGAATTAACCAAATTTCTGCAAAATCAAATTCAGAATTGTCAGTTTGCAAGATTTTTTGCAACTACACCTTAATTCCTACTTGTTTACAAGCACAATAATATATGATACACCTGGATATCCATGTGTTGAAGAAAATTTGCACTCACTTGTTCTAAAATATTTAGGATTACTAGCCTTACTTAGTGTAAGTATGAAACTCTTTTGGGCAGCATGTTAAGTCCTACATTGATTGTAGTTAAAGGGTTAAAAGTTGAACATATGTTTAGAAGATGAGACCACAATACTTTAAGTTACTCCAAAAAGGCTTTTTACACTGATAAGCGTTAATTCAAACGATTCTTGTGGTGGTTCCTTGGATGCTCCGCCTCTGGCATCCCTTATACTGTAGATTCAATTTGTAGCAAAGTTTGGAAACACTCACAAACGCAGCTTATTTGCAATTAGGCTTTTATTCCATTGCCACACAACATGTTTCGGGCACCTGGCCCTTTCTCAAGTGTGAGAAAGGGCCAGGTGTGAGACACTTGAGAAAGGGCCAGGTGCCTGAAACATGTTGTGCGGCAATGGAATAAAAGCCTAATTGCAGGTAAGCTGCGTTTGTGAGTGTTTCCAAACTTTGCTACAAATCAATACTTTAAGTTACTCAACGTTTTGTCATGGCTACTAAATACCAGAAAATACTATGCCATTGACAATATGGAGAATTGTCTCTGCCTTCACATTATTATTATTATTATTATTATGAGACGCTTCTCAGTATTGTCTATGGCAGGGTATTTTCCGGAGTTTAGTAGCTGTGAAAACAGCACTGGGTGTCACTGCCCTTACCTTGGGATTTCAACACCCACACCTGTAGCTATCTTAAACTACAACTACTTTCACCCTGAAAAATGATTACAGCCTAGGTAGGAAAGTCAGTTTGACATCCCTCGTTTGAAAGCTTTTTATAATACAAATGTAGCAAAACAAAAAATCAATTATATCATAGTTATAAAAAAAACTCTTTATCTCGTCTTTCTAAAGAAGCCCACAGAAGTCACAGTAAAATAAAGCATAATATTTCCACAGAAAACCAAAACTGTTTTCATGTGACAATCTTCCAGTTCAGAAGAAGCCTATTATACCAGAGGTGCAAGTTTGCTCAGTTGAATGATATGCATCGCAGGGGCCAGAGGGATCATAAAATGCATACCATTTGAAATATTGCAGATGTCTCACGTGACATTATGTGGCTGCCAGATGACTAAAGAAACAAATTAAATGTGATCTCAAACTGTTCCTTCACTGGTGACCTCATAATAATGAATTTTGTGGGAAAATAACAGCACTGAAATAAAATAAAAAGCACTGGTATAACATGCACATGATAAAATGATGCCCCAAAATAAACATCAAACAAATTGTTTTACAGAAATGTGGATATCAACGTTTTTAAACTTCTGGTTAAGATGGCCATACATGATAACATCCGCTCGTTTGGGCAAATGAGTGGATCTTTCCCAGATATTCCCAACAACAAAGTGAATGGGATGAGGACGCATCAACGCATCAACTAGCTGATGAGGTCCTCGATTGCTACAAAAAAAAAAAAATCAAACCTCCCCAATCAATATCTTGGTCAGATATTGATCAGAGAGACCGATATCGGCAGCTTTTATCTGCCAGTATATGGCCACCTTAACCTTTGTAATTAATGCTAAAGCTGGCCATCATGCCTGGATTTGTCTGACTTTGGCCTGATATTGACTACACTGCCTGACCTTCTAGTGATGTATGCAACCTAAAGCAAATTGAGAAGAGCTAGCGCATTGCTCTTTCGAAATTCTGATTTAAAAACGTAATTTCTTTATGTTACCAAGAAGAACTTTTTCCATTCCTGGTAAACTGAGGGGCACTGCCATCTGAGTCAAGTTTCTCAACTCAGGCTTAAAAGGGAAAACCAATAGCTCGTGGGGTGAACTCTCCAAAATACATAGGGGGTCCAGGTACATATGCCCCAGACCTTCTGCTTTATGGATGTTCCAGAAACTCTTACTTCATAGTTAGCAGGCTGGCACAAAACTGGTTCCATTTTGTCCCAGCCTGCTAACTATGTAGGATATCAACTTTCCTCATGGCAGGAGTGACCCTGAGTGCATAGTGCACCTGCAGATCTGATAAAGCATTCATCCATTTAGCCTATGGGACAGTAAAAAATGGATACCTTGATATTTTTTAACAAACATATGGCCTACATTTAGACTATATGCTGCCATACTAGACATCTAGACCATTGATGATTGTTAAAATGTAGACTGTCTAATCTGAAAGTGTTTACAATAAATATTAATGACGTGACACACATAAATACAAGAAAGATTAATGGAATCTATATAAAAAAAAAAAAAAGAACAAACCAGGTTTAGCTTGTTTAATGTGATTAAGAAATTAGATGTAAGATCAGTTCTAGGTTCTCTGTTCAGATAAATTTTCAGTTCAATTGCTCAGAGACACCAACACTGATATATGGTGCAACATACATTTGCCCAGGAGCAGTAAGCCAAAGTAACCAATCAGCAGGTACATTTTAATGGTCATTTGTTCAAAAGCAAACATAGTGCATTTTATTACATATGGGGGCAGTCTTCAGTTCAATCCAACAACCCCACTGATTCAGTGAGAGCAACTAAGATCACAATTACACACCATTCTGTAATGGGTACAAGACCATATACAATGTGAAGGCCTAGGATGCTTTTTAGTGATTTTTACAGTGAAAATGCAGAGTGTTACCACAAGTAAACTATTCTATGTATACATTACATGCATTATTATAATGTATACATTACATAGGATTTCACCTGATGGATGTGAAAGTAGCTGTTGGTATATACTGTATGATACAGTGACTTAGTTCACCAAGTCTTCAACCAAACTCCTGTGCACATTTTTACCGTATTTATCAATAAATTTACTCAAAATAATCTAGTGTGGGAAAAGATTTGACACCGGAATATACAGCCATATAAATCCATACAAAAGTATTTGTTGGAGAGATTATTACTATATGCATACTAGACACATATTGAAAGCATGAGAATCGAACGTGGTGTGTATTTACATTTTAGAGTTTATTTCCTTTTTTAGTGATCTTGTTCTTTGACAATCTTGAAGATTTGGGATAGATTTTACAATGATCACGGGTCTATGAGTTAGATCTCTCTCCTCTCCCATGTGCTCTGTCTTGATTTACAGAACCTCTGCGGTAACAGCTGCATTGCAGATGAATCTTTACAAAGTGAACACGCTGTAATTGGGGCAGAGAGCAGATGCACTAAGGGCCCCAGTATTGTTTTGCTCTCACTTACCTTTCTCTCTTAGCAAAGCATTTAACTGTCCAACTTCAATTCCATGCTGAAAGGTTCTGAAAAGATTTATTTATTTGATAAGAATTTGTACAAAAAGGGCAAATTTGTGACACAAAGAGGAGCAACCATAGGTTTTTGGGCACTACATAAACATTACTTTTCTGAGTTAAAGTTATTGGAAAAATCAAACATGTAACTGCAGTATGTTAAAGGAACAGTAACACCAAAAAATTAAAGTGTTTTACAGTAACTAAAATATCACGTAATGTTGCCCTGCACTGGTAAAACAGATCTGTTTGCTTCAGAAACATTACTTAAGTTCATATAAACAAGCTGCTTAGTAGCAATGGCAGAAATTGAAAAAAGGCTATATGTCACACGTTATATAGTGGATAACCGATAACATTATGTGCTACAGAGCTTATCTGTTATCTGTTGTGTAACCTGAGCCTTTTCTCCTTTGAATGGGTGCCCCCAATTGCTACACAGCAGCTTATTTATACAAACAATAGTTGTGTTTCTCAAGCAAACACAACAGTTTTACCAATGCAAGGCAACACTGCATTATATTTTTATTACTTTAAAACATAACTTACATGTGTACTTACATTTTTTGATGTTACTGTTCAACCAAAACTTTACTACTGAAAGTGAAGGGAGATTAAAAGCTAAGTTACTTAGGTGTGCTCACAAAAAGCAAAGAAGGAAAAAGCAATGCCACTAAAGAGAATGATTTGCCTTTTTTTTGGGCAAACAAGAAAACAAAAAATGTCATCTAGCTGGCCTTATTAAATACCTTTTCTTGAACTAAATCCTCTCAACCCTCTCCTTTAAATCCATTCAAATTCCATTCCATTCACCTGGTCCTTTTCCTCCTCCTTCGTTTTTTTACATAAGTTCTTGTTCCTTTCTCCACCTTTCATACCTCCATCGTGATGCATGTTGAGAGGGCACATGGTTGTCAAAGATACTCAAAAATAAAGTATTTTTTCAATTGCTTATCAACTTTTATTTTTACCATTTTTTCCAACATTAAAGTTGAATGATCCTGTCTGGTGCTTTAGTCAGGTAATTCTGTAATTCAGCTGCTGATACTAAACTGTTATAATTTGCTACATTTCTCAGCAGCATCTGTGGATCATTAGTAACAACTGCATCAATTCTAACAGCTGCCTTAATGAAACTCAGGGATTCTGCTCAGCAGGGCCAAAGATAAGAAAATGTATTAGCAAATGTATCAATTTAGAATAGTTTAAAGAGTTGGTGACCCTCCCACTACACCCAGAGCTGCTTAAAGGCAGAGACAAACGTGGATATTCAGTTGTCAAATCGCCTCTTCTTCGGGCGACTAATCTCCCCGAACTGTCTTCATGCCAGCTAGGATCTAAATCGCTAGCACTCCGAGCGCTTTGTTTTCCTAAGTTACCCGAAGTAACAATAACTATACATTTGTAGCCTTACAGAGCATTTGTTTGTTGATCGCTCAGTGACCCCCATTTGAAAGCTGGAAAGAATCAATAGAAGAAGGTAAATAATTTAAAAAACTATAAAAAAATAAAGACCAGTTGAAAAGTTGATTAAAAAATATCCATGCTATAACGTACTAAAAATGAATGTAAAGATGAACTACCTCTTTAAAGCATCCAGGATCATTCCAATGCTATCACTCTGATTCTGTATCTAGAATTCCTAATGTGTCAAAAGTGGAGTCACGTGCAAATGACAAGACATTATGCTGTTATTCTACAGACATTGAATAAAAAATGTAGCAAACTTACTTCACTTTTTTCATTTGAGATACTGAGTAAAAGACACTCCAATCTAAAAAAAGAAGTTACAGTACGTATTCTTTTCAAGCACTAGGGTTAATAATTATTATTTATCATAATTATCTATTAGCAAATTGTATCTATTTAATAGGCATCAAGAAAATTTGCTTGGAATAAAGTACATGAGATTGCAACACTGTTACATTCTCCTGCTTAGAGCAGGAGTTACTCCAATTAGAAAAGTCACCATCATAGGGGGTAAGGCCTTCATGGTATGCATGAAGCTTTAAAAACAGAACATGCAAGCCCAGGGGGAAACTTAAAATCATGTCAGGCCTTACGTGCATCTCTCTAGCTGCACTCAAGCCAAAATGGGAACTGGACTTTAAATAATTGCCTCTGGGGCTACACATTCAAGTCAGTATTCAGTGACTGTAACTGGCTGGGAGTCCCTCTATTCATATAGAATGCACAATTGAAATACCTGAAATTAAATCTGTTAAAATACAAACAGAACATTGGTACTGACCCAAACTACACACACACACACACTAAAGGTCCCCATAGACGCAAAGATTTCACTTGCCGAATGACCAATCTTAGCGAAGTCCGACCAATCCTTTGAAATTATCGTGCGATTAGTTGGATTCACAGATCGAACATCTTATGGTTTTTCGGCCGACATCTGTCAGGAAATTGATCGGTCAGGTTAAAAAATCGTTGTCGACCCCAATGCAATCTATCTGTGTTTGCAGGGCCAAGCAGGCAGCTACCCTTTGTTTTCCTGGCAAATTGGTCTTTTTAGTTGATGGACAATTTGTACGATCGTGCGATTGTTCCGCGATAATAGTGGTCTCACAATGATGATCGGATCTTTTAAATATCTCAACATCTATGGCCAGCTTAAATCTGGGCAGCAATTTTATATTGAATAGATGTCGTCACATGTTCTCAACCACAGAAAACAGTTCTATTACACGTGTACCTATACTAGTACATAAAATATTTTCCCATTTTACACACATTTATCCAATCTCACAGAAATACCAATTCACCCAAATGTGTAATTTCCTAGGGATATAATGATGATGCCTATAAAAAAAAAAATCAATTTAGACAACTTCCCACATTGTAAAGAATACACTGCAAAAATAAAAACAAGGATAGAGTATATATAGTTTCAGTGGGTGTGTGTATGTATGGATGCTGGGTTTCATTTGGCAGGGTTGAACTTGATGGACATTGGTCTTTTTTCAATCCAACTTAATTTATGCAAATCACTGGGGGCTGCAAATATCTAACCTCCCAGTGATTACCATCACTAACCTTAAAGGAATTGTTCAACACAAAAATAAAAACTGGGTAAATAGATAGCCCGGCAGAATAAAAAATGTTTCTAATATAGTCAGCCAAAAATGTAATGTTTACAGACTGCAGTGACTGGATGTGTAACATAATAGCCAGAACACTACTTCCTGCTTTGCAGCTCTCTTGGTTTCCACTGACTTGAGGGGGGGGGCATATGGGTCATAACCGTTGCTTTTAAATCTGAGCGGAATGCTGAGCATTGATTGTAAACTCAATGAACAGTTATGTCCCATGTGGCCCCCTTAAAGTCGCTGACTAACTCCGAGTTAAAGAGCTGAAAAGCAGGAAGTAGTGTTCTATTCTGTTCTGTTACACATCCATTCACTCCAGCCTTCATACATTACATATTTGAAGAAAAAATGTTTATTTTGCACAGCCTATATACCCAGTTTTATTTTTACACTGAACTGTACCTTTAAACCTGGGACTGGTGCTCCTCCAGCACTGCAAAGGTTGCAGGGGCCTCTGGCTGGTGTTCAAACCAGGCACATTTGTAGTATAGGTATGGGACCTGTTATACAGAATTCTCGGGACCTGAAATTTTCCGGATAATAGATTTTTCCGTAATTTGAATCTTCATAGCTTAGGTCTACTAGAAAATGATGTAAACAATAAATAAACCCAATGGGCTGGTTTTGCTTCCAAAAAGGGTTCATTATATCTTAGTTTGGATCAAGTTTACGGAGAAAAAGGAAATCGTTGTTTTGTTTTTTTTAAATTTGTTTTTTGTATTAAAGACTTTACATAGTTTTACATGTTCATTCATGCATTGACGCCATTTTGTCACAAATTAAACAACCATTTGGCAATAAAAACATTTTGATTAATGCCGGTGTTGTTTGTATATTCTTGAATAATAACCGAAATGTACATTTATAGTACGGAGTGAAAAGGTAAGATTTGAGAAATATTACAAGTTGTGTAGTGGTGGTCACATTTATAAAATCACCACTATTTGACAAAGTGAGTATGGGAGGCTTCTTTTCTTTAAGTAATTAGGAGAGAACAAGGTGCTCCAGAATTAAATGTAAAGTAACTCACCAAACAGTGAAAGTGGTCCAGGTGCACCAGCCCCAGACCCGCCGCTTTAGGGAGCGGTACAGAAGAAAATATGGAAGCAGAGCTGACCGGCACTCTACCGGATCTACAGGGACAGAGGTGTTCAGTTAAAAAATAATGAGCCCATGACTAAGTGCCCTATAGGGGTGCGAAACGCGTAAGGTGGATGGAGATGCAGCTATATTTTTAACTTTTCTACAAATGAAATAATTTTTTTAACTGAACACCTCTGGCCCTGTGGATCCATTTGAGTCAGCTCTGCTTCCATATTCTAGGCTTCTTTTCCAATCTAAACAAATATCAACAACATAAATTAAAATAAAAACATTTAGGTCAAATAAGCCCATTACTTGCCCTTGTTGGAGGGATTTTAATGAGTCTTCCATTACCCACATGCCAAGGCGTCCTGGGAGGCAGCCAATACATTCATCTTTTTAGGTTGTTATTATTAGAATGAGAGGGTTAATACCGCAAAGACTTTCTAAATCATACCATGTGGTTCGGCAGAATGTAGAAACTGCTAAGTTTTGTTATGTCCAGGGGGAGACTAAAGATATAAATGGTCCATACGTCAAAAAATTTGTTGGTATGGGAAATTTTGTTTAAGGATGCTTCCAGCCAGTCCATGTGGAATAAGAAATGTAGATTGTTTTTCACTAAATTCATGGAGCAATATAGCTTTCCTAGTGGCCACAGCTATGGTTATTTGTTGGGCGTCCTTAAGTTTACTAAATAGAGCTCATTGGATTTTACGTTGGAATTTTTGTTTGGTCAGCAAATGACAGTACCCATATACCTGTAACCAAAAGGATTTGATTATTGGACATAGCCACATGTTATGAATAAGGGAGGCATCAGCTGCTGAATATCTGGAAATCGTTATTTAAAAATTGGATTATTTCATTATAATGGAGTCTATGGGAAACTGCCTTTCTGGATAATGGGTTTCTGGACAGTGGATCCCATACCTGTACCGTACAGTAAAGGCAAGGATTTTTACTATACTTCATATATTCACAGCTCATTATGAATGCAGCAAGCAAAGAAGGGCCTTTCACAACATGGCATTGTGGCACTAGAAGAAATGTACCCCAGTCCAATAAGCCTAAGCCTAAGACTATCAGCCAGGGTTTTACATTAGTATTTGTTATTACTAGGGAGTTTGTAACATCTCAGGGCCACACAGTGATTTACATTTTCCTTGTTCTACGTTTACCTATTTTACATTACATGGAGTGTGTGTATATATAAACAAATATATATATATATATATATATATATATATATATATATATATATACACACACACACACACACACATATATTTAAGTAAATAAAGGCCAATACGAGCAGCAGTGGCTGAACTGATGTCAAATGATGTAATAAAGTCATCTCAGACTGATAATTTATATTTGCTTTGAGGAACACCCATCCTTTAAGGCTGCGATCATCCCCTATCTAGGTGCATTTTGGCATAGCTGAATTACCTGCTAAAATGTAATCATTTTATTACCCTGGGCAAGTAATGTCAGTGTCCAAAACACTTAAATTAGATTACAAACTATAAAGGAGAATTAGGAGAAGTAGAGGGGGCATGATCATTCCATGACTAAGGACATTTGCATCCATTAATGGTTTAGGCAGAAAAAGAAATGGCAGCATGCCTAACAAGAAATCAAAGCTAATCAGACAAGATTTAAATGTAAACCATTTTAACTAGACTATAAAAAAAGTAGCAAAGGACAATTCAAAAAGATTTTTCCAGTGCTTTAGTCAAAAACAAAAGATGTGATAATCTTAATGAACTACAGCAGCAGGATTTCCTTTATATCAATACAGTAGTATGCCGCAGAGCTGTAATGTTGGGATGATTTAAACCATGCAGAGATTTTGCTCGTGGGGACTTGCTAAAGCTTCTGGATTTCAGACAATCCATGCATATTATTCCATGAATGTAGCCGTTGTAAATTTAAAAACCCAGGCCATCATTCTGGCTGCTTCTCACCAACCACCTCTGCAGAAGAGCTAAAGTCCAAGTAGCAACATTTTATCACAGAAATATTAATTCATATGGGAGAGGTTTAAAGCCCTATGACTATCTAAAGGTATAAAACGTTTGTACCAGATACATCCAACCTGAGCCTTCCACCTGTTGTGCTACACATTGCAAAATGTGTTACCGAAGGCCTTCCAAGCTTCAATGTAGCTGTCTCATCCCCTTTTATATTAAATACATACATATACCTGTAATGAGCGTATTTATAAAGTTGCGACTATAACAGGGAAGTATGCTGAGCTTTATTACTACAACATATATGAATACCAATTTTACATAACTTTATTAAATTTTACATAACTTTATTAAAGGGGTTGTTCACCTTTCAGTTAACTTTTTAATATGATGTAGAGAGTGATATTCCAATATAACGTGCAATTGGTTTTTATTTTTTCATTATTTGTGGTTTTTGAGTTATTTAGCTTTTTATTCAGCAGCTCTCGAGTTTATAATTTCAGCAATCTGGTTGCTAGGATCCAAGTTACCCTAGCAACCATGCATTGATTTGAATAAGATACTGAACTATAAATATGAGAGGGCCTGAATAGAAAGAGTAAAAAGTAGCAATAACAATACATTTGTAGCCTTTGTTTTTAGATGGGGTCAGTGATCCCTTTTGAAAGCTGGAAAGAGTCACAAGAAAGAGGCAAATATTTAAAAAAAATTACTGAAGATATTAATGAAGTTCAATTGCTCACAGAATTGGTCATTCATTCTAAACATAATAAAAGTTAACTGAAAGGTGAACCAACCCTTTAATATGCTCCTTATAGATATAGATTATAAATATACTACAGTAATTGTGCTTTGCAAAATTTACATATGATATTATTAATAAGAATAAGCAAAAATTTATAAAGCACAAACATATACAGCAGCGCTGCACAATAGAAGGGTATATAGATGAAACTTTCTGATTTAAATAGAAATATTTTATACATTAGAGCAGTGCTGTCCAATTTCTGTGGTACCGAGGGCCAGAATTTTTCTGGTGGAGGGCTGATAATGGAAGCCAGTGATGACCACTTCCTGTTTTTAAACCACACCCAATTTAAACCACACTCATGTTACCACAAGACCATACCCACATTATTTGTGTTAGCACACCAAAAAAAAAAAAAAACAAATGGTGCTCACTGCAGGGATATCACTTATATGTGAAAAAAGTTAAGTCATATTAAGACATACTCTTAAATTCACATGCCTCATCCTGCCCTGTGGATAACACAGCACCCCCAAGACCATGATTAAACACCTTAGGACCCCCTAACAATAATTTTCAAATGCTAACAAACCCACAGAACAAACCACTACCAGGCTTATGTTTCACAGGCAGAGCAGGGCACACACAGGGAGCCTAGGTCAGGCAGAATAAGGCACACACTGGTAGCAAGCATGGGGCAGACAAATTATAGCACACACAGGGAGCATAGGGCAGGCAGAGAATAGCACAAACAGGTATGGCACAAGTACAGGCCAAGCAGAGTGTGGCGCACACAGGGAGCCTAGGGCAGACAGAATATGGCACACACGGGTAGCATGGGGCAGACAAATTATAGCACACACAGGGAGCATAGGGCAGGCAGAGAATGGCACAAACAGGTATGGCACAAGTACAGGCCAAGCAGAGTGTGGCGCACACAGGGAGCCTAGGGCAGACAGAATATGGCACACACGGGTAGCATGGGGCAGACAAATTATAGCACACACAGGGAGCATAGGGCAGGCAGAGTATGGCACAAACAGGTAGCATGGGGCAGACAAAGTATGGCACACCCAGGAAGCATAGGGCATGCAGAGTAAGGCACATACAGGGAGCATGGGGTAGCTAGAGTATGGCACATACAGGGAGCAAAGAGCAGGCAAAGTATGGCACAAAGTATGGCACACACACAGAGGCATAGGGCAGGCAGAATAGAGCAGGAGACAGGGAAGCCTATCAGGACCACTCTAAGATGTACTACATACAGTGACAAAGTGCTGGTGCCTCTCCAGCAGTTTGTATGAGAGTGTGAACAGGTGAACAATGTGGGGAGTTTCAGCATGATCTCAGTACAGGGCTTTAGGGTGTGAACAATAGAGTTGTTACATACAAGTGTTAAACATTGCAGGGGGGATTAGATCTATGATCAATGTAGGGGATTACAGTGTTGTGATGTTTGAAGTTTAAACTATACAGGGGCCACAGCAGGCAAACTTTCATGTGGGGGCCGACACAACGGGGGTCAACAGCCCTGCATTAGAGGATGATGAATACTGGAGATCAGTTCACAGCTGCAGGAGCTACAGTAGAGGAAACCAGTTCAGTGGCAGAGATGCTAGTGAGATTTATGAACATGGCAGCAGCAAATAATAATGAACTGAAATGGAGGAAAAGGTAAGTAGGTAATTCACTTGAAATGATAACAGTGACATAGAATTAGCTTGTGTCAATCAACGTATTTTACAAATATTCTGTAGTAAACGTAACATTATTTGGTTATATATTGGATATAAGAAGCGCAGGAGAGGGCACAATTAAAGATCTGACCAAAAGGGGTTGATAGTAGAGTCAATAACAGTAGTATATATTTCTGAAATGTAATATGAGTAGGGAAAAGGGGACTATTTCAATCTTGAACAAATTTAAGACATCCAAGATGAAATGGCTTAAATTGGCCATACCCGCAGGCTGATAAAAGCTGCCTGTGCATGGGACCTGTCAACAGGCCTCTCTGACTAGTATCTTACTAAAAATTGCTCAGATATCTTTTGGGCCGTTTTCAAAATCCTTCTGGGGCAAGGACAGCATCTGCTAATTGATGCAGTCTTCAACCCTATGGCCTACATTCTCAGCTTTGTAATCCTATGAATCAGCCCAACATCATCCAGCTCAATTTGAGCATATCAGAGATAGATTCTCCTAGATGTCTCCTGCCTGCTTGCTATAATTGTGTAATTCCAAGACTGAAGAAACAAAATGTAAATAACAAATTTAGTGTAAGTAAAGTTTATTTTGCTCTAACATGACAGAAAATAATTTGTAATTATTTCTTAGGGTGACAGGTCCCTTTTAAATAGCCACGGCTGCTGATAAAGGTATGCTTCTTAATTTCTTTTTTATTTGATGTACAATGCCTTCAATATGATTACTATCATAGATCAAAGTTCAATTAATTCCTGGACAATTGTTTTACCATCTATCACTGTCTATATATTTACTTTATATAGTAAATATATAGATAGATAATGTATATATTTATGCTACACACTCCTTTAAGTGCAGAGTCATTGTTGTGAATCTGCTTGCTGAACCACCACCTGGCTCCCAGGTAGTTGGTGGATTTTTGTGTGCCCTCCAGTGGTAATATATATTTTGTCACTAAAGCCCTGTGAGTGCGGTTCCTTTTTTGTGTTTATATGAACTTATAACCAGCAGCCGGACAGTAGTCATTTTTTCAGGGACTGTGACGGCAATTCCAGAATATTGTAATTCTCCCTCTGCATAAATGCCTTTGTAGGTTTCAAAGTGTGTTTAGGGTCATTGTCTTGTTGGAATATCCAACCCCTGCTTAACTTCAACTTTGTGACTGATGCTTGAATATTATCCTGAAGAATTTGTCCATAAGGTGGACTGCTGCTTTTCTCAACTTCTTCATCTATGATGCACTCAGCATATGGCAGATCTATCAAAACAGACTGCCAACTTAACATACATGTCCTCATTGTTAGCAAGAAAAAAAATTTGGTCCCTCTAAAAAAAAAAATCTTTAATGTAAGTTACTGTGTTAATTATCACAATTATATGAGCAATACACAGATTTATTAATCTATAATAATACTCATACAGCAAATTTTAAGCAATTCAGTCAGTTTTGACCAGCTGCTCTTGACCACTGTTCCATGTGGGGGCACTTGGATGGCATATCCAATAACTCATGGCAATCAGGACAGAAAATTTCATCTGTTAATGCCTTCCAATGCTCTTTTGTGAGAAGCTTTTACAGCTCCTGCAGATGCACAATGACCAGATAACAAAAGGAAATCATTCTGAATCATAACACGAGTGTTTTTCATTGATTACAAGACGGTTTGCAAGAAAAATATTCCAGTTTGAAGATACATATACAAGATACTTGGTTTAAATTACTGCTTCTGCACTGGTTTCTGACACACAGGACTTTTAATTTGTCATTTTATTTTAGGACACAGATCTTTGCTGTATACAAAATTTAATTCATTGTTAAATAACAATAATGCATCTCATAAGGACTTGAAAAGAATTATGCCAGTAACCAACAGCTTGATATGCAGTCTAAATGATGGACAGTGGCAAGAACTGTAATGATCGTGTTCAGTGCTTTTCACCAAAATAATACACTATTTTGCAACAGATGCACAAAGGCTTTGAGCATTACCCTTTTGAAAAGAGAAGGAAAGAATAATGTCAATAACCAGACATTTAGTGATATTGTAATTTGAAGCAGATGACATTTGGATAAAAAAGGTGTTATTTCGAAAGAAGTGTTTAATGCAAAAAGAAAATAGCTTACCTCACTGCCTGCTCACTCATAAGTCTTTTTGAAAATATATATATTCATGTACTCATTTTAGCATTGGAAGTCTACAGCAGAGTGGTCCAGAAAGACTCCTGATCTTATTACCAAAATAAATAGTTAGGTGTGACCTTTCTGAAGTCCCTGTGCATCAGGGAGATCACTTTGACGTATGTACAAAAAAATCAAGGGCTCCTTTTAGCTGTAAGCATCCATTTAGAACTTTTTAGTAGTTATTTATCAGGAAGCCAGATATCCAGAAAGATTCAAATTACAGGGAAAAGAATATTAAATAAGTTATGATGTGATCATACTCTATATGTAGGTTAAAAATTACATTAAACTAATCTAACATAAGGCTCATTTTAGGCATATTATTTTTTTCCCCGTAAACAACAGTGTACCTTGTATATGATTAAAGCTGAGCTGTATAAATACATACTGGTTGTTAAGATTAACTTATTGGGTTCATTTAATGATTAAATGTTCTAAGTAGACCTAAGGGCAGGGGCACACAGGCAGATTCGGGGAGATTCAGTCGTCTGACGACTAATCACATCTTCCGCGAGGTGACAATCGCCCCGAACTGCCTTCCCCCTGCCTTCCGCCTTCTATAATAAGAAAACGCCAGCGGCAATGCACTCGCGGCACTTTTCAATTTCCGAAGTTGCCTCATGAGGAAACGCCAGGGAGATTGTCGCCCCGCAGAACAGCCGATTAGTCGCCAGGCGACTAAATCTCCCCGAATCTGCCCGTGTGCCCCTGCGCTAAGGTATGCCTAGATGTATTTGGTTGGTTTGCCTGCAATAATTCTGCTCAACCATCTGGGAATGTATGGCCAGATCGATAACACTATGATCCAGAACTATCAGTCTTGACAGAAAATTAAAATTGGTGTAATACAGTAGGAGCCCTGCAGCTTTTCTTCACTCACTGTTGTTTTAACTACACAACTATACATGTGTTTGGTTCCTCATACGATATCATCCAATTGGCCTGCAGGTTGGCCCTTGTGAGACCAAATGTGCATCAGAAAGAAGAAAGCTAGTGACATTTTTTGTTTGTTTGAACTTGGAGCTTCACAGTTATGTGCTCCATGTGCTTTCTGACACTGTAGTTGTTGTGATGCATGCTGAATTATCCAAGAGAAAGTTAATAAAGAATTAAAGGTGGTAATGAGATGAAAGATGCTGTTGTGGCATTTAAATGCTCTAAGGTCTCTGTATCACTGCAGCTGGGCTCCAGTCGATGATGGGTGTCAGATTAAACACCACCTGATGAATTCCCCTCTTCTCATACTAATCAGTTAATTCTCAAGTGCTGAGGTTTACAAGTGATAAATACATAGCGAAAGCTGGGGACACACTAAACTGTTTTGAGGCCTCCAGTGATGTCAGAGGTAACATCATACCCCCCACCTAATCTAACAAAGCAGAATGCTGAGTTCTTCAAGTGTTTGTTCATCTCTGAGTTAACTTTTATCATGATGTAGAGTAACATTCTAAGACATTTTGCAAGGGTAATTTTTTAATTCTTTGTGGGTTTTTTTTTTTTTTAGTTATTTCACTGTACAGCAACTCTGCAGTATCTGGTTGGTATGATTGCAATTACTTAGCAACAAGGTTGTGGTTTGAACGAGAGACTGGTATATGAATAAAAGAGGACCTGAACATAAAAATAAGTAATAACATGTAACAATAGATGTGTAGCCTCGATGAGCAAGATTTTTTTCTCATGCACATCATGTTGTAGTATCTACATGGCTGTTAAAGGGACTCAGGGCACAGGCCCACAACTAATATATACATCGCTTGTTTACATAAAATGTGAAGTGCAACACACTTTTAAACTACTCATTTTTTTCCATGGTCTGCTTTTCTTGTTTTATTGTCCACTTTCATCTTTGCTATGTTTTCTTTCCTTTTTTCTCATACTTTCTCTATCCTTCTATCCTCTTCTGCGTTTCCATTTTCTTACTCCATCTCAAGATTTAATTTGTCGTATTTTCCTTCTTATGGCCATATATCTACTTTACCCCAACTGTGAATTTGTTTGGAAGCATGCCCAGCCTTGCCTGCCGCAAGAGAAAGCATTTGACACTGCACAGTGTATAGCGGTATTGGACTGCAGGACAGGAGACTACAGATAGTCAAATCCCATTGCAAAAAATTGAAAATCCAACAGAACATTGGATAATGCTCAGAATCCTTCACAGATGATAATTTCATATGTGTGCTTTCACTCCAATCCAGCTTTAAAGGAGAACTAAACTCTACAAATTAATATGGCTAAAAATGCTGTATTTTATATACTGAACTCAGCCTCTCAATATCTGCAATGATCCAGGACTTTAAACCTGTCACAGGAGGTCACCATCTTGGGAGGTTTCTGTGACTAGTAGGTTTGTAAATATGCTGAATGACAACTTTTTATTCCAGCTCGTTCAAGAACCTACTAGGAATAATTCTCTTTTGGACCTTGTAATAACTAATAATACTGAACTCATCTCTAACATTTAAGTGGGTGAGCATTTAGGGAATAGTGATCATAACATGGTCTCCTCTGTTGCAGAAACAATTCTATAAGGGAGTAACTAAAACACTAAATTTCAGACGTGCAAACTTTGACAGTATAAGGGCATCTCTGCAACATATTAAGTGGAAAATGCTTTCCACAGGGTTAAACACAGAACAAAAATGGGAAGTCTTTAAAATGCTGCTTAATAAATATACTTCTCAGTATATTCCACTTGTAAGCAAGGAACGTCGTTGCAAAGCAAAACCTTTTTGGTTCAATAGAAGCGTTGGTGATGGTGGGTAAGGAAAGACGTGCTTTTAAGGCTTTCAAGTTAGCTGGGACAGCCGAATCATTTATAAGGTACAAGGAGGGCAATAAATCATGCAAAGAAGCTATAAGGCAAGTTAAAATTGATATAGAAAACAATATTGTAGCAAGCAGTAAAAAAAATCCAAAATTATTTAAAAATGAAGCATGGAGGGGTGGGAACCTTACTATCAGAGGGGGGTCAGCTGGTTGATGAAAACAAAATAAAAGCGCAGATTCTGAACTCATATTTTTCATCTGTCTACACAAATGAATGAATAAGTGAAGGTTTCCTTCTTAATAGTCCCAATTCTAGTAATACAACTAATGATGCATGGTTCACACATGATGAAATTCAAAAGAGACTAGAACATGTTAAGATTAACAAAGGTCTGGGGCCAGATGGTATTCATCCCAGGGTACTTAGCGAGCTTAGCTCTGTGATTGCCAAACCTCTTAACTTAATTTTTCAGGATTCATTGAGATCTGGCATAGTGCCGAGAGACTAGCAAATTGCTAATGTGGTGCCTCTATTCAAAAAAGGATCCCGTTCTCAGCCTCAAAACTATAGGCCAGTTGGTCTGACGTCAGTGGTAGGAAAGCTTTTCGAAGGGTTAATAAAGGATAAGATAGTGGACTTCATAGCAAATCATAATACTATGAGTTTGTGCCAGCATGGTTTTATGCGTAATAGATATTGCCAGAGTAACTTAATTTCTTTTTATGAGAAGGTAAGTAGAGACCTCGATTCTGGGATGGAAGTGGATGTGATTTACTTAGACTTTGCTAAAGCATTTGATACAGTGCCACACAAAAGGTTATTGGTTAAATTAAGGAATGTTGGCCTGGAACATAGTATTTGTACCTGGATAGAGAACTGGCTAAAACATAGACTACAAAGAGTGGTGGTAAATGGAACAGTTTCTAATTGGACCAGGGTTGTTAATGGAGTACCGCAGGGCTCTGTACTAGGTCCCTTACTTTTCAACTTGTTTATTAATGACCTGGAGGTGGGCATTGAATGTACCGTTTCTATTTTTGCAGATGATACTAAATTGTGCAGAACTATAGGTTCCATGCAGGATGCTGCCACTTTGCAGAGTGATTTGTCTAAGTTGGAAAACTGGGCAGCAAACGGGAAAATGAGGTTCAATGTTGATAAATGCAAGGTTATGCACTTTGGCAAAAATAATATAAATGCAAGTTATACACTAAATGGCAGTGTGTTGGGAGTTTCCTTAAATGAGAAGGATCTAGGGGTTTTTGTAGATAACAAGTTGTCTAATTCTGGGCAGTGTCATTCTGTGGTTACTAAAGCAAATAAAGTTCTGTCTTGCATAAAAAAGGGCATTAACTCATTTGGAGGGGTTGAACTTGATGGACTTTGTCTTTTTTCATCCCAATTTAACTATGTAACTGTGTAACTCACATGCTAAGTGGGCTCTGATCAGCTGTTGAGAAGCTAAGCTTAGGGTTGTCCCGAATTTTCATCAGAAAATGAGATTTGTAATACAAGAGCTGATGCTACAATCAGAGCATTTATATTGTATATATACAGTATATTGTGAGTCGGTCCCTAAACTCAGTAAGTGACAGCAGCACAAGCACGTGCAGTGAATCAGCAGAAAAGAAGATGGGGAGCTACTGGGGCATCATTAGAGACACAGATTCCCTGCTAAAGGGCTGTAGTTGTCTTGGGTTGGTAGAGAAGCTCAAAACATAATTTACAACATTTATAGCCTATTTATTTACTCAAGCTTTAGTTCTCCTTTAACACATAGGGATACTCAATATAAGTGAGATGATGAGCTAAAAACTGCTAAATGATCTCACCACAAAAGAAGATGCATTGAATTCTTTAAAAAAAAAAAAAAAAAACTACTACAACCTTACAAATCAAACTAGACATGCACAAAATCTAGGATTCTAAGTTTAATTTCTTCACCCAACACATTGGTGATTGGCAGGTTCAAATAAGTTTAGTACATTCTAATAAAACAGTTGCCAGGGGAAGACCACACAGTCACAAACCACTTCTCTTACACTCTTTTGTGCAAAGATACATCCTGTGTTTTAAGATTTCTTAAAGAGAGTAACCAAAAAATAATGATCCGCAGAGTAAAATGCATTTTAGGGCCTCCCAAAACTCTGTCTTCACTGGAATGTATAAGTCCCAGCAGCCTCACGGTTTATTTCACTTTTGTCACACAACTGTATTTCACCAAGGGGAGTTTCAGGGGCTCCAGGCCACCCTGAGGCAGCCTGATACTGCCCGCCCTCGCACACCTGCTGCATGCAATTTCAAGTCCCGGAGCGGGTGTAGGGGGGGGGGGTAAATCGTTAGTGCGGAGCACAATTTCGGCTCCAAAAGTTACCAAGAGTGGCTTTTTTGCTGCCCCTGGTAACTGGCGGGCTGCTGCCGCCTGAGGCGAGTTGAGCGCCCCTTATTTCACTAAAATCAGAGAAAAGATTTATGGGCAGTGGCAGAACTACCGAGGAAGCAGGGAGGGCATTTGAACCAGGGCCCACTTACTCCCCTGTGGAAGCGTTTTTCCGCTTGCGCAAACTGCCGGAGGGTTCGCAGGGGGTGCACCCAGGCCTGTCTCCCCATGGTTACATCACCGTATATGGCTATGGGATGTTATCCAGAATGCTCAGTACTGGAAAATCACCACAATTGCACTCCCTTGCTCTCCGAAAATCGAATCCCTGGTGCTTGGTGAAGGAGGCATCGGTAACCCCCAAACTTGTAAATAGAAAATTTCACTGGCACACAGGTTAATACGAGCAGGGACAAGCCCTTGCTAATTTTATTTTGTGAAGGTGCAACGTTTCGGGGTGAAACCCCTTTGTCAAGGGGCTGCACCTTCACAAAATAAAATTAGCAAGGGCTTGTCCCTGCTCCTATTAACCTGTGATCCAGAATGCTCAGGACATGGGGTTTTCTGCTTTGTCTGCTGATTTGGATCTCCATACATTAAGCCTGCTAAAAAATCATTTAAATGCTAAACAAACCAAACAGGATTGTTTTAACTTTAACATTTAATATATCTAAGCTGAGATCTCAAATACCATGTAGTGTTTTATTATTACAGAGAAAAATAAAATGTTTTAAGATTTGTAACCATTTATGGTTTAAAGCAGAAAATACAAACTAAAACATTGTAAGTGCAGAGGGTCGAATTGATTTTTTTTTTATGGTCTAATGGTCAAAACTCTCAAAATTCGAATTGTGAATAATCCAAACATATTTTGAATTTCGAAATTCACCTAAAACCTGCCGAGTTCATGTATAAGGCAATGGGAGAGGTCCAGGGACCAATTTGAACATGTTACTAACCTCCCTGACATTTGTTTTTTTCAGATAAAACATTAATCAAATTCTGTTCGAGTTTTCGGGTTGGTAATATTCGTTTGAGTTTTAGATGTTCAATTTTTTTTAATAAATAACCACCCCTAATCGAATTTAGAGTACATTTGAATTTATTAGAGTTAAAAAAATTTACATGAATTCAAAATTCGACCTTTGATAAATGTGCCTCCAAGCATTTCAGGCTCAATTTATATTAAAAGCCAAAGATGAAAAGGTTTGCAAGTGTTCAAAAAAAATGCCCTAAGAATTCTTCATTTAACTCTCTCCCAGCAGCATTGAGTGTAATTAAAATAAGTTAATTACTTCAGGGCTGTTTCTGTGGAAGATTTGCAGAAAGTCTGCTGCTAATGCTCACACTGAATACATATTGTGAATGAATGAGCAGGTAATTATGGTTTACACAGCAAATGTGGTGGAGAGACCCAGGAGCATAGCAAGCCCACACAAGATCCGACTGAAGAACTTGGACCATTGTGTTTAAAGGGGTGGTTCATCTTCAAACAACTAGTTGTTTTCAGATAGATCACCAGAAATAACAACTTTTTCCAATGACTTTCTATTTTCTATGTGTCACAGTTTTTCTAATATTGAAGTGTAAACTGTCATGTTTCACCTTCTGAAGCAGCTCTGGGAGGGGGGGGTCGCCGACCCTGTAAACTGTTGTAAATGGATACATTTAGTTGATACATTTCTTATCTTTGTCCCTGCTGAGCATCTATGGGTTTCATTACAGGCAGCTGTTAGAATTGATTCAATAGTTGCTCATACACCAGAGATGCAGCTAAGGAATGTATCAACTCAATGTTGCAAATTTGTAACAGTTTAGTGTCTGCACCTGAATTACTGAGCTGCCCGGCTCAAACACCAGCGACATCAACATTCAACTTTAAACTTAGATTTTGGAAAAACCGTAACAAATAAATAATGGAAAGTAATTGAAAAAAAGTATTTATTTCTGGGCAACAATCTAAAAACAACTGAATTGAAAAAAGTGTTTGGAAGGTGAACAACCCCTTTAAAGCAAATCATCTTCACCCAAAGTTTGGGAGGTAGGTGGCCTATAATGGTTTTTCCAAATATAAATGACAAGGCACCACAATACTGTTTTAATAAGATAACACTTTTTTACTCTTTACAGTGAAATAGTAATCACCAATTATAAGACTATGTACTGGAGTGAATTAACAGCTGGGAGAATTTGAAGAATATCCACCCAAAAGCCATTACTATGTATACTGAGTGCTGCAAACATTCTGTATAAAGATGGGGCATGCGCATTTTACAGCTTGTATAATAAAAAATGAATAGGACATAACCCACACACACACAGACATTGTTTTAACTTTACAGTTGTAAACAAACATTTAAAGAAAAAAAAGTGCATGAGAAATTAGGCTATACATTTTCCTTCTGATCAGTCAAAGGCAATTAACGAATAATGATTATAAAATTCAGATTTTGTTCTTGCATAATTTGAAAAGCATCTAGGAAAGTAGTGAAATGTGGTTTAGGTTTGTAGATTCTGCCTTTTTAAGATCTAATCTAATTTCAGCTTGCTTTGAATTTTTTCTAGACAGGGACTTTGCTTTTACAGGTATGGGACCTGTTATTTAGAATGCTCAGGACCTGGAGTTTTACAGATAACGAATCTTACTGTAATTTGGATATTTATACCTTAAGTCTACTAGAAAATTTTGTAAACATTAAATAAACCCAATAGTCTCATTTTTCTTCCAATAAGGATTAATTATATCTTTAGTTTAGATCAAGTACAAGGTGCCATTTTATTACTACAGGGAAAAGGAAATCATTTTTAAAAATCTTGATTATTTAGATATAATGGAGTCAGTGGGAGTCGGCCTTTCCGTAATTCAGAGCTTTCTGGATAACGGATCTCATACCTGTATCTGAAACAATAGTAACATAATATTTATAGCAGAACCACCCTGCCAGTGGATACAACTTTTTGTAAGGCAGTGCGTTGTTTAAGCACAATAATTCTATGTAACATAATCCTACATTATATACCTGTATAAAAAAGGGAAAATGTAAATGTAATACCTGTTTCTGACTTAAGCAACTGTGCTTTTCCAATGAAACAGCTCTGTAAATACATAAAACACTTCTACATCCTAGCTTCACCCACACTGCTTAGAATTAGTAATCCTGCAATTTTAGTAACCAGGCTGAGCTCCAAAAAAACTGCCTCAATTAATCTTTCATGCACATAGAGTTAGCAAAAACTGCTCTCTAGTAAGCTGCACTATATCTTACAGATACAAATAAAACTTTATTTATATTCTCCAATGTTAATAAGCAGGAGAAATAGTTTGTTCGAGCACCTATGATTGTGTCAGTAAACTACCACTGGAACTACCTTCTAAACAATAAAAAAAAATACAAAATAAATACAGATAAATTGTAGAACATGATTACTTCTGAGCAGTAACATTAATGCTTTTGCTGCAGAGTGCTATAAAAAGGCAAAAGGTTACATACATCTTGTGCTGGACCCTGATGCTGTGAGTATTTTTATTTTAAATAAATGTAAGCAATTAAACTAATACAGTGATACTGAACACACCTCTCTAGTGCTCCAATCTCAAATGGTGGCAGTGATCTAATGGAACAGAAATTCTGTATCTATTTACTGCTGAGCTTTTCATGACTCCAAGACACTTGCTCAGAGAGAGCAACTAAGCTTTAATTAATGAATTTGTAATCCACAGAGAAGGGCAGAATAAATATATAAAATACATATCTGCAACAAGCAATTTCATAAGTATAATGTGGGTAATTCTCCAACAAAGGTCACACAAGCTTTACAAGCTTCTAATTATCTTTAGCGATAAGGCAGATTACAACATATTTTAACACTTTTCATTTGTTCAGACACATTTTACAACCAACAGAAGTCCAAACAGTAAAAAAAAGAAAAAGATGGTTGTGTATATGTCAGAAGCAGGTACTTTAGGCTAAGGTCACACTAGGCGATAGCGCCGCGATTTGACTCGCGGCGACTTTTCGCTGCGACTTTTAATCCGCAATCGCTGGGGAAACTTTTGCGCTGGCGTCTATGGGGAATCGCGGCGTAAAAACACACGCGGCAATCTTTTTTCTATTGTCGCTCGAAATCGCCTAGCGCCTAGTAATAATAATACAATTAGAGCTTTTTGCTAGTAAAATTCAAGTTATACAAAACACACAGTTTGGAAAAGATTGGCTTTAAATGGCAAGTTATCAACACACCACCTGGTCCTATTCCAATTGGACAGTTCGAGCTAGTTGGTCAATGCTCACTGATAATAAATGTTAATAGTAAGTAACATAAGTGTGAACAAGAGATGAACAATACAGAAACATGGTCGTTATCACAGCACTGAGATCGGAAAAGAGGGAATGAGTTTGACAGGGTTTCCATTCATTTCCAGAAGATGCATTCAGACACTTTGTTTGTATGTCCCCTTTTCCCATTCAAAATATGGACCATATAACAGGGTTAAAGTGATACCGACACGTTCCTATAAAAATCATAGAAACATGTCAGTATCGAGTAAATGCTGCACCCAGTAAAGTTTACTTCAAAGCTCCCCTTAAAGCCGCCCCCAGCCCCGCAAACCTGCGTTAACCCGACCCTGCTTAAAGATCTTCTGAACCGTTTCAGTGACGCTGGGCTGGGGATGGCGCAACCCCTCCATTACTGATTACTAATGAAAACAGGAATTCAGCCTATGGAAGGATCACTCCAGCCCAGCATCACTGAAGCAACGCGGAAGATCCGTTGGTAGTGTCAGTGGGTCGGCTGCACACAGATTCGCAGGGCTGGGGGCGGCTTTGAGGGGAACTATTCCGGGTGCAGCATTTACTTGATACTGACACGTTCCTTTGATTTTTATAGGAACGTGTCAGTATCGCTTTAAATATATGCACAGAGAAATTACTGACATTAAGCTGACATTCAAGGCACTCAAAAAGCATTTCATCTATAAATGTACAAATATACACCCATAATGGGATACTGACATTAAAATCTACACTTTAGAATATTAATGTACATAAAGGGGTTATTAAATCCGAATTTTGATTTTTTAAATAAAAAAGTCTGACCAAACTAGAATCCACGATTTTCCCTTATTTATCGAGAAAAAAACGCTGCAAAAAAATTGTGTTAATAAATAACCCCCTAAAAGTTACCTATAGGTCATGCTGATCATTTCTGCTGATAGATCTGCTTTTGTAAGCTATTATTAAAGTTCCTATACCCGTTTTGCTAACCTGCCTGTCCCTTCTTACCCTGCCACTTACAGCTTTGTAAGGCATCAACCAAACCTTGCTTTTCAGAATTCGGCTGAATCCCTGAATCCTAGGGTACAAATTTGTGCAAATACCAACCGGAATCGGATCCCACACGCCTGGAGGAAATAGTCTGCGCGAGCATGTGGAAATACCTGATGTGAATAAGTACAACATGTTGCGGCAAAGATTTTAATTATATAAGGTTCAGTTCAGCCAAACTCTTTATTCTGCCAAATTGCTGGGATCCGAAACCAGAAATCAGTGAATCCATATTTATAATGCTAACAGACTACTGCTGCACAAATATGGCAACTCTTTACAGAAATTGTAAATTTGACAGATACAAGGCAAAATTATAAATACCATGCAAAGACAATGTTATCATAGATATAAACAAAAATTCTTTGTTTATATCTAAGTGGTTGTTTACCTTTGACTTAAATTTTAGGATGATGTAGAGAGTGATATTCTGAGACAATTTGCAATTGTTTTCCATTTTTTATTACTTGTAGTTTTTAAGTTATTTAGCCGTTTTATTCATCAGCTCTCCAGTTTGCTGTTTCAACAATCTGGTTGCTACGCTCCAAATTACCCTAGTAACCATACACTGAATGGAATAAGAGACTAGAATATGAAAAGGAGAGGTCTGAATAGAAAGATGAGTAATACAAAGTAGCAATTACTATACATTTGTAGTCTTACAGAGCATTTGTTTTTAGATGGGGTCAGTGACTCCCATTTGAAAGCTGGAAAGATTTAGAAGAAGGATGCAAAAAAAACTACAAAAAATAAATATGAAGACCAATTGGTTGGGCCCATTCTATAATATACTAAAAGTTAACTTAAAGGTGAACGAACCCTTTCAGGTGTATAAAAATTGTATGGGGACAAATAGAATAGAGACTTCAAAACTGAAGTATAGTTTACTCCTTGCCTGTTTAATTGACATAGTACTATTTGTATATTTTATACCATTTTTTCCACTAGGATTTTATGAAGTAGTTTATTCCATTAAGGGTTCATCTTGGAAAAGTTTCCATTAGAAGATAAAGCAACAAGATAATACAATTACTGTAGAGACACATTACTATACATATTTTTCCTATTATAAGTCTTTACTGTATGCAAAAATGATGCTGTATGTTACAGTGGATTGCCTGGTTAACCAAAGCAGTGCAAAATAAATAGCCTTTTCTTAGCTTTTAACCATCAAAAACAAAGAAAACTAACCAAAAATGGTGCGCCTGGCTCCCTTTGGCTGCCCCACTAACCAGACATTCCCTATCCCAAATAAATTTCTACTGATGCAATGTTGGGATGTTCTCTGGAGTTGCATTAGAGGCTGCCTAAATTATTCATTATTCAGTACTAGAACAGTGCAATACGGAGACGCAACCTACTACGGCAAGCATTTAGTAAATAAATAGCAGTTACATCACAGGGTACATCCTCCCATGTCTTTGTGATTAATTAACTTTAAGTTAACTTTTAAGCTGGCCATAAATGTTTAGATTTTTAAAAGATCAAATCCTGATCGTGAGACCACGATCTTCTCAGAACGATCGTACGAATTTACCATCAACTAAAAAGACCAATTTACCAGGAAAACAAAGAGGAGCTGCCTGCTTGGCCCTGCAAACATAGATAGATTGCACTGGGACTGACAAAGATTTTTTGACTTGGCCAATCAATTTCCTGACAGATGTTGGCCGAAAAATCGTAAGATGTACGATCGTTCGAATACCACTAACCGCACGATAATTTCGAAGGTTTGGTCGGGCTTCCCTAAAATCGGTCGGTAAGCAGAATCGTTGCGTCTATGGGGAGCTTTAGTTTGTTATAGAATGGTCAATTCTTTTTTTTTTCACTTTTTTATTTTTACGTGACAATTTAGTTAGAACAAAGATTCAGTTAGTTGAAAAAACTTCGAAAGTCAAATTCAAAAAGACCAACCGAAATTAAGTTGTTTTTTTTTTTGGTTGAATAGGTCCGTTTTCAATCGAATAGGTCCGTATTCGGCAGAATTCAATTGTACGAATCAAAGGAATATCGCGTTCCATTAGAAGTTTTTCCCCTAAAAAACTTCGATGTTACAAGGTCTACCAATTGAATAGGTTCTAGGAGATCCCCCATAGGCTAAAACAGCAATTCGGCAGGTCAAATGGTCGAAGTCAAATTTTGAAAGAGACCGTACATGATAAATTTCGATATTCAAATTTTCTAATTTTTTTCAAATTCAAAGCGAATTTGGACTATTCCCTAGTCAAAGTTTAAAAAAAATAGCTCGAAATTCGAATTTTTTTCATTCGAAAGTTCACCTCGACCCTTGATAAATCTGCCACACATTTGAACAAAGAGGGGAACTCTATATATGGTTGTAAAGTAAGCAGAAAACTCAGCATAAGTGTTTATTGGGTTATTAATCTTTTCCTAAGGATTTAATTAAATGTATCCAGGGAGACCATATTTTCCAACATCTTGAGCTTTTTTAATGTGATATATGTGTAAGTTCTTCTAATTGCCTGATTTTGTTTGTTTTCGTTTCAGTTCTGTAAATGCGGGAGCGGAGGTGGCCTTCCACTTTTTGGGGATTAAAGCTTTTGCAGATTGGAGAAGATCAGAGAGTAAGAGGATCAGAGATAATTTTATTTGTCTCTGGAGCGATATTCAGAATGATTAGGGTCTGGTTGTCTGTCTTTATTCTGTTCTGTGTAACTTTGTTTAAGGGTAAGGCCACACGAGGAGACTCGGGGAGATTTAGTCGCCTGGCGACTAATCGCCTCGTCTTTTGAGCGACTATCTCCCTGAACTGCGATGCGTTTTCTATAGTCGCCTGAAATTGCCTCACTGAGGCAACTTTGGGCAACTATTGAAAACGCATTGTTGCGTGTGCATTAGCGCAGGCGACTTTTCATTGTAGCCTATGGGGAAAAACACTGAGGCAGTTCAGGGAGATAGTTGCTCAAAAGACGAGGCAATTAGTCGCCAGGCGACTAAATCTCCCTGAATCTCCTCGTGTGGACTAGCCCTAAGGGGTCTACTACTTCTCTCCAATATTGCTTTAGACACATAAGCCATATATATATATATGGCTTGAGAAAGGCTCTGGAAGGGCCGAAACGTTAGTCCATAGTTCTTTAAAATATATATATATATATATATATATATATATATATATATATATATAGTGAATAAAGTACCCCCTCTTGTAAAATACAAGGATATTATAAGTTACCGAGGAGTTTCATGACCATATAAAAACACGAGGCTGAAGGACGAGGGGCAAATTCACTACGATGTAGTTGCGCCAGGCGTAACTTCGCCGCACTTCGCCAGGTGTAGTTTCACCAGCGCTTCGCAAATTCACTAAAATCCGAAGTTGCGCTCAGGGGCAGCGTAAGGTTGCGAAGTTGCGCTAGCGTTGATTTGCTAAGTAAAGCGAAGTTACGCTAGCGAAGGCTAATTTGCATACGAAATTCAAATTTCAATGGAGGAATACGTATCAGCACTACAAATGGCTAGAAAAGCTTCAAAACATCAAATAAAAATTGTATTTTGCCCTACACATGTGCCCACTGTCTAGGTAAGTTGCCATGAGTCAGGAGATGTAGGGGGGAAGGAGGGGAGCCCCAAAAAAAATTTCGATCTTTTTCAGCCTATCACCCATAATGTAGAAAACACGCCAGTGTTTTTTGGGAAAAAATTTTGACTTTTTTTGAAGCAATCCCTATCTACTCTATTGCGCTTCGCCTGGTCTGAGGTGGCGAAGGAAGTCTAGCGTGAAAGGTAGCGTTCAGTACACTGCGCAAGTTAGTGAGTTTGCGTAGTTACGTCGATAGCGAAACTTCGCCAGGCGTAAGGGTGCGAAGTAACACTAGCGAGTCTACGCCAGCGTTCGTTAGTGAATTTGCGCAGTAACGAAAATGCCAAACGCTAGCGAAGTAACGCTAGCGTTCGGCACTTCGGCGCTTAGTGAATTTGCCCCCGAGTGTTTTTATACAGGTCATGGAACTCCGTTTTAGGCAACTTTTCTATTGGGAATTTTGTAATTATTTGCCTTCTTTTTGGGACTCCAATTTTCAAATAGGGGTCACTGACCCCATCTAAAAACAAATGCTCTCTAAAGCTGCAAATGTATCATTACTGTTACTTTTGATTAATCATCTTCCTTTTCAGGCCCTCTCCTATTCATATTCCAGTCTCATTCAATCACTGCATAGTTGCTAGGGTAATTCAGATCCTAGCAACCAGATTGGTGAAATTGCAAATTGCAAAGATGCTGAATAAAAAGCTAAATAATCACAAATAATAGAAAATAAAAACCAATAGCAAATGTTTACAAAATATCACTTTCAACATCATAATATAAGTTGAAAACCCATACCCAACCAGGACCAGCTAACTCACAAACTGACCTGACCAGCTGACAAGCACCCTCACCCTACACACAATACCCAAACCTTTGACCCGGAACTGATGTCACTGGTGGGCAGAAGTGACATAATTCAGAAAGCAGATCAAGCAGGTCAGGGGGGAAAAGGTGGAGGTAATGGGGTCTGCAACTGGCCCTAATACCCAAACAAAGCACCCATGGACCACCTGCATTTCCAGGAAATCTGTGTCTTTCTGCCCGTAAACCCGACTGTAACTGTTTTCGGGTGCGTACTAGAACTACCATGGTGATTAATCACTTTAAGAAGTCATCTGACACTAGTGATTTTTATCTCTAGTTTTTTTTTTTTTAACAAAGCATTAGAGACCAAAAAAACATGAAGAAAATGCAGTGAACATGTTAAAAAAAAAGATTTTGTTCTTAAGCTAATGTAAAACAGAAAATTGTAAAACTAAATAAGGTCAATGATGGATATGGACTTTTTATGGAAAAGTTGCAAAACAATTGTTTAATGGAGAAATTTTATTTTATGCAAACAAGTTATAGGCAAAGAAATGTAACTATAAATATAAGAGACATTAAAAAACTATTAAAAAACTCCTGGTTTATGGTCACTGGCAGGAGCCTAAATCTGGATATAAATGTACTGTAAAAATCTACAAGAGCTTTGTTTTTTAAATACAACATTCAGTTCATGTATGGTGGTCCAACGATCCCAACCATTATCTATGTATAGCTATCTGCTCATTGATTAAGCTGGTGTGGTATATAGACAGGTGAGGGAGTGCAGAGGAGACGTAAATCCTTTACAATTCCGATTGTTCAGGCAGTCAAGTATATTGAAAAGGAATGTTTAACATGAAAAGAATAGGTTGTGCCCTCACAGTAAAACCTCTTACTGCCTAGTGTAACTGAAAAGCAAACAATCTATAAAAAAACCCTATAAAAATTATTGCTGCAGGTCACTTTTCCAGTATGGGCAGAACCCTTACTTACACAGCTTGGTCCAGAGGGATGAAACCAAATGCACAGCATAACACCAATTTGTAAATAATTGAATATCATTATTTTGCTCATAAACAACACACCAAGACCAGGTTTAAATGACTGCACTGGATACATACATCCACCTTTGCAGTCCTGGTAAAAGTGCTAAAAAATATGTTTCCATCCAGAGAAACTGCCCCATCACCCAAATGATGATTACACAAACTATCTAAACTACCTTGAACAGTTTTGCGATATTAGTGTTGTAATTTTCAACATGTTTGTGTATATATGTCCCATACAAGTTTACCCACTAGCAAGGACATTCATACTTTCTTGGAACTCTCCATTCCAGGGCAATGCTCACTGTATGCATCAATCTCTTAGTATAGACAACAGAATAGCAGAAATGTGTATTGCTTTATTCATTTTCATTTTAAAAGCCCTATGAAAATCCATGCATTATCAATTTATGTTTAAAAAGATGATTATTTATTAAAAAGATGATGCATTTCTGATGATGCATGGCCTTCAGTCAATGTTAAGGGTCATCCATCAAACAACGACAGAAAAGATATGCACTTTGATACTAATGAAATTAGGGCAGGGCATGAGCAATATGAATATTATGCAACCAGATTCTTTTCTTATGCAAGATAGTATTACTGGGATTTTTTTTTTTGCCAACACTTTACTGATTAACTACAGATAGGAAAACAGATGCTCACATTATGCACATTTAATGAGCATTAGTTCCCTTTACTGGCCAATCATGAATGCTCATCTCATACAGCAACGATTTTACACAAAAACACCATAACACATTATAATCCATAGCCTAGATTACTAAAAAAAATCCTCTTGTATGCTACTGGTCTTTAAAATGCACCAACATTTTTACATTTTTGATATTATATATATATATATATATATATATATATATATATATATATATATATATATATATATATATATATATATATATATATATATATATATATATCTATATATATATATCTCAATCATACACACACACAAATACATTTGGGTTGTGTATGTGGAATCCAAACTAAACACATGGCCCATCCTTTGCAGCTTCCCCCTTTTCGCGGATATCACACCAGCACATGGCATCCCATCCCAAATAGATTACAATCTAATTTTAGGACCTGAGACAGATAAAATAACTTGCCAAAAGGTCACACCGAGTTAGAACTGGGTCTCCAAAAAGCTATTCCCATTTCACAAACCAGTGTTCACAAGCTAGCTTGAGGTTGGGACATCACTTAGCCTGTCCTTTGTTGTATAATTTCAGGCAATACAACTACCAGACTATAAAACCTGAATGACAAGAGACACATAATTCTTTCTATAAGGGGAAACGGTTTACAATTCTTCTTAAAGGGATACTGTCATGGGAAAAAAAAAATTTTTTATAATGAATCAGTTAATAGTGCTGCTTCAGCAGAATTCTGCACTGAAATCCATTTCTCAAAAGAGCAAACAGATTTTTTATATTCAATTTTGAAATCTGACATGGGGCTAGACATATTGTCAATTTCCCAGCTGCCCCAAGTCGTGTGACTTGTGCTCTGATAAACTTCAATCACTCTTTACTGCTGTACTGCAAGTTGGAGCGATATAACTAACCCCCCTCCCTTTCCCCCCAGCAGCCAAACAAAAGAACAATAGGAAGGTAACCAGATAACAGCTCCCTAACACAAGATAACAGCTGCCTGGTAAATCTAAGAACAGCACTCAATAGCAAAAACCCATGTCCCACTGAGACACATTCAGCTACATTGAGAAGGAAAAACAGCAGCCTGCTAGAAAGCATTTCTCTCCTGAAGTGCAGGCACAAGTCACATGACCTGGGGCAGCTGGGAAATTGACAAAATGTCTAGCCCCATGTCAGATTTCAAAATTGAATATAAAAAAATCTGTTTGCTCTTTTGAGAAATGGATTTCAGTGCAGAATTCTGCTGGAGCAGCACTATTAACTGATGCGTTTTGAAAAAAAACATGTTTTCCGATGACAGGATCCCTTTAAAGTCCTCTCTGCTATATCAAAATTAGTTTAATATCTATGCCCATCAATAATTGAAGTCTTATATACACAATACAGCAAATTGTGTTGTTTATTCAATCTGTAAATTATGGAATTGAATGTTCAAGTCATATGAGCTTGCAAAAAAGAATACATTGCAACACAGACACAGAGATGAGATATTACAGCTAGGTAGGGGTAATGCTTTCTTTTTCAAATAAATTTTTTACAATTACTTTCTATTTTCTATTTGTTTTTCTAATATAGAAGTATTAAGATTTTTTCTACCTTACATTTTTCTGAAGTAGCTCTGAGAGGTAGGTCACCGATTTTGCAACTGTTCTATCTTTGTCCCTGCTGAGCCTAATTGCTTTTATTAAAGGCAGCTGCTATAACTGATACAATAGTTGCTAATATTCCACAGATTCTGTTGAGAAATTAATCAAATAATGTATCAAATTGTAACAGTTTAGAATGTGAACCTGGATTACGGAACTGCAAGGCTGAGACACCAGAGACATGAACATTCAATTTTAAACTTCAATTTTGAAAAACATTATAAAAAAAATGTCTTTATTTCTGGTGAACAGCCCACATACCATCGGATTTATTTAGTGTACATGATCACACAATTATGATTAATAAAGGTGAGCGATAAAAATACCTGCATTTGCAAGTCTCAAATGCAATGTCCCTAGATGGAAAACAGCAGTCATGGAAAGCCTTATACAAATCATCAGAGAGCAGGAGAAGTGTTGCTTTAGATTCCATTCCAGCTTTTGCCAAATCCCAAGAAAGCATGAATGCTTACTAATGGAGACCTGTGTACACAAGCTTTACTTGCAACTATGCTACAGGGCATCTTAAAAGTGAAATGAGCGGTATAACAATTCCTCCTGAAACCTACCATTTAAACCTTCTTTATCAGGCTCATAAAATACAGACCAACAGTATAATTAACTAAACTTCTCCAACAAGGGAAGGCATGCATCATAGCTAATTCCAAAACCTCAATAGAAAATGAGTGGATTCAACAGATAAGTTCAATCACTGGCGCTTCCGTCCAATGAAGCTGGGAATACACAATATTTGTGCTGTTTATTGAACACTGCATGTTTCTAGCTTAGCTCTTTATCAAGTGACACTTGAAGAGCTAAGCTTGAAACATGTAGTGTTCAATAAACAGCACAAATTTTGCAGCAACCCACTGAGTTTGAAGTTTTGAAGTTCATCACCACCTTATATTGTGTAGATCCAAAACCTATTTACCGGTAATAATGTTAAGATGAAAAGTATAATTTAATCAACTGGCATTCAGTGCAACCAATGTAGCTCATAGATAAACATGCCCTTTGCACATTTTGAAACTCCCTACTGGATTCAGTTCTGGCACTCTTGTACTTCAGTCAGCTCTACAAACTCGGCTTAGTCAAAGTCCAATACTATTTCAAAAACAGGCATATTTTTACTCCAGTGCGCCTGTGCAGTTTTCAGCTAAAAGCACTGACTGGCCTAGGGTATCAGGTATACAATCACTGGGCGGCTAACTTTTGGCACCACATACCCACCACTGATTTCACTTTTCCTTATTTAAAGGGTCACAGCTATGTCACCCTTGCACTTGGAATCATCTCAGCAGATTGTAGAATTCTAAACTCTCAGCCTATTCAAAGTCTCACGCAACATTAAAAACTGAGGAGTCTTTTTTTTTTTATTCCATCTGGTAATAATGTTTCTGCGTTAGATAAACAAAGATTATATAAAAAGACAGGATGAATGGCAATGATATGATAAAAGCATGGTGTCAAATACAGTGTCCTTTCAACAGACAAGACAAAGTTGCTTCCTTACCTCTTGCAGACAGCTTTTTGGTGTTTATTATTTTTGCAGCATATTCCTGGCTGGAAGATTTCTTCACACATCTTCGTACAACTGAAAAGGCCCCCCTTAAAAATATGCAGAAAAATTGAAATTAAACTAAGATAAGACAAAACAAAACACAAAACGCTACACACGTTATGTTGTGCAAGCTATGAACACTTTTCTTAAATCAGTTTCAAATATATGTATCTCACAAATGCCATAAGTGACTGCTATTGCAGTATTTTTTTTTTACTTTTTCTACTCTCATCTGATGAAGGCTGATGTGAGGCCGACAATATCTAGAAAGTCACCTGTAGAATCCGGTGCAATCACAGGACATTCCTTCGTAACTGAACCTAATCAAAATTTTACGGCATTGACACCTTTCCATCGTTTCCAACCATTTGGACAGACATTCTGAATAATTGAAGAGCAGGAAATAAATAGAAGCTGCAGCTCATATTCACTTCCTCATCTGCTGATACACCACATACTACCAGATATTCAAACAGGCACATTTCCCAAACTATTATCCATAGTACTTGACCATAATGGTTGTAGGGCATATATGTGGCTTCTCACATCCTGGTAGCTTGTGATAGTGCAGCAACATTCACATAAGCCAAAACCTTTGCCTATACTAAACAGGATCAAGACTGCAACCATATAAATCTAAGATAAAAATGGGTATCAATATTTCAGTCAAGTATTTACACTATAGAGCTATCTATCCACAAAATGGGTATGTTTTGAAACTTAAGGCAATGCACAAGCAAAAAATAGCATATACAAAATTGAAAAATAAAAGTTGCAGAACAAACTTTAACTACATGATAAAATAAAAACTATTAATTAATAATAATGTATTATGTTGCCATTTATGTTACTAAAGTAAGTCCACGTATCACTGGGCCTGCAAATTGGGTGCTTTCATTCATCTGCAGCACACCCATGATAAACTTTAATAGGGAACGTAAACATTGCTTTGCTGGGTAACCAATATATAGATGCATATCAGGTCCCATTACGCTCCTACGTATATAACATTAGGACTGGATCCTTAAAGCGACATTGTCCGATAAATAAAACATTCTCCAACTCTCCAGAGTCTGAAACTCAACTAATGCAAAAGCACCACAGCTCAGTTTTTTTCTTTTTAATGTGCTTGTGATCAGCAATTTGCCCCCTCTTCTGATGTCATATGAGAGTGCAGTATCTTGCAGTATCTTGTAGTATCTTGAATATTGTAGTAGTCTACCTAGTTTCTGTTTGAAGAATGCTCTTGTACCCATATTTCCTTGACTCTAAATAATGGGAAATATAAAGGCTAATACAATTATTTATGCCAGCCTTTTAAAAGGTTTCGTACAATTTTCAGAATGTGTGCTCGTCTGGAAATATCAACCAATACGCATATACCATGAATATCAGGCAGTACATTAAGACAGGCAAGTTTGGAAGTGTCATCTCGTCAATACATGGTGCATCGGCAAATAAGAAAATGAAGAAGCATCACAGCTTTTCTTCACTTCCTGCTGGTTTGTAAATAGAGCCTCCTTCCGCTTGACTGTACCGTATGGGCCAGTATGTGGACACATTAAGTAAAGTTGCAAAGTAGACTAGTTAACATTAACACAGAATACATTTACCAGTACTAAGAGTTTTCAGAGAATACTTAAACTGCTCTCCATATATAACAGATCATTCAGTGCCTGAAATCATAGTATGTGGACACATTAAGTAAAGTTGCAAAGTAGACTAGTTAACATTAACACAGAATACATTTACCAGTACTAAGAGTTTTCAGAGAATACTTAAACTGCTCTCCATATATAACAGATCATTCAGTGCCTGAAATCATAAAATTAACCTCCCTAATGCCAAACAGGTTACTAACAATTTGTGTAGCACTGACCATACAAACAAAACGGTTGTCACTATTACTATTTCTCACTGATGTAAGAACAGAAAGAATATTTTAAGCATTTTTGCAAACGTTATAGATATGTTAAAGGTCACAACAGACCATGTGAAAAGTGAAAATACTTTATTTACATTTAAGGATGATTTCTTTCAAGCATCTGGAAATAAAATCATTCTTGGCAGCAATTTTGAGAGAGGTTTTCATCTTAGAAGTGAGCAGAAAGCCAAGACTGACAGTTGACCCCTGTTTATAGCCACTTAAATCATAGAACCTTTTTAAATAGTTTGTCTTACCTGCTATGCAAATGCTAGTCAGATACATGAGCTTGAATGGCAGAAACTATGGCTATATAGCAATTTTTTATATATAAAAAAAAAAGTATATTATAGCATGTAAAAATTACATGATGTGCTAGTACATAGTAGCAATACTAATACATTACTTTTAAATGCATACAAAGGTTTTTTTATTTTTCACTGTTACTGGTTCTTTAAAGGGGGTGTTCGCCTTAGTATGATGTAGAAATTGATATTCTGAGACAATTAGCAATTGGTTTTCATGTTTTATTATTTGTGGCTTTTGAGTTATTTAGCTTTTTATTCAGCAGCTCTCCAGTTTGCAATTTCAGCTATTTAGTTGCCAAGATCCAAATTCCCCTAGAACCCATGCACTGATTTAAATTAGAGACTGTGATATGAATAGAAAGATGAGTAATAAAAACTAGCAGAAATAATATATTTGTAGCATTTTAGAGCATTTATTGTTTAAATGGGGTCAGTGACCCCCATTTTAAATATGGAGAGAGTCAGAAAAAGGCGCCAATTAATTAAAAAACTATACAAAATAATGAACAATTGAATAGTTGCTTAGAAAGGGCCATTCTAGAACATACCATAAGTAGACTTGAAGGAGAACCACCCCTTTAAAGGAGAAGGAAAGCTACGGAGGCATTTTATTGCCAATAGATTAGCTGCAATAGTGCAAGCTAGAATTCTATATTTATTCTGTAGAATGTTTTACCATACCTGAGTAAACTTTGTTTGTTTAGGATTGGAGCTGCAGTATTAACATGATATGACATCACTTCCTGCCTGAGTCTCTCCCTGCTCACTTATAGCTCTGGGCTCAGATTACAGCAGAGAAGGGGGGAGCAAACTGAGCATGCTCTTGCCCAGGGCATTGAGGTTTAAGCTGAAGGCAGGAAGTCTGATACATAAGCCCATGAGTACACAATAGAAGGAAAGAAATGCAGTGTTTCTTTTGACAGGGGACTCAGAGCAGCACTACTTTGGGGGTTTACTGGTATATTTAGATGGACCTTTCTGATAAGGCTTACTTAGTTTTAACCTTTCCTTCTCCTTTAAGTGTTCTTAGCACTCACAGCAAAGCAATTGATTGCTGAAAATTAAATGAAAACTAAATAATAAGAGCAATAGAATGTCAACTAACTAAAGGTTCTGCAATGCAGAGAGCCTTTTAAGTGCACAGTCATACACACACAACAAACTGCCAAGAAAATGAACTTATTGCTAATACAGTATGTGGCCAAGAGCAGTAAACAGATTTCTACTAACTTGTTAAAATTGTTGCTATTGAACTCCCTGCCTCATTGGGCATGTGAATGGCTACAGGCTGCACATTCCTATTTAAAATATGGGTTTCAATCTATGCTTTAAACTTTTAATGTTAGAAAGATGGTCTTTTGATTTAAGCTTTCCAAATCTTAGGAACTGCTTATTATGAGCTTAAAACGGCTTTCTGTCTTTTTTGGAGCCAATGCAATTTTTTTTTTATAATAATAGATTATGTGTCATGTAATCAGTCAAAACAACTCAGTCTACCTTTGATACCACTATATTAAAACTTCTGTTTTACTGGCACCTTCAAAAAAAAAAAAAAAAAAAAAAAAAAAAGCAAGTAGCAGTTAACATAGAAGATTGTGTATTAAGATATACTGAACTGTATTAAGGTGTGGTTTCTTAAGCAAATTGAAACGGTCAGGAAAAACTTGTGTGGCTACTGGAAATTTGAAAAGGCCTTGCTCACTGCCTGGGGGGAAATTATTTGTGTAAGTGACAAAACTGTCATATCAACATTTTAAGATTATTACAAATCCTTCTTCTAATTGTGTAAATTTAACATGGAACTGTGATACAAATAGCATTTTCTCTGTTTTCTGGTACACAGTAGCACACACATTTTGTATCCAGCTGCAGTCTAGGACTGTCACTAAAAAAAGATTTCACGCGTTCCCTTCTATAATATCCTAAATCCATTGCAAAAGGGCGATTATTTATTTTACTTTATTGTGTAATCCAAGATGCCAGTTCCACGGTGTGGACAAAACAATGAGACAAGGCATTCAGCTGCTTTTATCATTCGCCTATTGGATGCTGATTGTGCAGTAGGTGCAAAATCTGCCAGAGTAGTCTCCTCCCTCTCTGCATTGGTGAAGGGGCTGCCTGGAATATCTTTGTCATGGTGCAGATGGCTGAGGGAGTCCTTAGCATAAAGGGACAATTACATTCCCCACAACCCACTCCTCTTTGTCCAAAAGTGGAAAGGATGACAATGTGCCTAGATATCTGCACAACCCCCTCTCTCCCTTTTGTGGTGCAGTAGACACTGCTGACAGAATATCGTTGTCGCTCTGTCTCCATAGCATGCCCTGTGTGTCGGGTCACTACATGGTGCCTCCTCCCTGACACTTATGCCCTTCTTCCAGTGCCAGACCCTCTACATTCTTTTTGCAGCCCAGCTGCTTTAGTGATTTTACCCCCCAAAACTTTACCTCTTACGAACTACCCATTTGGCAAGTGCCTCCCCCTGTCACTTATCACTCTGTGCTCTTCTTCCAGCACCAGCCCCTTATGCAGCCCAGCTGTTTTAGTGATATTACCCCCAAAACTTCTCCTGTTACTAACTGCCCAGTTTGGCAAGTCCCTCCCCCTGTCACTCATCACTCTGTGCCCTTCTTCCAGTGCCATATCCTTTACATCAGGAGTGCCCATACTTTACTAACGAGAGGTCTACTTTTACTGATGTTGTCCTACATTCATAAAAGCAGTTAGCATTCAGTTCCATGGAAATATTACATATATATTATTTTGATTTATGAGAGATTTATATTGCTATATTTAACAAAACAACTATTTATTATGTAACCTTCACATAATACAAATCTGAATGAAAAGCATGAATAGGAGGGTGATTTAGACAAGCTGTGTCTTGAGATCTACTGATCACCAGCTAAAGGTCTATTGGAAGATCCCGATCTACCTTTTGGGCTCCCCTGCTCTACATTTTGTTATTCAGTCCAGCTGCTTTAGTGATCCACCCAAAAATACCTCCTCTTACTAACCACCCAGTTGGCTTTGCTAAACCACTGACACACTGGGAGAAGGGTTTAACTTGGGTTACATGTGGTTAGAATTCCCCCCCCTTGAATCAATCACAGCAGAGGGAGTGTTCACAATTCACATTGTTAGGAAAATGCTATTCTACACCTGTATCTGCAGATAGCAATAAACAGCCACTGCAGATTGCTACGTTCAATAGGCCAGTTCTTTAGAGACTGATCTTTAAGCAGAAGACAGGGATGGCCATATTTGGGCACTAGAGATTGGCTAGACTACAACTCCCAGCACAAGCAGAAGGTAATGGAAGGGCTGAATATCCCTGATGGAGAATGAGCAGCAAGCGTGTGGTTAATAGGCATGAGTGTATAACATGTACTCCTTATATACACAACAGATCTGACTTCCCCCAATGAGAAATACACAAACGTGCGCCCCAGGCTCTGAAGAAGCTTCGCTTCCCTGCGCTGAGATAGTGTGTCTGTGCCAAGAGCCATGGGCAGCTCATTACAAATCTGGTGCCTTCCTGGTCACGTCACCCACTATTGTCCTTACTTGCCAAGCTCCTCATACAGCTGATATTCGTCCGTGAAGCGGGTACAAGTCTGGGGAGTGGCCATGCTAGTGCCAGGAGAGTCTCTCTCGCATCGGGCGGGCTGCAGGCTGTCAGACAGAAGGAGGTAGTGGCAGCAGCCGGAGCTTTTCTCTTTCTTCCTCTGCGTCTCACCCTCTTCCTTCTCCTCTGGAGCGGCTCCTGCTTCGCCTCTCTCCCGCTCCCACCTTCTTTTCCCCAGCTGAACGACTCCGGGCGCCTCCGTTTGCCTGGTGAGCCCCTTTTCTCCCTGGGTGACCCTGTTCAAGAGACTCCTGTCACTACGCTCTTCCCGTGCTCTGTCACTGCTGTGTCCCACAGAAGGAGGGAGGTGTCAGGGGCGGGGCATCGGGAAAAGCAAGTTGGCCTTCCCAGCACCGCGAGACTTCCCTGAGACACGCCCCTCCTTCCTGCGGACGACCCTCCCCTGGGAGGGGGGGGAGGCGAGTGAGGGTTTGGCGTGAGATCTCTGACGAGGGGGGATGGAATTGGAAGATGAAATGGGATGAGTAGGGAAGGAAGTCGAAGATGAATAAACCCCTTTGGAAATAATCTGGAAATAACTTAATAGAGTGCGACCCGGTCTTTATAAATGTCTGGAGTAAATTGAACGTGCGTAATGAGTTCTGCAAAAAGCCTTCACTATCGTCTACAGGTGACAGGTGGGATTGGACTTTCATGCGCCATTCTCTGGCCCATAGTGACAAATGCAGCACGACCTCGCTACTAGAACCAGGCCCAGCAGCACAGATAAAAAAATGCGTATTTCTTTTTCTTTCTTTATGTTTTTTTTAAGAACAAAAAAAAAAGAAAATTGCAAAGGCTAGATGGGCCCTTGCCCCCTAATCAGTCTTGCCCCTAGGCTATAGCATAGAGTAGCCCAATAAATCGTCATTATCGCTGACATCTTACAATAGCATCTATGACATTCGCCAGAATCTACAGATCCTAAAAGAAGGAGACCCAGAACACGGGAAAAAATGGATCGCACGTAGGGTTGTCACCTTTGTATGAAAAAAATACCGGCCTTCATATATATTTCTCTTTTTTCCCTATTCATAACATTGGGATCAAGTCAACCATCATTTTTACCAGCCAGGCTGGTAAAATACCTGCCAGGTGGCAACCCTAATGGCACATTAAACGCTGACACAATTCATGTTCACTTAAGTGGCACCCACATTGCCAGGTATTATCCATATTTCCCGACAGTTTCTTTTATATGTGATACAGCTTATAGGTTTCCAGTACATGTGACTGTTCTGATTCAAGCTAGAGAAACCATCGTATCATATGCAAGGTTGCCACATTTCTGGAAAATAAAACCTGCCTTCAGGGTCAGACTGGGCCTTCAGGCAGGGGGTGGTCCCCAGCCCTCATGGGTCCCCTCTGGCCCAGACCTGCTCCCCGATCAGCCATAACCCAAACTAAAAGAAAAATAAGTGTGGCATGCTGCGCAATGACTTTGCACATGCACGTAGGATTCCTTGCGTGCGCATGGTGCGCTGAAGTTCGCATATGCGTGTAGTGGCCCGGCATTAGTAGATTACACCACCATCTGTAAAATCAGGCCCAAATATGTGGCCACGTCACAAAGGGCCGGGCCTAGGGCAGCAAGATTTTAGTGGCCCAACCGCATTCTAAGGAGCACAGGGGACGCGTACTCCTGTAAGCTTAATTCCCAGTGCTACAGTGCACGGGGGAGGGGGGTTGGCGCTCAATTGGATGTTAGGACCCTGCGGCCTTGGGGCACCCAAGGCTGAAATCCAGCCCTGTGTAAAATGGACACTGGCATGTCACCCTTTAACAACAGTGACACTGAGCAGCTCATTTGTTCCATCAAATTCCATGATCCTAAGATACATGACTGGCTGGAAGAAGATCTAATACATCCTCTGGGCAAGGAGGGTTGCAATTGTGGGATAGAAGTATTGCTACAGAGCAATAAGGATATTTCAGGGATGTTTCTAAGGGACCAGGAATATAAAATAGCTGCCTTTGCAGATGATCTAATGCTGTGCATAACCAATCCTCACATCTCAATGCCTAATGCGATCAAAGAGCTTAAAATGTATGGGGATATTTCCAATTACAAAATTAACATGACAAAGTCAGAAGCCCTTCCTATTCAAATGCAAAAGGACCTGCTCAATCAACTTCGTCTGAATTATACTTTTCACTGGCAAAACGAGAAGATTAAATATTTCGGAGTATATTTGCCTAAAGATCTAGATGACATATACCAATTTAACTACAAACCAATGCTTGTAACAGTGTCCAAACTACTTGTGGACTGGAACAAAACTCATTTCACGTGGACTGGACGAATATCCATAATAAAAATGTCAATTCTTCCCAAAGTTCTCTATCTATTTCAAACACTACCAGTGTGGATTCCCACCAACTTTTTTCAGGTTCTTAACACTATTATTAAACAATTTGTATGGTCAAATAAAACACCTCGGCTACGGAGGTCTATTTTATACCGACCGAAACTCAAGGGAGATTGCGTCTACCGGACTGTTATTCCTATTACCAAGCCTGTCTGTTGTCCAAACTTATCGAGCATGGGAATCCTAACTCTCAGAAACAGTGGAAAAGGTGGGAAGAACATTGGGCAAAATATCCCATTAAGAACATTTTATGGAACAAATTGAGACACTCAGAGATCGTATTGAAAGATAATCCTCAGACTGTTGCGCTGGAAAAATTTTGGTTTGCTACAAATAAAAAATACAAACTCTTACCTTATCCCTCTCCCATTGCCACATTGGGTCATAACTTGGATTTTCTGCCAGGGGTTCTGGACGAAGGGATGTCATCAGCTTTTGGGGTTTAGAACCTATAAATTAGGCATGTACTTTCGTCAGTCCATACCCTAGCACTTATAGAAGGCAACAGATCCGACTAGGATAATAAAGACCATTGGAGATTTCTCCAAATACAACATCTGCTACGAAGTGATCCCGTGCTCCAGCAAGCTAAAAGACCCCTGACAGAGCTAGAACGTATCTGTGATAGAAAAACAATTCAACCCCATTTGATCTCTATGCTCTATAAATTACTGATACAACACAAATATCCCAACTTACCTTATTACACCCGAATCTGGGAAGAAGAACACCAAGTGAACCTGCAAGAAGAAGAATGGGAGAAAATCTTTAGACTAACAGCGAAATGCTCTATTAGCAATTCTTTTCAGGAAAACTCTTATAAAACACTCTCATATTGGTATAGGACACCTATTAAGCTTTTCCAAATGCATCTATCCACTGATAACAAATGCTGGAGATGCCATATGGAACCTGGAAATATCTCTCATATTTGGTATTCTTGTGTAAAACTGCGAGGGTTCTGGGATGATGTTCAACACGCTTGTAGGGAGATCCTGAGCTGCCAAATCACCCTATCACCCCAACTTATACTGCTCTTCCATACTGATAACTCTGATTATGTTCTGCATCACAGTCTATTGATTCAATTGTTATTAGCAGCTAAAATTCTAATACCTAGACATTGGAGAGATGTTTCTCCTCCTACTTTAGAAGAATGGATATCTAGTGTTAATGATATTTACATAATGGAAGAACTCACCGCTTCCCTTTCCGGGAAAACGGAAAAATTTATGGGCGTCTGGCAGCCATGGGTCTCCTTCCTCAATGTTCATAACCAACTGTGAATATGTCTAGGATAACTTGGTATTTAACTCGTCTGCTTGATATGCCTTGCTTCTTGTATAACCATGAGATATTGAGCTACCTCTTGATTCAAAATGCACTTACCTCTACTCACCTTTTCACTCTTCTTTCTTTTTCTTTTTTCGTGTTTCTTGTTGTCTTCTGCCATAATTCGTGTTTATTGAAGGATTATTGATACTCCTTGTATTTTTGCTTGTTTTCATTACTCAATAAAAGCTATCTGAAATACAAAAAAAAGAAGTATTGCTACATTCACAAATACATTTATGCTCCATTTCTGCCATTGATACTTTAGCTACTAGAAAAGGATCAGAAGCAACAGCTTGGTGTTCAAGGAGACATGATGTGCCATCCATTCTACAAATCCATCAATTGGGTAGTGCTAGAAGAGAAAGGATTACAACCCCCTCTCCAGCCTATATCACTAAGTACAAAGTTGGAGAATACAAATCACAAATGATTGTAGCCCTGAGTAATTAGCATTGAATAGTAAAATAGGTGAATCAGAGAGCAACAAGTTTAGTTTATAGAACTTGCATTTAAAGGAATAGTTCAGTATGAAAATAAAAACTGGGTAAATGGATAGGCTGTGCAAAATAAAAAATGTTTCTAATATAGTTAGTTAGCCAAAAATGTAATATACAAAGACTGGAGTGAACAGATGTCTAATAAAACAGCCAGAATCCAACTTCCTGCTTTTCATCTCTATAACTCTGAGTTAGTCAGCGACTTGAAGGGGGGCCACATGGTACATTTCTGTTCAGTGAGTTTGTGTCAGGGAGCCGGGAGCTCCCTCCAGGGAGGTTGTCAGGATCAAGGAGGAAGCCCTCTTGAGGGTACAAGGTCGCGGTGTCCAAAGGGTTAAACGAAGAATAGTCAGGATCAGGCAAGAGTTCACAGGCAGGCAGAATACACACAAGGTCCAAAGTCCAGGCAAGGGGTCAGGATACAAGGCAGGAACAAGATTAGGCAATAAGGCACACAGGGAACCCAGGATATGCTTCAGGAAAGTAATCCTATTCTTGGGCGCCATTCTGGTGTCTAGTTGGAGTTTTTATATTCAAATTTGGCGCCATTCTGACGTCATCGACGCTCCTGCGCCGGCATCGGCGCGCTGACGTCATCGCCCGGCGCCGCTACCCACGTGGCGGCCATGGGCGCCGCCATTTTGGGAGCGACGCCGGCAAGGATGGACGCGCCGCCCGGAGCTCCTGGGCCTGCTCCGGGCGGCGATCGTTACAGTACCCCCCCCTCACGGGGGGCCTCCGGACCACCAGGACTTGGCTTCTGGGGAAACTTGGAATGGAACTCCCTCACCAGACGAGGAGCGTGAACATCACGGTGTCCTTCCCAGGAGCATTCTTCAGGGCCAAAGCCCTTCCACTGAATGAGGTACTGAAGGGACCCTCTGGAGACTCTGGAGTCTAGGATTTTCTCCACCTCGTACTCGAGTTGACCCTCCACAGAGATGGCAGGAGGAGGAGACTGACCGCCAGAGAACCGGTTGGTGATGGCGGGTTTCACCAGAGACACGTGGAACACGTTGGGGATTCTCATCTCTGGTGGAAGCTGGAGTCTGACAGCCACAGGGTTGATTATCTCCAAGATGGGAAATGGTCCCACGAATTTTGGACCCAACTTGGGAGATGGGATCTTCAACCGGATATTCCTGGAAGAGAGCCAGACATTATCACCCACCTTGTAGAGAGGAGAGGATCTTCGACGACGATCCGCGAAAGTTTTATGAACAAGAGCGCTCTTCTCTAGGTTCAACTTGGTAGCAGCCCAAATAGCAGACATATGGGCTGCGGAATCGTCAGCAGCCGGGACGTCAGATAGCACAAAGTCTTGGGGAAAAGCTTGAGGATGCTGACCATATACCGACATGAACGGAGACCTTCCTGTAGAGGAATGACAAGCATTATTATGAGCGAATTCCGCCCATGGGAGGAGATCAGACCAGTCATCCTGGCAGAGGGATACGTGGTTCCTCAGGAACTGTTCCAGGGCTTGGTTGACACGTTCAGCTGCCCCATTCGTCTGCGGGTGGTATGCAGATGAAAACTGAAGAACAATTCCCAGGTCTTTGCATAAGGAACGCCAGAACTTGGCAGTAAACTGGGTGCCTCTATCGGAGACGATCTCCACCGGGAAACCATGCAGGCGGAAGATGTACTGGATAAATAGCTGGGACAACTCCACCGCAGAGGGTAACTTCTTCAGAGGGATGAAATGGGCCATTTTGGAGAAGCGATCAATGACAACCCAGATCACAGTGTTCCCACAGGAGGGAGGAAGTTCGACAATGAAATCCATGGACAGGTGGGTCCAAGGACGGGAAGGAACCGGCAAAGGCTGTAGTAACCCACTGGGGCGGGAGTGACTTGACTTGGATGTGGCACAAACATTACAAGCAGCAACAAAGTCCTTCACATCCTTGCGGATATCAGGCCACCAGACCAGGCGTCGTAAGAGTTCAAGAGTCTTAGCAGGGCCAGGGTGTCCGGCCTGCCTGGAGCAATGGGTCTGTTGCAGGATAGGCAGACGCAGCTCAGGAGGAACAAATGCCATCCCAATGGGAGTATCTGAAGGAGCAGAAGACTGACCAGCCAGGATTTGGTCGGCAAACTGTGGATACAGGGAGGCAATAATCTTGACTGGAGGGATGATTGGCTCTTGTCTTTCAGGAGAGCGGTCCACCGGAGTGAAGCTACGAGACAAGGCATCGGCCTTCCGATTCTTGGAGCCTGGGCGATAAGTCAAGATAAAATTAAATCGAGAGAAGAAGAGAGCCCACCTTGCCTGTCTGGGGTTTAGCCTCTTGAGGGACTGGATGAACTCGAGATTCTTATGGTCGGTGTAAATCTGAACAGGAATCAGAGAACCCTCCAAGAGGTGACGCCACTCTTCAAGGGCAAGTTTAACAGCCAAGAGTTCTCGTTTCCCGACATCGTAGTTCTGTTCTGCGGACGAGAACTTCTTGGAGAAATAAGCACAGGGGTGCAACTTCCCATCAGCGGGATGTCTCTGAGACAAGATGGCTCCGGCTCCGACTTCAGAAGCATCAACTTCGATGCAGAAGGGTAGTTCAGGATTGGGGTGTCGGAGGACAGAAGCGGATGTGAAGGCCTCTTTCAAGGATTGAAAAGCTTCAATGGCAGATGGAGGCCACAAGCTGGGTTTACCCCCTTTCCGGATGAGGGCCAGGATAGGTGCAATGCGGGAAGAGAACCCCCGGATGAACTGCCGATAGTAGTTAGCAAATCCGATAAATCTCTGGATTGCCTTGGTACTCAGCGGGAGAGGCCACTCCTTGATGGCAGACACTTTCACGGGGTCCATCTCAAATCCCTCAGGAGAGATAATGTATCCTAGGAAGGGGATCTTAGACACCTCGAAGACGCACTTCTCCAACTTGGCGAAGAGAGAGTTCTTCCTCAGACGAGAGAGTACCTCCTTCACCTGGGAGCGATGGCTTTCTAGGTCTTTAGAAAAGATCAGGATGTCGTCCAGGTACACGACTACGAACCTTCCTAGGAGATCCCGGAACACATCGTTAACAAACTCCTGGAAGACGGCAGGGGCATTGCAAAGGCCGAAGGGCATAACGAGATATTCATAGTGCCCGTCACGAGTGTTGAAAGCCGTCTTCCATTCGTCACCCTCACGGATGCGAATGAGGTTGTACGCCCCCCGGAGATCTAACTTAGAGAAAATCTTCGCCCCCTTCAGCTGGTCGAAGAGCTCTGCAATCAAGGGTAGTGGGTACCTGTTTTTGACAGTGATTTTATTCAGGCCCCGATAGTCTATACATGGCCGAAGGCCTCCGTCCTTCTTCTCCACGAAGAAGAACCCAGCCCCTGCAGGAGAGGTAGAAGGGCGGATAAACCCCCGCTGGAGATTTTCTTGGATGTATTCCTTCATTGCGGTAGTCTCTGCAGGAGAGAGAGGGTAAGTGCGGCCTCTGGGGGGCATGGCTCCTGGCAGGAGTTCGACAGGACAGTCGTAGGAGCGATGTGGAGGAAGGAATTCCGCAGACTTCTTACAGAACACATCAGCGAATTCCTTGTAAAAGGGAGGTAGAGACTTCAGATCCGACAAAGAGATATTCACCCTCCGGAGGGGTTCAGCAGGAAGACAGTGTTGCTGGCAAAATGGACTCCAACGGGTAATCTGTCCTGCGGTCCAATCAATGGAGGGATTATGCAGGCGTAGCCAAGGGAGACCCAACACAACTGGAACGGATGGGCAGGAAATAATTAGGAACGAAAGTCTTTCTTTATGCAGCGTCCCAACCTGCACAGGCAATTCCCCAGTCGTCATGGAGACAACTTCAACCTCCAGGGGTCTGTCGTCAATGGCAATGACACGGAGAGGAGTAGACAATGGGAATAAGGGAACTTCCATGTGTTTGGCGAATTGAGCATCCATGAAGTTCCCAGCAGCTCCAGAGTCAATGAAAGCAGAGCCAACGATAGTCTTAGAGGCTAGGCGGATCTGTAAAGGAAGGAGAAACCTGTGAGAGTTCTCTTGAGACTTTGGAGTAGTGCCCCCTACATGCGTTACCCTAGATATACCTCGGGGGACAGAACTCGTGGGCTTCACCGGACAAGAGTTCGCAAAATGAGACTGTCCGCCACAATACAGACATAAGCCGGCCATTCGTCTACGAAGTCTTTCTTGTTCGGAAAGACGAGCCCTTCCAACTTGCATTGGTTCCTCCGGAGGAGAAGGAGAGGCTAGAGCAGCCGGAGTCTGCAGGAGAGGTCTCTGGAAGCGAGGAGCCAACAAGGGTTGAAATCTTTTACAGCGCTCCCTCTCTACTTGATGCTCTCTGAGCCGAGTGTCCACCTTGATAGAAAGTGCGATCAGATCCTCCAGCAGGTCAGGGTACTCCCTGGAGACAAGATCATCCTTAATGCGAATAGACAGACCTTGATAGAATACGGCCTTATAGGCATCATCATTCCAGGAAGTCTCAGCCATCAAAGTTCTAAAGTCAATAGCATAGTCACTGACACTGCGGTTTCCCTGCCGGAGTTGCAGAAGACGAGAAGGAGCATTAGTGACCCGACCCGGGGCGTCAAACACAGTACGAAATGCTTGAAGAAAGGCCTTGGCATCAAAAGTCAGTGGAGAATTCTTCTCCCAAAGAGATGTTGCCCACTCAAGCGGTTTGCCCACCAATCGAGACATCACATACCCCACCTTGGAACGTTCATTGGGGAAGTGCGAGGGTTGGAATTCGAACTGGATCTGGCACTGTGTAGCGAAACCTCTGCAGGCTTGTGGGTCCCCACTGAAGCGAGGAGGAGGCGGAATGCGAGGCTCACTTGACGAGGACCCTGCGGTGGAAGAAGCGGCCGCCAAGGAAGGATTTACCGCAGCTTGGGGTGCAGGGGGTGCTGGAGGCATCCGAGAGAGGAGGGTATCAAGTGCCTGCCCAATGCGGTACTGCTGGGCTTCATAATCCTCCATGCGGGATGCCAGTCCGCGGAGCGCTCGTCCGACATCAGGCGTAGCTTCCTCAGTTGGATCCATGGCCCAAGAATAATGTCAGGGAGCCGGGAGCTCCCTCCAGGGAGGTTGTCAGGATCAAGGAGGAAGCCCTCTTGAGGGTACAAGGTCGCGGTGTCCAAAGGGTTAAATGAAGAATAGTCAGGATCAGGCAAGAGTTCACAGGCAGGCAGAATACACACAAGGTCCAAAGTCCAGGCAAGGGGTCAGGATACAAGGCAGGAACAAGATTAGGCAATAAGGCACACAGGGAACCCAGGATATGCTTCAGGAAAGTAATCCTATTCTTGGGCGCCATTCTGGTGTCTAGTTGGAGTTTTTATATTCAAATTTGGCGCCATTCTGACGTCATCGACGCTCCTGCGCCGGCGTCGGCGCGCTGACGTCATCGCCCGGCGCCGCTACCCACGTGGCGGCCATGGGCGCCGCCATTTTGGGAGCGACGCCGGCAAGGATGGACGCGCCGCCCGGAGCTCCTGGGCCTGCTCCGGGCGGCGATCGTTACAGTTTGTAATTGATCCTCAGCATTCAGCTCAGATTAAAAAGCAACAGATATGACCCATGTGCCCCCCCCCTCAAGTCTCTGATTGGTTACTGCCTGGTAACCAGTAGTGCTCTGACTGACTCGTTATACATCAAATCACTCCAGCCTTTATACATAACATTTTTGTCTAACCAACTATATTAGAAACATTTTTTATTTTGCACAGCCTATCTATTTACCCAGTTTTTATTTTTACACTGAACAATTGCTTTAAGCAGTAAAGGCACAAATCCCCATACTCAGCTATAAACACCCATGGAAAATCTATACAGAAAGGATACTCTATGGGTATCCCCAAATCTTCTGGATTCCTCATTTTAGGGCAATGAGACATGATGCTATTTGTTGCTCAACTAAAACAGTATTTGCTGTCTCTGCTAAACACTAAATCGCATAATTTCATAAATGTGCATGCAAAGGCATTTTTGAGCAATTACGCAATTTGAGAAGTTCTAACTATTGTCTATTGATTATATCGATGAACATTTATCGAATTTTGAATTCATGTGAGTTTTTACAAACTCCCCTATACTCCCATAAATTCGAAATTCGGGCAATTGAAATTTATTTAAAAAAATCTAATTTTTAAAACTCGGATGAATGGAATCGGCATGAAAACTATTTGAATTTTAAAAACTCGATTCGAGTTTTTTCTCCTAAAAAAATTTGAATGTCAGGAAGGCTGCAAACAACTCAAAATTGATCCCTGGACCTATCCCATTGACTTAAACAGCAATTCGGCAGGTTTTAGGTGGCGAATAGTCGAATTTGAATTTGAATTTTTTTAAAAACTCAAATCTAATTGGAATAACTCCCTAGTTGAATTTGACAGTTTTGACCATAAAAAAAACGTGAAAATTCGGATTTCAGATAAATCTGCCCCTAAGCGATAAATAACACACTGTATCATTCCCTTATTCTGTTATAAATCAAATCCCCATTGCCACAAAACGAGAATGGCGTTTTTATACAAAACAAAAAGTTCTGAATATTTATGACCACTAGGGGTGTTGTAGCATTGATATCTATGGATGATGTCTCTGCAAATGCAAACAATTTAGCACTTTCTTCTACAAAGGTTGCCTTTGTAATCCTTTTTGTAAATTTATGTACAATACATGGCAAATTAAAACATCAACTGCTATTTTAACACAGTCAAAACCCTCCATATGAACTTCTAAAGCAAATACAAAGACCATTCTCTTCTTCATAATAAATACTTTTCATCATCTTGATTACATTTATTTTTTTCCCTTTAAAATCAAGCCATCCGCTGAGCTTTGAAAGCCGTATAAAGGCAAGCTGTCATTCCTTGGGCCCCAGGAGGATGAGGAGACAGTTACATTTTTCCTGACTTCTCCATCTGGCTGCTGTAAGTATATGTAAGTGTGTAATCCAGTCAATAATAACAAAATGCAAATCCATCTATCAGATTTATATAACAGTAGTGGACAGTGAGCATATTTGTGGATTTGAATATCTTCACCTGCTGCACAAAGGCCATGTCATCTCTCTCTGTTTAAGCCATCTGCTCCACTTTCACCTGGGATACTATCTTCCAGAGTATGCGACTGCTGAGTAACATCAGGCCTTGAATTATGAGGGCCAGTCACTCATCTGGGTACATGATTAGAGCTAAGTATAAGTAGGTATTTCCATACGTGAAGCGAATGGTGTGTGGTTGTGTGAGAGAATGTGACATATGAAAGGCCAAGGGTTTAACAAGAAGGCAAGCAGTTGTAGTTTTTCCAGGTCAAGGTTCTTTCCTAAAATTTAAAGCAAATTGGCAACAGCTTCAGATGTTTTTTTTTTTTACCTTCTCCTGAAAATAGTTTTTTTCTATTGAAGCTTGAGTGTACTTTTAGTCACCCATGTGCTAGTGTAAAATTTACTTAGGTCCAAATTTTTTCTTCTGAAATCTTCACCATACTTTCCCTCAACTATGTCAGACATTATTTCGCTAAGCCTTTGCATATTCACTAAATGCGAAAATTTATCTTGACAAATGAACACTGACATATTATCACTAGTGAATTTTTTCTAGTTTTACTTTCTTCCTAGCAAAACTTCGTTAACATACATACAGTATGTCTGCATCAATTTAAATATGGTAGGTACATACAGGTCATGTGTATGTCTTTATTAGTGATGGTGAAAAAAGTAGGTGCCAAAGGGCACACACAAGTTAAATGGTGCAATTGGGACTTAGTCTTAAAAATAATTAAGTCCCCCCAAAACTCCAGGTTATTTCCAAAAGGCGCAGGGATAAAAAAAATTGATGAACCCTTTTATCCTTTCCCCTTTGGTCCAAAGACTACAAGGGGTCCAGAACTAATGGATGTCTGAAGAGGTCCCATGATTGTGCCTTCATGGGGCCAAGGTTCAAGGGGGAGAAGGAGCCTAATGGGCACACGTCTCCCCCTAGACTAGTGCAGACCTGGAGGTATTGTACCGATCCATATAAAGTCCTAAAAGAGTGTAAAAGTGCTAAAATTAATAAAAGTATTTAAAAAATCATAAAAATAGTGCAGCATGTTTAAACATACTAATTGAACCAGTGGTGAGGATTGTTTCACTGGCTGAATTTGTTTCACTTGTTTACTTTGTTGAAGATTCGATTTTTTTATGTCTTATTGTCATTGAGATTTGTGATTGAGGTTTTAATATTCAGTAACAGCAAAATGCTGATAAGATCTGGCAAGTACTGGGTGTGCGGGGGGTTCATTCTCAGCCACGTCCACACCTCCTTGGGGCTTACCAGAACTGTGAAAAAGGTAAATTGTGGGTGGTCTGATTTTCGAGTGCTGTAGGGGAACATACCAACTCTATTAAAACTTTTTTTATTTTATTATTCAGCTATTTTTTTTAAATTATATTTAAGGACAGGTTAGGGTCTGTAAGTATAACCAGAGTGGATTAGGTTGCATTGCTCTGATAAAGGTATATCCCAGCCTCTAATCATAAAATTGTGGCAGTGCCATGAGAAGCAGTTGCAGATTACAAGGCTGGGTATTGTCCAGGGGCATTTCTTGGGCTTTTGCCACCTGAGGCACCTTTCAAATGCCGCTCCCCTCACACTCAGCACTTACTTTTATGAGCGTCAGAGTGGGCCAAGTGGGGTTCGCATCGCTAGTGCAGAGACTGCTATTGTTCTTTCTCTGCACTAGAAGAGCCAAAATTCTGATTTAAAAATTTAAATTTCAGCTCTTTAAGTTACAAGGAGCAGCTTTTTGCCACCCCTGGTAACCTGCAAGCTGCTGCCACCTGAGACGAATTTGCCTCATGGCAGCAGCACCCTTGATATTGTCAGTGCAATTATCAGCAGCAACAGACAGCCAATGGGCAATTAAGTGCACCGTTTTATTTTATATAAATATAGAGCCCCTTCAAAATCTCTTTGGTCAGATCCCAGCCACAGATATAAACATTCAAGGAGAGTACCCTGAGTGAGTTACAAGAAGTATAAAACAAATATAACACCATGGAATGAGCACTGAAATTCGCTACAAATATGAACCTCTTTAACTGAAGCATTGAGTAAATATTAAAGTAGTTGTTCACATTTGAGTTAACTTTTAGTATGATGTACAGTGATATTCTGAGACAATTTGCAATTGGTTTACATTTTTTATTTGTGGTTTTGAGTTATTTAGCTTTTTATTCATCAGCTCTCCCGTTTACAATTTCAGCAATATGGTTGCTAGGGTCCAAATTAAATAACTGATTTGAATAAGAGACTGGAATATGAATAGGAGTGGACCTGAATACAAAGATGAGTAATATAAACTAGTGATAACATTACATTTGTAGCCTTACAGAGCATTTGATGGGGTCATTGAACCCCATTTGAAAGCTGGAAAGAGTCACAAGAAGCCAATTAATTAACAAACTATTAAAAATAAATAAGGGAGACAAATTGAAAAGTTGCTTAGTATTGGTTATTTCACAACATACTAAAGTTAACCTATAGGTGAACCACCCAATTTAAGAACTATCATTGGTATATTCTTGACAGTCTCTGTTTTCACCTAATCTACAATACATACACAAATGTCTTATAACATTTGATTATATGATAAGGGTTAATGATACATTAATATATGGAAAGTGATCAGGTTAGCAGTGTTTGAATATTTGATTGGAATATAAGCTGCTTTCTTGAAAATATTTTTAAAGGTCAAATAAAGATTTAATTGCAAACCTTCTGAACCTCCAGATCCGTTGAAGGTACAGTACAATTACAGTGAAAACAAGTAAAAATATAAGAAATCTGTCATATGATATTATTATTTTTGGGAATCGTGTCCTTTTGTGTCTTATTGTGAACAATATGGTCCCAAATACCACGATAAATACATTTGCTTAGGTATAGGGGTATAGTTTCAAAACTCTGGTTTGTTTTCTACCTGATATGGAGCCCAGTTATTCCTCTCAGTAGTGGTGCTCAGGATGATATTATATCCACAGGATCAGTGGGTTTACCCATTGATCAGTTAAGTTTAGGCTGATTTTTTACTCTATGGGTGGTCTCCGGGTTTAGGATCCTTTCCAGTGCTCCCCATCCAGTCAATTGCTGCTGCTACATTTAATTTATATACAAGTTCCCTACCCGACTCTGCCCATTATGGTGACATCAGAGGTGTTTTGGTCAGATACAGCTAGATAAAAAATTGCAGTGTGTTGTTGAGATAGCGAGAGAGAGAGAGAGAGAGAGAGAGAGAGAGAGAGTTGGAAGTGGATTTGCTAGAGCTGGCACAGTTGAACAGTTCCTGTGGAACTTCTTAGATATATCTATCACTACTTCTTAGATATATCAGCAGGAAAAAAGGATAATTTACAATGTGCACTGCAGGGTAAATATCTACCAGAAGCACAGTAGGCGGGGATAGCCAATTACAGCCCTGTAGTCACACAGAGAAAGACAGGCTTTTATAGAAGAACTAAACTCTATGGCTAAAAATGGCATATTTTATATACTGAATTTATGGCATAAGCCTAAAGTTTCAGCTTCCCAGTAACAGCAATGATCCAGGACTCCATACAAGTCTTCTCTGTTAAAGGACTGTCGTTGTCTTGGACTAGTACAGAAGCCCAAAACATAATGTACAAAATTTCTACCCTACTTTTTTAGTTAAGCTTTAGTTCTCCTTTAACATGACTATGAAGATTTTCATTCATCCAGGTCATGGTATAGCTAATATAAGTAATTAAAAAAGCAACTGGTTTAACATATTTATCTTATGCACTTATTTGTTAGGTATGGTGAAAAGGCAGTACCATTTCTGTTTTTATCTACAGAATTAACAATTTTGTCATCTAAAATTTTAATTTCTCTAGCAAAGATTCTCCAGTTAATTTCCAACCTCTATGCAAATAATAAGTTAAATAGGACCTAGGAATCATGGCCACTTGCAGAGTACTAGGAAACATATTAATCATGCTATGTTGACATCACAAACCAGCTGGTTATTGATAGACTACAATTTCTTGAGCTACGGTAACAGCTGAACTTAGTCTTGGAATAGGGTGGGGGTTTTCAGCACAGAGGCATGTGTCCAATTCATTGCCCCATGACAATGACCACCCCCTGTTGCACAAAATTCTAAATGTTTTTATTGCAACTTTGCTACTTTGCACAGTTGTATTCCCCTGTTTCCTCGCTGTGGATAATTAACCATCTTTCTTGTTATCTCCTAGGAGTGAATTCTCTCTGCCCTACCCCATAAAGGTCTTATATCTCAACATATTATTGTGTGAATTACATACAACATGCTTATCATGCCCTGTGTATACTTTGTTATCCCTCTGGAATTCTATATTTAACATTCTTTTACAAACCTTCTCAGAGCTTTAACAAATTTGATTTTTGGCTTCATCAATATCTTTATGAGTCAAAATGCAAATCAATATGGCCACATGCTTGTTTAAGTAAACCAGTTAACAGTAGGATTGTTTGGCAGCACTAGGCACTGGAGGGGCACCTTTAAGAAGGCAGGACATGTATATTTTTGCTTAAATAAAAAAATAGCACCACAGTCTCTTTGCTTCTGTTTACAAAAGAGTACTATATAATATCTTGATTTCAAGTATGGGATCCATTATTCAGAAACCCATTGTCTAAAAAGATCAGAATTACAGAATGGCCCATAGACTCCATTTTATCCAAATAATCCTTTTTTATTTGTAATAATAAAACAGTACCTTGTACTTGATCCAAACTAAGATATAATTAATCCATTTTGGAGGCAGAACCAGACTATGTTTATATGATTTTCTAGTAGATTTACGGTATGAATATCCAAACTATGTAAAGATCCGTTATTTGGAAAACCCCATGTCTGGATAACAGGTTCCATACCTGTATCCCTAGAATTTTAGGACTCTGGATAAAATATTATCTAATGTCTACTAGTTCTACAAAGCTATGTGTGTAAGCTGATCAGTTCAGCAGTGGTCATAATTAGGATGTTAGATTAATAAACAAGGTGTCTTTAGTACTGGACCTTAGAGTGATTTAATAGACTAAACACTGACATCCTAATAAATGACTTATTTCTTTTAGTTTCAATAGCAGGTGTGCAGAATATGATTGCGACAAGTAACAGTTTTTGTTCATGAATTTATCATTAATGCCATAGGCCTGAAATAGATTATTTTTGTTTGTTTGTGTGTTCTAGGTTTAATAAAAGTAGCAGAATGTTCAAAGCAGGTCTTGCAAGAATCAGTGGATATAGCATTTCTTTTAGAGGTTTGTGTAAGGTGTGGGAAGAGAATTTTAATAAATAATTAAGGAACCATTATATTTTCAAGAACCTTGGCAACCATAACAGCAGATGATTAAGCACACAATAAGATCAGGCCTTGGGTTGCAGGGTCAATAAAGCAGAGCAGTCAATAGACTGAGGGTTTTTTTATACCGCTACAAAATATCTGATGGTTCTTTACATTTAAACAATGCCTCATATCATTTGATGTTCAACAGGAAATAATGCTAAAGAAAGATAAACTAACTGACATCTACTTAGTTATTCTGACCCAGTCTAAATAAAGTTAAGACTGTAAAAGTAACATTAATAATACAAAGAAAATGAGTTTTTTAATTTTGCACTTAATTTTGATATTAAGTATAATTTTAGAGTTTTATATTGTACCATATTTTTGTAATCTATATTTTTTTGCAATCAGTAAACTGCTTCATGTGAATTGTAAATTACATGGTGGTTCTTTTATCAGATATAAACTAGACAGTTGCATTTCAGTTTAGACCCTGAGTTTTAGGTTTGGAGATAGTTGAAGTGCCGACACAACTATTCCATTTATCTTTTTGATGAAGTGAGCAGGAAAATGTTGTGGAATAATAGTAAGAAACCTTGCTATTTAAACGGTATATGTAATATAGCATATAGGGATCAAACCAGTTAGCTAAAGGTTCAATTTATTTTTTACTTTCTTTTTGTATCTAACAGGAATATTAAAAGGTGGATGTATTATTATTTTACAATCGTCCAGTTGTGGTCATGGAAATTTTGCTGCAAATTGTTGCCATTTATTTGATGCTTGCACTCCAAGCGACTACTTGGGTGTTTTGATGACAAGCAACAATGTGCCCTGCCAGTCTGTTTGGATGAATCCCAGGCAGCCTGCCCCAACTCCAGGGCTCCCACTTCTTGCTGTGTCAGAATGCTCCTGAAGAATTGGGCACAGATGATGAATAATGCCAGAAATGACAGCAACTGGAATTGTCAACACAATTTTGTCTGATTGATGTCAAAGCGCATGGGCAATTGCATGCTTTTTAGCACTATTGTGACATCACCCTCTCAGGGTTGCAGGGCTGGCATTGTGGGAAAAAAGTAGGTAAAACAACTTTTTGATGCATGAGACTAGTTTCTCATCTAGCCTCATAAGCGCAGCTCCTGTGTGCACTTGTATATGAGTATGTTTAAATTATGTGTCTTCAATGTGTGTTTCAACTATGTTGGGTTCATATTATTTTTGTATTTCACGAAAGAATCTCTAAAGCTTAGGTTTGGCCATCACTTGTAAACCAATGCATGAACCTACACAGTAGGCCTGTGATTCATGATTATATCTGTGCCATGTATGTTTTAATAAACTGCCATCTAGTCTCATAAGAAGGATGTTTAGCCTTGGTCATAGGGTCTGACTTTTGCATAAAATATTATGTCACTTACTGACATCTGATCTTCTTAGAAGACTCTTTAGCTTTGTTAGTTGCTTTGACTGTGACTGATAAATAAAACATGTTCATATCATTAACTGGCATTCAGTCTCCTAATAGGACTTCTCAGCCTCAGCTTTTTATTTAGTTTTGGTAGCAAAGCCAAGCTATTTGAAGATGAATTCATCTTGCATATGTTTTTATTTTTTGCATCATTCCACTGGCCTATCCAGTCCCTGAAGGATTTACTAAAGCCTCTTCCAGATCCACATAATTGCATGTCAATATAATCGAGGTGTTGGTATGTGCTGTGATCCTTATGATGCTTTCATGTTTGTTGATTCTACTATTCCTACACGGAAGACACACGGAAATGTACTATGAAGAGGACATTTCAATAGCAGAATATTGAAGATGTTCATGCTAAAGACTGACAGTTCTTTTTGGATTCGTTCTGTTCTCTTGTACATTGTGAGACTGTTATAGCTGATAATAAAGTGATTTAAAAACCAGATATTATTTTATATCCTGTCATTTCTTTTTCTATTTCCTTGGGTTTCTTTTTTTTGGTTTGTATAGTCAACTTTCTGAACCAACACATAGATGAGAGCAGTCAAACAGCAAGCATTCCTTTCATTGCTTAAAAAGTACCTAGTGCTAGGCATTTTGCTCATCTATAAACCATGTACACATAAACAACATAATCATTCTTGTCACTGAAAAGCATTTTGCTGTATCTGCTCATGTCAATTAGAAATACTGCTGAGGAGCATCATAACCCAAAGTTCAGAATAAAAAGGTGATACTTGCAGGGCTATGTGTGGCCTTAGTTTGCCATGCATGGAACATCTTCTCTTAAAGCCAGAAGAGAGACTAAATTATTGGATTATTTTTATGAGGTTGAGTTCAACTAATCCCAAACTGAATCCAGTGCAAATTCAAATTGTGATTAAGAAGAGTTAGGCTAGGGCCACATGGGAAGATTCAGGGAGATTGGTCGCCTGGCGACTAATCGCCGCATCTTTGAGGCGACTAATTTTCCTGAATGGCTTGCTGGTATCTCACACCTGCTAGCGCTAAAGTCGCCTGCGCCTATTCACACGCAGGGGACTAATCTCCCTGAAATCTTCCCGTGTGGCATAGCCCTTAAAGAGATTTTTTAACTTCTAGTTTGTGTGATGAAAAGTCTGATGACGAAAGAGTCCTGGTTTGGTCAGGCACTTGGATTCGGCTGAATCATGCTGAAAAAGTCAGAATCTTGTCTTAATACCAAACCAAATCCTGGATTTGGTGCATCCTTACTAGAAACACTACAATAGTTTATATAAAGAAGCTACTGTGTACCCATAGGGGGAAACCATTCAATCTGAATTTGGTAAAAAGGCACAGGTTTACACTGCAGATAAGCTGTGTAAAATGCAATGATTTTGGTTCTTACGCAAAAGGATAAACAGGGCTCAAATGGCATTCATGGTTCTCCACAGAACTGAAAACTTCTCTCATATAAAATAAGACATTTGTTACCAAAAAAACAAATATTTGTTTGGATTGACAAATACAAACCTAAATGTATAAAAAAAAAAACATAAATTTTTCATGTTATTGGTCCCCTAAAATTAATTTGAAGGGCTCACAATAAAGAACGTGTTCTACAATTGATTGTACTTAGTTTTCCAGTACAGCAGGAGGAACCATTTTTATTTCTAAATGGTTCTCTTTGTCACTCTTTGTTTCCTACAATCCAGCTGTTGTTGGACCTATGGCTTAGCTCCTGCTAAATGCAGCCAACAGAAACCAATAGGAGAGGGCCTCAGGCTCAGGTGAGCTAAATGGATTCAGAGTCCCGACCCAATTGCTCAAGACCTAGCACAAATTGGATGGATGGGTTTTTTTTACCCCTTTCCCTATTTAGAAAAAAAAAAAAAGTTTAGTTCATTTGTTACTGAATTGACGATGCACACATGGCCCTTCAGAATTCAAACTTCAGTATGCAGTTCATGCATGGGATTTGTGCACAGTAGGATTATACTAGTCAGATCACATTTTTTAGCTTCCCAGTAGACAATGAAATAAGACATAAATAAAATATGCTAAGCACATACTGTATGGAGAGAAGTCCCAGTTGTTCAAGCTACCATTAGGAAAGAAAGCCTAATGCAAAGATTTATAGTCTTATGAATAATGCATTTATGATAGCTGCAGTCAAGTAGGAGTAATGGTGCTATAGCTGAGCATTAAATGTAAAGGAACAATTTATGTGTATCTTGTTTATCGCTACTGAATGCTTTGATCCTTATGTCTTCGTTCAGAAACGCTTAGTTTTTCGAGAGCATTTAGTAGGGAGCTTGTAGCAGTCACACATATTTATAATATCTGGGTGATTTTAAAGTGAGGAAAGCAAAATGGCTAAAGCTGAGCTATTCCAAATTTCTGGTTAACTGTTTTTTTTTTTAAGCCATAAAAAAAGATGGTTATCTATCAAAATCCAAATTTTTCCGATTTTTAATTAAAAAAAAAGTTCAACCAAACTAGAATCCACTATTGGACCTTATTTATTACAGTATTAAATAAGCACCATTTAATTTGATAGGGGGAAAACTCAATAAAATCAAGCTAAAACCTGAATCGTACGATTTTTTTCAGAGGTTTTTGAGCCGAATCGCTCAATCTTTTCTGGCTTTTTCCCAAAAAATCTGAATTTTTCTGATTTTTGCCCAAAATAGTTGGATTCTTGGTGTTCCAATGCAGACCACATAAACTTATAGATATAAATAGCATAGGGGTCCTCTTCCATTGACTTATATCAGGGATGCACCGAATCCAAGATTCGGTTCGGGGTTCTGCAAGGTTTCTGCCTTTTTCAGCAGGATTCGGCCGAATCCTTCTGCCCGCCGAACCGAATCCTAATTTGCATAAGCAATTTAGGGATGGGGAGGAAAATCGCATGACTTTTTGTCAAAAAACAAGGAAGTAAAAAATGTTTTCCCCTTCCCACCCATAATTTGCATATGCAGATTAGGATTCGGTTCGGTATTCGGCGAAGGATTCGGGGGTTCGCCGAATTCAAAATGGATTCGGTGCATCCCTAACTTATATACAGCCTTGGCATGTCAGAAATGGCGGATTTTCGGATTCTGACATTTTGCATCCTCAGGGTATCACCGAAAATTCAAGGGTTTTTTTCCCACTAAAATTTCAGATTTTATAGTAAAAAAAAAACCTCACATTTTTGAGTTTTTAGCTTTCGGACTTTAATAAATAACCCCCTTGGCAGGTCTGGGATGGCGGATTTTCAGATTCTGACTTTTTGCGTCCTCTGGGTATCACGGAAAATTCAAGGTTTTTTTTTCCACTTAAAATTCAGATTTTATAGTAAACAAAAAAACCCTCACATTTTTGAGTTTTTGATAAGGGCTGTTCTACCTTGGGGCTTTTGGCATTCAGACTTTAATAAATAACCCCCTTAATGTTGTATATAAAACCACTCTTTCCTATCCAATGCAGGATGCATGATTGTTGTCTTAGACAAACTTTAGATTGAATTTGGAATACCACACCGGAGAGAATCAGATACAATGTTTAACAGGTTTAATGCCGAGTTCCGAGCACTTCATGTCATATTACAAAACTTCTAATAGCAAATGAAGCCCTGGATCCTTTATGTAGAGGACTGCATAGCAAATAACAGACATTAAAAAAGGGAAATCATGCAAGGTTATTCTTTTAAAGAATATAAAATACAACAGTATTTGTTTATAGACTGATCTGGGGGCAAAGTGTATATATTCATACTTGTCCTCCCCTTTGTTAGGTAAGTCATTTGTGCTGTTTCCACTGATTCTTCCATTGAGTTGTTCATTTTTTATGTCACTGCAAAAAAAAAAAAAGCATAAGATGGAGAAATCGAAGGGTCATTTTCATTTTCTAATGTAGAAACTTAATTTATGTCAGGAGAAAGGACATAAAACATTAATCCACTGATTGCATTTGTAGCACACTTAAGAATATCCTGCTGCCTGTAGGGGAACTGTCTTTCACTGTCTGTCTATTAAGTTGGGGAAGAAAGCAATAAATGAGAAGAAATGTTGTTTTAAATTGTTTGGAACCAACCCCAAGGCAGAACAGCCCTTATCAAGCAATCTCTCCTTCCTTCCATCTCTCATTTTGGTCTGTTTGCTCTTAACCCTTCATTGCCTAATAAGCCATGGGTTCTTTTTGTACTGCTTTGCATAAATCAGAGATACAAATGTATTGGTTGTACTAATGAAGTAAAAGTAACGGTTATGAAAAAAAGGGCGATTTGTCATCTGCATTAGAACACAGATGAAATGGCAAAAACTTTCCACAATGCCCACTCTTTGAAATCACTGTGGGTATGTTATCCGGATAAAACACTCTGTCTGTCATTGCCCTAAAGAAACAAAAACAGATTTGTCCTGTATTATATAATGTAATGTAAATGAAGAGTACCTGACTCCAGACTGCCAGGCCAGCACTAAGGCAAAATAGGAAAAGTTTGTCAAAAACCCTTTGTTCCATGCTGTTAAAGCCTAGTGTTACCAGATTACTGTAAGGAGCTATGTAACTTGATGGTGCTATATAAATAAATAAAGAGCATCATGTGCAAAATTAGGTATACTCTTAAAGAATCGATTGAGAAGGTCCTCACAAGTAAACATTATTGGCAGCATTTCCATAGCAGCACTTTCCTTGGGGACACAGATTTGACTTGCTGGTTATCAGCTTCACCAGCCACGGCAGATATTGCCAGAGTTTGCAGCACATCTCACTAAGCCAGGGCATGTGCAACTGCACCCACAACTCCTTGTCACACTTTCAGGCAAGTCACGTATTCTCCATGTGCCTCACACACAGGAATTTGCTTTGTTTATAGAATTCATTATATATATATTCACAACTGCTAAAAGCACAATAATAACAGATAATAACATATGTATTTTTATGAAATTGTTATGAAAAGTAAACAGTTACATAATTACATCCTCTGAAATATTTTCTGTCTTGTAAAATACTCTGTCATTAATGAGACCTTCCAATACTGCTGCCTTGACATATTTGTCAAAGTCTTAAAGGGGTCGTTCACCTCTGAGTTAACTTTTAGTATGATGTAGAGAGTGATATTCTGAGAGTGATATTCTGAGACGACTTGCAATTGGTTGTCATTATTTATTATGGTTTTATTTATTATTGTGGTTATTTATTTATTATTGTGGTTATTTAGCTTTTTTTTCAGCAGCTCTCTAGTTTGCAATTTATGTTAGGGTTCAGATTACCCAAGCAACCATGCACTGGTTTGAATAATATGTAAAATGTATAGGAGAGGGCCTCAATAGAAAGATAAGCAATAAAAAGTAGCAATAACAATACATTTGTAGCCTTAGAGCGCATTTGTTTTTAGATGGAGTCAGTGACCCCCATTTTAAAGCTGGAAAGATTCAACAGAAGAAGACAAATAATTAGAAAAAGTATAAAATAAATAAAATGAAATTTTGCTTAGAATTGGCCATTCTATAACATACTAAAAGTTAACTTAAATGTGAACCACCCCTTTAAACTGTGGCATTAGCATCCCACTTTCCTTGCTATGCCATAGGTCCCATTGCAACAGCTCCAAATGTATCAGTGAATATAAGTAAAATAGGCTTTGCTCATGGGCAGTGTGCTGTTGAAAATTTCCTGTAAAATGTATGCAGCTTAATCAGATCTGATTCAAATATTACAGTGGATCCTAAAAGTTCTAGTATCAATAAGAGCTGTAAGGGCAACTAGAATTTTTTTTATTTTGGGTTATGTCTCATTACTGGTGTTTAAAAATTAGAATCAGCAGCTTGATTCGTTTTTATGGTTATGAGATCCTCTGCAGCTAGTAAGGGTGTATGATCATATATATCATACATACACACATATATTATACACACACACACACACACATATATATATATATATATATATATATATATATATTATATATGTGTGTGTGTATATAAGGGAATGTAACACTAACTACTTACACCATTTATTCATGTATTCTGAGTACTTATAGCAAGTGACTACAGTATAAAACAGAACTTAACTTTAAAGGCATACAAGCTAACACCAGTAATGGACTCCATCCTCAACATTTTATAAACCACTAAGCCTGAAAAGCACTTCTGTGGACAATGGAATGAACAAGGTAATTTATTAAAGGAAGAGACAGATTTATTTTAAGTGAAGACAATATGCTGGTGTATGTAGGACATCTGCTTACAGGGCCAGTAAAACCAAAATTGGAATGTATTCATTTGGCTTAACATCATTAACCTTAGTGTATGTGCAGAAATATATTTGAAGCAGAAGTCCTAGATTTTAATTGTTGTGTATTTGTTATCAGCTCTGTTTTGTTCATCCTTCTTTTATCTGTTACATAAACAACCCCCATCTGGCCTATTGTGTTCAACAGAACTACCAAATAAAACCATGAAATAGTATTATATAGCTTTCTAGAAATAGTGTGTGATTCTTGAATATATGTAGATGTGTCTAAGGCATATCATTAGTTTATTATAGACCACTGAAATTTCTTATTAATTAGCACAGTGCTTCTCAGACATTTAAGCCATAATACCATAACAGAATAAAAACAGAAAACAGTTGTGGGAAGAAATACAGTGTTCAGTGAGAGAGTGAGAGAGGTCACACAAAAAGTGAAAAAAGAAAGCGAGAAACTGGCAATGTTGATGTGTGAGAGATATAAGGCAAGCATGAATGTAGCTGGGTTGGCTAAGGGCTAAATTCATAGCCACATGTTTTTCTACCTCAAGGCAAAGGAGTGACAATGGGTGGAAATGTTTGTGCTGTCGACTCAATGCATTATTTAGATTCTATTTATTTGATTATTGCTTTGCACTTTTGGCAATAAATAACAGATGGCACCGTTCAGTTTTGAGAATTTAGTAAGAACATTGTAGAGTGGTTCAGGCATTATATAACGATTCTAATGACTGAACTGTAACTAAGGATACAGAGATGGTAGAAAGAGAAATATAAAGACATTATTTATCCTCAGTATGACACAGGTCACAGTGGCACTATTTATTGAACCATTCCAGCTCCTCTACTATCTTCAACAGGCAATATCTCAACTACCCAAGAGATTAAGGGTATTTACAGGCTTTAAGATGGTAATGCTGCTGAAAAGAATTCTACTCTCTAAAGCCTTAGATCAATTAGTTTTCCCATTGTCTTTGCAAAGTAAACATTAAACATATCATTAGGACAACCTAAATATTTATAGGTGTCCATCCTGCCTGATTCCAGCATGTTTGTCTAAGATCCCTTTTACACTGGTGTTTTTTTCTGTGTTCTTTCTGCATTTAGCATAAGTTTAAATGCAGGTTTGAGCGCAAAAACACATATTTGCTAATTGATTCCATTATGTTCTGCCTGGCTGTAGTCATGTGCATTCTGAGTTCCGCTTTACTCCATTTGCGTTTCAGTGCATTTGTTTAGACACAGCAAGCATTTTCTTGCACTTGCTGCACATTTAGATGTCAATAAAACAGAAGGTTGTGTTTGAAAGGGAAAAAAAATGTGCTTAGTTTAATTAAAAACGCATTTAAACACAATATATGTGTTTTTTCCCACTCAGCATGTGTTTGAAAAACATTCTAGAAATCATCCTACAAAACCATGCATTGATATAAATAAGGAACTGGAATATGAATAGGAGAGGCACTGAATAAAAAAATGAGTAATAAAAAGCAGCAATAACAATACATTTGTAACCTTTCAGAGAACTTGGTCTTTTAAGATGGGCTTAGTGACCCCCCCCCATCTGAAAGCTGGAAAGAGCCAGAAGGCAAATAATTCAGAAATTATGAAGGCCAATTGAAAAGTTGCTTAGAATTAGCAATTCTATAACATACTGAAGAACCACCCCTTTAAAGGTACTTGCATCTAAAACAGTTACCGGCACTAATCAACAAGTGTAGCTTTTCCCTCAGCAGCCTGAGTATCTGGCAATAACATAGGCAAATATAATGAAACTACACCAGCAGAGCAGGAAGGTGGGACTGGAAATAAACTGCAAGAAAACCAAAGAGATGCGATTAAACAGCAAGGTAGATCCCAACCAGAAGTTCCAGGTCCATGAGAAACACATAGAAAATGTGACAGAGTTCCAGTATTTGGGCAGCCTGATGACAATGGATGGTGGTGCCAGTGCTGATACCAAAAGCCAAATTAAGAAGGTAAATGCAGCCTTTGTACAACTGTATCAAATTTGGAGATCCAAAGATATTTCCATGAAATCAAAACTGAGAATATTCCAGAGTAACGTGAAGACTGTCCTCCTGTATGGATTTGAGACACGGAAGGTGACAGTGGAGATAACAAAAAGCCTCCAAACTTTTATAAACTGCTGCCTCCAAAGAATATTAAACATCTGGTGGCCGAATATAATTTCAAATAAAGAGCTGTGGGAGAGAACCCAAGAACAACAAGTGGACTTACAGATCAAAAGTAGAAAGTGGAGATGGATTGGCCATACCCTTCGCAAGGATAAATCAATTGAGAAGGAAGCCTTAAAGTGGAATCCTCAAGGCAGCAGGAAAAGAGGAAGACCAAAGACAACTTGGAGACGAAGTGTGGAAGAGGAAATAAAGAAAGCGGGGACATCATGGACTGAGATAGAAAAAATCGCCCATGACAGAAACCGGTGGCACACATTTGTTGAGGCCCTTTGCTCCAGTGGGAGACACAGGATTACGTAAGTACACCAGCAGACAGCATAATCTGTTACTTTGGAATAAATGTAATTCCTTTTCAGCATATATGATATAAGAAAGACCAATGGTTGGGCTGAGTCTTCTGCTATCTATGAAATTGCAGATGGAGCACAGTCTATTGAATTAACATGGCATGTCCCATTATTGATTTCAGTGGGTAGGTAGCATAATCAAAATAGGTTATCTTTGCCTTCACGGTGTTGGATCAGGGCTTTCATTGATGTCTGCTAAATTGGTTTGTACTGGACAATCATTTGCAGTTGCTCAAATGACTGCATCAGGCAGATGTGCCATTACCTATTCAGATTATAATATGTTTATGCAAAAACAATCATTGACCCATGTGTGTTTGTATGGTTCCAATCCCAATATGGGCAGATGTCACCCAGATTGGGATAATAAATGGGCAGGAAAAAGCTTCCGACGGTAGCATGGGTTATTTCCAACATAGTAAAAGTACATTGCAATAAACTTGTCAGAAATGCAATGAATTAGATAGTGAATGACTGGCGATAGTCTCTTTAAATTATTAATAAGAATGTTTTCTCCTATGGTCCAACAGAAGCAAAGGCGAAACTGTTTACAACCAAGCCAATAAATGTGCATAGCAGTGTTCACCTGGGAGACATTGTTTTTGTGAATTGCTTCAAAATGTATTTAGGACAGTTAACGGCCTTCTCCCAAATTTTCATCCTGACTGGCCTTCAGACTCCTCAGATTCATTAGCCCCATCTGCCGCTGTTCCAACACCCTAGGAGGACAGTCTCACAGTTTGGGAACCACTGCTCTATGATGTCTAAAACATTGCTAAAATAATGAGATAAAAAGCATGCTGCACAACAGAAATGCTGTTGTGTGTCAGTGACCCCCTTTTGAAAACTAGAAAGAGTCAGGAGAAGAAGGCAAATAATTCATAAACTATAAAAAAAAAAATAATGAAGACTAATTGAAAAGCTGCTTAGAATTGGCCATTCTATAGCAAACTAAAAGCTAACATGAAGACGAACCACCCCTTTAAGGTTTACAAATAACCCCCCAATGATGAAACAATACTGCATTTCTTTGTCTTAAAAGAAAAAAAAATCAAATGATGTTTAAAGAGAAGACACTGATTAGTCAGAAAATTGGTCACTGTGCCACTTCCATTTATTGACATTTATTTTTTAATTAATTACTGAAATATCCTGTGTATAATTGAATTTTCTTCCAACTGGGGCTATTCCCAGTTTTATATCTGCCATACACAATGAATTTTATAGTCTCAATAAGCATTGCATTGATTCTTTTTCTAATGTCAGTCACTAGGCTGTAAAGGTCTCTTTTCTGCTGTAGAATCAGTTTCACAAGAAATCTTACTCTTGGGCTTGGCAGCTGTTAATGTCGGCTGCTGCCAGGCATATTTCCTAATGCAAACACAGAACACTGATATTTTCCCTGCCTGCAAAATGTCTGAATCTCAGCAAATGATTAGGAGCATTCAACCTGTGGCCTTTGCAGCTGTTGTTAAACTTCAAATGCCAAATTGCTAGAAATTCCATTTGAATAGCAGCTGGAATACTACAGGTTGGGCCAGTCTAGGACTGTACCATTTCAACCATGTAATATAGAGTTGTCTTGTATAGGGTAGTGTTGAAAAATAAAACACATTAGGACTTATTTACTAAAGTGGTGCTCAGGGCCGACATGAGGGGGCACAGGGGAACAGCTGTACTGGGCCCGGGCCTAAAGGGGAGCCCAGTTGTTCTGTACAATTCTTGCATCCCCGAAGACCCGAAGCCACGATGAAAAGATCTGAAGCCGTGCCGTAGATCTGAAGCCACAAAAAGACCCGAAGTTGAAGTCCTGAAGCAGCGAAAAGACCCCAAGCTATGAAAGGAACTAACGGAAACTGAAGAAGAACCTAAGGTAAGTTCCACTGAACACCATTTTTTTTTATTGAATCCGTGGTCACCAATGATTTTTTTTAAATATTCTATGGGGTCCCTGACCACCAATGTTTTTGTAAAAACTTTTATGGGGGGGTCCTGGCACAATCAAATTTTTTTAAATCTATAGGGGGGCTAGCCACCTATGATTTTTTTTTAAACTTGTAGGGGGGCCCTAACACCAATGTTTTTGTAAAAACTTTTATGGGGGGACATGGCACCACTTTTTTTTTTATTTATATGGGGGGCCTGACCACCAATGGCTTTTTATAACTTGTGAGTGAGGGGGGTTTAATGATTTTAGCGCTGGTGTCTGTGTGGACTTTTTACTGTGGTGTGGGCAGGAACTGTGGTGGGACTTGGAGGCGGGATCTGGGTTGGGCGTGGACCAGGGGGCCCAGAAAATTTTGCTGTACGGGGCGCCGTGATTTCTGATGGCGGCCCTGGTAGTGCTACACACAAAGCACAACAATCCATGTGAATTCGCCATTTTTTTAGAGACAATGCAGTATAATATTGTGTGAGATGCAGGATATGTCCAATGTCCAACAGAAGCAAAATAAAGACAAAACAGATTCTCTATTGTCCTAGACATGAGCCTACCCTAAAACAAATGTGGCATGAGCTTCAAATGGTTAAAAAAGTATAAATAACATATATGTAACAGTTACAACTTTTAAAAATAATCTCTCATTAAAAAATGAAAAAACACTAGCATTTTTTTTTCTTTTTTTATGAAATGTTTTGGAATACATAATATGATGTCACTGACGTAGTAATGCTGACAATATTGCTTCATCTTAAAGGGGTGGTTCACCTTTAAATGAACTTTTAGAATGTTATAGAACGACCAATTCTAAGCAACTTTTTAATTGGTTTTCATTATTTATTTTTCATAGTTTCATAGTTATTTGTCTTTTTCTTCTGATTCTTTCCAGCTTTCAAACGGGCGTCGCCGTCCCCTTCTAAAAAAACAAATGCTCTGTAAGGCTACACATGTATTGTTATTGCTACTTTTTATTACTGATCCTTTTATTTAGACTCTCTCCTATTCATATTCCTGTCTCTTATTAAAATCAATGCATGGTTGCTAGGGTAATTTGGACCTTAGTTACCAGATTGCTTAAAATGCAAATTGAAGAGCTGTTGAATAAAAAGGTAAATAACTCAAAAACCTTCAATAATAAAAAATGAAAACCAATTGCAAATTATCTCAGAATATCCCTCTCTGCATCATACTAAAAGTTATCTGAAAGGTGAACAACCCCTTTAACAATTCGCCAGATAGAAACAGGCCAAGTAGACTTTGGCGAAAAGGGTAGAGTATTAGGATGTTTACACTTGATATAAACAGCAAGAAAGATATCTGGTGCTGTCTTTTATATATTTGTAGTGTAAAAATAGAAAAAGAATGACGGATTATTGATTGTTCGCCTGACCGAAAATTTGCTTGGAAGTAAATTGCCAAATTTTTGACAAAAAAACGCAATTCTCCCTTTGGTAAATGTGCCCCCTTGTCTGAGTTATACATTATGCCACACTTGGCGGTTTAGTTTCCCCATTAGTCCTAAAATATACAGATGGGTTGTTTGACTGCAGATGATATTGAACCTACTGTGTATCTACTGTTAATGCTACAGGAGAGAGATTGTAACCCATGAACAATCTTTATATGATATGTAATATAACAATAAAAGTATTAGCAATACCTCCACACTAAATGGCTAGAGGCCAGTAACTAAGTTTGTTTACATACCTCTTGAGATGAAAATTACTTTTTTCTTTGCAGGAGCACTACTACCATCATGCAAGTTGAGAAACTCGCCTCAGGCGGCAGCAGCCGCAAATGATCAGGGTCGGCAAAAGGTTTTAAGAGCTGAAATTCTGATTTTTAAATTGGAATTTCGGCTCTGCTAGTGCAGAGAGAGGAATTTCCCTCCCTACACCCGCTCCTGTGCTCAAAATTGTATGCACCGGGTGCAAGGAGGGTGGCATCAGGCCCAGACTGGCAATCTGTGGGTTCTGGCAAATGCTAGAGGGGCTGTTGTAAGGTGCCAAAAGTCAATATTTAGTGGGCTGGTGGGGGCTGATTGGGCTTCTATGTGGGCTGATTGGGCCTCTGTGTACCTGAAATGCCAGGGCCTATTTTAATTCTCAGTCCAGACCTGGGTGGCATCAGAAAAACTCCCTAAGGGGTGGCAAGGATCCCCAAAATGCTCCTGTTTCTTTGTCATGCCACCTATCCATCCCTTTGTACCTTGCAACATCCACTTTCTACATTAGACAAAATTAGTAACTGGAATATTTTTGGAGATACTTGAGGAAATGGTTTATGAAAGCCAAAAGTAAATCTAACTTTTGTTTTGGTGCCCTTCCCTGTAATCTTTTTCTGTGAATAGGGATTTTTCCCATCATATCTAGAAGCATTGTCCTTCTAATGCTTAGCCTATGCTAATATTTGTCAACTGCTTTAATTCTGCCACAACTTAACATAGCCTCTACACTTCTGTGAATATATTCCACTAGATTCCAACGAGTCTTTAGTTGGGCTTTGGAGCAAGTCAGTTAAATACTTTCACTCCTATCTCTGTGACTAATTATACTTTGTGTACAGGGTTGTTATCCTGTTGAAACAGGAAAGGGCTCCCTCTGCAATGTGGGATGTACAGAAGTGGCATCTTTGTCAGCAGTGAGGGCTGTCCATGGGACTGTCCAGATTATAGCTATATGGTATAGCTTTCAATCCTTTTGTAGTGTCTGTTTAAAGGGCCAATAATGCTGTAAAGTGAAAACATTTTCCTTATACATTAAATATTTTTATCTGTTGATCCAGCACCTACATTTAATCTCCTTTTTTTTGGTGTTACTGGTCCTGACATTTTTTTAAGTATTGTCAGTAGAAAAAAATCTTTACAGACTGCAAATTAAAAACTACGATTTCATTCTTAACGGAAGACCTTTCTCATTGTTATATTTCCGGCTTCATTATGTTGTCAAATTGATCTGTCGATATATCTCAGTTTTCTTACAACTATTAAAATTTGAGAAAATGTAATTAAATGTTGAGCACATGAGAGAAGCTGGGAGACAGCTTGCTTAAACTTATTCATTCATGAGTAATACAGACCAATATGACAAAGAATTAGAAAAGCCATTGCCATCTTTAGTTAATATTTTACTGGCCTAATGCAGTTTGAGGGACAAAATCAAATATTTCACTAGTTGCCACTGGGTTTTAAGCATCTGCAAACTTTGTCCTTTTATTGCATTAATAGTAACAGAAGATTTCAGGACACTGTGGACTTTACTTTCTCTAATTAGCTGATCTTGCATAATCTTAATAATAAGAGGCCACTTCCAGCAATTTCAGCAACATCACTAATAAATACATACATATGACTTATGATAATAAAAACAGATAGGCGGCACTCCGGATAAAAATGAATAAAGAAAATGTATTCCAACAGGAAATGGATCCACATGGCCTTACATGTTTCGGGAAAGAAATCCCTTAATCATAGGCTTTCTTTCCTGAAACACGTATGGCCATGTGGATCCATCTCTTGTTGGAATAAATTTTCTTTATTCATTTTCATGCGGAGGGCCGCCTATCTGTTTTTATTATTATAAGACACAGCTAGGGCGCTGGTGGCTAAGCAACCAGTGCTGAAGTGGAACCAGTGGAGGAGGAAACCCTGCGAGGTGTGAGTCTGGAGCGGCTATCTATTTTGACCATATGACCTATGACCTTTATGTTCCTGCCATATTTAAATTGACATAAGGGTAAGTATGTTAACGAAGGTTCGCTAGAGAAAATTTGCCAGGAAACTTTCACGCTGATGAATTATCACTAGTGAATATATGCCAGTGTTCATGTGCTGATACGAATTTTCACATTTTGATGAATACGTGTAGTGGTAGCTAATTAACAGAAATTGTAATAAATTCAATGACAGTTGTGGTTTTAAGAGTTTGTGAGTTTAGTTGTGGTTTCAAAAAACTCTAAAACCACTAAAATCCAACCTTTAATAAATAAGCCTCCACGAGTAACTGGATAAAAACCCAGTGGGCCCCCTCTGACCCAGACCTATACCTATCTGCTGTCGACTGATTTCCTCACTGGAGGGGAGTTGCGGCTGGGGCAGGGGGCCTGGAGGGGGGTTGTGGCTGGGGCCTGGAGGGGGGGTTGAGGCTGGGGCAGAGGGTGCACGAAGAAGGTGGGGAAGCCACTGTGGTCTTTGGAACCCTCCAGTCCAATGCTGCTCTAGACTGCACTTTGCACTTACACTGTTTTAGAGTCTTACCCCACAAGACAAATGGCTAAACATGTAAAACAGAAGCCAAGGTGGGCTATTATTTCTTGTTTTGGTGACACAACTTTAATCACTAGAACTCATATTATATTTTATGATAGGCTCTTTGCATAGTATCACAAGAGCCTGTACTTAGCCTTTATTTACACATTATGATGAAACTTTTATGCTACATACCACCACCTCAGGGCCAACTGTTTAACCTGAATACCCTGATGCCTCTGGATATTTTCCAAATCAGTCTTTATTTATACTTAATTACTGTATGTAACTATTCTTTTAATCTGAGAGACTCCCTTGTTGTGCTCTGTGCTTTGCACCAGATGTCCCATTAAACGTCCAGTACAAATGTTCACTAGCATCAGGCATAAGTATTATGTCTATTATTCACTGATCGCACAATTCATGAATGATACCACATAAGTTCATGCTAAAGGGTAACTAAAATTATTTTAAAATTTGGTTAGAAGAAAACAAACGTGTTCATGACCTTCATGACTTTCTTATTACAATTTCCAGTTTAAATGCCATAAAAAGAATGGCTAGGAGAGATTTTGCAACATTGGAAATATTTTAGTGTTAATAAAGTGAAAACAAGACAAAAATGTAACACCCCCTGTAAAATTAAAAAATAAAGGGCTGAATACACAGGATATATTGCTTAGATACAACTGAGGCAAATAAGACAAAGGAAAAAGTCAAACAACAAGCACTGAAATGAATTATGTGCTCCATATGAGTAAACTGATAGGTATTTCTGATTGGAAGATCACTAAACTGATACAAAAATACTGTGTTGCTCTGTTGTTTATATCTGAGCCACAGAACAATGACACATATTGCAAGAATGTTGCCAAACCAGGACATATTTTGCTTAGAAAAGGCAAAGTGGGGGCGTTCCATGATAAAGCTGAATAGCGCAAACCCAACACAGATTGTCTGAAGCAAAATGTACTCCGTAGCTTGTTTGACTTGCACTACAAATAATGTTTTGCTTTCATTGAACTAATCCATTTTTACTGCTTCTGCATTTTATCTCATTGTGTCCTGTTTCTGTTATCAAAACAACTGGATAAAACTGAACTTTGGATGAGACATGCTAAAAGCATAAAGTTATTATGTAAACTGTGTGGGTGGTTCCTGTTTGGTTTCATTGACATGCTGCATGCCTCGCACCCTTGTTCATCTCGTAACAGCGTACCCCTCCTGTGACAGTTTAATGTAATGTCAAAATTATAGAATATTTTGTTCCCTGGATTCTTTATATTTGAAAAGAATGAGCAACATTTTTGTTTACTATTTCTCCTTCTCCTCATGGTAGAACCACATCGCCTCTTCACTTCTGTTATCAGGCAATGTGTAGGAACTTTGGTATCTAAGCATATTAGCTCTCCATTGCTAAGCTGAAAATATCATTGCTTAGTGTCAATAAAAGGCAACTAAACCACTGTTTTAAATATTTTAGGGCAAAAGGTTGCTTTGTTACGCTCAGTTGTTGGCAGGCCCATGTGATTCTCTTATACCTTCTTTATGTCCCATAGTCATGCAATGCATTGACCATGCCCTGTACCACAGTGGAACAGAGCTGTGCTGAAACGAAATAGAAGGTAAGTTACATGGTGGTGTGTATCTAGTTGCGCTAAGTCTAAAGTGAGCAGACTTATTACTACTACACACTCATATACTTGGAGTAATGTGTGATGGCTATGGTCACCTATGTGTTGATCCCTAAGGGCTAAGGCAATACTGATTTACAAGACATTCCAAGTTCTGTAGTAATGCAGAATGTAATCCTTGGACTAATATTTTAGATCATGTTTGTTCGGTTGCCTTGTAATATAATGAATGCAGTACATTAAGAAAATAATAGTAATAACAGCTGGCAAAAAATATGTGAAGCACTTTACTCTATATAATATGTCATTGCTCTCTCTACCGATTACAGGTTTCAGTGTTACAACATTGTTTCATCAAAGTAGTTTAAAATGGTTAAAACAGACTTATGTTTTAAACTCATGTTCTATATATTGACAATTTTCCCCACAAAGCTTGCAGTTTAATGGGCCCTTAACACCCAGATTAAGGGGTATGATCTGTCTGTTCAACAGTTCATCGCTATAGTCTATCCCATCCCTCTAATCTGATGGCATGAAAAGCAAAAGCGTATGGTAAGAAGCGTCACTGACTAGTGATGGGATGAATTTATTCGCTAGGCACGAATTTGCCCATTTCGCCCGACAGCAAATAAATTTTAAAATTTGCAACGAAAATTTACCGGCATTGAAAAAATTTGATACCGGCGACCATTTTGACGCAGACGATTTGTTGTCGGGAGTCAAAATCAACTTTTTTGCAAATTTTTCTCCAGTTTTGTGGCGAAGCGAAACTGGACAAATTCACCCATCACTATCACTGACAGATATAGCCCTTATCCCTTTGTAAAAAAAAACCCACTTGTGATTGAAGTTATTATAATCTGCCCCCAACTCCAGGACTGAACAAACATGATGATTTAAGGCAGAACTCGATATTAGAATAAGGGCTTTCAGGCCCTTACTGGTATTCCTGTATTGTATTTTAGGCTGTTGCCAGAGACATGAGTTGGTTGGTAGGGATGTAGCGAACTGTTCGCCGGCGAACTAGTTCGCGCGAACTTCGACTGTTCGCGTCCGCCGAATGTTCGCGAACGTCGCGCGACGTTCGCCAATTGGTGTTCGCGTTCGATTCGAAGTAAAATTTCGTTCGACCATTCGACCATTCGACCGTTCGATCGCTAAAATCGAACGATTTCCATTCGTTCGAACGATTATAAGCATTCGATTGAATTAAAATCATTCGATCGAATAGCTTCGATCGTTCGATTCGAACGAAAATCGTTCGATCGTACGAATAAAATCCTTCGATCGTTCGATCGAACGATTTTATCGAGCGTTCGAAGTTCGCGAACTGTTCGCGAACTGTTCGCTTTTTTGCCGGTGTTCGCGAACGGCGTTCGCGAACATCAAATCGGCAGTTCGCTACATCACTATTGGTTGGGTGAAGGAAGAATTTCATCAGTTTTAAACCAGGATTAGTTGCACTGTTCAGCACCTTGGACAGTAGACATAACTTTGTGGTGCTGACCGAATGGCTAATTATTAAAGGGGTTGTTCACCTTTGAGATAACTTTTAGTATGAGGTAGAGAGTGATATTCTGAAACAATTTGCAATTTGTTTTAATTTTTTATTATTGAAGGTTTTTGCATTACTTTTTATTCAGCAGCTCTTCAATTTGCATCTTAAGCATTCTGGTGACTAGGGTCCAAATTACCCTAGCAACCATGCATCAATTTGAATTAGACACTGGAATATGAATAGAAGAGGGCCTCACTAGAAGGATCAATACAAAGTAACAATAACAATACATTTGTCGCCTTACAGAGCATTTGTTTTTTAGAAGTGGAGTCAGCGGCGCCCATTTGAAAGCTACAAAGAAGAAAAAGAAAAATAACTATAAAACTATAAAAAATAAATATTGAAAACCAATTGAAAAGTTGCTTAGAATTCTCTAACATAACTCACCTTCCAAACACTTTTGTCAGTTGAGTTGTTTTCATCTTGTTCACCATAAACAAAGACTTTTTTCAATTGCTTTCCATCTTTTATTTTTTACAGTTTTCCCAAAGTTAAGTTTAAGGTTTAATGTTCCTGTGTGTAGTTTCAGTCTGTCAGCTCAGCGATCCAGGAGCATCTGAACTGTTGCAATTTCCTACATTTGGTTGATACATTTCTCGACAGTATCTGTGGAATATTAGCAACTATTGTATTCTAACAGCTGCCTTTAATGGAACTCAGTAGTGATGTGCGAGTGGAGAATTTCTCGACCCGCACCCGACCCTAACCCGCCCGCTCCCTACCCGTACCCGACTCAGGCCCGCTGCTCCCCTTTATTTATAGACCCGCGCCCGTCCCGCAGTGACGTCACTAAAGGGGAAGGGCAGGCGGAAGTCTATAAATTACGGCGCCGGAAGCCGGCAGTACTAGGCGCATTTTGTCCAGGGGTCTGCCCGAACCCGCCTCGGGTCGGCCCACACACCACTAGAACTCAGAGATCCTGCTCAGCAGGGCCAAAGATAACAAATGTATCAATTAAATGTATCAATTTAGAACAGTAAAAGTGTCGGCGACCCCCCTCCCCGAGCTGCTTTAGAAGGTGAAAAATTAAACTTTACACTTCAATATTAATAAAAAGGTCACAAATAGAAAATAGAAAGCAATATATATATATATATATATATATATATATAACCCTTAACAAACAAGCAGCTTTATCATGATTTAACACATACTGCCAACAGCTTCTGCTTTCCCACAATGATCATTGCCAAAATACACTTCTCAGGGGATGTTACTATTAGTTTAGTGGGAAGTGACTGAAAGAAGAGCTTTTGTTTGTATGCAGAGTCAATCTGAACTTATTTTTTATAAGTAAGCATAAAGAATTCCTCCCACAAGGTTTCTGAGCTGCACTTGTGACTATACTGTATGTGATGGAGGCACTGGGAGACTGACACCTCACTCTACATATAGCTTAATGCATACTCACAGAAATATGTTACGTTGAATTTGATTCAGCATAGTCTGAGCAGGTTTGAAACTTAGCAAAATTCAAGAAGCTTGTTGCTGGAAAATCAAGAAAAAGATATATTGTAGTGTTCTCATAAATATACACACCCATGTGAAATTCACTTATACCATGTCAGTGTAAAGGAAGCAAGGGATATAACTTCAGGGATCTAAACCATGTGAGTAACCCTTGAAATGGTTTGGGTCCCTAGAGTTACTGTATATCCCTTGGAACCACTTTTGGAGTTTTGTAGCAACATACTTGTATATTGGCAATATAGAAGTTATAACACTGAATTTGGGATTCACTATTGTAATTATACAAGGCTGAAACATAACCAGAATTTATTTTGCCTTCTCTTAGATATTTAATCATATTTACTAACAGTAAGGGCAGCATCAGCTGCAGAAGCTTGTTAAACACCAAACAGAAAAACTTGTGCCTAGAGTAAGTCTACTCCTTACTCTCACTACTTTGACTAAGATGTAAGGGTCAAGGCTTCCGGAATGGTTTTCACTGAGTATAAATATGTGCACAGGAAATCAACCTGGTCCTTTCCTACATCGCACATGCTGTTACATGGAGCATGGGTCCAAATGTTACAGCTGCACAATTGTAACTCTGCATTTAGTGTCAGTTTTTTTTAAGTCAGGGTGGGGGAGAGTCAACTGCTTAAAAATGATGAGGGAATTCCCTTTTAAGTGCAAGGTTCACCATAGGATTTGTGCATGTAGTCACCATTTTATCAAAGCTTTAGCAATATGGCTCCCATAATAATGTGAAAGCAACTTCAAAGCAAATTCAAAGATTTGTACATATACAGTAGGTTGGCCACTTGGTTTGTATTTTACCAGCCTGGCCGGTAAAAAAGTTACTTTATGACAATTTTATTAACAGGCATAAAAAAAACATAAAAATATAGGAAGCAGGCCCGGATTTGTGGCAAAGCCACAAGGCCAGTATTTTTTCTAGAAAAGGTGGCAACCCCATATGCATATGTAAGGCATATCTTGCACTTACCTTTGAGTTGGATTTTCACTCCAACTCTGGAACAAGTTGGAGTTTTTTTGGAAAAATCTTTGAGGCGTTAAATGATGATAGCTATAAAAAGGGCTCCATAGAAAAGGCTGAAAGGGCTGTAACAAGCTGTAAAGTGTGCATTTTCAAAAACAGTAAATAATCTCACATTCGAAACAGATATTTACAAGATAAATAAAAAATAGTTGTGTTTTAATATAAAATGTTATACTAATGAGTCACATATTTCCCCAGAAATACATGATTATTATTATGCTAACAGATGTAAAATCTATTAGAGAGGAGTCACATTTAAATGTACCAATGTAGGCGTACTGACACTAACAGCAATTTAAACGTGTAATTTACAATGTTCACGCTCAAGTTTTCTGCATGGAAGTTTGCTCACGTTATTTGTTTGTTATGACTCTGTACAAGTAAATGACTTAAAAAGCAATGTACAAATTAGTCATCTGATAACTGCAGAGTTTAGTCCAAACAGCTGTTCTGCACAAATAAAAAATGGGTGTAGATTATCTTAAAATTCGGTTCGGTACATACCTCTGTTAATGTAAAAAGAATTAAATGCTTATTTATTTTCCTAATTAGATGCAGAATGTTATAATATATAAGTGAATCTTTGATGTGTCAGAATCATGCTCTGCTTTGTCATCTGTTAAGATTATCTGACTAAGTATTTCATCTAAAATGTTAAAGAGAACTAAAGCTTAACTAAACAAGTAGGGCAGAAATGTTGTACATTATGATCTTGGATTCTGTACCACCCAAGGCAACCATAGTCCTTTAGTAGTTAAGATCTGTCTCTAAATATGCCCCAGTAGTCCCACATCTTCTTTTTTGCACATGCTCTGTGTTGCTGTTAGGGTGTTGTGCAACTGTTACTGTAATGAATGCACATTATCTGGGCGCTAGTGGTTTTTGCAACTTAACCATATAACTTTTTTATTGAAGAACACAATCCATGTAGTAGTGCAATCAGAGTCAGCAGGAATCAATCAGAGATAAGCAGGAACACAGTGGATAGGCTTTTACTCACAGCACCAATGGTCAGTTTGAGCATTGCAGGGTAGATAGAATATACAGCGTCTACGGAAGTACTCCCAGCTTTCAGCCTTTACCCTAAGTGGAGTTCAAAGTTGTCAAAGGCAAGTTCAAGGGTGTACCTCTAGACCCTAGCTCTGACACTCAGTCCCTACTTCTGGACAATTAGTACCCGACATCCTTATCCCACTCAACACTCCTCATTTGTAATTGTGTAGGAGGCTGGGCAGGTTCATTGGCCCTTGCTATAAATTGCAAAGAAGAGTATGAGTATGAGAAGAGTATGAACATAAATAACATATTGCACTTGGGCTTGTGTTTGTACTGCAGCCCTGTAAACTCATATTACACAGGCCATGTTACTGAAACATGGTACATTAACATACACTACAGGTATACTGATGTACAAATTCAAACACCCCCTCCAGACAGAGGTCAGCACATTCCTTTCTTTTCTCTTATTCTTAGAATTTTCACAACATAATCATGCTGTTGCCTGATCAAATAATTATAGGAGATGAAAGCACAATTTTATACAGTATATACAGTACCTGCATTTTCTGTGGTCACAACACAGACTCATACATGCAGGGTGAATCTGATTTGGTTTGTAATCTTTTTCCTTCCAATGACATAAGTACTATGCTGTAAACAGGCGCAGTGACATACTGGAAACTATGTAGTACCTGAGTTGCCTAGTAATGCATCTTTCCTGAAGCACAGCTTACCTGCCCTGAATGCTGATGGAAAAGAGGTTAAACCTATACTTCAAGTGAATTATATTTTATTTTTATTAGGGCGGAGGTTGATGGGGAGAATCATAGAAAAAGAACTTAATCCATTAAAATGATGCATTATGTATGAAAATGTATTTTATATATGTGATTTGAATTTTTTCTAGTGTTCTTATTAGGAGGGATTAAAACATTTCTGTTTTTGATGATTTTGAGATTAGGGATGTAGTTTTCTCCCCCCCCCCATACATAGTAGCAGTGGTGAGCTTTCAGGCAAAGCAGAAGTCCAGTCATTTCTAGCACAGCCTTTAGAACACACCTCCACTTTGCAGCTCTGATGCAATACCTTGGTTACCAGCCTCGCAAAGCTAATATTAGAGACAATTCTAAGAAAACAGAAAACATTGGACAGATGCTTAATTTCCACTGAACCGAAAAGGGTCCAATGGTGCATGGAATATTAATCCAGCCCCTGTCTTTTTAAATTATTAGCTACGATACTTAAATCTCTCTGCATTTAGATATACCATTATTTAATAATAGCCTTCTCTTCACTTGTTTAAAGGTGAAAAAATATCTTCACTTTACTTTTTAAATAGATTTTTAAACTTTGAGGGCATTTGTTAAACTGCCACTGGTTCACTGGATAAAAGGAGATTTGCATAATCACATCTATTAATATATATATATATTTTCCTTGGCAGAGATCTTTTCACTCACAGAATGCAGCACAAAAGATGCATCTCACTCAATGCAGCGCTAACTGCTTTCAGCAGAGCAGCATCCAGAGAGGGTAGTAAATGGATGACACGTATGGGACTCTTGGCAAGTTCCCTAGCTTTCATGTCATTAGAGAGGGCACCATGCATATGTCTAATTCACTTTTCAAATCATACACTAATAGGGAGGTTCAAAAGTAATAGCAGTAAGACTGATGTCATTAACATTTACAGAATGTGCAAGGTGGAGAACAGGGTTGTTTGATAAAAGACAAGCAAAAAAAACTTTTTATAACTATTTAGAATTAATTAGAACAGTATATCTGGGTCCTACAAGGATCAGCAGTAAGGGATATTTAAATTAGAGTTTAGAGAAAAGGGGGCGAATGTTAACCGAGGGGTTAATGTCCAGGTCCACCAGAAGTTAGGTATCTTTCAGACGTGCAATGTGGGAGCAGAATCAAACCCCTTCCCTGTTCTTTTATGGGGAAGAGGTCCCTTGTGGTTTGTGATTCTCCAGGGGCTTCTTTTGTCACAATAGTTGCATGCATATCTCTCAAGGAGCACCATCCACTGGTTAAACAGTACAATCAACAGGGTCAGACTGGACCAGTTGGACTCTGGGAAAAAACTGGTGGGCCCCGTGGCCCCTCTCCCTGCTGGGAACTGTGGGGGCTGGAGTTTACCACACCCCCATCATGGCTACAAGGAGGAAATGTAAAGTATATGGTGTGCAGTGTGGGGACTGGGAAGATGTTTGGCTTGTGAGTGATTGTTGGCCTTTAATGGTTCTACTGTATTAGGTAACCATGAATTCAGTACAAGCAGTTCATAGTGGAACAGGACGCATACTGGTCCATGTATGCTTTCTACTACAGGGCCCCCAGCAAATTAATTCTAGGGCCCCTACAATATCCAGTGGTTGTCCTTTTTTAACAATACATTTGCTCATTATTTAGGGCCTTATGGGGCCCCCTATATCTCCTGGGCCCCCCTAGTTACATCCCTGGTTTTAGGCACTGCTGGGATTTGAACCAGCCACCTTACCTGCTTTTGCTTGTCTTCCTTATGTTGTGCAACAGATGAAGTGAAAATGTTGATCTAAGAATTCTGTATGTCCTGACCTGAATCCATGATCTGAGAATCCTGTGCATCTTGAATAGAGAATCCGGATGTGAAAATCCTTAGTATTCTTACATGTGGAGTACATTAGCCCAGTCTATGTGTGTATATATATATATATATATATATATATATATATATATATATATATATACCGAATACCGAACCAAATACTAATTTACATATGTAAATTAGGGGTGGGAAGGGGAAACATTTTTGCTTCCTTGTTTTGTGATTAAAAAGTCACGCGCTTTCCCTCCCTGCCCCTAATTTGCATATGCAAATTCAGATTCGGTTCGGCTGGGCAGAAGAATCCGAATCCTGCTGAAAAAGGCAGAATCCTGGCCGAATCCTGTACCGAATCCCATATATATATATCTATATCTATATATATATATATATATATATATATATATATATCTATATATATATATATATATATATACACAAATAATAGACATAGCACTCACTGTTGTGTTTATCACTAACCCATCTCATGTCTCATGTTTTCCATCATCCATTAACTACTGTATATAGATATATATATATATATATATATTATACATACTTTCAAATCTTGCAATAAATTCATGATTTGAAATTTTGAATCAGCATATGCCTGATTCACTTTTCAAATCATACACTAATAAGGAGGTTCAAAAGTAATAGCAGTAGGACTGATGTCATTAACATTTACAGAATATGCAAGGTGGAGAACAGGGTTGTTGAATAAAAGTCAAGCAGTCAAGGAGAAAAACTCTTTAGAACGTTAATTAGAACGGTATACGTATCATTTAAAAAAATGTTTGAAGACCATGCTTGCTCTTTAAATGTGGAAGCAATAAACTAGTGGTTTAAATTTGCATGTGCTTAAGCTGCAAAACAAGAAATGATATCAATATATATTTTCTTCTTGCTAAGGCTCCAGCCAGTTTATTCCCACAGGATATGTGCCTAATAAAATAGAATTTACCATGCTCCCTACTGGTATCCTTTTTTACCCAATAGAAAGCGATGTGTAACATTCATTCTTTGCAAGCGAAATTCCATTTTACAACCAAGGAAAACTTTACATATCTGATTATGCTGGATTACAGAACATCAAGTTAATTGCATCATTAGCATACATATTTCAGTGGATAACAGAAGAATGATGCTGCCTTGAAATTCAAGCAACTGGGACAGAGTTGAGTGGGTTCCCTTGTGTATTCAGAGAGCTGTTTGGGAAAGGACGAGCCATTTCTTGTTGGTTAATTGGAAGATGCAAATCAATATTAGAAATATGAGCAGAGGGGGTAAGATATCCCTCACAATTGGACAACCAGATTTCTGCCCATGTTCTTCACAGAAAAGCCTTTAATTATTCATTTTTTTTATTACTGCAGGGAGATGGGGTAGACGGTTTGTAATTGTTGATAAATAGACGTGTGCCTAGGCCTAACAATGCAACATTAGCACAGCCCTATGTCTAAATAATGCTGTTTTCTTCCAAGATGCAGAGAGAAGAATACAGAAAACATGAACAGGCTTGGATGACAAGTGGATCATGAAAATAATCAGCCAGATGGCCTTCTAAAAAATGCAGCAAAGAAACTGAAAAAATGCCCGATAAAAGCTGAAAGGTTTGGTCCTAAGGATATTCTAAAAGTTACTCAATGCTTGGCTTACGTTTTTACTAGCCTAATCCACTTCTTATGCTGTTTTGTTGAGTACATACGGATCGATACCTTAAAGGCAGACTTTTCGTAATAAAAGATTTGGCCTTTTTCTTTTTTTTCTTTTTGCAGGTAGGGGACAAAGTTTTATTATTGATGAATTCTCCTGTACCACACTTTAATTTAGTTTTCAATAACTTCTCCTTGCTGTCTATGTCTATTTTCCTCAAAGGACAGGCTAAAGATGGCCATTCACGTAGAGATCTCTCTCAGATATGCCTACATTGAGGTGGTGATATCAGGCTGATCTGATCATGGGTTCTAGGGCCCAACAATCGGATCATAATGCAGCCAATACGGGCGGTCACATCAGCGAAAAGATGCGGCCGTGATCTGATGGGAGTTTTAACCCTGCCAGATCTACATCTGGCCGATATCGATTGGGGAAGCCCGGCAGAGGGCCCCACACACCGGCCAATAAGCTGCCGACTCGGTCTGTCGGCAGCTTTTATCGGCCCGTATATAACCAGCTTTAGTCAATGGGGCTATTCAATCTGCAGATAAACAAGTCAAGAATCAGCCCACTGTGTCCTTAAAGGGAACCAATATTTCACTGCAGATCTCTATAATAATATACCCCATAAAACAGCCCATGTTTATAATGTTTCATATAAATAAAGCCTTTTCATGGAAAATATACTTTTCTTTTTTTTACAATCTGCATTTGCTCACATACTTGGTAGAAGCTAGAATTGTGAACTACAATTCACCAAACAAGGAAGATATATTCAAAATTCCACTGCATGGGAAATTATTCTAACAGTTTTATTTGGCCCAGAAAGATAAAATTATTTTTTTAAATGAATAAATAAAATCCTGAATTATTGAATTGCTGCAGAGAAAAAAAATGTATTTATCCTCCTCTGAACTAATTTTCATGTCTCTGTAAAGGGAACGGATGTTTCTTTCAAAGGATCTAACAACATCCAATTTTTTTTTACAGAAAAATTAATGAAAAGTGGGTCCTTGCAGGGGTGGAAGGACTGGGGGCCCGCACCCCCTCAGGCCCGGGCGGACAATTGTGCCATAATGAATCCGGCATTAAAAATTGTGACCAAGGGTTGAAGGGTTGAATCTATGATTTACCTATGATCTACTATCTATCTGTCTATCCATCCATCTATAATTTATCAATATGTCCATTTCTCAGCATCATCATCATAATCATCAATCTATAATCTATCTATCTATTTTTAATTTTACTAAATCCTTTTGACCTCCTGCAGCTATCCCAGGGGCCACAAGTGCAAGAGTACGGACGGACACAGGCAGTGCTCCATTCCAGGCAAATTCTGTGGGTCTCTGCTCCCTGAAATTGAGCAGAAGATACCTGTGGTTATTTGCACAATTCCAATTGTGGCCTTTTTTTGCACGTTGCACATTGCATGGGGCATTTTAAAATAGGCCCTTTTGTTAAGGAAATGTTAAAAAACAAACTAAAAATAGAACCTTTTTGTCAGTCTGGGCCTTTGACAGGAGTAGTGCCTGCCCTCCGTGCCATGCCCACCCTGTGTGAATCCCCAATTGGAGTTAAATAAACAGAGAGGATGAACATGGAAAGGGTCTAATAACTGGATTATTAGTGATTGGTGCCATAACCCTTTACCTGCCAAGCACGTATGCCGTAAAAACGTACTATGTATATTCCTCTGTAGTTGAGCCCTTCTCTCTGCATTGGTGGCTTTTGCCGCCTCTACACAGAGTCAGGGGAAATGACAGCCCCCTGGGCTACGACCTCCAAGAAGCAGATGTGATCGGATTGCGTTCCTACTGCTCTCCCAACTTCCTTCACCCACCAGCTCCTCCCACCAGAGCCAGATTTACATTGCAGGTGCCCCTAGGCAGTTGCCATTCATTATTCCAGTCTCCTCCCCTTCCTTTGTACACATGCGCAAATTTTCAGCATCGGGTCCGGAGTACTGGAGATTGGTGCACAGGAAATTTTGAAAACTATTGTATCTCTCCAGTGCTTCAGAACCAATGCAGGTGTAGTTGGGTGGCATGCCGCCCCCCTAAAATTATGCTACCCTAGGCCCGTGCCTTTGCGGCCTTTCCACAAATCTGGACCTGTCTCCAAAAACACTTTCTGCTGTGCAACACTCTGCACTAGCATCCTTCCTGCTCCAAAAATGGTAAGTGGCCATTTTTTACATACTTATAGACACTTACATACATTTACACACACATTTAGTGGATTACTCTTTTTTTCTTTTGCTCCCTTTTGCACACTTATTCACATATATACAGCATACATACACTTACACACTCAAACAACTTTTAGAAGTGTACACACACGTATACACAAAAACAAATACATAAATAGGGTTTTTCTACTTATTCATTTTACTCTTATATTTTCCACCTAAAAATTGTTTATTTGGCAGTGTGACTATTGGATCAGGTATTTTGACCACTAATTATGCTGGCGGATCTTTTATTTTGTTCCTTTTCTGTTTTTTTTAGCATAGTTTTACAGTTTGGTACTTTGGTATACAAAGGTGTCTCTTCACATGTTGGATTCATTAGAATGTGCACTTTCCAAATATATATGTGGTTTCTGGTGGTCTTTGTATAGTAAGAGGGTTTTGCGGTATATAATATGCAGTCAGGAGGCTCAGATTGCAAAAGCTGAAATCGTAAATGAGAAAATGCATTTACGCTATTTTCATTTGGGGTCCACACATACCATATATTTTGGTAATTCTACGAATACTGGGCATCAAACCGTTCAGTAGACCACTGTCGTTCATATTTAGGGTAATATTCATTTGTATGTAAACATTGTGTGAGATAAATTCAGCAAATTGCAAAATGTTTTGCCAATTTTCAGAAATGTCATAAAAACCACAACATTTAAGAGGGCTTGTGCTGAATATATATTTTGCTAATTTTTCTTTTAAAGAAAATCTATGTATATTTGTTATTTCTTGAGCAAAACAGGGCAAATTAAAAAATTAAACCAGCTTTGTGTCCTGCTTCCTGGTCCTCCCTGCAGGGGGGCTATGCCACTTAAATTGGTTTATGAAATGAGAATGATTCAATTGAATATTTGTTTTTTCTTGAATGTAAATTAGCCAAAGGGAGAGCACAATTAAGGGTAAATAATTTGATATTGGGAAACATCAAAAAGTAACTATTGAAGTGCATTAAAACCAATTGACAATTTTAAATAATGATAACCATATGCCATGTCTACTCATACCATAAAAAATCAATTAAAGGAGAATTATGGTAGAAATGTTGTACATTATGTTTTGGGCTTCTGTACCAGTCCAAAGCAACCACAGTCCTTTAGCAGTAAAGATCTGTTCCTCCAAAGATGCCCCAGTAGCTCCCCTAGCCCCAGTAGCTCCAGTAGCTTCTTTGCTGCCGATTCACTGCACATGCTCTGTGTTGTTGACAGTAAACTGAGCTGAGGGATCTCTTGTAGCTGCTAGATGATGTCCTCCCACTAAATAATTCTAGAACACTTACAATAATAGTTCTCCTTTCTACTATGTAAGACATATGGAAGCACGAATGGTCTTGTATTAACCTACTGTATATGTTGAGATTTGTTTTTTATGGCTTAAGGCAAACTCTAACAAAAATATCAAACGCAGTGGGAGTTTCCAGCACCTTCAACTCAATAGTAACAAAGCTCTTTTGTGCCGGGGGAGAACGACTTTGCTGTTGTTCTTTTTATTGTTTTATCTCTTATAGTTTAAATAGCAACATAAAAATAAAAACCTTGAAAAAGGTACAATGCGATGATCTGGCAGAATGAACTCTCTGCCTGAGCTCCGGGCAAGAATCGTTACAACAAGCAGAAAGCAGTTATAAATCCTAAAAAATAAAGCCAACCCTTACAAATTTGGCTATTGCCAAGGTGTGCAGTTCCTATCCAATTCTCTTCATATGTACAATTGGATAAATGCTGCCCTTATGTATTCTTTATACAACACTAGCATAACAGGTATAGGATCCCTTTACTGGAAATCTGTAATCCAGAAAGCTCAGAATTATGGTAAGGTCCTTCTTTGTAATAATAAAACAGTACCTTGTAGTTGATCCTAACTAGCAATCCTTTTGGGCTTATTTAAAGATTTAGGGTATGGTGGTTTAAATTAGGGAAAGATCTCTTATTTGAAAAACCTCAGGTCCCAAGAACTTTGGATAATAGATCTTATACCTTTATTTGTATTCAAAATACTTTCCATATTGAAGTCATATGAACTGTCTCATATGACAATCCTGCAGTCCTTATGCATTAAATGATTTAATCACAGTAAAATACTGTTATTCCAGTACAGGTACAGAATCTAATATTAGGAAGCTCAGTATCCTTAACTACAATGCCTTGTACTTCATGTTAACTAAGATAGAATAAATCCATTTTAATAAGAGCCATTTATGACCACAAGTTTCATTTCAGATGCAAATACACGGTTTTTCAGAATGTTTTATCCATAATAATAATTCCAGTGTAACTGCAGCCACTTAGTATGTTGCACCCAGGGGGTCAAGTGTGTTGTAGCTAGTTGCAGCCATATAAATGACATTAGTGTGTTTTTATTGGTGCAACTCATCTACACTTATTGATGCAACCTGCTGTGAGAATCCAGTGGGGTAACTACCATACACCATGCCTGGGGTACTCCTGTATGATAATCCTTCTGCCATTTAATGTATGGCACCTTCTGCCATTTAATTTTTGCCACCTAACATCAGACTGGGGATCCAGGGCCCACTTGGGCTGCTGCCTCAGGGATTCGCCATAGCTGCAACCCCTCATCTGGGCTTCATCCCTCGGAAAATCCCCCTCCTGTACCTTATTGTATCTTGTTGATCGGCAGTTGGAGGGTAACACCGGAGCACCCAGGGCAGAACGCAGGTCTGGGCCAGTGGGGCCCACAGTGTTTTTTCCCTGTGTCTGGAGGGAAAAACATTCATTTGTATTTAAAGGAACCTCATACTTAAAAAGGAACAGATTCCAAAGTATGCAAAAAATACCCTAAAAATACACATACCCATATATATTACAATAGTTTAGAAAACTATTAGTTAAAAACATGAAAAAGAGAAATTGTTCAATGTCTACGCATAGGAATATGTTATTGTATATAATAGATCCCCAGTTGTAACTATATAGTGAATAAAGTATCCCTTATTGTACAATAAAAGGATATTATAGTCACTGAGGAGTTCCATGACCATATAAAAGCACGAGGCCTCATGGTACTTATAATATCCTTATATTTTCCAAGAAGGGGTACTTTATTTGTTATAATACACAAGTTTTAGTGAGTCATGGGACAGATATGATATCACTACTCACCGTTTATAACAACAACGTTTATAACCCTCTCTTGTAAAATATAAGGATATTATAAGTTACTGAGGAGTTTCATGACCATATAAAAACACGAGGCCGGAGGCTGAGTGCTTTTATACAGGTCTTGGAATTCCGAGGTAACTTCTAATATCCTCATATTTTGCAACTGGGGGTACTTTATTTATTATAATACACAAGTTTTAATGAGTCATGTGACAGAAATTACATCAGAACTCACCGTTTATAACTAATGACATCAGAACTCATCTTTTATAAGGATATAATTTACAAGATATTCATGGCTTTTGTGTAATATATATATATATATATATATATATATATATATATATATATATATGTCATCGCCGGCACCCGATACCAGAACAAATGCCAAGCACCCTGGTCTCGGCTCAGCTTCACCAGTAGTGTGACCACCGTTGGGCTTTCTGGAGGAGCCCTCAGCTTACTTGGGTGCCACCTGGACTTAACGAGGGGTGCAAGGTGAGATGTTCTGGCTGGCGAAGGGGCACGGCTGTTAGCAGAGTCTTTTGGGCCGAAGGTCACGGTACAAATGGAGCAGGCAAGAGAATCGTCAGACAGGGTCGAGGCAGGCAGATATCAAGAATCGTCAGGCAGGCAAGGGTCAAACCGGGTTGTCAATCAAGAGGTTAAGCAGGAAGAGTTGTCGTAGGCAGGCAAGGGTCAGGATACAGAATGCAGAATAGTCAGGAACAGGCTGGGTCAAACACGGGTAATCAAACAGACTAGATTCAGAACAGATCAAACGCACAAGGCTCAGGAACCACAAGAAACAAGTTCTATCACGGCCATCAGTCAGCAGTCAGAATGGGCCTTTTATAGGGCAAGAATTCCACGCCCCAGAACGCGCATTTTTGCGCCAGAACCAATCACGCCAGCGCGCCTGCGCTAATGGCGCTGGGAGGAGGAAGAAGAAGGAGCACGGCGGCGTGGCGGCCGTCCACGCCGCTGCACCGCTAGACCACCAGGTAGTTTTATTACATTACCCCCCCTCTAGGGGGGCCACTGGACCCCCAGGTTTCCCAGGAAAGTTTTGATGGAATTTCTTTCTGAGTTGATCAGCCTTGATGTCATCGATTGAGACCCAGGAGTTCTCCTCAGAGCCATAGCCCTTCCACTTAATAAGATACTGGAGCTTACCCCGTACCAGACGAGAATCGAGGAACTCCCGGATCTCAAATTCAGGCTGACCTTCGACTAATACTGGGGGAGGAACAGGAATATGGTGGACTTGAGTGGCTGGTTTTAGAAGAGAAACATGAAAAGAATTAGATATTTTAAACTCTGCAGGTAATTGGAGACGAACAGAGGAAGAATTGATTATCTCAGTTATTGGGTATGGCCCAATGAACCTGGGACCCAGTTTGAGAGAGGGTACTTTCAACCTAATATTTTTGGTAGATAGCCAAACAGAATCTCCCAAATTGTATTGAGGAGCCTCTCTATGAGATCTATCTGCAGCTTTCTTTTGAGCAGAAGAAGCTGCAGAAAGAGAATGATGAACTTGGGACCAAACTTTAGAAAAATAATTGACAGAGGAATTAGCAGAGGGTACAGAGGAATCTAAACCAGAAAAAGAAAATGCCTTTGGATGTAGCCCATTTACAATAAAGAAAGGAGACTCCCCAGAAGAGGAGTGAGTGGCATTATTGTAGGCAAACTCTGCCCAGGGCAACAATTCAGCCCAAGAGGACTGGTTATCAGATACATAACACCTGAGATATTGCTCAAGGGATTGATTCACTCTTTCAGTTTGTCCGTTGGTTTGAGGATGGTAAGCAGTTGAGAAGGATAAATCAATGCCAATTAAAGAGCAGAAAGCTCTCCAAAACTTCGAGACAAACTGAACACCTCTGTCAGACACAATGTTAACAGGAAAGCCATGTAACCTGAAAATATGAGAGATAAACAGATCGGCTAAGGTTTTGGCAGAAGGGATGTGTGGAAGGGAAACAAAATGGCTCATTTCACTAAACCTATCCACCACCACCCAAATTACAGTTTTACCCTGAGAGGGAGGCAGATCTACAATGAAATCCATCGAAAGATGGGACCATGGCCTCTCAGGGAATGGTAACGGATTTAACAGACCTTGTGACAATTGACGAGAGGATTTAGATCTTTGACAAATCGGACAAGAATTTATGAAAACCTAAGTATCCTGTTTAAAAGAAGGCCACCACACATGACAGGCTAACAATGAAATAGTTTTGGCAATGCCAGGATGCCCAGCCATTTTGGAGTTATGAACCTCTTCAAGAACTTGTTCCCTCAGCTCCTCAGGCACAAACATTCTCCCAGCGGGAGTGTCTGCAGGAGCAGAAGATTGGACAGGGGAGAGGTCAGAATCCAATGCGGCTACAATCAACTCCCTAGGAATGATGGTGATGCACTCACTAGAGTCAGAGGAGGTAGATTCAAAACTCATAGAGAGTGCATCAGCTTTGGTGTTTTTAGATCCAGGCCTGTATGTTAAAGAAAAGTTAAACCTGGTGAAGAACAATGCCCATCTAGCTTGCCTAGGGTTTAGCCGTGTAGCCGATTCTATGTAAAGCAGTTTTTTATGGTCTGTATATACTGTTACCATATGTTTAGCACCTTCAAGTAGATGCTGCCATTCCTCAAAGGCCCACTTGATAGCAAACAATTCCCTGTTACCAATATCATAGTTTGCCTCTGCAGGCGAAAACTTCCTAGAAAAAAAATCGCAGGGATGTAACTTGTTGGTAATCGGGTGCCTTTGGGAAAGGACTGCCCCAGCACCCACTTCAGAGGCATCTACCTCCACAATAAACGGTAACGCAGTATCAGGATGCTGCAAAATAGGGGCAGAACTGAACTCTTTTTTGAGGCGTTCGAAGGCTTGAACTGCTTCTTGGGGCCAAATACTAGGGTCAGCACCCTTTTTGGTCAAGTTGGTGATTGGAGCAACTACCAGGGAAAAATTCTTGATGAATTGGCGGTAATAATTTGCAAAACCGAGGAATCTTTGGGTTGCTCATAAAGAAAGGGGTTGGGTCCATTCCAGGACAGCTCTCACCTTCCCTGGATCCATCTCAAGACCCCTGTTAGAAATGTTAAACCCCAAAAACTGAACAGAGGTCACCTCAAAAGTACACTTCTCAAGTTTTGCATACAGATTATTTTCTCTATGTCTACGCAAGACCTCATAGACATGATTCCTGTGTTCACCCAGATTAGAAGAGAAAATAAGAATGTCATCAAGATAGACCACTACGAATATCCCCAGCAGGTCCCGAAAGATGTCATTGACAAATTCCTGGAACACTGCGGGGGCGTTACAAAGACCGAATGGCATCACCAAATATTCGTAGTGGCCATCCCGGGTGTTGAACGCTGTTTTCCACTCATCCCCTTCCCTGATACGAATGAGGTTATAAGCCCCCCTAAGATCAAGTAAAAATCATAGCATACTTGATCTGATCAAACAACTCAGAGATCAAGGGAAGAGGATAGCGATTCTTAATGGTGATCTTATTGAGACCCCTATAATCAATACAGGGATGAAGACCCCCATCTTTTTTCCCTACAAAGAAAAACCCAGCCCCAGCAGGGGAACAGGAAGGCCGAATGAAGCCTATTTCCAGGTTTTCCCGAATATATTCCTTCATAGCCTGGGCTTCTGGCAATGAAAGAGGGTAGGTTCTCCCACGAGGGGGTGTAGACCCTGGGGTTCGATCAATTGGGCAATCGTATGGCCGATGTGGGGGTAAGGTCGTCCACGCCGCCGCACCGCTAGACCACCAGGTACTTTTATATATATATATATATATATATATATATATATATATATATATATATATATATATAGACAGTCCAGATGCCTAACACACATCATACATCAATCAGTTAAGTGATAGACTATTTACCTGGGTGCTACCTTAAAAGAGCTGTATTATCCATTATCCAAAAAGACAGGTGCGCACAAGGATTTTTTTAAAAATAAAACTTCATATTTATTAGCTACATTAAAATGGAACTGGCCAACGTTTCGGTCTGTCTCTAAGACCTTTATCAAGACCCTGTTCACAGTAAACACATCAGTGTTTAAATACCTAAAAACATGACACTCACCCCATTGTGCACGCCTACTTAATCACGTGACTAGAGAGACACCTGCACCAAAAGAGCAGAAAAAATGTAAACATTGAAACAGATATGCAGACAGAGTAAAGATAAAATGGATACAAGCTAAGGATTATTATGCAATAATCCTTATCTTGTATCCATTTTATCTTATGTGCCTACTCTGCCTACCCCTAGTTCCAGCCCTGTATAAATGTATTGTAATATATATGGGTGTGTGTATTCATATTTATACTCATATATATATTTTTAGCATACCTTGGAATCTGTTTCCCTTCTTCTTTTGTTGCTATTAAGTTTACGTCCACTCCTTAGAGCTGAGAGTCTGGGGCTGGAGCACCTGGGCCATCCCTCTACTCGGTGAGTCCCCTAACAGGGAGGTATTTATGCTAACCATTTCTCTTTTGGACAAGGGTGGGGAGGAGGACTTTGCATGCTGGGTCCCCCAAAAGTTTTTTTTTCAGAGGTGGCCTAACCAATCATGCTATCCAGAGAATATTGTCTCAGATCATTTTGGAGCCTGTATCAGTGGGTTCTATAGTTCCTGTCTGCTAATGAACACAAGGCAAGGCCTACCAGAGGCACAATGGGTACAGCTTGGTGTTTTTTTTCTCTAGTCCCTTTTACCATGTTGTACAGGTATGAGATCCGTTATCCAGAAAGCTCAGATTACTGGAAGGCTGTCTCCCATTTTAATCAAATAATTCAAAATTTTAATAATGAAAACAGTACCCTGTATTGGATGCCAACTAAGATGTAATTAATCTTTACTGGAAGCAATTTTAATGTTAATTAATGTTTAAATTATGTTTCAGCACACTTAAGGTATAGAGATCCAAATTACGGAAAGATTTCATGTCTGGAAAACCCCAGGTCCCAAGCATTTTGGATAACAGGCCCTGTACATTACAAATATACACAATAAATAACCGAGGGCAGACCAGCAGCACAATGCTCTCCTTTGGGGTTGGAACGATTATTACTACCAGGTCATTTTCCTGCATTACTTTTTGTTAAACTTTGCAAAGATTTTGTGCCTTTTTCCTGTTACTAATAAATTCTACACTTTATGGTGATTTCTCTGTTTTTTTCTTATTGTTAGCGGCTTTAAAGGGAAAGCAACGGAAATCTCTTCTTTGTGCTGTAACAGCAATGGGTTGTGTATTTACAAATGCTTCATTTTGCAACACTTAGGGGGTTATTTATCAAAGCACTCATTTATCTCAATATTTCTGCTATAAACTCTGATCCGCTCAGGTTTTTTAATAGCTAACCTCAGACCTCTGCAGCCGCTGCTACGCATTATGGTAAAGAGCAGCTTAGTATACAGATGGTTAACTTTACAATAAAACAGTTCCTTGTACTTGACCTAACTTAGATATAATTAACCCTTATTGGCGGCATAACAATCCTATTGGGTTTATTTAATGCTTAAATTATTTTTTAATAGATTATGGGTATGGTGATCCAAATTACCCCAGGTCCCGAGCATTTGGGAAACAGGTCCCATACCTGTACTAGTTTTGAGTTTCCTCAGCACATAAGCATGGCCCAGGGCAGTTGCAAAGGATCCCTGAAACAAGTACCCCAGGCAGGTGCATTTTCACCAAAGAAGAGTGTCAGTCTTGGGTTAGTGATTATAATAAATGGGGGGTCACCCTCAGTGATTAACCTTTACGTATCCTTTAAATAACATATTTAAAGCACTAAGAGAAAATAGCTTTTTTTTTTTTAACTTACTCATTCTCCAAATTTGGGTAATTTGTTGAAAGTGATAATGGGCTTTGTATAATAAGTTGCAGCCGTTGTTAGGCTTTGAGATAAAGAGCAGCTCATTATACAGATGGTTAACTTTGGATTGGTAATTTTTTTTTACCAGTCCTATTCATTGAGCTCATGGTGGAAAAAAAGGGTATAATATGCCTCCCAACAAGTCTCTTGGAGGAGCAAAGGGCAATTTCACCTTCATTAGCAAAACTGTAATAACATATAAAACATGACCCTAAAACCCCCAGAAATGTGTTCAAAAATTCCATAACCTGCCAATTTTGTAAAATGGTATATAGGGCGTGTGGCCATAAAATGGACATGGTAAAAAAAATGTTGCACTGTGTGCAGCAAATCTTTTTGCCCCTCTTTCTGTTTTTCAGAAGTATAGTATACTGTCCTTTTATATAAAGGATAAACCTACCAGCCCTTCTATAATACAGTATATACATTTTGGTTGTGAAGCACCCTGGAAATTGTAAGCTAAGTGTAGTAAATGTTTATTCACCCCTTGTGGTGCAATGTGCCTTTATATACTGTATAAGTTGTTTGAGATATTATTGGTGACTTCCTTTTGACTGTACAACTTATTCTTTATTGGGTAGGACCCAATAAACTGAAATATCAATCTTCACTCTTTCGGACAGGGCTTTCTTTACCTCTTGTATTGGTCATTGGTTGATTTTGTTTTTTTAATTATACTTAGTATATACACCCATTTATTGTACATCACTGCATGTTGGTGTTTTAGAAATATGTGTTAATAATAATAATTATCATCATCATAATAATCATAAAAGACATGAAGACTATCCTTGTAAATATAGCCACAGTTTCTAATTATAATAACTGAGACTAAGGTTTGCATTGGCTGCTCACATAGCCTACATATGGCGTGAAATGATCATTAGGATCTCTCAAATCGAGAGGGAGGTGCTTATAATTAATTTTTAATTATGCATTTAGACAATTTGATTAGTCAACATCTTTTTTGTGTGAACACGATGAGTCTTTATGATTAGAAAAAGTGAAACCTAATAACCAAAAAACTCACTGCAGAAAGGATTGAGGAGACTAAGCTTAAAAATTGTAGTTCAGCATTAGCTGAAAAAGCCACAACCTGAAGATTTCTGCAGAATTGCCTGTATATGTAGGATTCTCCTAATATCTGACATTGGAAGGCTTGCACATGCACTTCAGAAATACACTCTAGCACAAAAAATTGCTGTGCTTCTAAAAAGGATTTGTTATTAGCCAAGATGAGTGAACCACTGGCAATGTAATGTGCAAAGTATTCACTGCAAACAGGATTTTTACATCTGCTATTAAATGCATATTATTATTATTATTATTATTATTATTAATAAAGGGGTGGTTCACCTTTAGGTCAACTTTTAGGTAACTTTTCATTTGATCTTCATTATTTATTTTTTCTTCTGACTCTTTCACTAACCCCATCTAAAAAACAAATGCTTTCTAAGGATACACATTTTTTTTATTTTCCTACTTTTCATTACATTTTTATCTTTCTATTCAGGCCTCTCCAATTCAGTACAGTATTCCATTCTCTTATTCAAATCAGTGCATGGTTTCTAGGGTATTTTGGATCCTAGCAACCAGATGGCTGAACTTGCAAACCGGAGAGTGAAATAAGAGAATAAAAAGCTAAATAACTCAAAAAAACACAAATAATACAAATTTTTAACCAATTGCAAGGTGTCTCAGAATATCACATTCTACATCATACTAAAAGTTCATTTAAAGGTAAATAACCTCTTTAAATGCCTATAATACTCTTTGGTAAAAGCATGCCATGGATTGTATGCTCATAGATAAGGAAGAACAAGTATGGGCCTGGCATGTTACAGGTTTTAATAAAATAAAGTCAACAGTACAGGCAGTCGAGTTCACAGAGCATAACCATGGGACCATATCAGGGTCAGACGGGGCCATCAGGACACTGGGAAAAAACACAATGGGCACCGGCACTTGTGGGCCCAACAACCCAGACCTGTTTCTTGGCCAGGAACCCTGGGTGCTGCCCCCTGACCTTTCCACATGGCCCTGATTTTGGCCAAAAAAAGAATAAGGTACAATATATGGGGGGAGTGGAGGGGGGTTGTAGGGCCCTGACAACCTACAATATAAATCAAGGGAATGTACATGGGCTAGACAAACTGACAAGAGCAATAAACATTGTGGCAGTACTGTCCATTTATTTGATCCTTTGAACTGACAACCATCTAATTGGTAAGAGTTATATATTTATTTATTATAATCCTTCCTGTTACTTAAATATATGTTTAAACTAAGACAATAGGGCATGGAAGGGCTTAGGACACTCCACACACAGTCCAAAAATCGTACGAATCGAGGATTCGTACAATCGGATCTTTGCGTCTATGGCCAGCTTAAGATGGCAATAATTTAGAAGCAGCATGTTCCTAAATTTTTGATCATTTTGAAAAATTTGTGCACATCCCAGTTCCAGTGCTCCGAACCCAACAATGAGGAGAAGCTATGACTGGTGGCTAGGGTGCCTAATATGTAAATCCAGGCCTGGGTGCAAAATTCTTCTTGCTGATTCATGCTCCTAAAGACTCAGGACTTCCATTAGCAGAGATACAGGGCAGATTTCAGTAGGACTTATTAATGAGAACATTTAAATGCAATCCCATTTTTAAAGGGTGGCTCTCAGGCTGGTAATTTCCCTTCCATTCTCTGAACCTGTGGTGCTTGCACTGCCGCACTGAATCTCTATGTGCTGTTCTAAATAAAACCTGCTCTTTTAAATGTCATGTCACTAGAAATGCTATTTCACTAAATCTTCAGAGAGTGAATTACATTCTATTGGAATGATGTTGCTCCCCAAGCTATAAATATGGAACATATACCTTACTAGTGCAGTGAATGATGGAATGCAGGAGAACAGGTGGAAATAACCCAGTCTCAATGAACTGCCAGGGCACAATTAGCATTTTAATATGTTCTGACAAGGATGGCCTTTCTAGATTTCATTCAATGCCTTTTTACTATTATCACAGACATATATATATATATATATATATATATATATATATATATATTTATTTAAATATGTCTATCTTCTTGTTTTAAACCCATGTCATGAGCATTAACATGAATATTTGCCATATTCATTGTGCATTCATTATGATTATGCATATCTACCTTTAGAGAGCAAAAAATCCCAACAAGTTCAAAATAAGTGCATGTCATTTTGCTACCTGTAAGGTGTAGAATAGATTATGTTTAGTATTACTATTTCTAGGTCAGTCACCAGGTTGCTGGATGTGTAGATAAGAAAATGCTCCAGGAGAAGTTATATAAAGGAGAGAGGAGCAGGCCGCACTCTCTTTGGCTGAAGGGATAGTGCATGACACCAGGGAGCTGGAGGCAGGCCAACTCAGAAAGGTACCAAGAAGACTTGGAGGTTACTTGGAGATAGGTTAGATTTTTGGAGCTCACTGTAGCTGGTGAGAGTTAGTGACAGGCCAGTTAGTCAAGCAGTTGAGGCTCAAATGAGGCATGAGAAAGGCCCAGTGTATTACCTTGCCCAGTTAGGGACCAAGTGGAAGATGGACTAGGTTAACCAGATCCTAGTGTCTCAAATGCAAGGCTTACTCCTGTGCGAAAATCTGTAAAGGTGCAGCACCCCTGATTTAAAGATAGCAGCAGGGAAGGTAGGCAGCAGGCTGGGGCCTAGCAGTCTAGGAGATCCTATTCTGTTGCATGTGCATCATTGGGGAAACTTGTGTGTCAAATAATACGGAGAAAACTGTACTGGTGGCTGCTAATAAAGTGTTCTTGAGTTTATTAGTGGTGGTCTGTGGCCTTGCAGTTTATTTATTTCTGTAGTGTGTGTGTGTGAAATGGTGTGGATGTTACTTGGTCAAGTATCACAAGAAAGCATGGGACACCACTTTACACACTGATTGCTATGTATTAAGCTTGTCCCACTGACAACAGCTATTTTGGATCACAGAGACCCCTGATTCTCTTGTCAATAATATTGATATTTTGTCATATATCTGAATGTCTATGTTAAAACTTCAATAAAAACAAATTGAATAAGAAAGACAGGCCCCCTGCACATTCTCACTGCAACGGCAATGCAAGGATACCAAGTTCAGTCAAAGGGTTAAACAATGACCTCATCGATGATAGTGCAGGTACATTACTCTTGTGGTTTTGTGGTTAATGGGCCAATGGGTTTTCTACTTTACGCTGACTATTAGGTTTGAGGCATGGTCCATTCACAGCAATTTACATTTCCAGTGAATACTTATCAAGCACCTCATTGATACTGATTTCAAAAGTGCTGCCACTGTATCTACATGGACAACATAATGACAAATGTCAGAAGCTAGGAGGTGCTGCCCTCTGCAGGACTTGTGAAGAGGGCACTGCTGGACCTCATCATAAATAATAAATAAACAGGAGGGATAATTGTAATTGTGCCTAAAGAAATACGTGCAGGCGATGAGCAACAGAAATGACACAACTCTTTAACCCAATCTCATCTGATCTGTATCTCAGCGCTACATTATGATGCGTTGGACACAGTTACATCAGATGCATCTCCCCTTAATGACCACAATTACACTGGAATTCTTGGTAAAAAAACATGATGAATTGGGTCAGAAATTGCATTTTGCACACTGCACTGGTCGAAAAATGACACTTACAGGTTTTACCGATGGAGGGTACTTTATAATTACGGAGGGTGGCAGACCATGATAAATAATGCATATAAAACTTTTATTGTTTGCTGCAACATGTACTGAAACCCTTGGTGATGTTGATAAACAAAACTTTCAGCAATCATTTTCAGTTCAGTTCTGAAGTTGCTTTTCTATAAGAAGGCTCTTGCTGTACTTTATCTCTGCTATTTTTCGTGATGTTCCAGCTTGATGCAGTCATAAAAGGCACCATTCCAAAAGGGCCTCCAGTTTCCCTTATGAAAAACTCATCTATATATACAATACGTATAATTGAAATTCCTAACATAATAGCCTGTGAACATATGGCAAAATGCTGATTGTATAATTGAAAAGGTACTTCACTCTGGTCAGTATGAAAGGATCAATAACCCTGGTTGTGGCCTAGATCAAGGAGATCTAAAGCAAAGGCACAACAAAACACTCCAAATCACCACTTGTACCATAATTTTTAAAGCTCCAGTATCAAACACACAACTCTGATAAGTTCAATGTAACAATATATTATATACAGGCCCGGATCTGTGACAAGGCCACAAGATTTTAGGGGCGACAAGCTGCCCAGCTGCATCCTATGAAGCACTAGGGATGTGTACTTCTGTTCGTTTGATCCCCAGTGCTCTGGCGCATGTGCACGTTAGCGTGCATGCACGGGGGGTGCTTGCATAGGCACTAGCACCCTGTAGCCTTGGAGCAAAGTCAAAGGCCAAAGTCCAGCCCTGATTATATAATCAGGGCCGTGGCCCAATAGGCACAAAATGTGCAACTCTTTTATGGATGTACTAATAAAAAGTTTTTTATATTTTAAAAACTGATTGTTATACCCATCACTTGCAATTTATAGTGATCTCCCTCTTCTGTTTTATATTCACTTTTTGGGGCACTGTGAAAACATTTTTACTAAGAAAGAGCTGTGAGATATAAAACAAGCCATTTAGATAGATAAATAGTAACGTTATTAATACCGAAGGAAATTATTATGCTAGAGTTTACTTGTTTGACATACAATCACACAGAACACAAATATTACACATAATTCCATGATACATTACACATCATAAATAACTAAAACAAATACTACTACATGCTAAGGACAAGGAAAGTTAAACTAAAGAAGTAGCTAGAAATGTTGTACATTATGTTTCGGGCTTCTGTACCAGCCCCAGGCAACCACAGCCCTTTAGCAGTAAAGATCTGAGGCTCCAAAGATGCCCCAGTAGCTCCCTGTCTTCTTTTCTGCTGATTCACTGCACATGCTCTGTGCTGCTGTCACTTACTGAGCTTAGGGACCCACTCACAATGTCACAATATAAGTCTGATTAGTAATTAATACAGATAATTACTACATGGCAGCACAGAAACCAGTGCAATTGGCATCAGAATTTAATAATCAGCCCTGTAGCGCCAGCTTATATTACAGACCAACCTCATTTTCTGCTGGATAATTAGTGACAACCCCTAATCTTAGCTTCTCAACAGCTGCTCAGAGCCCACTGAGCATGTGAGTGTCACAGACACTTTCCAAGATGGCAACCCCCTGTGACAAGTTTGAAGTCCTGGATCATTGCTCCTATTGATAAGCTGGAACTTTAGGCTGGTGCGATACGTTAAGTATATAAAACATGGTAGTTTTAGCCACATTAGGGTTTAGTTTTTCTTTAAAAGAAAATAATTTAAAAAAGATGTTTTAGATCAGTAGTACATCTGGGTGAAATCAATTGATTACTAACGATATGTCTCCATACTTTCATGTTAAGGATCAGAATCATTTATACAAAATTAATTTAGACATTATCATATTCTCTAAAACCATCTCTAAGGTCTCTAATCTTATACTTAAAACAGAACCTGTCCTCTTAATCAATTTATTAAGTCTTCAGCTGTCTTCCCCAGCACACCACACCAAAAAACACTAGCTACCACTGAATGATAAAACATTAGCATCATTTCCTTGCAAACATTGAATGATATTAATCTTCTAAGGAAGAAAAGTCTGTTCATGCCCTTCCTATATAGTACCTCTGTATTTTGACCCAGTCCAACCAATTATCAAAAAAATACCTAGGTGTTTATATTTCTCTACCATACCTACAACAACCCTATTTGTAAAGACTGGTTGAAGATCAGTTCTCAACTTTTTTAAAATCCACTACTAACTCCTTAGTTTTGGCCACATTTAAATGTAGACAGTTTGCAGCACACTACCCACAAAATTATCAATTACACTTCTGTATTTAACATCCTATACCCCTTTGATACTGGCCACAATTACAGAGTCGTCTGAAAATTTTTGTAGGTGACATAATTGTGAAGAGTGCCTAAAATCAGACGTAAATAGTGTAAATAAAATCTGGAGCTAAAACTGTCCCCTGTGGTACACCCATACTACAAAGTACAGAGTCAGACATAATACCTGACTTTCTTACATATTGGGGCCTACTGGTAAGACAAGTAATAATCCAGACCACTAAATGAGCACCAACCTTCATTTGTAGAAGTTTAGGCCCAAGCAAAGTGGGAGCACGCACTCTATTTAACAAGAAGATAGTGTCGTCCTCCACAACAATATGAGGCTGGTAGGCAAACTGCAAAGGATCAAGGGATGACTCCACTACCTTCTTAAGCTGTTAAACTATTTAAGTTCCGAGTGCTTTGACATCAGAGTTCTACAGAAGGCCTTCTGTATCTGTGCATTATCTCAGGCCCAGATTTCAGTCTTGGGTACCCCTAGGCCACACGGTCCTGCCCTTCCATGTTTGTGTGCACCCACCCCCTACACACAAGTGAACACATGCATGCGCTAGAACATTGGGGACTACATGTGCAGGAGTGATTCTCAGTGCTTCTGAATATGTGTGCAGCATACCACTCTAATATTTTGCTGCCCTGGGCCCAGAACTTCGGGCCTGCATCATCTTAATCAGGGATCTTCAACCTTCTTTATCAGTGAGCAACATTCAACAAAAAGAGTTGTAATGCAAGCATGAAAAATGTTTCTGGTTGGTGCAGAATAAGTGCTCTTGTTGTTATTGGCCATTTCATAGTTTTCGTAGTTCGTTAGTGTTTGGCACTACACATGGTTTTTATGCAACTAAAACTTGCCTCCGAGTCAGGAAATCAAAAATAAGAACCCTCTCTGAGGCCACTAGGAGCAACATCCAAGGGGTTAGAGAGCAACATGTTGATCATGAACCACTGGTTGGGGATTACTGATCTAAATTAACTGCTTATTGGCCTTGCCAATAACATTAGACATGGGAATTGTATATGTGCCCATCCAGCCATAGACTGTGATATTATTTTTTATAAGATTTTTTAAAACTTCTAAAGTGTATCACCTGAAACACTGTGAATCTGACACTCCAGCGTTAGAATATATAATAAAAGCTCCACATAATTGTTTTGTTTTACCATTGGCAGTTAACCTATGTGTTTACCTTCATTAATTCACCCCTGCAGGTCTGCCTTGTAGAACTGTTAGATTATTCTCGCTCCCTCTCTGCTATAGAGAGCGTGTTTACATTTGCTCTGTCTCGTTCTACAGGCTTACATAAAAGCCAGATCTAAGCATTATAATTTTGAAATCAGAGGGAGCCTCACAGCCGAAAGCTGTAAGTACAAGTCCAACACAAAAGAATCGTGGGGGGAACAACCACGCTTTAACTTGTCTCGCCTCTGTTGAGTCATCAATACCAGCTTGGCATACTGCAGCAATTTGCATTCATGTGACTACAGATATATTACCAGCTTGCTAAGAAATCATTCTGTACCGCAACAACAAAAAAAGAGAGTTATAGGACCAAGTAAATCACAGTTGTGCTTTGTTGGAACATTGTTTAAAGATGCAATATACAACTGGGGCAGTTGGTAGTTTATTGCGGGCAGATGTGATATATGAGAACGCTGTCTGTGTCTCTGCAGAAAGCTTGAACAATAAATTGCATAGAGCGCAGTAAGAGTTTAGAATTTATAATGAAACACCAGGGATATCAGGCACAGCTCAGGTATTTTGTAGAACAGATCTAAACCTAAAGGTAATAAACAAGACTGACATAGGAAGAGGGATACCCTGAGTGGGAAACTCCTAGATCTGCAGAGTGCTAAAGTTTAGTACTAAAGGCATCCCTAGTGGATAACAACCACTTTAAGGATTGCAGGAAAACGACTAAACCTAAAATTGTTAAGCTTTTTGACTGAGCTTTGGTATAGAGAAGGCAATTTTGTTGCTTCTTATACTCCATCAGCTAACTTAGACACTCACTGTACACTGATACATATATCAGTCAGTCATCTGGCATGCAATTCTCATAATTCAATTGGGAAGCCCTGACAAATAGCAGCAAACACCTCTGAAGAAGCAGACACTGGCAAAATGTATTAGGCATGATGTGACATTCAGGTGACCACATGTGAATGCATCTTGGAACGCAGGAAGGAGATGAGACCGATAACTCCAGATCCACTGTTTCCAGGACTTGCCAATTGAATTGTCAGAACATAGTTAATAGGAACATAGCTATCACCATGTGAAGCATCTATACATTATAGTTTTAACTTAATAACTTATTGTCTTAGCTTATGTGATTGAGTGTCTGAGTGGGTTTTAGGGCTGCTAAGATGTGGGGCAGCCAGCACATTGTCTGCTAGTGATTGTCACTGGTTGAGAAGAGGTTCATTATCAATAGAGCAGAGCCGGCAATTGGTGAAGTTGCTTTGCGCAATCATTGACCCTGTGATTCATTTTGTGGATGCAGATGTTTATCTTAAATACTTGAGGCTTCACTTTGTGTATGCAGCTCTATTAACCACATATATAGTATAGCAGGACAATCTGACATTATGGCTCAACTAGAAATCCATTTGTGTGCTTGATCTGTGTTAATGGTACTATGCTATAAATATGGGAGCACCCACAAGTATTAATCCAGGCTGCTATTTTAATAGCAATTGGTGCATTCTGCAGGGACATTTGTAGCTGTGGGAAAATTGATGTTGGAGGACTTTAGGAAGTAGTTAAAGAAAGAAGTAAGGCTTTCCAGTTTATGCCCTTGGCATTCTATTGGTGCTGGTTATCATCATAAACTTCTATACTTCTATAGCAGTTTATGATGCCTTCTAAGCTATGACTGCTTCTCATTGGTGTACCCCCCATGGTGTTCCCTTCTTTCACAGTTCTTGCTACATACTGTACGGTAGAATGTGATTATACTCTCTGCCCTAGGAATAACGCCAGTAACTGAGCTTGGGAGATATGTTGTTGCCACATAGTAGAATTAAGAAGTAACCAAACTTTATATTCTGTTCGGAACCTGGCACTATGCAGCTGATACAGGATGTGTGTGTGTTGTAATAAATAATTATATATATATATATATATATATATATATATATATATATATATATATATGTGTGTGTGTATATATACGGTATGTGTATGTATGTATGTATGTATGTATGTATGTATATATATATATATATATATATATATAGATAGTGAGGAGATCAGCACACTCATTTTCAGATGAATCAAAAGTGCTTTTATTCAACACAGCATTGTGTCCAACGTTTCGGTCCCCCTGGGGACCTTTATCAAGGATCCTTGATAAAGGTCCCCAGGGGGACCGAAACGTTGGACACAATGCTGTGTTGAATAAAAGCACTTTTGATTCATCTGAAAATGAGTGTGCTGATCTCCTCACTATCTACAAATGAACAATTGATCTTGCACCTCAGCTATTATACAAAAATAGAGTGCGGACGCCCACAGGACCTATATATATATATATATATATATATTGATTTATGGGGTCCGTAATCTGGAAACCTGTTATCCAGAAAGCTCCAAATTAAGGGAAGGCTGTCTCCCGTAGACTCCATTTTATCAAAATAATCCAAATTTTTAAAAATGAATTCCTTTTTCTCTGTAATAATAAAACAGTACCTTGTACTTGATCCAAACTAAGATATAATTAATCCTTAAAAGCAAAACCAGCCAATTGGGTTTATTTAATGTTTACATGATTTTTTTAGTTGACTTAAGGTAAGAAGATCCAAATTACTGAAAGATCCACACATAGACACATATATATAATAAATATACCGCATTGTAGCTATGAAGAACCTTTATTATCCTGGCCCGCCCTTTGAAAGGTTTATTTTGCTTAGTGACATCTGATATGATTTGTTTATGATCCATTCATGTTACATTTCTGAACAAATTTCCATTTGGTTGTAAACTGGATTCATAATTTATTTGGGGGATTTTTTTCACCAGTGCTTTTCTTTTAAATGCAATTCTTCTGTGGACTTTTGACCTTATTTGATAAGCGAGTTCTCCTTCGAGAAGAAAGCTACAGCTTTACATTGTTAGGAATTCGTAAAAGTGAAACACTGCGACCAGTCATCAGTGTGACAATTTCTTGTTTATAGTATAAGGGTAGGACTCCACAAGCGATTTTGTCGCGATCCGACACGCTGCGACAAAATGCATGCGACTTGTAGCATGCATTAAAATTAAGGTAAGAGATAAAATTGTTGCATGGTGTCGCAGCGTTGATCTGACGCGACACGACTGTCGGATGCAGACACAGTGCGCATCGTCTGGATCTGAAATCGTGTCATGTCAGATCAACGCTGCAACACCATGTGACAATTCTATCTCTTACCTTATTTTTGTCGCAGCGCGCCGGATCGCGAAAAAATTCCTGCCCTAACAGTACAGTATAGAAATATGTGTTCTGTTACATAAGCACTTAAGTCTACACTTCACTCACACCAGTGGTTGAATTAGCACATGTTTATACATGTGAGCAGTAACGCCACGTCAAGGCTTCAACCTTGTTACTGGCAGGCCGGGTGTAACGCCTCACACAACAGGACAAACGTGACAAACAAAGACAACAAATGAGGCTTAAACTGCACGTGTCTATGACGTCCCACCCTTTGCTCATTTAACTAAATAAGACAAGGTAAAAAAAAACCCATCTTACTTCAGATAGGGAAAAAACCCTTGCCCTTAATTTCTACAGAACTATGAGAACTACAGAACTATATACAAATCTAGCAGGGTATGGGATCTATAGACATGATGTGCAGGAAGACAGGCTGTGATCTTAGATTCTGCTTGCCTTCTGTTACACCCTTATCCTTTCATATCTCACGTTCACTCACACATTCACACACATAGAGATACCCACCTTATACTTACCTGATGTGCCAGATGAGTGTCTGCCCCTCCAAATTGCAGAACCTGATGTTACTAGGGAAACATTATCTGGAAGATGGTATCCCAGAAATGGAGATGGTGTAACCAGGAAGTGTAGAAGATGATTCTGCCTTTTTGCTGATGTTGAAGCCCACAGATATGCCCACTGTCCTCTGAACTTATTTACCAATGCTAGATGGAACTGCATATTATTATGACTGGCTGGTTTAGAGTCTTAAATAAATACCTACTGCAGCCAGGAGGAACACAAAAACAAGATATTTCCTGTTGTAATTCTTTTGGGACTGAAGATATGACAGAAATCCATTATATGGCCTGAATAACTCAGCTGGTGGCTGCATGCAAAGGGGGGGGGGGGGAAATGATCAGTCAGAATGATACAAAATATCTGTTATGAGAAAGAAAATACTTACTGTATTTGTTTGTAGAAGGGTTTAGAAACGGTTGCATTTGGTGTGTTTCACATTGTTATTCAATAAAGATTACAATGGAAATATTCAACCTTTAAAACTGGAAATACTGAATTGCTTGTTTTTACAGAGGCATCTGCCTTATGTGTATAGATTTTCTATGAGTTGTCATGGCTGTGTGAGTATGGAGACGTGTGTTAAATTTTTAAATTAAACTTTCACAAAGTTAACCCTCTGCGTTTTGATCAACCTATATCACTAGTCAGTCATCCAGGGCTGTAATCATTTCCAATTGGTATTCACAAATCATGTACTTACTTCTCCCGGCTGGAAAGGTGGTTTGGCTCCTCTGTTTTCCAGAACCTCCCAATCTATGGATTTATAAAATGGGTGGCACCTGATGTCTCCTTGCGCACCAAGCCGTTTTTTGGGTTCAAATCAAGGAGCTGAAAGATCAAAGGACACATTATAATACTGCAGATTTTATACTGTCCAACAAACCAACCAAGAAGATCATTGCAAATGATTTGCAAACATTGCCAAGATCATAGACCTGCAGGTTCACATTTCTAATGGGTTTGTTGAAAAGCATGACAATAGTCATTCTGCCTGGGGCAGGCTTTTTTGGATGCATTTTCAATTCTAGTTCTATTGCCTGTGCGCATGTTGTTGAATACCTAAAAGGTGATTTAAAGGTGATAAACTCTGGTAAACCAATCAGATTCAGAGATCTTCCAATTCCCTTTTAGCCAAGGCAATGGAGCAGTAATGGGGCATCAACATATTTGTGTTCCCCTCCACATTTATAAGATGTATCAGATCTTTTCTGGTGGCCATTTCACATTTTCAATGACTTGAATACCCCTAATGGACCATAAATGGAGTATAAATATAACTGTGAATGTAACAATTCATTTACACCCACCTTTTCCAGAAGATCTTTTAGGTGCTTATGCAGACAACAAGGTTTTACAGGATCTTCCCCGATGAGGCAAGCCATCAGTTTGTCGAAAAGTGAAGTTCTCTCGGTGACCATTTCGCAGATGGTGATGCCTAATGACCACCAGTCCACTGCCGCATTGTATGGCTTTTCCTGATGGATCTTGAAAGAAAGAAAACTCATTTAATTACTTGTATAATGTATGTATATGTGCTCGAAAGACATCAGCTGCATTTTATATACTGTTTGGCTGTCTTAGACACATTCACTGATTTACTTTTACTTGGGTTGTTATTGTGTATATAATTATTTCTCACCTCTGGGGCCATGTATCCCATGGTTCCGGCCAAGCCAGTGATGGTATCGCCCGCAAAGACATTTTGTTCAGCCAGGCCGAAGTCTGAGATTTTAGTATGGCCTTCTTGATCCAGCAGAATGTTGTGGGGTTTGATGTCTCTGTAATATAGAGAATGAAGCAGTTACACAGAAGAAGACAATGGCTGATGATCTGCAGAGCAGCCTGTGTGTGGTCTCTGCTGTAGAGTGTTACAGAGATGAAGAAATCTATACTGACCGATGGATGATTCCTTTGCTGTGCAGGAATTGCAGGCCACATATCATCTCTGCAGAATAGAACCTTTTAAACAAGGAAATAATAGTTAATTCCATTAAGATTATCCTATAATACACTACCTTTCTATTAAGAAAATGAATAATAATTAACTACTAAGTTTTCTAGTATCAGAATGTACTTATTACATTGTTTTGTTCCCTACAACATGACTTTAATTATCAGTCTGGGAAGAATTTATAATATACAAAACAAGTTTTTCTTACCAACACTGGACACATTTACAGTGTCAGATAGATTTAGAGAAGTTTTGTACCCACTCTATAGCTATCAACTTATATAAGCAAATGAATTTGATTCTGTGTTCATATACAGTATATTGACTACTCCATATGCTGTATGTTTGTATCATTGCTATAATGCTTCCCTTAATCCTGTTGTATTTAGAGAAACCACTTACAATACTCGCTCCATATCCAGCTTGCCGTGCCGATCCAGCTCTTGTTTTAGGCTTCCCCCACTCAGGTACTCCATTATAAAGAAGGCGTGCCGCTGGTAACACAGACATATAAGAGTAGTGAACAGTTTATCACTTATAAGATGGTGCAAAAATATGTAAACCAAATAGGATGGGGCAAGGAATTCTCTATTTTTGTCAGTAATAAATTCCCATTGCTGTACATGTTGCACAAACAGAAAAAAATAAAATAGATTATATGAATATATGGCATCAGCTCCTGAATATTGTGGATTAGTTGAGGGGTATCCAGTATGTTATTAATCCAAAATGCAGTACTGGGTACAGTATATAAATCCTGCATGAACATGTATGGGGATACAAAGCAAGTAGGCCTTATATATAGTGGCTAATGGAGCCCCTACTGTAATTTATAAAGATATTAGAAATCACTGAGCAAAAAAAAAAAAGTGCGCAGGGCAAGTGTTTTACACAAATCGTGCAACACTGATCTCATTTATAATCTTTTTTATATGGGGTGCATTATTCATTATAATATACATCTCTCTTCATTTAAATGTCTTGCTTTTCAAAAAATACACCCTCTCATCTGTTCAAGGCAATATTGCTTCCCCTCACCTGTCCAATTCCCTCCTCTGCTCCCTCCTGCCATCCATTTGCCCCTTCTTTCTCCCAGCTTTCTCCCTCTCTTTACCCTTATAGGTTTATGACTTCATTTGGTTAATCGCCTATAGCTGCCATTGTGGATCAGACAGCAGGCGATGAGAAAGAGCAGCAATGGGAGGGGGGGTTAGTGGAGGGCAAGTGGGTATAGAGACAGTGGCAAGCAGTTGTGCTAGGGTGACGGCACAGGGCAGGTATAATGTTTTCTTAGTAGGGTGTTTCTTGTATATTGTGGGGCTAGGGCTTCAACCTGTAGGTACTGTCCCCATAAGAGTAGGAAGTGCAGCTAGCGACCCCCATACATTCCCTATGCTGTTAGTTTATCTTATACTTTCATATGTCATTCCATTTGTTCTGTGTTCCAGATTCCAGCTGCTTTATACCTGAAAGTCCACTTGCATTGTTTTTTATGTTCATGGGAAGTAATTCACTGGCATTTATTTGTGTGGGAGTTGCCAAGAGCCCAACATGCAAGTTCTCTCTTCCCTACAGTGTAAGATTCATATATAGTAAATATAGAAATACCCCACCCAGTAAACCAGGGGTGCCCAAAAGGTAGATCGGGATCTACCAGTAGATCTTTAGCTGGGGATGAGTAGATCTCAAGACACTGTCAGCAAACACTAGTGAACCCCATGGGTAATAAAGAAAACAAGGGAAGTCATAAATCAAAAAAATAAACTTTATTAGCAAGACATTTCCACACACAAGGGCAGTGGGTTGCACAACTACGCTGGCAGATTTAGGAAAAAGCGCCAGTAAAACAAGGTCAAGACAAAAAATGTCGATTACACCAGAGGGAGTGCTTCTGAATTTGGCTACTATAATCCAGGTGTCCTAAAGGCCTCAATGAAGAGTACAATTTGTCTATGAAAAATCTATTTCTAGAAATATTTATTTGTCCACTAATCATGCTTTTCTGCTTTTTAACAGATAGGAAAACTACTCTGATTATCACCCAGGGCTAGATAAAACTTCTTATTCCCTTTGCTGTACATGCAGGATGAGATATACTTTGTAACTATTTGTATGATACACTAATTGCCAATATGTTTCCAGTTTCACTGCTTGCTACTTTGTGTCTTCGAGTTTTCCGTAGTAACTACAGCTGCTTTATTCCACTGACTGCACCATTTGAATTTTTGAGGAGTATTACCATATTCCCACGAACTATTAAAATAAGCATCAATGTTTTATGGGCTATGATTCACTTTTTGGATTGAATCGGTTTTCCTCCGATGGATAATTCTTTTAGATACATCTACATTAGCACATGTGGGGAATTATGTGTACTGCCACTGTGTTGCAATTGCTCACACTTTTTTATCATTTGTTATTTTTTCTGTATGCAAATGTCTTAATTGATTTCTCTATAAATACCTCATTCACTATGGGTTCCGTATGCTTGATAAAGGGACGTGGCCTGAAATGTTGAACTTCCGCACTTTGAATTAAAGCAAGGGTTTCCCTGCAAATCAAAGCCTTGTGTGCCGTTAACTTTGTTTTATTGCCCAAATCCAGAGGTTGCCGTATCCTCTATTACCGAACACCAGGCTGCTATCTCAAAGGGTTGCCGTGCGTCTGCTCTATCCTCTTCCAGTGATCTTAATGGGACAACATCTCTAAAAGTAGACCTCGCATTAGTAAAGTATGGGCACTACTGTTTTACATAGTTACATAGTTACATAGTTAAATCGGGTTGAAAAAAGACCAAAGTCCATCAAGTTCAACCCCTCCAAATGAAAACCCAGCATCCATACACAAACCCCTCCATACTTTCTCATAAATTCTATATACCCATATCTATACTAACTATAGCGTTTAGTATCACAATAGCCTTTGATATTATGTCTGTCCAAGAAATCATCCAAGCCACTCTTAAAGGTATTAACAGAAACAAAACCCCCTAGATCCTTCTCAGTTAAGGAAACTTACATTAATATTATTTCTGCCAAAGTGCATAACCTTGCATTTATCACACTGAACCTCATTTTCCAGTTTGCTGCCCAGTTTTCCAGTTTAGTCAAATGACTCTGCAAAGTGGCAGCATCCTGCATGGAACCCAAAGTTCTGCACAATTTAATATCATCTGCAAAAATATAAGGGCTAGTCCACACGAGGAGATTCGGGGAGATTTTGTAGTCTGGCGACTAATCGCCTCGTCTTTTGAGCGACTATCTCCCTGAACTGCCTCAGCATTTCCCCCCATAGGCTACAATGAAAAGTCGCCTGCGCTAATGCACACATGGCGATGCATTATTATAGAAATTGGACACTGTGCTTGCTCTTATGCGTCCAAAAAAAAACTCAACCACAAACACATGACTGAGAAAAGCCGGGGGGGGATTTATTTATTTAACATCAGGATAACTCAATGCTGCAAACCCAGAATATTAGGCAACCTTATATTCCTGCCAATAAAACAGACAACACCAATATTCTAAAAATGGCTACAGCATATTTTGTACAGTTAAATGCTTCAGCATTTGACTACCATGAATTTTCAATAAGGTATTAACATTTTACAACATAACATTTTAACATTCATAACCTGGTTTTTAACCCTACCTATCCCTAACCTTATTCCGTTGGGCAAATAGTTTTGGGATTACAATCATGTACACAATCTTCCTTCAATAAGACTGCAACCCTCATGAGTTATCTTTACCCTTCAGCTGCAGAACATTGATTTAATGATATTTACTGTTCTGCCACTAGAAGACTCCACTCCTGAGTTGGCCCGTTACATGCTGTCAGTCCATCTATCATAATAGTTCTACCCTTCACTGTTTCCAAATACTGCTGCCAAGTGCTGCGACTTCTAAACTACCATAACATGTTAACTTACGGACATTCCCTGTTAACCTTAGTGTTTTTAATTTCATGCCCAAGCTACCAACAAAAAACATTTAACGATCCACAAACTAGGGAGGATCTGCTTCTAATCCACATTCAATGCTGATCATTTCATAAATGACTATCAATTTGCAGGTTTTAATGGTTAATCTGCACCTCTGTGCAATCGTCAGCCTACCAGGGATCCCAGTTTAAAAATAGGAATGTTGCTAATCCCATTTCAAAACATATGGAGAAGAAGTGTCACCCGTGCCCCTAGTAACCTAGTAACAATGCACACAGTACGCAAACAAGTTCTGCAGAACACGGTGGGTCACGCGACTCGAGTCTGGGAAAGAGTGGAAGCCAAACCCTGCTGATGATGTTTTGCCCTTACGCAGGAAGAAAAGGTTGTAGGATAGCAAATTCTTCCTACAAGGTCTTCTTGATAACAGAACCTGTGATTTGGAAAGTATAACAGTTTCTTTTTGGAATTGTTCCATCCCATAGTTTATGGAATTGCTGTCTGATGCCTCGACAACAGTGCATTTTGCTGTGATATCCACCGAGCAGCACAGGTGAAAGGGTAAATCCTGAGCTGCAGAGTAGATATACAGTACATTAAATAGAAATTACTGAACCCTTGACTTGCTTGAAGAGCAGTGCTTTAACCAATCTACTCCTTCTTAAAGTGGTGGTTCACATTTCAGTTAACTTGTTATAGGATAGCTAATTCTAAGCAACACTTCAAATGACCTTCATTATTTCTTTTTTAATAGTTTTTGAAGTATTTTTCTTTTTATTCTGACTCTTTCCAGCTTTCATATGGGGGTCACTGACCCCATCTAAAAATAAATTATCTGTAAGGCTACAAATATTTTGTTATTGCTTCTTTTTATTACTCGTCTTTCTATTTAGGCCCTCTCCTATTCATATTCCAGTCTTTCATTCCAATTCTAGACAACTTTATCCCTTTATTCTTTTTACTGGTTCTGACTCTTGAGTCAATGTAACCAAAGTCATTTCTATTCTAGGTATGTTAATAAACTGACATCTGCTACATGTTTTCAGTGATCAAAACCATAAGCACTGAGAATATTTAAGGGGTTGCAAGGGGTTCACTACATAATTCTGACAGTGCTCTGGTAGCATTGATTTAGTTTAGAGCTAGGGGTACTTTTCTTGTTTGACCACTAGAGCAGAGAACACACCTAGGAAGTTCTGGAAGGATGAAGCCCAAGGGTGTAAAAGGAAGGAGGGATCAAGGCCAGGGGTGGGAAGAAAATCCCCTGGAAAGACACCTGTGAAATTCACCCCCATAGTTACTGCCTGCACATATAAACAGAGACATATACAGTATACTGTCATCAATAGCAATTTACCATTACAAATAATGATAAAAACCTGTCCAGAATGTACTGTATATTGGATTTTTGCTTAGAAATACAAATATATATAAATTATGCAGCCACAAAGAAGAGCAGGAAGGGGAGCAAAGTCACGGATACATTTTTCTTGCAGTGTATAGAACTGACACAGCAGCACTGACGACTTTTCCAGTTAATATGACAAGCTCAGTTCTCTGGCTCTTTTCTTCAAGCAACACAGGGAATGGGTTCTACCGAGAAGTAACAGAACAGAAGCTTCATCAGTGACACTAACAAATGCCACAATGTCTCTTCTGTAGAAAGTCTTAAAGTGACAGGAGAAATGTTTAAAAAAACATGGATTCATGGAGATGTTATTTAAGTAAACTATGATAGGTTAAAAAATATATTAATGCTCCATTATTTCTAGTGTTGTGTGGGTTGGCCTGGGACCCATGGGTCCTTTCTTGATGTTAGAAATGGGCAGGTCAAGCAGGAGTCGATTGAGCAGCTGTGCTGGCTAGGTTTGGGTTGGGAGGGCTCAGGTTAGCGTCGGATTCAGGTTGATTTTTTGCTGACCCACACATCACTACTGTACCTCATCACTTGCCTTAGTAACGGGACTGGCTGCACCTCCTGATGCTGCTCTCGGCACCAAGCCTCAGATTTTGCATGTGGCATTGGGTACAAAGCAATATCCCCCGGGACACAAATGCTTGGTGAGCACTAAGAGGGTGCCCCAAGTTCTCTAGCACTTTCACGACAGAGAATAATCAGTATCTGCCTATGATGGTCATTTACTTATGGGAAAGCACTGTGTAAAGTGCAAAAAAACAGCCACAATCTGCCATTTTTTTCAGTTTGCATGCTGCCTTCCTCTGTCCCAGAATTGCCACAATTCAGAGATCTGCAAATGCAGGTTATTTGGCAGAAGTGTATTTATATGGGGTGGCATGTAAACCCCCCCCCCCATTAGGTGACTGGATTTGTAGTTGAAGATTAAGAGAAATGCAGCAGTATGTACAACATATAAATGGGATCATTTACTTATTGGATGACAGCATGCAAAAAAAACATTATGCCCCTGATTATAACTGGAAATATTGCTTCGACATGCAAGTTTCACTTCCAAAACTTTTAACTGGTTCTGATGGTGTGCCAACTGAGTACAGACGAGTTAGCTGCAATGCAGATTATACTAAAGCAAAGAGCATCACATATGCACAGGTACTAAATTACGGACACCCATTGAAACCAGTCAGATTTTTGCTTTTGTTCTATTACTTGTGCTAGTTTAATTGGCAAAACAGTAGATGGTAGAATGTAAATAGTAAATAGTAGAATGCCTTAGTGTGAATATTTCTGTATTGCTGCACAGTGAATGCATTTATGCATGCAAAAAATATGTTTGGGTTTTTTTTGTATTTAGTATTTTTATAGAATTTCCTTTGTGCTCCATACAACATCTTTTTCCTTGCTTTTTTGTGAATACAGTTTTGAGTTCCAGCCAGGCCACTAGCTGCAAGGAGCTTCCTATATTCTTTCCGTGTCTCTGGGGGGTTAATGTTAAGTACTACCCAATGAAACTGACCCTATAAAGCCAAACCAACTAGGCACTTTATAAATATCAAAGACACACTATAATCTCTCTATTCTCTATAATCTCTATTAAGCACATATTTTAAACTTCTCCCACGTAAAAGAAAATTATCCATTTGCCCTCAGATTCCTGTATTGTGTGTGATTTGTACAGATGAACCAATATTACTGAATCAGTTCCAGATAAGGTAGGTAACCTCATTTTTTAGCTGTAAACTATTCTGCATCTAGGATGGACTGAGCAGAGAAATGTAATATGATTACAGTGACATCTAGTGGTCAGTGATAGGATAATGCTCTGGGCTGAACTGCTAACATGAGGCCTCATTTACGATGCCTCCAACTCACTGCAGTCCTCTGTGTTCCATGCGCATGGCTTTTGAACTGCATTAATCAGTGCAGGATCAACATAGGCACATAGGTGCTCTTGAATCTCATAGTTTTCATTGCTGCCTCCTCCTATCATATCTTTGCTTCACGCCATACCCAAAGCCACGGCTGCAGGATTCACGGGAGAAGAGATTTTGGAGTAAGTAATGGGGCAGTGGAACCTGGAAGATTTTTAAAGTAAGTAAAAATAAGAATAGCATTAGGAAATCCGATAATTCTGCTTTAATATTAGTTGAATCTGAGTGAAATAATACTAATAGTAAGATACTTTCTCAGACAAGTGCCACCTCATGATACAGGCACAGAGTCTTGCAGAACAGCGAAGACAGGAACATTTAGGGGGAAATTTACTAAAGGGCGAAGTGGCTAACGCTAGCGAAAATTCGCCAGTGTGATGTCATTTTGGCACCTCGCCGATTTACTAAAGGGTGCTGACGTAAATTCGCTAGCAAAGTAGACATACTCTAGCGCTAGTTCGCACCCTAACACCAGGCGAAGGGAAGTAACTACGCTAATTCACTAACTTGCAGATTTTACTGAACGTTACCTCTTGCGCCAGACTTGACTTCGTCAGCTCAGACAAGGCAAAGTGGAGGAGAGGATCTTCAAAAATAGTTGTAATTTCTCAAAAAACGCTGGCGTCTTTTACATTTTTCAGGGTGATAGGCTGAAAAAGATCGAAAAATGTTTTTGGGGTACCCTCCTTCCCCCCTACATTTCCTAACATATGGCATCTAAACTATACAGTGGGCACATGTGTAGGGCAATATAAGGATATATTTAATAAATGTTTCTCAGGCTTGTGTAGTGTAATGTAGTTTATGCTGCTATATATACAGTATGTCCAGTGTACTTTAACTTGGCGCCGTATGCAAATTAAGCATCGCTACCGTAACTTCGCTTTGCTTGACGAATTAGCGCTAGCGCAACTTCACTACCTTTAGCCTCCCTCGGCCCAACTTCGAATTTTAGTGAATTTGAGCAACCCTGGCAAAACTACGCCTGGCGAAATGTGGCAAAGCCATCGCTAGCGCATTTTCGGGGCTTAGTGAATTTGCCTCTTAGATTCTTATATCCTGATTAACAGCGCCGATTCTGGGGCTGCTGCCGCCTGAGGCAGCAGCCCAGATGCCGCCCCCCTCCTCTTCCGCTCCGCGCTTAAAAATTAGCGTCGGAGCGGGTTTCAGGGGGCAGTATCGCTAGTGCATTGAGCGCAATAGCGCTCTTTGCACTAGCGGAGCCGAATTTCCGGGTTAAAACCCGGAAGTTCGGCTCTTAAAGTTACAAGAGGCGGCTTTTTGCCGCCCCTTGTAACTGGCCGCACACTGCCGCCTGAGGCAAGGGTTTCACCTTGCCTCATCGCAGAAGCGGCCCTGCTGATTAAGGCCTAAGTTTATGAACAAAAAAAAATGAGAACAGAATCACCTGTACTAGTGGAGCTACACCCAGACAAGGCAGAGAAAATTACAAAAAACATTTTTTATTGAATCCTAATGCAAAAATACCCACAACACATCTTAAAATAGTCCACAGTAGGGGGCAAATTTACTTATGGTGGAATATCGAGGGTTAATTAACCCTCGATATTCGACTGTCGAAGTTAAATCCTTTGACTTCGGATATCAAAGTCTAAGGATTAAGAGCTTTCCGTTCGATCGTTCGAACGATTTTTGTTTGACCTAAAAAACATTAAAAAGCCTATGGGGACCTTCCCCATAGGCTAACATTGACTTCAGTAGCTTTTAGGTGGCGAACTAGGGGGTCAAAGTTTTTTCTTAAAGAGACAGTACTTCGACTATCGAATGGTTGAATAGTCTAACGATTTTTAGTTTGAATCGTTCAAATCGAAGTCAAGGTCGAAGTAGCCCATTCGATGGTCGAAGTAGCCTAAAACATTTGAAATTGGAAGGTTTTTTCCTCTATTCCTTCAATCGAGCTAAGTAAATGGGCCCCTAAGTGAATCATGGACTCCATAGTTCATCAAGATAAGCACAATTATAAGTACTTGGGTACATAATAGATATGCCCAAGGCAGTACACAATTCACAGCTGTTTTATTGTAACAAATGTACCAACAAGAGCACATGTAAATTTTCTTTATGCACTAAACTAACCAAAACGAAACACTAAACCTATAAATTTTAGACTGGACATACACCGTTAAATAGTTCCCACCATCACCACCGGTAAAGTCCCATAAAAAATGATCCCAAGAAAATTGGCCCACTACACATTTCTCCCTTTCAGGCATGGTAGGTGTGAATGACTCTTGTTGGTACATTTGTTACAATATTATGGCCGTGAATTGTGTGCTTGGGCATATCTATTATGTACCCTGGTACTTAAATCTGTGCTTGTCATTGAAACGGATGGTTCACCTTTAAGCATGTTATTAAATGACAAATTGTACGCAACTTTTTAATTCATCTTCATTTTCTCTTTTCATAGTTTTTGAATTATTTCTGTCTTTTACCAGCTTTCAAATGTGGGTCACTGACCCCATCTAAAAACAAATGCTCTGTAAGACTACACATTTAGGGGGTTATTTATCAAGGTCTGAATTTATCTCAATATCGACACCGAATTATTCAGAGTTTTCCCATTGACTTTTATGCAACCTCGACAGGTTTGAGATGCCGTGTTTTTATATTCTGGCTTTTTAGTCCTCGGGGTTTAATAAAGTCTGAAAAATTTTTGATTTTTTTAAAAGTCAGATTTTATTAAAAAAAAACCCCACGAATTCTTCAGATTTCGGGTATTCGGAGCTTAGTAAATAACCCCCTTATAGTTACTGCTGCTTTTTATTAATTTTCTTTCTATTTAGGCTCTCTCCTATTTATGTTCCAGTCTCTTATTCAAATTAGCGCATGGTTACTAGAGTAATTTGGACCATAGCAACCAGATTGCTGAAATAGGAAACTAGAAAGTTGCTGAAAAAAAACACAAATTATAATAAAAGAAAACCTGGGAGGTTGACAACTCTGGATTTTAGTGGGCTCATACTCAGCCAGAAATATAACATACCAGTTCCCATTTTAAAAGAGTAGCATTGTATATATAGTTATTAAATAGTTAGACTGTGCTTTAAACCAGATGGGCCAGATTTTCCTTAGTTACCTCAGAGTTCCATGACCTGTAGCAAAGCACTTGATCAAAGGCATTATATGGTCAGGAAATACCTTCATGAGTTCTATTATCCTATTATTAAACAATACATAGGCGGTACATTATTTTCTATTTATTTATCATCCTTCAGTGTAAAAAAAAAAATACAAATATAAGCACAAATTACAAATAGAAGCACATTTTTCAGTAAAGATATGATCTGCCCCAGAAAGTCTGGTCACATACATACTACAGATATCAACATCCCATCATCTCTATCATTCACTGGTGGACAGTAGTCTTTCCACTTTCTATGGACCAGCAGATGACTTTGCATGCCTTTGGCTGACTAAAGCCGCACTCTGTGATACAGTATATTCTTATTTGTCACTTCAAATATATATATCTAACGTGTCTGACTTTAGTGCCATCATCGGGTGCATAATATGTAGTGCTGTCTCCAGTGTCACCTAGAAAAGACAGTGCTGTTTCAAACCCATAAAAATTGCTCAACATGCTTTGTGTTTCCCAGCACTTCATTGGAAATAGAGGAACGCCCAAAAGCACAAAGCAGGGGGCATCCAGGCACTTGAAAAACTCCACAAGGGCCACCAGAAATGATATTAAAAAATATTATTTATTGTAGATTAAAAAAAGATCAATATCTCAATTGGCCCTAAGCATTTCGCAGCCCCCAGGGCACTTAATCATGGGCACTTACATATTTATAACCAATGAAAAACAAAATGAATACATAACCCTACAACAGTAACATAAGAACATCATACCTCATATATACACTTAAAGGAGAAGGAAACTATTTTGGCGCAAAACCTCTCCCCCCTCCCCCCCTGTTAGTCACCCCTCCGTGCAGGTCGTCTCTTGCTGAGTTCACGGGCGCCATCTTCGTCCGAGAGTTTGGCGGCGCATGCGCAGTAGGAGGCATTTCCTGGTTGGATCTACTGCGCATGCGCCCGAATTTCACAAAGTTTTCTATTTCTTTTTTCGCAAACTTCATTACTTTCGGCACATGCGTAGTAGATCCAGCCGGCAAATGCCTCCTAATGCACATGCACCGTCAAATACAGGAAGAAGAGTGATCGGACGAAGATGGTGCCCATGAACTCGGCAAGAGAGGACCTGCACGGAGGGGTGACTAACAAGTTAGGGGCATTTGCCCGGGGGGGAGGAGTTTTGCTTTATTAAAAAACCTTAGCTTTGTATATTGAATATTGTAAGCATAAACCAAGTAGAGACCAAAAGTACACTAGACATATCGGCAAGAATACACACAGATGCCCACATATTGGATAAGAAGAGTAGGAAAGATTTAACAGACTGCACAAATGGGTGGAAAGAGTATATCTCATTAAATATGATTAATGTAATGGGAATTTATGTAATAGTCCTTCAGCGGTTCCTCCTCGTACATCACATTGATCTATGGGAAAACACAGTGGCCTCAGTGTCAAGGAACTTTGCACCTGCTGCTGGGTCGGACACACGTATGATACGAGTATATAGCAATCCTACACCTTGTGCTGCCAGTTACATACACGGAGAGTAAAGCGACTTCCCTTGGATGCCCTCAGGGTACCACCTGCTGTGCTGTGGGGATGAGGGTGCTGCACTCAGGCGCTGGAAGGCTCGGGGCACATCTAGAAAACGTTGTGAGTTTGGAGCATCAGTCAGCAGCCGGCAGGATCCAGCAGCAGAGAGCCAGGGAGGAGAAAGCGAGCACCGCTGGATGGATGGTCGCCCTGTCGCCTTTTCTGAAGAGGAGCGGAAGCAGAGTTTTTGTAAGTTATTTCTTAATAAAGACTTTGTGATTTTAAACTATAATTTGCCTAGGTCTTTTTTATTCGTTGTGTACTAACAAATTTTTTTTTGAAAAAAAATTGATGTTACTGGCCCTTTAAAAACAATTGGAGAGGAGGTGACATGGTGAATAACACCCTGCAGAGAGAAAGTTGGTGGATCCACAGGTTAAAATCTTTGTCTCCCCATGGCCTAAACATTGATCCTAATCCTAGAGCCTTTCTAACGTGAGGGGTTTTAGGTTTTAATGTATTTTATGTTATGTTGCAACAAGGTACACGGGATGTTACTAGGAGATAGATATGTTGTGAGGGAAAGGTGTTCTGGGAACAATAAAGTTTTCAGACTTGGAACATTGTGGGTAAAAGAAGCAACTATCCAGAAATAAGGACATTGCTCATTGGAAGAAGCCAGATGGCGAAACGCGTCAGCGGTGACACAGGGGTGTGAAAGCAGCAGCCGGAGACCCGAGACAAACTTGGTGGAATACAAAAGACGCTAAAGGACTCGGATCACCAGACGGATGTGCTGCATTGATTTTAAAGCAGTTTTAAATTGTTTCAAAGCTTTCACACATGTCGCTTCATTTTACCCACTAAGGATGTGAGAAGATTAAAAGTGAACTGGAACACTTACCTATTTCAAAGCCTGCCTTTAACTCACCTCTTGTAAGTATGATCACCTGCCAAACTCACTAGGAACCAGATTGTGGGCTCTTGTCCAACTACAGCTAGACACTACGGGTACAATTTCAACCATCTAATACCCTTCATTTTTAGGGGACTGTATTTCACAGGATAAATATACCTTAAGGTGGCACGCAACAAATTTGGGTATGAATTAGCACTTATAAAAGTTTTTAAAGTATATGTGAAAATTTATTATTTTTCTTATTTGTCTTTTTTTCCCCTCAATGGCTTTTTGAGATATACAGCAGTCTCTCTTTGAAAAACATTCATTGATATGCCTTTACTTGGGTTTTTATTTTGAATATAATCATTTCTCACCTATGGGGCCATGTATCCCAAGGTTCCAGCCCAGCCAGTGATGGTATCATCTGCAAAGAAATTATATTTAGCCAGGCCAAAATCTGAGATTTTAGAATGGCCATCTTGATCCAGCAGAATGTTGTGGAGTTTGATGTCTCTGTAATATAGAGAATAAAGGAGTTATATAAAAAAAGGCTGCTGATCTGCAAAGTAACCTGTGTGTGGCCTCTGATTTCTGTACAGAAATGAAGAAATCTATACTGACCGATAGATGGTCCCCTTGCTGTGCAGGAATTGCAGGCCATATATCAACTCTACAGTATAGAACATTCTAAATAGGGAAATATCAGTTAACTTCATGAAGATTATCCTATAATACACTACCTTTCTATTAAGAAAATTAATAATAATTAACTACAAAGTTTCCTAGTATCAAAATGTACTTAGTACATTGTTTTGTTCCATACAACACTTTAATTATCGGTTTATAAAGAATTTATATGGTTACAAAACAAAACAAACGTTTTTGTCTTATCAACACATTTGCAGCGGCAATAAGATTTAGTGAATTTTTGTACCCACTCTATTAGCTATCGACTTATATAAGCAAATGAATATGTATATGTAACACCCTCTTGGCGACCCCCCTGGTGCCAAGGTTGTACATTCTTACCAAACACCAGTGCAGATTTTTTCTTATTTGCAAGGTGAAAGGGTACTGGGAAATTCTTCTCAGGCAGTGCCTCCACCTGATGGGATCTGTGAATACACCTGTGGGTGGCCCCATTAGAAAAAACATTCAACAGACACTTTGCTTTATAAAAATATCAACTTTATAATAATGACAGTGCAGATTAAAGGGTAAGTAAAACTGTCATAGTACAATTATGCATTCAAATAGCATGACCCACTACCCTGGGAACCCTGTAACAGTCCAGTCCAGGCACTTCTCTACCAGGCAAATTCCCACACTACTCCATTGGCAAATACAGCGTCCCTTATCCCTAATGAGCACAATTGGTCCCAGGTAGCGCTAGTACCCAAATACCTCTCCTCACTGAACCAGGTACTTACTCCCACATGGCAGGCATTAACAAAGTCTGTGTCACAAACGGAAAACAAGCTGGATCCTCTCTTTTTCTACCCTCCCCATGGCACCACTCACCCTGGGAATTCAATCAGATGGGTAGGCTCATCCAGAGCTGGAGCAGGCATCCACACCGATGAAATCCATTCCAGGAAGCACATACAGCTTGCTTTAGCCTCCAAACATAGCTCCCTGCACTGTCCATAGCGCAAGCACACTCCCAGCCAATATGTGGGTTCTGGCAAATGCCAGAGGGGCTGCTGTATGGTTCCATAAAAAGTTACCATATAGTAGGCTGGTAGGGGGCTGTTTGGGCCACCTTTTCTGTAAAAAAATACCGGCCTTGCTATATATCTTTTTTCCCTATTAATAACATTGGGATTAACCATAATTTTTACTGGCCAGGCCAGTAAAATACCGGCCAGGTGGCAACCCTATGTAATTGGAATGGCAGGGCCTATTTTGACTCCCAGTCCAGGCCTGCTCCCAGCACTATCTATAGCGCGAGCATTCCAAGTCCAGATTTGGGAATCAGGAGCTCAGACCCTCCTTGTCTTTCTCCCAGGCATGGGGCTGTGACACCCCAGCCTCAGAGGCCTCCTGCCTCTAAATCTTGGCTGCTGAAATCACTCTTTCTTCAGTGAAGTAGTATCCAGCTGTAAGACAATAATGGCTTTGTGAGCACATGGCTGTCCTATTTATAGTAAAGTAGTGCAGCAGCGACACCTAGTGACATCCTCCGGTATCTGCCAAGTGATTTCTCTTTACCTTTATCCCCCCTTCTCCATTTCTCCTCCCTGCAGCACTCATCTGGATCCCGCTGCTCCTCTGGACTCCTCACTCTCTTATTCTTGGTCTTTCCCTTTTTACATATGGGTTACTAAGATGGAACCCTGAATTTACCATCAAGTCTGTGCTGGGTTCTTAAACTTATGACATACACGTATGTCATACCTTATCGGCTATATACGTATGTAGGATACAGTTTATAGTATAATTTTTTATGAGCACTTATAGGTATTTTGTGATCTGGCTTTAGTGTTTATAACCCTCGGAATGGCAATCTATAGTTTCTGGTAAATTGCAATAAACAGACACTATTATTGGGCTGGTGGGGGCTGTTTGGCCTTTTTCCAGCACCTATTTTAATTTTCAGTACAGCTCTGATCCCATTTATCTGTGGACTATTTGATTACTTGAGCTATGATTTTACATCTGAAGAGGGACAAATATGCTTAAAAATCTAGTGAAGTAATAAAGTTAAAACTATAATGAATAGATGCTTCAAATGGTTATAACTATGTTCCCCTCCTTTTCGATACAAACAAAGCAAGATTTACAACTGAAACGTGATAAGCATCATGAGATAAAGGGGGTTATTTATCAAAATCCGAAACTTCACTATTTTCTCAAAACTACTCCAACCAAATCCACACAGACTTTCTCCCCCTATTTATCAATTAATTTTTCCTAAAATTTATTGTGCAGGAAAAAACTCAATAAAATAGTAAAAAATTTGAATCATGCAAATTTTTCAGGTTTGACGCTCGAAACCTCTGACTTGGATCCAAAGCCTGAAAACCACAAAATATTGGGATTATTGACTCCTACATGATCTCCCCAGGTCTGATTTGTATTACATTCCAGTTTATGGGTGTTTTTTTTCCCGCAGTGAAATACAGCAAAATATTTTGCTCTATTACTGACATTCATTAATTAATGTATATTTAAAACTTTTAAAAAGATTTTGGATTCTGTTTTCTTCACCCCTTTTGCATGACAGCAGCGTGCCACCCTGGCTTGCTAGAAATGGAGCACAGTATAGTCCATAGTGATTATTGTGTATTAACTATATTTAGAACTCCTGGGCCAACATTGGTTCATTATGTATCTAAACAAGCTCCAATACATGATGGAGATTTATGATGATCTTGTAAAACACAAAACAGAACATTAATAATGTATGGAACTGCATGGAAATGTTCTTCTGGAATGGAGTTGAATATTCCATGTTATAATTAAATATTGTTCCCAAAGTAATATTTTTAACAAAGGTCCCCTTTTTTATAATTTTTTTTTGACATTTCAAATTCTCAGACACATTTGCCTAATTAGCTTTTGCTTGGCTTTGTCTGTAACAGGGATGAGCAGTCTCTTAGCCACATATGGGAAATGTTTTAACAATCAGTGTCCGAAGCTTTGATTAACTTAATTTGTCACACTCAGAAATTACTTGCCTGCATGCTATTCCCTGGGAGAGACATACAAGCCACTCCACCTGATACATAACACTTTGATCCTATACACATTTATGTTTTACTTCTGGGATGAAACCAAGAGTACTGTCTTGCTTTTGTAATAGGGAGACAAATACAAGAGGTCCTCTGAACTCAACCCGTTCCAGCTATAGTCAGGTGATCCCAGTGGTGGTCAATAAAAGGGCAACCATGTTTGGGGGTTTTAACCTTGAAAGCAGCAAGTAAGTTGGAGGTAAAACTTAGTCCCCCGTGTAAAATGTATAATGAAGCAATAGAATTCTTAATGAATCAGATGCATTTTTAGTAGCCACATGCACATAATGCCTCAATGTCTTAAATATATTGATAATGGGTTTGTATTTGTCTGTGTGAATTTTGTGGACACAGGCTCATTACACCCCTGCTTAATGGTTTATAAATTGTTGTTGAACACGACTTTCCATTTTTTGTATTTTTTGTATATATATATATGTATATATATATATATATATATATATATGTTCATATTAACTGCAGGCACGATTGAGAAATCTGTACTATATGCATTGGATTTAGTTAATTTAAAAGATAACACCTCACACACACATACACACCTTTATGTGGTACTGATTGTTGGTAGGAGGGTATAGCGCTTAGTCAAGTTACCTCTTCTGTCAACCATTTACTGCAAATTCATTTCTGGTGAGGATGCACACTTTCACAAACAATTCAAGCAAATTCCGAATCCAAACTTGAAGAAAGTAGTGGCATCATGTAAAAAATATTGTCATTTTCAAGTTGGCAAATACTGTAAAGGCAATTTATATTAAGGGTTTGGAATCTGCATACTCTGAATTGGTCCAAAAAGTGCTGAGATATGGCTAAATCTCAAACTACCTCTGGATTGGTTGCATTCCTAATTTCTATTAAGAATGGAACTGTAAGGGGCCCGAAGGCTCAGCCAGGAGTAGCGGACCTAGGAGGAAGCACCAGTCCAATAGTTCGAAGTACAGGCAAATGTATGGAATAAGAGTGGTCAAAGTCCAGGCAATATGGTCGGTTCAGGCAGCAAAGGTTCAGAATACGAAGTCAGGCAAGGGTCAATACACAGGATCAAGAATGATAAACACAGGAAGCGCACCCAGGAACTCACGAGGAAGAACCTATAGTAGGGCACAGTCTGCAGTGCTTCAGCGTCTTTTATAGGCCTCCTTTGGCATCAAAACGGACACAGTGACGTCATGATGCTGGCGTCCTATGCATGCGTTTTGACGCTGGCGTCCATTCTGACGCCGACGCTTCGGCGCCGGCGACCAATCCGACGCTGGCAAATCTTCTGACGCTGGCATGATGTCACAGAACTGCGACCAAAAGGAAGCACATGGGGAACGCCGCCATCTTGGGACGCCAGGTAAGAACTCCTTACAGGAACATATTCAAATTGAGTTACTGAAATCGACTATTGAGTATAAAAATCTATAAGGCAAATATACTTTTAAAGCAGATAAATAGTTGCTGGAAAGCAAACCTCAGTTGTTATAGGACATAATGATTATTGACCTTGCCCTCCCCAGGATGGATACTTTTCCCATAAAAAATGGTACAATAGTAATATACAAACTGTACATTTCAAGAAGGCAATTACCCAGCCTATCCTGTTATATTCCCTACAACATATACTGCAATTTATCATTAATCATTCAATGGACTCACATGCTAATAATATTAAATTCCATTATGTGATATCCTGTAAAAAGAGGATGGTTTTCTAATATATTAGTACTGAGTGCTTTATAGAAGAAAACAAATTAATGGTAGTTGTTTTAAGGAATTGGCTTGGCAACCCTTGATAAACCACCTGCAATTCATCGCTCTGAAAAATGTCTTTCATTATCCTTTCTCATAAGGCTGTGGTCAGACTGGGCTTTCTGGACCCACTGGAAACCTCACCACAAGGACCCCTTATGCCTCCTGCTGCCATGTCTGCTCTGTGCTGACTTCTGCATGCAGAGCCTGGGTATTCATTGAGTCAGGTGTGTTGGGTTCTCCTAGAGGTTGGGGCCTACCAAGATTTCTCCTGGTGTCCCAGTGGCACAGTCTGACCCTGGCTGTGGTGCGCAAAACTATATTTGTAATCAAAGCGCCATAGCTCTTAAAGGAGAACTAACCCCTAAAAAGGAATATGGTTAAAAATCCCATATTTTATGAATTGAACTTATTGCACCAGCCTTATTGCACCAACCTAATTTTCAGCTTCTCAAGAGCAGCAATGATCCAGGATTTCAAACTTGTCACAGGGGTCACCAACTTGGAAAGTATCTGTGACACTCACATGCTCAGTGGGCTCTGAGCAGCTGTTAAGAAGCTATGCTTAGGGGTCATCGCAAATTCTCAAGCAAAAAACGAGGTTTGTCTGTAATATAAGCTGATGCTTTGTGTGCTGCCATGTAGAAATTATCTGTATTAATTATTAATCAGCCTTATATTGTGACATTTATATTCTATGTGTATATTGTGAATTAGTCCCTAAGCTCAGTAAGTGACAGCAGCACAGAGCATGTGCAGTGAATCAGCAGAAAAGAAGATGTGAAGTTACTAGAGGGAATCTTTGGAGACACAGATCTTTACTGCTAAAGGCCTGTGGATGCCTTGGGCTGGTACAGAAGCCCAAAACATAATGTACAATATTTCTAGCCTACTTCTTAAGTTAAGCTTTAGTTCTCCTTTAAGGAGCAGCAAATAAGCACAAAATTGAGCTCACATAAAGGTGGTGCAAGCAGAATTATGTCTCTCAGAATCTTTTCCCTGACTATATATGTATATATTCAATAATAGAAAAGGAAGTTGCATAACAGTTTTCCCTGTTGTTCATGTTCCTTCATTAGGATCTAAAACCATTGCTGCAAGCTCCAATCTCATCTTAACATTCTGAAGTGGCGGCCATCAGATAACAAGAGCGGCCAGCAGGCCAGTGTAAAGAGCTGATTATCACTGGTGTCAAAATAAAAAGAAAAGGAAAGAATGAGACGAGATGTGAAAGAGACACTTTAGTAGTCCCTTTCATTTATTCCTCTGGCGGAAGTTAGAAAAGCAGAAGCCTCAATACCTCATTAAGAGATTGTGAAACACAAGAGAATGTGTTGGGTCTTCCAGGGAAACAAAATCTCTGGATGTGCCAACAATATTGTGCTAAGTGTCTCCTCACAATCACTCTTTTCAGAGATAAACATATGGTAGAGGGTTTGTTTAAAGAAAAACACAAGAGATGGCAGATAAAGGAAATAAAGAAAAACCTAAATACTGTTCAGTAAAAAAACAAAACCCATAAAGGGTTATAGTGCAAAAATTGTCAAAAATAAACACTTATTGTCTTAGAAAAGGCCTATGCATTTTGGGGGATTCCTGCTTAACTCAGAATTTTTTTTACGCTGACTTGTGTATATAGAAACAGTTGGGATTTTATTATGTTGCTAATGGTGCCTAGAGCATGACCTTCTAATGTTTGATTTGTGGAGACAATATCTAGTTCCGGCCTGTGTGGACATGAATAGGTTCCTTTAGTTCAGAGTATAGCTACCCTACACATACAGGGGGTTATTTACTAAACTGAATTTATCTCATATTTTATTTTAAAATATACACACTCAAACTCCCATGCCTGATTTGACCGTATTTATTTATTTAAAAAAAATAGAATTTTTTGGTTTGAGAAAAAAATTGATAATTTTTTTTAGTTTCCCTAGAATCTTTTTTAACAGAATTTTCCCCTGAATCTCTAGATTTTTTGAGTGTTTTTGCCCGAAACCCCTGAATTTTTCAGATTTTTAGGCTAAACTCAGCACAAACCACAATATCTTCAAATTGAGATTGTTGCCTCTCCCATTTATTTATACATGACCTCAACAAGTCTGAGATGGCGGATTTTCAGATATGGGCTTTTTCAGGCATGGGGGTATTTTTTTACAGGAAAAATTTCAGTTTTTGTCCCAAAAAGTCCAACCAGATAAATTTGTAGTTTAGTAAATGTAACACCAATCTGGGCTATCCACACCACAGGTTCTTATGATGCAAACAAAGAACTGTTTATTAGTCATAGACAATGTCCTCAGGTTTACTCACATCACAGTGGATCAGAGGAAAAAGGCACAGGCACATCACATGCAGCTTTAAACGTGATGACACTCCCTTAGGACAGACTTGGCAGGTATCCCACTTCACCTCTGTGACATATTCCGGTAGTGGTCTCTGGATCAACCTCAGGGCAATCATCTCTCCTGATTCCCTCTCCGCTGGGATCCCTATACTACAGGCAATATGGCCTGGAAGAGAAACCTCAACCTCATCTATCACTCCTGCGTTGGAGCTCAGAACTGCTCTTTTTAGCTCAACCCTGACTATCTTACACTCCTAGGAACTACACCTGCCACTTTGTATTCCTCATTCACAGGGTTGCCTGGTCCCTGACTTGGACACATGCCTTTCTGGGCCTTGCTCCACCCAGGCTCCCCTGGGCACACCCAGCTGGATCACCATCCAGAGGCCAAAGAAGAAGAGGCCACTCCTTACACACACTATATTGCAGTGAGGCAGGAAGTTGTCATTACCCCTCTTTGCCAATCACACTAAGAAAAGGGAGGGGCCTTAAAGCCATAGGGGCAGATTAACCCCCCTATGGGCACATAAATAACCCCCTTAAAGGAGAATTCAACCCCTTACCTAAATAATCTATGTAACACACTCCTAGTGCTATGACACAAGGCATAATGTATTCACAAATGTTTCCTACTGATTTGGTTCTACACACACCTCTGTTTGTTTACTCTTTATGCACATACTTAACTGAGCAAGATAAATACATATCATAAGCAATACATATCATAATTAGCTACTAGCAGCACAATGCAAAAATCTTAACAAATAATGTATGAAATATATTCAAACGATACACTTAAAAAAGCATTGCAAGGTATACTAAGATATCTAGAGCTCTAGAGCTGAAAAAGGAGAAAAGGCACAGGATACACAGCGTGTGGTGGTTTTCCTTAAAAATGCCAGTTGTCACTTGGGCGCGCAGCACACACTTCCAGGTTTTACAAAATTCAAACTATTTAAAGGTGTTTTGAATCCAAATTCATTACCCGTTGTTAGGTTCTACTTGCTAGTATCCTATGTGTGATTTTCTTATGATTGATTTGTGGTTTTGCTCCCTGCTTGTCCCTGCTTGTCTGATTATTCTGAACTCCAACTGCCAATATTATCCCTTGCCTGCCTGAGTATCCTGAATTCTGTTAATCCTGACTCATGCCTACCTGACGATTCTACCGGTATTGACCCTTGCCTGTCTGACCTTGCTTGAACTTTGCCCAACCTGGGACTTTCCTGATCTTCATACCTTAAGTGTACTATTAAATGTAAAATGTAAACATTAAATTAACCCAATAGGTTTTTTTTTGGCTTCTATCTTAGTTTGGATACTGTTTTTGTTAGAACCGAGAAAAAAAAAATCAGTTTTAAAAATTTGGATTATTTGATTATAATGGAGTCTATGGGAGCCGGGCTTTCCGTAATTTGGAGCTTTCTGGATAAAGGGTTTCTGGTAGTGATGGGCGAATTTGTCCAGTTTGGTTTTGCCATGAGTTTCGCGAATTTCCAGCGAAATTCACAAAACAGGGGCGAAAAATTAGCGAAATGCAGATTTTGACACCAGCGCCCATAAAAGTCCATTAATCGTTGCTGGCGTCGATTCCGTCACCAGTGTAAAAAAAAAAAACGTTAATGCTGGCGAATTTTCTCTGCAAATTCTGCGGCGGCAAAACGTGCAAGTGTGCCGCGAAATGGCGACTGTCGAATAAATTCGTCCATCACTATATTCTGGATAACGGATACCTTACCTATAAAAGGTATATATGATTATATTATATAATACTATAATTATATTATAAATTCATAGAGCAATTTTTTTTTTTGCTGGGGTCAGTGACCCCTTTTTATATAATGTGGGGAGTGTTGTCAGAGACCTTGACAAAGCCAAATGGAAAATAAGACTTTAATCAGGAAAAGACGGAAGGTCGTGATTGGGACAGGTGGGAGTAATGTAATAAGTGTCATAGGAAGCAGACTATGATTGGTTAGCTTGCATGCATGCTGAATAGTCAGTGAATATTGTAAAAAAAAGGCAAAGCTATAAAGACGTTTAAATGAAAGCACATACAATAAAACAAAAAAAGTTATCCAGAATGCTCGGGACCTGGGGTTTTCTAGATAATTGATCTTTCCGTAATTTGGATTTCTATACCTTAAGACTACAATAACATCATGTAAACATTAAATAAACTGGTTTTGCTTCCAATAAGGATTAATTATATTCTTAGTTGGGATCAAGTACAAGCTACTGTTTTATTATTACAGATTAAAAGGAAATCATTTTTAAAAAATTGGATAATTTGGATAAAATGGAGTCTATGGGAGACAGCCTTTATGTAATTTAAAACTTTCTGGATAATGGGTTTCCTGATAACGGATCTAGTACCTGTAGTTATAATTCAGCACAAAATGTCCCCCAAAATGTAAAAATATAAAAATAATTTTGTGCTTAGTGCCTCTCTGAAGGAAGGTGTCAGCAATTGTTTTCCCTGATGTAGACTAGTGAGTAGTGACACTGTGGGATAAGCTAAAGGGTTGAACTTGATTGACAGACTTCTTTCAACCCAAAATAACTGCATAACTTCTTTAAAAATCATAAAAATCAGCTGTTGAAGCTTGTAGCCTACTTTACTATCAACACAGGTTCTAACTGTATTACATGGTTCTTTTACTGGAATATTTCAATATTGTATATTAGGAAAGGATATGGCCAAAGGCAGAATAACTGCATTGTGCCCCCAAAATACTGTTTGCACAATTTTTCCCGGCCCACCGGTCCGCAGAAAAATCGTCTTGCTCGAAACTGTTCTGTGGTGCAAAAGATGTTGGTGGCCCTGACCCCAAATATCTGTACAGTGAAATTTCTATTACTACAGTTAGTTAGCCAGGGCTGGATCTGCCTTGAGGGCACTTGGAGGCCAGCGTCCTCCAACGCCCCCTCCCAAAGAATCTTGCACCTGCGCACCCTTTTTTCATACAGGATCACTAGCACCAAGTGGCTAGTGCTCTGGAATCAAGTGCCTCGGTCTTTGTGATCTCGCCCCAAATCCGGCCCTGTAGTTACTAGAGAATAAATGACTGAAAAATCATGGGACAGGAAATGTGCACTGATCAATATGGATGCAACTTCACTTTTGGCAATGTGTGTGATATTGATGTGCGGACCGACCCGGGACCCGCGGGTCGGGCAGGTTTGGGCCGACCCCTGGATAAAATGCGCTGGTCTTCCGGCTTCCGGCGCTGGAATTGATAGATTTTCGACTGCCCCGCCCCTTTTGTGATATCACTGCGGGGCAGGTCGGGCGCAGGTCTATAAATACAGGGGAGCAGCAGGCCCGGGTCGGGTGCGGGTCGAGAAATTCTTGACCCGCACATCACTAGTATGTGAATCCCATACTGAATCTGATTAATAAATTAATACAGATATGGGATCCGTTATCATGAAACCCATTATCCATAAAGCTCCAAATTATGGAAAGGCCATCTCTCATAGACACCATATTATCCAAATAATCCAAATATTTAAAAATGATTTTCTTTTTCTCTGTAATAATAAAACAATACCTTGTATTTGATCCCAACTAAGATATAACTTAGATATAATCCTTATTGGAAGCTAAGCGAGATTATTGGGTTTATTTAATATTTAAATTATTTTATAGTAGACCTAAGGTATGAAGATCCAAATTATATCCAAATATACAGTATATTTCAAAAGATCCCCAAATTATTTAAAAACATCAGGCATGCCTAGAAAATCCAGCTAGCGGGCTACACTTATTGCATTTAAATCTACTCTCAGCCAAAAAAATGCTACACATTAAAGGGTTAGTTCAGCTTTAAGTTAACTTTAAATATGTGATAGGATGGCTAAAATTCTAAGCAACTTTTCAATTGGTCTTCATTATATATTTTTTTAAGTTTTTAACCCCCATCTAAAAAACAAATGCTCTGTAAGGCTACTTATTGCTACTTTTTTTTATTAATCATCTTTTTATTCAGGCCCTTTCCTATTCATATGCCAGTCTCTTATTTAAATCAGTGCATGGTTGCTAGGCTTATTAGGACCATAGCAACCAGCTTGTGGAAATTGTAAACTGGAGAGCTGCTGAATTGCTGAATAAAAAACTAAATAACTCAAAACCCATAAATGATAAAACATGAAAACCAGTGTAAATTGTCTCAGGGTACATCTATAGAAATAAGTCAAATCACTATTGAGTATAGGTGCTGATAAATATGCCACTTTCACCAAAATCTGGACGCCTTGGATATTATATACTAGGTTATAAGGTTTACGTAAAGAATAATTTAGGATATATGTAAGACCACCTCAGAATACGGTATATAGGGAAAAGAGGGTTAGAGTTGAAACCTACATGATATAATGTGTTGTGGTTGCAAACACTGATTTTGGAAATTCATAGTGTTCATTTATTAAACACGGAGACATTTGTTAAAGTTCATTAGTTAAATTTTTTATTGTTGAATAATTTCTCATATTAAAATGCTTCTCAATACATAATGTGAATACGTGAAGAGATGAGAAGAACGGTTTTCTTGTCTCTTTTTTGTTCTTTAGGGTACTTGCATGTGGAACCAACATCCTCCTCTGAGTAGGAGTGAGCTTGTTCTCTGTAAAAATATTCAAAAAACATGTTATGATGAATGGAAATGCTGTATTATTATCCAAATAAAAAAGTTTTAAAAGAAATAAGTCAAATCAACTGAACTTGCTGTGTTTTTTCCTTGAAGACGTTTCATCAGTCATCCAACTGGCTTTTTTAATTCACAATAACTTGAAATCTTCCTTGGAGAATATATATCCTCTGGAATGTTGCTCCAATCAGCATAATCTGTTTATCATAATCCACAATGATGTCATTAAATTAGGTGTTGATTGTATAAGCAAGATTGGAGTTTTGATGTGCTCTTAAACCTTCCAGAGAGAGGTGCCAAAACAGCATTGTATGTGGCAGACAATAGATGTGCTCCCCCCCACCTCTAGTCAGACTTGGTTTTTCAGTTTTTACATATATGGCTTTTTTAAAACTTCTTTTAAACCAGTTGCTCTCCCGCTCTAGAATCTGGACCTGGCAGTCTTCAAATGTGTGTCCTTTTTCTTTTAGATGTACACGGCCGAGTCCTGAGAGCTTCAATGTACAACTGTCTTGGCCAGATGTGAAAAAATGTGGCTAAAAAAAAGACTTAGTGAAAGCAGTAACAGGTGAAAATATACAGTAGAAGTTGTATATTACGTTTCCCAAATGGTGACATCAAAGCGGTGTAAATTCTGGGAAAGTTAAAGCTTGCTGCTTGCCTTTATGGGACAATGAAAAAATGGCACCAATTCTGGGAAAACAAAATTCGGTAACATAAATCAGGGTTCTAGTGAATCCTGAATTCCTGCTTGGGGGTTATTGTGGGGAAAGTATGTGACAGTGTGTCAGGGCCAAGTGGCTTTACCGAGGTTGAGGTCAGGACCAAGGAGGAAGCAACAGCACAGGCAGACTGGAGTAGTCCATTACATGGTATCTGAAGGGTTTAGAGGCTCATAGTCTAAATCTAGGCAAGGTCAGGGCAGGCAGCGATCAGTTAAGTCAGAATCAAAGCAGAAGGCTCAGGAACCAGGAATCAAGCTAGAATAGCAATTTAGGTTCGCCCATTAACTCTCACAGTGAGATCTTTTTGGGCATTGATCCTGGGTCTCTTTACTTTTACTTCTGATCTGTCAGACCCCCAACATGGATCTTGCAGGAGCATGCACAGTTAATCTATGTCTTGAATTAACTTTGATTGCTCATGCTCCTCAAGCTCTTTTGTGAAAAGTCCACTCAGTTATGCTTACATTTTAACTCATCGTTTTTGATATCCAATCTGTAGTCAGTTGATATGAGGCTGAATCATCCAAGTCTTTTATTTAGAAGCTCTGGTGTTTTTTCTTGATCTGTGGGAACAGTGTAGTGGCTTCTTCTGTGATTGGCTTGAATGTATGTATATATTTTATTATGCAGCATAACTTGTATATGCAGTGCTGCCCACTTTTACAATAAAGGCAGAAGAAGCAAACAGATTTGGTAAAATTCACTTGCAGAGATTAAGCAGCTTTGAAAGAGCATCAGAAACAGAAAGGCTGTATTTATGTACTCTGGTCCTGCCAAAGTTTCTGAGATGAATTTTGTTGGGGACAGTCATAGGGCCGCCATTAGAAATCCAGGGCCCGTACAACAAAATTTCTGGGCCCCCTGGGCCCGCCCACGCTAGCACCCAAGCGCCAGCCCAGATCCCGCCCACTCCACCCATGCCCCACTCCATCCCATCAGTGCTAAAAAAGAAACCCCCCACACACAAGTTACAAAAAGCTATTGATGGTCAGGGCCCCCTTATAAGTAAAAAAAAAAAACATTGGTGCCAGGGTCTCCCTTACAAGTTAAAAAAAAATTGGGGCCCCCAAAAAATATTTTTTAAAAAAACATTGGCGCCAGGACCCCCCTTTCAAGTTAAAAAAAATTGGGGCCCCAAAAAATTTTTTGTTAAAAAAACATTGGTGGCAGGGCCTCCTTTACAAGATAAAAAAAATGGTGACCCCCAAAAATTTTTTGGTCTTTCTGCAGCTTCAGGACTTCAATATCGGCTGTTTTCGTGACTTCAGGTCTTTTCGCCGATTTGGGAGTTCGGCTTTGGCTATTTTCGTGGCTTTGGGTCCTTCGGCACTTCGCATTTCGACTGTTCGTGATGGGCGCACGCATGGCTTTGGCGCTCTCAAGGGGGGGGCCTGGCTCTTTTCAAAACTCCAGCACTGCGGACACCCCTTCATGCCCGGGCCCGGGACACTTGTTCCCCCTGTCCCGTCCTGATGGTGGCCCTGGACAGTCATATGCAAACAGTGGCACCGACCAACATATAGGTGACTCAAAGCTCACTTGCACCCATACTATGTGTACGAGAGATTTATGCATAGTTATGCATGGAAATTCTATGATACAATGGTTATAACACTGAACCCTGTACAGCCAGAAAACACATTTGCAAAGAGGGATTCCTTTGAATCAGAAACAAATCTGAGTCACAGCATTAGGAGCAATTTATGACTTCAAGCACAAGTGCGTATGGCCAGTCAGTCACACAAAATATCCAATTGACAAACATGCGCTCCATGTATTTCCTTATAGTTGTGCTCAACATTGCTGCCTCTCTGGTCTAAATTTTGCCACCACCTCTGAATCAGGCAGTAGCTCCAGGGTTCCCACAGTGACTGCAGTGCACAGAAAGATTAGGGTACAAGTGTCATAAAAATTCTGCACTGTGGGTAACAACCATGGTTACTGCATTCAAAATTGTACTTTGCATACTGTGGTGTAGAAGGTAAATGACCCCTATTGGGTTTGCTCTTTTTAACTTTATTCGTTTTTTTTATTCAATAAAAGCTACTAAGCTACAGGGCCGGAACTAGGGGTAGGCAGAGTAGGCACGTGCCTAGGGTGCAAAGGTGGAGGGGTTCCAGGCGTACTTACTCCTACCCCTAGTCCGATCCCTTCTCTGCCGACCGCCTACTTGTTGTCATCTTGCGCAATTGAGCGATAGTGCGTTTCTCCGCGCATGCGCGCAAGCGTCTTTCATTCGCACAAGTACATGTTCACACGCCAGGATCTATTTATGCACATTCACGCCTTCCTGGCTTGGCCCGGCTCTGCTAAGCTAGTACATGTATGGATAAACATGAGCTATCTGATTTGGATTGCTCAAAGAAACAGAATTAAACAGGATGCTCTGTGTGCTGCCACTTTATATCTGCTTCTTCTGTGGCATATACTTTCTTTTTTGCTTCTTTTTATCATTTTCTTTTTACATTAAGGCAGTGATCCCCAACCAGTAGCTCTTGAGCAACATGTTGCTCTCCAACCCCTCGGATGTTGCTCCCAGTGGCCTCAAAGCAGGTGCTAATTTTTGAATTCCAGGCTTGGAGGCAAGTTTTGGTTGTATAAAAACCAGATGTACTGCCAAACAGAGCCTCAATGTAGGTTGACAATCCACACAGGGGCCAAATGGCCAATCACAGCACTTATTTGGGACCCCAGGAACATTTATCATGCTTGTGTTGCTCCCCAACTCCTTTTTCTTCTGAATGTTGCTCACGGGTTCAAAAGGTTGGGGATCCCTGCATTAAGGGGGTTATTTATTAAATTCCAAATGGTAACAACTCAAAGTTTTTCTTACTATAAAATTAGAATTTTTAGTAGGGGAAAAAAACACTCAAATTTTTCGAGCTTTAACCCTTTAAGTGCCACAGAACGTAGAATCTACGTTCTGTGGCAAAGGTACTTGAAATGCCACAGAACGTAGATTCTACGTTCTGCAGCACTTCCGGGTTCAGAAGCGGAGGAGCGGCTGTTAGAGCCGCTCGCTCCGTTCCTGCTCGATCCCCTGCCCCTAGGCAACGAGCAGAGCAGGGGATCGAGTGGCCCCTGGGGCGCGATCGCCCAGGGGCCCAAAAACAGCAGCAGGCACGTGTTACTTACGTGTCCTGCTGCTGCAGCCTGCACCGGATCGACGATCTCCGCCCCCACAGCACAGAGACAGGAACCACGAGGCAGATGTCTTCCAGGGGCTCTTCCTGATCGCCTGCAACAGTCTCCAGCGATTTTTTCAGGTTAGTGCAACAATTACACACACAAACACACCAACACACACTTATTACAGTAATACACACTTAGATTCACACTTACACACACTTACACATACATTTTTGGGGATTGGGGGGGTCACTTACACTCACTGCACTTACACACACGTGCACACGCACACACGCGCACATAACATGTAATTTACCATTTGTACACACGCACATACATGGCATTGTGGCTTTTTTTTTTCTTTTCTTATCGCATCGTCTCTTTTTTTGGCTGAAAAAAATGTTTTATTGCCATTACGAATAGCGTATTCGCTAACCGTACTGTGCAATATCTTTTTTATGTTATTTCGGTGATTATATTGCAATTTTGGGTATTTTGGTGCATTTTTAGCCATTTTATTGAATTTTTAGCCATTTTATTGCATTTTCAGCTCTGCGTATGTTGTGTTCACTTGTTTCTAGCCGTATAACCTGTTTGGCCCAGCTAAAATATTCAAACTGTGATTCTGACAGCCAATAACACTAGTCTGGAAAAAAAACATTGATTTTTGTGGTTTTATTGGATTTTTTTGCATTTCACTCTTTACTGCCTTATTTTGTTTTGCCTTGTAAATTTTATCAACTTTATATCCATTTGGGGGTCTCTGTGCGCCACATAGTTTGGTATATCTATGCATATTGGGCATCAAAGTGTTCAGTAGACCCCTGGTGTTCATATTTAGGATGTTTTATGCTGATACGTTACGAAATGTGTGGCATATAATGCGGTAGAATTCAAGCTTTGTGACGATTTTCAGAAATTTGATAAAAACCCTTACGTTCAGCATTGCTTTGCAGTTTGGCAGTTTGCAGTAGAAACACTTATTTACCCATATTGGATTCGTCAGAATGTGTACTTTCTGAAAATATATGGTTTTCTGGGGTCTCTGTACTGTTAGGGGGGTCTAATGTCACATAATACACACACCAGGTGCTCATATTGCAGCAGCCAGCGGGTCAGCCGTGAAAATGTATATACACTATTGTCATTTGGGGGTCTCTGTGCGCCACATAGTTTGGTATATCTATGCATATTGGGCATTAAAGTGTTCAGTAGACCCCTGGCGTTCATATTTAGGATGTTTTATGCTGATACGTTACGAAATGTGGGGCATATAATGGGGTAAAATTCAAGCTTTGTGACGATTTTCAGAAATTTGATAAAAACCGTTATGTTCAGCATTGCTTTGCAGTTTGGCAGTTTGCAGTAGAAACACTTATTTACCCATATTGGATTCGTCAGAATGTGTACTTTCTGAAAATATATTGTTTTCTGGGGTCTCTGTACTGTTAGGGGGGTCTAATGTCGCATAATACACACACCAGGTGCTCATATTGCAGCAGCCAGCGCGTCAGCCGTGAAAATGTATATACACTATTGTAATTTGGGGGTCTCTGTGCGCCACATAGTTTGGTATATCTATGCATATTGGGCATCAAAGTGTTCAGTAGACCCCTGGCGTTCATATTTAGGATGTTTTATGCTGATACGTTACGAAATGTGGGGCATATAATGGGGTAAAATTCAAGCTTTGTGACGATTTTCAGAAATTTGATAAAAACCGTTATGTTCAGCATTGCTTTGCAGTTTGGCAGTTTGCAGTAGAAACACTTATTTACCCATATTGTATTCGTCAGAATGTGTACTTTCTGAAAATATATGGTTTTCTGGGGTCTCTGTACTGTTAGGGGGGTCTAATGTCGCATAATACACACACCAGGTGCTCATATTGCAGCAGCCAGCGCGTCAGCCGTGAAAATGTATATACACTATTGTCATTTGGGGGTCTCTGTGCGCCACATAGTTTGGTATATCTATGCATATTGGGCATCAAAGTGTTCAGTAGACCCCTGGCGTTCATATTTAGGATGTTTTATGCTGATATGTTACGAAATGTGGGGCATATAATGGGGTAAAATTCAAGCTTTGTGACGATTTTCAGAAATTTGATAAAAACCGTTATGTTCAGCATTGCTTTGCAGTTTGGCAGTTTGCAGTAGAAACACTTATTTACCCATATTGTATTCGTCAGAATGTGTACTTTCTGAAAATATATGGTTTTCTGGGGTCTCTGTACTGTTAGGGGGGTCTAATGTCGCATAATACACACTCCAGGTGCTCATATTGCAGCAGCCAGAGCGTCAGCCGTGAAAATGTATATACACTATTGTCATTTGGGGGTCTCTGTGCGCCACATAGTTTGGTATATCTATGCATATTGGGCATCAAAGTGTTCAGTAGACCCCTGGCGTTCATATTTAGGATGTTTTATGCTGATAAGTTACGAAATGTGGGGCATATAATCGGGTAAAATTCAAGCTTTGTGACGATTTTCAGAAATTTGATAAAAACCGTTATGTTCAGCATTGCTTTGCAGTTTGGCAGTTTGCAGTAGAAACACTTATTTACCCATATTGGATTCGTCAGAATGTGTACTTTCTGAAAATATATGGTTTTCTGGGGTCTCTGTACTGTTAGGGGGGTCTAATGTTGCATAATACACACACCAGGTGCTTATATTGCAGCAGCCAGAGCGTCAGCCGTGAAAATGTATATACACTATTGTCATTTGGGGGTCTATGTGCGCCACATAGTTTGGTATATCTATGCATATTGGGCATCAAAGTGTTCAGTAGACCCCTGGCGTTCATATTTAGGATGTTTTATGCTGATAAGTTACGAAATGTGGGGCATATAATGGGGTAGAATTCAAGCTTTGTGACGATTTTCAGAAATTTGATAAAAACCGTTATGTTCAGCATTGCTTTGCAGTTTGGCAGTTTGCAGTAGAAACACTTATTTACCCATATTGGATTCGTCAGAATGTTTACTTTCTGAAAATATATGGTTTTCTGGGGTCTCTGTACTGTTAGGTGGTCTAATGTCGCATAATACACACACCGGGTGGTTATATTGCAACAGCCAGCGCGTCAGCCGTGAAAATGTCTATACATATTGTCATTTGGGGGTCTCTGTGCGCCACATAGTTTGGTATATCTATGCACATTGGGCATCAAACTGTTTAGTAGACCCATATGTTTATATTTAGGATGCTTTATGCTGGTAATGATACATGGACAATACGATGCTGGAAAGTTGAAGCTTTGAGGCAATTTCCAGATATTTCACCAAAACCGCCAAATTTGGCAAAGCCTTGCGACTCAGTAGTTTGGAGCAGAAAGGCATGGGTACCCATTTTAGATTCTGTAGAATGTGTACTTTCCAAAAATATATGGGGTTGGGGGGTAAACATATATTTCTGTGTTTTTACCCCACAAAAATAGAGTCAATGTGTTGATTTTTCATTAGCTGAAGTTACCCACCGGACAATTTGTATGTGCTAACTTCATTTTGGGGCCTCTAAATGCCATATACTTTGGTAAACTTATGAACAATGGCCACCAAAATGTTCAGAGGAACCCTGGCAATCATATTTAGGGTGCTTTTTATTAGTACGTAATGACACATGGGTGATATGGTGCTGGGAAGTTGAAGCTTTGAGGCAATTTTCAGATATTTCACCAAAACCGACAACTTTGGGAAAGCCTTGCGACTCAGTTGTTTTGAGCAATAAGGCATGGGTACCCATTTTAGATTTGGTAGAATGTGTACTTTCCAAAAATGTATGGGTTTGGGGGGTAAACATATATTTCTGTGTTTTTACCCCACAAAAATGCAGTCAATGTGTTGATTTTTCATTAGCTGAAGTTACCCACGGGACTGTTTGTATGCGCTAACTTCATTTTGGGGCCTCTAAATGCCAGATACTTTGGTAAACCTATGAACAATGGCCACCAAACTGTTCGGAGGAACCCTGGCAATCATATTTAGGGTGCTTTTTCTTAGTACGTAATGACACATGGGTGATATGGTGCTTGGAAGTTGAAGCTTTGAGGCAATTTTCAGATATTTCACCAAAACCGACAACTTTGGGAAAGCCTTGCGACTCAGTAGTTTGGAGCAATAAGGCATGGGTACCCATTTTAGATTCAGTAGAATGTGTACTTTCCAAAAATGTATGGGTTTGGGGGTAAACATATATTTCTGTGTTTTTACCCCACAAAAATGCAGTCAATGTGTTGATTTTTCATTAGCTGAAGTTACCCACGGGACTGTTTGTATGCGCTAACTTCATTTTGGGGCCTCTAAATGCCAGATACTTTGGTAAACCTATGAACAATGGCCACCAAACTGTTTGGAGGAACCCTGGCAATCATATTTAGGGTGCTTTTTCTTAGCACGTAATGACACATGGGTGATATGGTGCTGGGAAGTTGAAGCTTTGAGGCAATTTTCAGATATTTCACCAAAACCGACAACTTTGGGAAAGCCTTGCGACTCAGTAGTTTGGAGCAATAAGGCATGGGTACCCATTTTAGATTCGGTAGAATGTGTACTTTCCAAAAATGTATGGGTTTGGGGGGTAAACATATATTTCTGTGTTTTTACCCCCACAAAAATGCAGTCAATGTGTTGATTTTTCATTAGCTGATATATTATTCAAATTGCAGGTGAGTGATTGCTCACCAAAGTTAATCACATCTCAAAGGAGATAATTAACTGATTAAAATACAACTGTCACTTAAATTAAAGTGCACTTAAATATGGAGTGTGAGAATTGTCTGAACAGAAACCAGGTCTGGGGATACTGAGCAAAGTACCCCATCTATTGCCCACTGGTCAGCAAATTCTTTCAACCGACCAGTAAACACTGCTTGGGTGTACTCTGCTCGGATTCGGGAACGCACCAGCACTCGGAACAAGACCTCTGCTGGCAGAGGATTCCCACCTTCCAAACATTGCTTTCTAGATTTATGGATGACTAATTTAGCTAAAGCCAGGAGCAAGTTGGAGAGAAGGTCTTTCTCTTTATTGTCCCGGGATACTGGGCGTCCAAAAATATAAACATGAGGGGAAAAGTGTAACCAGAACTGCAGGTAAAGCTTCCTCAAAAGAGCCAATAGAGGTTGCAGTCTGGCACACGTAAAATAAGCATGAAACACAGACTCTCCTTTGCCACAGAATGGACAAGCAGCTGGGGAGTCTGTAAAACGAGCTAAATACTCTCCCGTGCTCAATGCACCATGCAGCACTTTCCAACTCAAGTCTCCAGTTGGTCTAGGCACCAAACTGGAATAAAGAGCTCGCCACTGAGGTCTTTCACCCTCATTAAGCACACGTCTCCAGATGGTATCATATCGGGAGATGAGGGCAAGGAAGTGTACAGTGTGAAGCATTAGAGAGTACAACAACTTTCTTGTTATATCATGAAAGCGTGTCAATGGAAAATTCTCCAACTGGCTCAAGTTGGGAGAAGGAGGTGCTTGGGGGGATTGACGGATTTTAGGTGCTATTATTATGTCTGGAGGTGAGGAGTTCCAAGGTGGACGTGGCTCTCCAGCATGTAAAACCCCATCAATGAAGGTGTGAGAATCAGGAGAGATTGTGTCCTTGATTTCCTTGAGAAGACGGTGTGGAACCCTAGTGGTGAGGAATCCCATGCGTTGCATAACTGCTTGAGAGTCCACCCAATCTGATTTCTCAAAATCCAGGAGATCTCCAACTCTGGTTAACCGAGCCTGGCAAAGGCGACGTCGGATGCTGATGGATTCTAACATCCTAGTCTTAAAAGATGGATTGTAAAGTAGGGGCTCATTTAGAATGTCTTCCCCTTCAATGGCTCCTTGCCTTAACACGGATACCATGCTCCAGGTTTTTAGCGTGTCTTGGTAGTAAGCCGGCAGGGTTGAAAGGTTTCTTAGGAAACCCTCAGGTTCAATTATAAACAATTGCCGGTCATATCCCATATTTCGTACCTGGCGATAAAAACTCGATGCTAGAGTACACCACTGTGGAGAAGGATCTGCATACAAGTATCTCTGTATTTGCTGGAGACGGAAGGTGTGCACTTGAGAACGTATACACATGACTCCCTGCCCTCCCTCTTTCAACGGGAGGTTTGAGACACCTGCAGAAACCCAATGCTTTCCTATCCAGAGAAAGTCCTGTAACCTTCTCTGGATCTTAGCAATTAATTCTTGGGTTGGGCTAAGACATATCAGCCGGTACCAGATCTGAGAGGCCACCAGCTGATTAATCACCAAAGCTCTCCCCCTCATAGAAAGTACTTTAGCAAAACCCTTCCACTTTCCAAGGCGCGTTAGAACACACTCCTCAAGTTCAATGAAATTCTGTGAGACAGGATACTCCTCAGCTGATAGGTAGACGCCTAAATATTTAATGATTTTACTCTCCCACGAGATGTCACGGAAAGCAGGAGGCAGGAAATCTACCTTTAGAGAACCCTCCAGAAGGCCTGAGCTCTTGGACCAGTTGATACGGGCAGATGAGGCAGCAGCGTAGACTTCTTGACACTCTTGTGCCCGCTCAAGATCAACTAGGTCCTGGGCCACAAGAATTACATCATCAGCATAGGCTGAGAGAACCACCCTCATGTCAGGTTCTTTGAGCACCAGTCCCGTGAGCCTTTTCCTTAAGAGACACAGGAAGGGCTCAATGGCCAGCGAGTACAGTTGTCCCGACAAGGGGCATCCTTGCCGAACTCCTCGTCCAAAGGCCAGAGGTGCAGTCAGAGACCAGTTGATTTTAACTAAACACTCTGCAGAGGCATACATTGTTTTCAGGTAGCCCACAAACTGTGGGCCAAAGCTATAGGCTTGCAGAGTGCCTATAAGATATTGGTGATCCACCCTGTCAAATGCCTTCTCTTGATCCAGAGAGAGAAAAGCAAGAGATAGACCAGTCCTTCTCGCAAAATGTAGTAAGTCTCGGATTAAAAAGACATTATCAAAAATTGTCCGACCGGGGACTGTATAGGACTGGTCAGGATGAATCACCTCTGCCAGCACTGATTTGAGCCTAAGTGAGATAGCTTTGGCCACGATCTTATAGTCTGTGCTAAGCAGTGAGACTGGTCTCCAGTTCTTAATAAGACGGAGATCCCCCTTCTTAGGAAGTAGTGATAAAACTGCTCGACGACACGAAAGTGGCAACTCACCTTTCTTGAAGGCCTCAGTTAGGACCCTATGGAAATCAGGGCCCAGAGTATCCCAAAAGAACTGGAAGAACTCTATGGTAAGTCCGTCAAGCCCAGGAGATTTATTGTGGGGCATTAAACGGAGTGCTTGAGAGAGTTCATCTATTGGTTTTTCCAACCTCTCTTTTCTCCTCTCACTGACCACTGGAATCCCATCCCATAGCTCCTCACAGGCATCTGGAGAGATGGGATCTGGAGAAAAAAGGTTTTGATAGAAGGACCGGGCTCTGTCCCGGATAGCCTCCGGATCCTCAAGGGGGGTTCCATCCTCCGCAAAAAGGCATGTGATTTGTTTTCGGTTCCCCTTCTTCTTCTCCAGAGCATAGAAGAATCGGGAACCACGATCCATATCACAAAGTAACTGCATCCGGCTTCGCACAAAGGCACCACGAGCCTGTCATTGTTCCATGTTACGCAGCGCTTCTTTCCTTTCTAGATATTCACACTGAAGGGCTTGGTCTTCAGAGCCTGATAGCCTTTGCTCAAGATCAAGCACCTCCCCATTCAGTGCCTCAATCTCTGCATTGCGCTGCCCGCTCACACTTTTGGTATACTCTTGACACAAGAGCTTTAGGTGAACCTTGCCTACATCCCACCACTGGTTCAATGTGGCAAATTCATCCTGAAAGGCCCTCCAGCCTCTCCATGTATCCCGGACTGACTTTGCAAAACCCTCATCTTCTAATAAACTGTTGTTAAAGTGCCAGTAAGCAGCTTTTGGCAGAGATGGTGCGATTGACATTCTCAGGGATACACAATTGTGGTCTGAGAATGGTGCCAATCTAATGGTGCTCGACTGGGCTCGTGACATGAGATGGCTCGATATATATATCCTATCAATCCGGGATTGAGAAACATGACCATCTCTCACCCTGACATAGGTAAAGGCAACCGTCTCTGGGTTCTGTTCTCTCCAGACATCAACCAAGGAGAAATGAGCAATTAGTTCTCGCAAAACTGACTCAGACGAGTCTCTTTTCTTGGGTACATTGCGATCTCGAGCATCAAGGGTGTAATTAAAATCACCCCCTATAATCAAGGCTTCATCAGAGTCAATTGTCTCCATGTAGGCTGACAAACTTTCAAAGAACCGTGCCCTCTCTGGTCCGGTAGTAGGAGCATACACATTCATTAGATTATATGTTCTACCTGACTCCCGGACCCGAAGATGCAATAGATGGCCAGGGATGACAGAGGTAGCACTCAGGACCTCTGGCTGGAAGGAATCTGAGAAAAGGGTCACCACCCCGCATGATGTCCAAGTGAGGTGATTAAAAAAGACCCTTCCCTTCCACTCCAGATTCCAGCTTGCTTCAAGCTCTGGAGTGGTGTGGGTCTCTTGGAGGAAACTCACAGAGTACCCTCCTTGACGAAGAAAGGAGAGTACCTGAAACATTCGGAAAGGATTCCGACAGCCATTAGTATTAAGTGTGCTTATACTCAAGGCCATTACTGAGTCTTAGGAAGTGCTTTAACCTTCATCAAGGTCTGATGAGACAAACATTTTTTGTGAAACTTCATTATACGGAGATATTCCGCTGTTCCATAGTTCTTGGCCTCTTTTATGACCTTAATGTACTGTCTCACAGAATTGATAACTAAAGGCAAATCATGCCACTTCTCCAGAGCCATGTGCATCTTCTTCTCTAATTTAACACCAAGGGTGCTCTCAAGAAACTTTTTGAGTTCCTCAGCAGGGATGATTGGGGTAGAAGGATTTGCCACTCCTATGTCAACCTCCTCTTCGATGTTCCCCTCATCCATGAGCTCTTCCTGGCTAAGGGATTGATAATCTCCCCTCTCCACTAGAGCTTTGAGAATCTCTCCACAAGTTGTTACAGGAAAAGTATCAGAATCACTTTTCTGGAGACCCTGCAATGGCTCAGGTGTTCCCTCAACTTCACTTGAAACACATTTAGAAGTGTTTGACACAGGAGCAACAGAACTAATTAGCTCCCCAGCAACAGGTAGAGCTTTGGAGGCTCGATGGTTAGCCTCTGCCCTCTCTACTACCTCCTGTGCTTTCTGGATGGCAATAACATTTGGGTCAGTTGAAGACAAGGGAGGAGAGATTTTAGCATGAACAGTAGAGGTTGTCTGGCTACCCTCCTCCGTATTTACAACTCCACCCTCACCATCCTTCCCAGCAGTTTTATCTGCAGGGTCCTGTATGTGGGTTAGCCCAATATTGTCCCCCTCCTGGAGTGAAATACCCTGAGGCACTAAAAACTGAGGCTGGTTGCAGTTGCCAAATCTCAGCACTTCAGGAACACTGACTGCCCACTCTGCAGGAGTCTCATTAGGTGTCTCTTTACACTCCAAGGGAAGATCTTCCAAATGATTTTGAGGCAGATACTGCACCCCTGACTCTGTGGGGAAACCAACACTGCCATGTTCAAGGCCATGCAGACCATTAACCTCATTATTCCCCACCTGGTCTGGAGGCAAGAGTGCATGGTCTGACACCGGTTGATCGTGACCAACAGTTGGGCCAGACAATGTCACCACATGAGGAGCAGAAGTTTTGCTGCCCTTTTTACCCTTGGATGGGGGTGCCCCATCATTAACCACTGATGCCCATTCCTCAGGTACCAGCCAGTTTGATTTAAATTTCCTCTTTTTCTTGGCATCTGAAGAGGAAAGGCCACTATCTGCCCCAACCCCAACAGGTGTTGCAATCATGGGTACCCCCACACCTTCAGGGGTGCCCATAACAGGGGTACACCCTTTTGTGGTAGGAACAACTGTGACCCTGGGGGAAGCTTTGACATGTTTTCCCCCCTTCTCTTTTGCCGCAATTGTAAGACAAGCCTTAGATGTCTTCAGTGAAGAAGGAGGAAGTTTGGATGTTGTAGAGGTGGGTTGTGTAACAGCCACCTTGAGGTTCTTTAGTGAAGGAGATATCCCCTTTGAGGACCCTGCTGAAATAGTCCCAGCAGGATAAGATGTTTTATTTGAGGAACTGGGAGCAGGAACAGGGGCTGTGGTCTTAATTTGCCCTTTGGGGCAACTCTGGCGAGTGTGCCCCAGGTTCTTGCAAAGGAAGCACCTCACTTCACCCCTTCAAATGGAACCCCAAAAGACCCCTCAATAGTGTCTTGCCCCCGAGGTAAAAGTAGTTGCACCTGCCTTTTAAAGGAAAGGACATGCCTCAGTCTGCTCTCCTTACATCCCAGGGGAATTCTAGACATATTTGATTTTAACTCCCCAAGGGCTTGCAGGTGGGGGTACAATAAGTGGTCTTGCAGGAAGGGGGGCACATTAGATAAAACCACCCTTGTGCCCAATCCTTCTAGGGGTTCTACAGGGACATAACTCCCTCCCACTGTGATACCCCTCTGTACCAGAGTATGCACTGCCGTTAGAGTACGGGCAAAGATTATGGCTTTCCCATACATTTTACTTGCTGCCACTACTGCAGAGTGGCCCACCACTTCAGCTGCAGCCTTTATATAAGCCTCTATGCCATGAGTGCTTGACATTAGGCATCTGACCCCATGCTTCCTTGTAAGCTTCTCTACCCCAGCAGTGACTTGGCTAGGGTTGCTGCCAGTAGCTACCGCGTGTGCAAATGTTTTAGCAGGGGTCACATTGGCTGCAGCAGCAGAAGTAGAGGCAATGGGGCTTTTTGACATGGGCTCTGACTGGTGTTTCCTTGCAGAGCTACAGCTGGGTTTTTCAGGTCCTTTTGCTTTAGAACCAAGAGATGTTTTTTTATAACTTTCCTTTTTATTCCCTCCCATTATTTTACACAACACCACACAAAAAGAAAGCTTTATACTATTGATTAACAAAAAAATAAGTTTTAAGTTGAGAAGCTGTGGCAGGGAGAGGGTTAATGTGAGCAGGTGCCTGGGAGCTGCACTGCTGCTGCTGGAAAAGATTTTATATTTATACTTATATTAAATCCTTCTCCCTTTAGCTTTCTCTCCTCACAGAAACTGAGTGCAAAATCAAAATACCCACTCAATCTGTACAAAAATTAAACAATTTGTGCTGAAACAAGAGAAAAATGCAAATGAAACTGACACCCAGGTGCGGGGGAGGGGTAGGGGATCTAACAGTGAGTTTGTAGCCCAGAGCAAGTGAAGGGAACTGGGCTAGGAATCACTCACCTTCAGGGTCAAAAGAAAAATCGATTTTTAGTAAAGAAAATCAACTCAAAACTTCCCAAATTTCACCCACCAAGTGGACAACACATTCACACACCAAGTGATAACAAAAAATCCTGTCTCAAACAGGAATTTCAATGCTTAATTCAGCACTAAACAGAGAGCTTTCTCCTGTGTGTTGCTCTTTCATTAGCTGAAGTTACCCACGGGACTGTTTGTATGCGCTAACTTCATTTTGGGGACTCTAAATGCCAGATACTTTGGTAAACTTATGAACAATGGCCACCAAAATGTTCAGAGGAACCCTGGCAATCATATTTAGGGTGCTTTTTCTTAGTACGTAATGATACATGGGTGATATGGTGCTGGGAATTTGAAGCTTTGAGGCAATTTTCAGATATTTCACCAAAACCGACAACTTTGGGAAAGCCTTGCGACTCAGTAGTTTGGAGCAGAAAGGCATGGGTACCCATTTTAGATTCAGTAGAATGTGTACTTTCCAAAAATATATGGGTTTGGGGGGTAAACATATATTTCTGTGTTTTTACCCCACAAAAAATGCAGTCAATGTGTTGATTTCTCAGTAGCTGAAGTAAAGTCCTGAACAATTTGGATGTGCTAACTACATATTGGTGTTTCTAAATGCCAGATACTTTGGTAAACATATGCATAATGGGTATCAAATTGTTCAGTGGACCCCTGGCAATCATATTTCAGGTGCTTTTTCTTGGTACCTAATATAGTTTTGGATATGCGGAGCAGCAAAATAAAACCTTTGAAATGATTTTTCAGAATTTTGAATTTTTTGTTGAAAAACCGCTATGTTCAGACAAGCTTTTATGTTTGGTAGTTGGGAGTAGAGAGACATAGTTACCCATTTTGTAATCGGCAGAATGTGTACTTTTCAAAAATGTATGGTTTTCTGGGGTAAACTTACGGTTTCAGGATTTTTTGCCTTGGAACCTAAAGCATGCCGTTTTCTGCCTTAGTGCTTTCAAAATTTGGTAATATACTGCCGGGAGTTTTTGCTGTACAAAAATCCTAAATCTCCCTAAAACTATACATATCTGGTATTGGCACGTTTGAGAGACATAAGGCTTTCCAAATCAGTTGGATTTTCATCCGTAAAATGAAATATTTTTCTGGTATAAATTGATATACGATGAAAAATGGTAATTTTTCAATTTTTTTTGGTATTTAGCACTATAAATTTTTTTGCACAGGTGTAAATACATGAAAACTCAGGCAGATTTAGAAAGCCCAGTTTCTACCGAAAAAAACAATGTATAGTTTTCCTAGGTAAACTATAGGTTTCCCCTCAGAAAATGCCCCTAAAGTGAGAGAGCACAAAATGTTTCAAAAAAGGCTGGCATTTCGCGTAACCAAAATGTGAAATTCTGCTGGCACTTAAAGGGTTATTATACCCCGAGGCTGAAAAAAGGTAGAATCTGAAAATACTTCAACCTGTCGAGGTCCTGTAGAAATCGATGGCAGAGGTCCTATTTGCAATTTGAAGATATTATTATTGTTATTATTATTATTATTATTATTATTAATAATCTGCGCTGGGTTTCATACGATAATCGAAACATTCCAGGCTTTTCTGGCAAATTCACAAAAAATTCTGACTTCAAAAAAGTCATGTTTTTTGTTGATCTTTTTCGTGGTTTTTTAATGACAAATAAGAGTAAATCGTGGATTCTAGTTTGGTCGGATTTTTTTTTTATTAATTATTCAGAAATTTGTATTTTAGTAAATAACCTGCTAACTTATTATTTAAGGTCTCAATGGACTGGAAATTTCCCTGCAGTCAGCTGCATTAAAAATACCATTCATTGGCACAACTCCCTCTGATGACCACAACTAGACTGGAATTCTGGCGGAAACAACACTGCATTGCGGGAAAAAACATGGCAATTGTGCTTAAACTCTACTGTGCAAACTGCACTTGTGGTCATAAATGAAACTTTTTATCTACTCTATACACATATTTTTGTATCAATCATGATGTATCCTTTCCTTTTTTCAAATCCAGAAATTCAAATATATGTGTTGGATCAATTATCTGCAATGCTTGGGACTTGGGGTTTCCAGATAAGGGAATTTTTCCTAAATTTGTATCACTCTACCTTAATTCTACTGAAAAACATGTAAACATTTAAATAATCCAATAGGATTGTTTTCCCACCAATATGGATTCTTGCAGCTTAGTTACCATCAAGTGGAAGGTATTGTTTTATTATCAGAAAAAAAAGGAAATCCTTTGAAAAATTGTGTTATTTGATTTAAATGGATTCTATGGGAGATGGTCTTCCTGTAATTCAGAGATTTATACATACTAGATTTCTAGAGAAAAGACATCCCATTCCCGGAATTTCCCTCTCCAATTGCCCACAATAAAAATAGCTCAACACTTGATGAAGCCTCCTTAGGCAGTTGCGTAGGCATAACCTTTGTCCTTGCACTCATCTTTGTTCCTGAGATTTAGACACTCTAAGGGATAGGCCACACGGGAAGATTTCAGGGAGATTAGTCGCCTGACGACTAATCGCCACGTCTAATCTCCCTGAATGGCTTGCTGATATCTCGCACCCGCAAGCGCTAAAGTCGCCTGTGCCTATTCACACGCGGCGATACGTTTTTCAATTCGTGAGACAATTTTCGAGCGACTTTGAAAAACGTATCGCCGCGTGTGAATAGGCGCAGGTGACTTTAGCGCTTGCGGGTGCGAGATACCAGCAAGCCATTCAGGGAGATTAGTCGCCTCAAAGACGCAGCGATTAGTCGCCAGGCTACCAATCTCCCTGAATCTTCCCGTGTGGCACTAGCCTAACAATTGCTACAACCCATATTTATTCAAAAGAAAATAGAGAACTTTAAATCGGGCATTTCATGTCTCAGCTTGTACATATTACTTAGCTCATTTGTGTCTATAAAGTTTGCATACTTAATGGCCATGATATACAATATCTAGTACAGGTATGGGACTTGTTATCCAGAATGCTTGGGACCTGGGATTTTCCAGAAAACTGATCTTTCCGTAGTTTGGATTTTTATTCCTTAAATCCATTGATGAATCATTTAAACATTAAACAAACCCCAAAGGCTGGGATTGCTTCCAATGAGGATAAATGATATCTTAGTTTGGAGCAAGTACAAGATACTGTTTTATTATTACAGAGAAAAAGGGAATCATTTTTAAAAATTTGGATTTTCTGGATAAAGTGGGAGACGGCCTTTCCGTAATTCAGAGCTTTCTGCATAACAGGTCCCAGGATAACTGATCCCATACCTGTAGTAATACTAGACTAGACTTCATAATCTAGGGATCTACATTTTATCACTCATCCAAATAACTTCACTTTAACTGAGTGGCACAATGATTTTGGTCTCATGAGCAGGCCTGAGATTTTGGTGTAACCGCTAGTCACATGTTTTGCCCTTTACCACAATGTGCTAGTGAGTAGTTAGGAAGATATGTGATTTAATAATCAGATTGATGTAGTAACTGGCCAGTCGCTAATAATCATGTCATAGCCCAGCCCTGTGATAGCGCTCAATCCACCCCATAACGTCAGTAATTCATCTCACCACATCACCTTCATGCCCCCCTGCCTGGACGCATAGTCCCAAAAGGCGGTAACTTACTTTCACTCCTTGGCATCTTAAGGCAAGCACCAATTCACGTGTTCAGCAGGCACTAATGAATAACGCACATAGATGCAAACCCTAGAACCCCGGAATTAACACCAAGGATACCCTTAGTGGGTTGCATCTACACAGTTACATACTAATGTAATGCCACATGCATAAATGAGCCCTATTATCTTTTCCCTAGCCTCCTGTCTTGGGAAAAATGTCATATTTATCCAACATAAAAACTAGTGGGTTCATTTACAACTTCAGCCACAACCGTATTCACACAATTGCAATTGCTGTGTGTGTAGTGCACCCTGCACTTGTACATCCGTTATTTGCCCCAAGCTCCATTGTTCCAGCTCAGTCGATTCTGAGGAATCTTGTGCAAGTGCTATTGCCACTTTAATACCAAGCTCAAGAAATGAGGCTATTCCCCACGCAATTGTGTCTGATTTGTGAAAAAGGCAATTGTGTCACACACACCATTATGCAGGAATTGTGGGAAACTGCAGTAAGGTAAAAAAAATATGACACTTAAGCATCTAAAATTACACTTTGCACACTGCACTTGTGATCAAAAATTTACTCTATTAAGACACTTTTAATAACTCTTAGTTGCCAACCTACATGTTTCATAGAATTTCACAAACTGATACCAGTACAGGTATGAGATCCATTATCCGGAAAACTGTTGTCCAGTAAGCTCCAAATTACAGGATGGCCATCTCCCATTGACTCCATTTTAATAAAAAAAATCACATTTTTAAAAGTTATTTCCTTTTTCTCTGTAATAATTAGACAGTACATTGTACTTGATCCAAACTAAGATATAATTACTCTTTATTGGAGGCAAAACAAGCCTATAATTGTTATTGAATATTTCATTTATTTTTTATTAGACTTAAAGTATAGAGATCCAAAATACAGAAAGATCCCTTATTCGGAAAACCCCAAGCATTCTGGATAACAGGTCCCATACCTATATTAATGTTTTTCTCACATTATCTGAACATGAATGGTTTATTGACTTAGTAGATTCTTCCAATATGAGCATCTATTGATTTTACAAGAAAAGATGTTGCATCATAAGATGCTAAAGGGTTTTTTCACACAAAGAGTTGTGAATTATGTTACTGAAGCAGTAGTTCTGGCAGATACAATAGATAGATTTAAAGGGGTTGTTCTCCTTTCAATTAACTTTTAGTATAATGTACAGAGTGATAGTCTGAGATCATTTGCAATTGGTATTCAATTTTTATTATTTGTGGTTTTAGAGTTAATTAACTTTTTATTCAGCAGCTCTCCAGTTTGCAATTTCAGCAATCTGGTTGGTAGGGTCCAATTTACCATAGCAACCATGCATTGATTTGAATGAGAGACTGGAATATGAATATGAGAGGCCTGAATACAAAAATGAGTATAGAAAAGTAGCATTAACAATAAGTCTGTAGCAGAGACGCCATCGGGGGGCACAGGGGGCGCAATTGTCATAAAAGAAGCCGAATGCAGCGAAAGGAGCCAAACACCGCAAAAGGACCTAAAAGCTGCCGATTGGAACTGAAAGCTGCAAAAATGGATCAGAAGAAGAGGAGAAGATGGTCTTTTAAAAAAAAAAACAAACACCTGGTCTCCAATGTTTTTTTAAAGCTTTTATGGGGGACCCGGGCCCCCAATGTTTTTCTTTAAACTTTTATGGGGAACACTGGCAACCAATGTTTTTCTTTAAACTTTTATGGGGTACACTGGCCACCAATGTTTTTCTTTAAACTTTTATGGGGGATACTGGCCACTAATGTTTTTTAAAAACTTTTATAGGGGACCCTGGCCACCAATATTTTTTTTAACTTGTAGGGGGGCTGACCACCAAAGGCTTTTTATAACTTGGGGGAGGGCTGGCCACCAATGTTTTTTTTTAATTGTAAGGGGACTTTGAGCACCAAAGGTTTTTTTATAAGTTGGGGGGGGGGCAGAAAATGTTGTCAAGTGAGGCCCTGTAATTTCTGATGGCAGTCCTAGTCTGTAGCCTTACAGAGCATTTGTTCGTTAGAGGGGGTCAGTGACCCCATTTGAAAGCTTAAAAGAGTCAGAAAAAGAAGGTAAATCAGTCAAAAACTATAAATAATGAAGGCCAATTGAAAAGTTGCTTAGAAGTAGCTATTCTATCTCATACTAAGGGGGTAATTTCACTAAACTCCGAATGCAAAAATCACGTAAAATTTGTGATTTTTTTTTATAGAAAATCAGACTTTATTTATTAAACCCTGAGGATAGAAAAGTCAAAATCAGAAAATACGGCATCTCAGACCTGTCGAGGTTGCACATAAGTCAATGGGAGAAGTCCCAATGATTTTTTATTGTGCACTGGGTTTACCCCAAAGTTTTCTGAGTTTTCTGGTGAAAATTCCGAATTCATGAAAATCGGATGAAAGAATACAAAAAAATTGTGAAAATATGATTTTTTTCCCACAAAGCAAATTTTTGGGAAAATGTAATATTTAATAAGCATAAAAAACCCGAGCAGATTTGATCGGATTTTGTAGCAGAAAATATTGAGATAAATTCGGACTTTGATATATAACCCCCTAAAAGTTAACTCAATCACCCCTTTAAGAGAGGATTGGATAAGCAAGTTTCATCTTGAAGTTGATAGACACTTGTTTTTTTGGCCTCCCATAAAGAGAATAACAAAGTCAGCAATGGGTGGCTAGATAGACGCATGTAGCATCTGAATGTGAATAGATAAATCACTGGAGAATTTGCATTTTACATTTAGTTGTCCTTGAATGAATATGAATAAGCAGTTATTCAAGGTCATTTTAGCCTTCCGGCAAGGTCAGAACTTTGCCTCAGACACCAATTTACTTTCTTTTACTTTTCCTAATGCTGTAGAGAAAGCAAATCCAGATGTATCCCTGCCATCATTCTATAGGATTTTCTGTCACTTTCTATAAAGCTACTTCTTTCTACTGTTTAAAACACTCAGACAAGTTAATTTCAATCTGTCCACTATTCTTATTATACTCATACTGTATCTGTATAGCAATAGCATGCTGTACAGTAGTTGACAACATTTTTTTTTTTTAGTTCAGGTAAGTTTATTAGAACATACATTACACAGGTACAGTATATAGCATTTTTACAGCAGTAGATGTACCATAAGCATAACAGTCAGACGTTTGATACATCCTAAACAAAAAGCTGAATTACAAAAAAGAGGTCAGACAGTACATCCTCCAAAATCCATAATTGCCAAATCTTAATATACTGTTTGGAAGTACCATTCCTTCTAGCTATGAGATCTTCTACCTTTTGCAAGTCTTGGACTGCTTTTTCCCATGCCTGATATGTAGGGGGGAGAGATGCCTTCCAATGAAACGCTATGAGCTTTCGGGCCAGGAAAAGTAACTTATTAACCATTTTACGGGCTGGGGACGTCAGTGGGGTAGGTGGGTCCATACATAATAAGTACCATTTAGGATCAAGTGGGAGCTCAAACCCTAGCAGTTTCGTTATCCGAGCCTGAATGGCCACCCAGAAGGAATGCAGTTTGCAACAAGACCAAAACATGTGCATTAGAGTACCCTCTTCCCTCTCACACCGCAAACATGTATTCGGGAGCATCGGATTAAGCTTGTGAAGGAGGGTTCTAGTATAATAGGCCCTGTGTACAAAATATAACTGTTGAATTCTAAACTTGTATATGGGGGAAATAACCAGCGGGGACTGGAGAACTAGTTGCCATTGGTCATCAGTCAGTGGGGCCACATCATGTTCCCACCTGTCTCTGGCCTTCAGAGAGGTTTTTTGATATACACTGTGCTGCAGTGCCTTATAAAAGAGAGATATTTTGCGCCCGGATTGTTGTTGCTTAAACACTTCTGATACAGGTGTGCAAGGCAGATGGTAATTATTAGACCTAAGAGCCTTTAGCACAGCCCCAATGATTTTATGATAGGTAAGCCATTGAGAGGAGGGGATGGCATACCTTTCCCTAAGGGTGGAGAACGAGACCCCTTCGCATTCATCCCAAATTTGGCCCAGGGTAAATATCCCAGCGTCTAGCCATGCTTTGGGGACTCTCAACTTATCCAAAGGTGTTAGGGGTGTAATGGGATCCAGGCCTGCCCGATTCGTGAGGTGGTATACCCTGTTAAGGATGCCTTTTTGGTGTATCAACAGCGGATTATGAGCAGGCCTGGAATTTTTTGGGGCTACAGTTAGAATGGCATGTATTGGGGGGAGTTCTGTTTGTAGTACTGATTGCCACAACTGATATAGTGCCTCCCCAGCCGAGGAGTGCAGTAGAGTCCATAACTGGGAGAGCTGTGCTGCCAAATAATACATCTGCATATCCGGTAGAGCCATACCACCCAAATCTTTTGGCCTATATAGTGTTGCCAAGGCCAATCTATTCCTAGATGACCCCCATACAAAGCGCCTAAATAAAGACGCTAGCTGTGTGAAAAAAGGGCCCTGTATCCTGGTGGGTGCATGCCAAAGTAGATACAGGAGTTTCGGGGCTATGATCATCTTAATAATCTGGATGCGACCTGTAGGACCTAATGGTAGCCGCTCCCAGGTTTGGAATTTGGACCTCACCCATTGCAGCAGGGGGGCAAAATTGAGAGTATAATAGGTAGTTATCGGCAGATCAACTTTATCCCCTAGGTAAGTGAACTGGGAGGATCTTTGTAGTGGAATGGTGTTGTGGGATGGCAACCCCTGCTTTTGGATCAATAAGGAACAGAGTAGATTTAGATTGGTTAGTTTTCAGCCCCGATATGTCCCCAAACTCTTTGGTCAGGTGAAGGAGTGTAGTTAGTGAGTCCTGTGTATCGCCCAAGTACACAAGTGTGTCATCCGCATACATTTGTATTTTCTCCTCTCTGGTCTGGAGTTGTAAACCTTTAATTTGGGTATTTTGGCGGACTGCAAGTGCCAGGGGCTCAATGGCCAAGGCAAATAGGAGAGGGGATAGGGGGCACCCCTGTCTCGTACCTCTAGAAAGGGGGGAATGTATCAGTGAGAGAGGCGTTAAGTCTCAGCGAAGCTATTGGGTTTCTGTACAGCAATTGGACCAACTTAATGAAATGGGGACGTATGGCAAAAGCTTCCAGGACCTTCCATAGATAAACCCACTCTACAGTATCGAAGGCTTTCGCCATATCTAATGCCGCTATTGCCCTGTGTCCCACATTTGTGTGGTCAATAGTAAGATTGAGCATGAGCCGTCTAATATTATGGGCAGTGGTTTTACCAGGGATGAACCCTGTTTGGTCCTCAGTGACCAGATGAGTGACCACCTGCCCTAGCCTTCTTGATAGTATCTTTGCCAGAATTTTTACATCCGCTGTCAGCAGAGATATGGGGCGATATGCATCAGGGCAGGTGGGGTCTTTACCCTGCTTTGGTAACAAAATGATGGTGGCTTCATACATAGATGCAGGGAGTAGCATGTGTTCAAGAGCATAATCATAGGTTTTTTAACAGGTGAGGGGCTAACAGTGCCGCATGAGTTTTATACATCTCAATAGGGATGCCATCCGCTCCTGGTGCTTTCCCTACTGGAAAGGACCCAATCGCCTCTAGAATTTCATCAGTTGAGATGGGCTGATCAAGATAACCTCTAAACTCTGCACTCAGCATAGGTATTGTTAGCTTATTCAAAAATGCATCTACTGCTATCCCCCCCGGGTCAAGCCCAGAGCGATATAGATCTGTGTAGAATCCGACATAGTTTGCTGAATTTCCATAGGATCAGTAGTAAAGCCGGTGTCCCCTGTTTTAAGTTTAGTGATTGTAGTGGGGGCCACCAATTCTCTTGTGAGTAGAGCTAGCATTCTCCCCTTGTTCCAAAATCCTAGCTTTAGCAAACATATGTTTATATTGTGACCTTTCCCAGACAAGGTGGGCATATTTCTCCTGTAAATGCTTCAAGTGAGAGCAGTGCTGGGGGGAAGGGGTGTGGGTAACCAGGTATTCGGCTTGCGATACCTCCAGTTCAAGGGCTGTGATTGCCTGTCTTGATTGGGTTTTATGCATGATCATTTCTTTGTTCATGTAACCTCGGAAGTAAGCTTTAAAGGTGTCCCATAATATATTACTGTCTGTAGTAGTTCTATTAAGCTCGAAGAATTCCCTTATTTTGGCTTCATGTTCCTTGTTATTATTTAGTATTGATAGCCATATCGGGTTTAGGGCCCACCGGCCATTTTCTGAGGCTAAGGGTAAGTAGAGATGGCGCGAACTGTTCGCCGGCGAACTTGTTCGCGCGAACATCGGGTGTTCGCGCTCGCCGGAAGTTCGCGAACGTCGCGCGACGTTCGCCATTTTGGGTTCGCCATTGTTGGCGCTTTTTTTTGCCCTCTCACCCCAGACCAGCAGGTACATGGCAGCCAATCAGGAAGCTCTCCCCTGGACCACTCCCCTTCCCTATAAAAACCGAAGCCCTGCAGCGTTTTTTTCACTCTGCCTGTGTGTGCTGAAGAGATAGTGTAGGGAGAGAGCTGCTGCCTGTTAGTGATTTCAGGGACAGTTGAAAGTTTGCTGGCTAGTAATCGTGTTGATACTGCTCTGTTATTGGAGGGACAGAAGTCTGCAGGGGTTTGAGGGACATTTAAGCTTAGGTAGCTTTGCTGGCTAGTAATCTACCTTCTACTGCAGTGCTCTGTATGTAGCTGCAGTGGGCAGCTGTCCTGCTTCTGATCTCATCTGCTGACTGCTGCAATAACAGTAGTCCTTGTAAGGACTGCTTTTATTTATTTTTTTGTTCCAATACAGAGCAGTATCAAGCAGATTACTAGCCAGCAAACTTACTATCATCTGTCCCTGAAATCACTAACAGCTCTCCCCCTACACTATCTCTTCCAAGCACACACAGGCAGATTTTTCAGATACATTTTTGCCCTTGATCCCCCTCTGGCATGCCACTGTCCAGGTCGTTGCACCCTTTAAACAACTTTAAAATCATTTTTCTGGCCAGAAATGTCTTTTTTAGATGTTAAAGTTCGCCTTCCCATTGAAGTCTATGGGGTTCGCGAACCGTTCGCGAACCGCTCGCATTTTTGCGCAAGTTCGCGAATATGTTCGCGAACTTTTTTTCCGACGTTCGCTACATCCCTAAGGGTAAGGGTAATCACTAAGGGGGCATGGTCAGTGATTCCTCTAGGTAAATATTCCGCCTGTTGTATGAGGGGGATGGGTGATCATTAACAAATGCCATATCAATGTGCGAGAGGACGGAATGGGAGGTTGAGAAACATGAATATTGGCGAGTTTGTGGATGTAAGTGTCGCCAAACCTCTGTCAATCCCACCCCATTTGTTAGGTCTGCCAGGTTAGAGCAAGTGTCTGCACCTCCATATGGTCTGATCCTCATCCTGTCTAGTGTTATGTCTAGCAGAGTGTTAAAGTCACCTGCAGCTATGACCCTTGCATGGGGGTACTGTGCAATAAATTTTATTAGTTGTAACACAGGTTCAGGCTCATAAGGTGGTGGTATAAAAATATTTCCTATAATACATTCATGGTGATGGATCATGGCACGCAAGAAAAGGATTCTACCCCTCTGGTCATTATTGACACACCAGAAGAATATGTGCTAAACGTGGCATGATAATGCCAGCCTACCCAGGGTTTTCGCAAGGCTAAAATTTTGCTCCCGGTTAAGTGGCTTTCCTGGAATAGAGCTATGTCAATATTCTTGCATTTAACCAGGTCCATAACCAGCCTACGCTTGATAGGGTGATTAAGGCCCCTTACATTCCAACTCATAAATTTCAACATCATGGAGGTCTGTATTTCAATGGTGACCGTACATGCATATACCAATAGCCAACAATACTACCTGTTGTATTCATCCTGAACCTAACATTTAGCATAACAATCTTAGCAACAAACAGTTTAAACTTCCCATGACCCTGTCCTCCCCTTCTACCTATCTCCCAAATGTTAGGTAGAACTGTACCCATAACACAAAAAATGGTTACACTGGGGTGGCCAGTGCAGTAACTCCTGAGGAGCTGTAAACAAAAGCACAATTTGCCAAGCACAGCGCGGCACCCTCCTTCCGTAGCCCTTTTCAAAGTCCTGAGTGGAATAATGAACCAGGGTATAGCCCACCCATAAACTGGGTCACATAGTTGGGGTTTAGTATACGTCCATGCCTGGTACCAAAATCAAAGTGTCAGTGGAGGCTAAGAACCATCCTTCCCCAGGAAATCAGCAATTGCAGCATACAACAACAGTACTTACGGGGAGAGATGCAGAGAGACCCGTTGAGGCAGGTAAAGAAAACCGGTTACTATGGAGGTTAGTGAGCAGCTTACTGAGGAGCTGGCTGCGCGTCCAGTTGACAACATTATTCATTCCCTGCCCTATAAAAGGTGTGTAAACTAGCAGTATTTAAAGTTATAGTGATGTGTGGGCTGACCCTGAAGCCTGCATATCAGGTGGGTTAGGGCTGACTTCTGCGCAAAGTCTGTTGGGCCCACTTACGCCTGGATGAGCTCCTTTTTCTATACTCATGCAGGAGTGCCCTGCTGACTTCCATGACATCATAATGGGGCTCCTCAGGGCCGCCATCAGGGGGGACAAGTGTCCCGGGCATTAAGGGGGGCCTAGCAGTGCTGCACTTTTGAAAGAGCCAGGCCCCCCTTGAGAGCGACTAAGCCGTGGGGCCATTTTTCAAGACCCAAACACTCGAAATGCAGAAGTGCGGAAAAGCCGATCAACCAACGAACCCGAAGCCACGAAAACAGCCGAACTCCCGAAGCGTCGAAAAGACCTGAAGCTACGAAAATAGACTAATTCGAACTCCCAAAGCGGCAAAAAGACCCAAAATCACGAAAACAGCCGAAATTGAAGTCCTGAAGCGACTAAAAGACCCCAAGTCACGAAAGGAGGCGAAGTTGAAGTCCTGAAGCCATGAGTTCAATTCTACTGAACACAAATTTGTGTTTTTCTTTAATCCCCTGGCCACCGTATTATTTTAATATTCTATAGGCCCATGCCACCAATGTTTTTTTTTTTAAAAAAAAAGTTTGGGGCCCCAACTTGTAAGGGGGCCCTGGCGCCAATGTTTTTTAAAAAAATATTCTTTGGGCCCCATTTTTTTTAACTTGTAAGGGGGGCCCTGGCGCCAATGTGTTTTTTAAAAAAAATTTGTGGCCAGAATTTTTTTAACTTGTAAGGGGGGTCCTGGTGTCAATGTTTTTTTAAAAAAATATTCTTGGGGCCCGAATTTCTTTTAACTTGTAAGGGGGCCCTAGCGCCAATGTTTTTTTTAAAAAAAATTGAGGGGCCACAATTTTTTTAACTTGGAAGTGGGGTATGGCACGAATGTTTTTTTTAAAAAATATTCTTTGGGGACCCATTTTTTTTTTACTTGTAATGGGGGGCCCTGGCAGCAATGCTTTTTAAAAAAAACTTTTATGGTAGGCCCTGGTGCCAATGTTTTTTTTAAAAAACAATTTGGGGCCCCAATTTTTTTAACTTGTAAGGGGGGGCCCTGACAGCAAAGCTTTTAAAAAAAACTTTTATGGGGGGACCCTGGCGCCAATGTTTTTTTTTTAACTTATAAGGGGGCCCTGACCATCAATAGCTTTTTATAACTTGTGTGGCGGGGGGTTACTTTTGTAGCGTTGATGTCTGTGTGGTCTTTTAACTGTGATGTGGAGTGGGCGGGATCTGGGGTGGGGCTTGGGCGCTAGTGTAGGCGGAAAATTTTGTTGTACGGGGCCCCGTGATTTCTAATGGTGGCCCTGGCGGGGCTGGCACAGGTATATAAATAGGAGCATGTCCAGGTGGATGTTCTCCAGGGCACAGTTCTCCAGGGCCAGGTTACGGTTCAGTGTAGGTCGAGTTTTTCTTAGCCCGCACATCATTTGTACAAGAGGGTGGGATTTGAGCAGTTATGTTCTATTCTAGATATACTAGACAAAGCAATATGCAGGTATGGGACCTGTTATTCAGAATGCTGGGGTTTTTCTGATAAGGGTATAATATGCAAGATTCTTATACAGAAAGAGATGAGCAAAATATTTTGCCTTGTTACACTGTTACAACCAAACATTCTTGCTGTATAAGCATATTGCTGCTTAATACCCCATCTTCTAGCATTCCCATAATCAACTGCAGCCATTGTGTCACTCCAAAATGAATATATTTCAGTGAGGGCATGTGTAGACTTTCCACAATGCAATGTGAGGGTAAGTACACAAAAGAGCCACTTACTGACATTTACTGACCCCAGGCTCATATGATGTATATATATAGATGCCACTTTGGCTGGTTAGGTTGGATATATATATAGATATATATTTATATATATATATATATATATATATATATATATATATATATATATATATATATATATATATATATATATATATAGATAGTCAAATACAAGAGGTCCTCTGCACTCAACCCATTATCAATATATTTAAGACAGCGACATTTTGTGCATACTGCTGCTGAAAAATGCCTTACCCTTTAAACAACACAGGGATTGTTTGTCCATATATTGCAATATATTTAAGCTGGCCAACTACGTCAAAGTCATCCCATATCTGGCCAGTCCTACGCTTAATTTTCATCTGATTCATTAAGAATTCAATTGCTTCATTATACATTTTACAAAGGGACTAAGTTTTACCTGCAACTTACTAGCTGCTTTCAAAGTAAACCCCCATACTTGGCTGCCCTTTTATTAGACACCAGTGGGATCACCTGACTATAGCTGGGAAGGGTGGGAGCTACAACATGGAGCTGGTCACTGCTCCTGTATAACTATAACAAACAAGGGAAAGTTGCGCTCACCACTATTTTTTAAAACCATTAGGTGGGGGTGCAATGAGGGTGTGACCACAAAATACATATAGTCAAATACAAGAGTCCTCTGCACTCAACCCATTATCAATATATTTAAGACAGAGACATTTTGTGCATACTGCTACTGAAAAATGCCTTACCCTTTAAACAACACAGGGATTGTTTGTCCATATATTGCATTGTAAAATGTATAATGAAGCAATTGAATTCTTAATGAATCAGATGAAAATTAAGCGTAGGACTGGCCAGATATGGGATGACTTTGACGTAGTTGGCCAGCTTAAATATATTGCAATATATGGACAAACAATCCCTGTGTTGTTTAAAGGGTAAGGCATTTTTCAGTAGCAGTATGCACAAAATGTCGCTGTCTTAAATATATTGATAATTAGGGATGTAGCGAACGTCGGAAAAAAAGTTCGCGAACATATTCGCGAACTTGCGCAAAAATGCGAGCGGTTCGCGAACCCCATAGACTTCAATGGGAAGGCGAACTTTAACATCTAAAAAAGACATTTCTGGCCAGAAAAATGATTTTAAAGTTGTTTAAAGGGTGCAACGACCTGGACAGTGGCATGCCAGAGGGGGATCAAGGGCAAAAATGTATCTGAAAAATCTGCCTGTGTGTGCTTGGAAGAGATAGTGTAGGGGGAGAGCTGTTAGTGATTTCAGGGACAGATGATAGTAAGTTTGCTGGCTAGTAATCTGCTTGATACTGCTCTGTATTGGAACAAAAAAATAAATAAAAGCAGTCCTTACAAGGACTACTGTTATTGCAGCAGTCAGCAGATGAGATCAGAAGCAGGACAGCTGCCCACTGCAGCTACATACAGAGCACTGCAGTAGAAGGTAGATTACTAGCCAGCAAAGCTACCTAAGCTTAAATGTCCCTCAAACCCCTGCAGACTTCTGTCCCTCCAATAACAGAGCAGTATCAAAACAATTACTAGCCAGCAAACTTTCAACTGTCCCTGAAATCACTAACAGGCAGCAGCTCTCTCCCTACACTATCTCTTCAGCACACACAGGCAGAGTGAAAAAACGCTGCAGGGCTTCGGTTTTTATAGGGAAGGGGAGTGGTCCAGGGGAGAGCTTCCTGATTGGCTGCCATGTACCTGCTGGTCTGGGGTGAGAGGGCAAAAAAAAGCGCCAACAATGGCGAACCCAAAATGGCGAACGTCGCGCGACGTTCGCGAACTTCCGGCGAGCGCGAACACCCGATGTTCGCGCGAACAAGTTCGCCGGCGAACAGTTCGCGCCATCTCTATTGATAATGGGTTGAGTGCAGAGGACCTCTTGTATTTGACTATATGTATTTTGTAGTCACACCCTCATTGCACCCCCGCCTAATGGTTTTAAAAAATAGTGGTGAGCGCAACTTTCCCTTGTTTGTTATAGATAGATAGATAGATAGATAGATAGATAGATAGATAGATAGATAGATAGATAGATAGATAGATAGATAGATAGATATAGATAGATATATATATTTACAGTGATATCTAAGTCCTCTTTAAATATACGGGATTCCACTGTTACCCTTCTAGCAGACCTAAAATAAAAACATGGGGTTAAGTGATTTGTACTCTCCCCCATTTAGTGCATTGCAATTTTTAGGGGATGAGTCCCACAGTTTGGGAATCTATGCTCCAAGTGATAAAACATAGTTAAGAGTTTTCTGTACACATGGATTTTGCAGTATTATACATTATGCCAAACAACAGCTTCTATACAGATGCAACATGTTGCAAAAATGTGTGAACAGGCTGGCTGGGGATGATGGGACTTTAAGTTATAAGACTGGAATATCAGCCTTGGCTTCAAATGTATGCATTTCCCTTAACTAATAAGACCTATAAACAGTTTGATCTCATGCAGTGGTCACCTTTCCAGTGTGGTCAGGTTGTGCAGGATCACCTCCAAATTTGGGTTTGTATAGCATAAACTAATTTCTCACCTTTAGATGGCATCTGCTTTCCAACAGGTAATTGTAAGAAGAGACTTTGTGCTTATTTCTTAGGAGTAGAATTACATTTAGTTATGAGCATGATAGTAAATGTGTTAGTATAATTATTATCCAAAATGTGATACTGGCTCATCTATTTTAATGTTAGCATCTATTCTAATGATTTCTGAACATATTTCTTGTTTTTTTAATATTTAAATAATGCCTATATTAAATACTATGTATATGTTCAAGGCAACCATGTCTAAGCCTTCCTATTGTTTCCCTTAGTCACCATCATAAGAAGGGCTATAACCTAATAATAGGAAGAACACCAGTTAATAGCTGTAATAAGGACAATGCAATGAGGCAACCAATTATTTAGAAAGAAATAGTAAAAACTGTTATTGTTAAAATATACATTCATAGTTTCCTTTCCTTAAACCAATAACTTTGCATGCATTTGCGTTGCCTAGTGTAAGCTCTTGTGGCAAGCACAGCACACCCTCCATCCAACTCGGTTCTTCCCCAGCTACAGAGGAGAATCATTGCTACAGTGTGAGCAGGTATCCCATATATCCTAAACCACAGTAAAAACATCCTGCACGCTTCTTCCTCAGAGGGCAAATAACAGGCTGCCAAGGACCCCTCTCTTGTTCCAAGTCAGCACTTGCAGGCAGCAACCCATGCGCTAAGCTCAGTCCGCTGGAGGCTAACTTCCCACAAAGGAGAATATATATAGTTAATGGCACGCTCAAAACTCCATCTGATTCCCCTAACTCTTTGTGGTTAAAATATATTGTTTGATTTAGCTGGTTGCACAAAGAAGGCGAATGTCCACATTGCGCCTGGCATATGGATCCCTTGTAACCAAACAACAAGGTTGTGTACGTAAGGAAAAAGGCTGCATCTGTTGCACTTAATAAAATCACCGAAATAGGGTCGTTGTTAACAAGATTATCGGGCCTGCATGTAGAACAGAGAATGGAGACATGATGGTCACAGGTATTATATTATGGGTAGGTATGCTGGCAGACACAGCTGCTCCCTACGCCTGTCTTTGAAGAGTATATACTTGTATCCGCTAAACATATGTCACTACAGATCACATTATATTTTACTAGTGTCTGTCCCTATCGTGGCTTGGGAAAAGCAGAACTCTCAGGGAAGGCCGCCCAACAGGTGTCCTGCCTGTGCGTAATGCACCTTTTCACTGCTCATCTCTTTGGTTTCCATTCTAATAGAATCAAGAGTTTCTTTTCTATTTTGTCTTTGTGGTATTTTGGAGGCTGTAAATAGTGGCTCCGTCCATTTTGGAGAGCCTTAAGCATTGTTTTGTGTTGTATCTTCCCTGACAAAAGTGATTCCCTATGCGCCTTTGCTTTTATCAAGGTGACATATGGCACTTCCAAGTCCTCACTTATCCAAGAGGACATCAACCAGAGCGCAAGAGGGCGGCTATTCTAGAAAAGCATGCCCTATTTTCTGTTAGTATTTTACAGTCTAAGTGTGTGGGAGAAAAAATAGGTAACTTATCTGAAAAAACTCAACTCCCCCTTCTCCAAATTAAACAGTACCATGTGTCGACAGCAGCCTGTGAGCTAGATGCTGCTGCTGCAAAATCTGTTCATTGCTGGCAGATGAAATATGGGATACAGTTCAGCGGGTTACCATATGTTTTCAATAAAATAAGACAAATAGGGCAGCAGATAGGGATTGCAGTAAAGCTGTTATAAAGCAGCATAAAATAATCCAATGTAAACTGTGCTGAGCCCCTCCTTGAATGGGTCACTTAATGCCACTTCTGTGCTTCAACTGCCCAGACAGGTGCGTGCAGGAACCAAACACCATTTTTCCTTAGATATTTTATCAGTTTTGTGGTAGTTTTGTGCTTGCTATGCTAACTATGAGTAAACATCAGCTACCAGTCATTGTGGAAACAGGAGAGAGTTATCAGAAAGTAGCACTATGAAGGTGATTTAACAATAAACGTGCCTGTAACACAGCAGGTGATATCTGCTCCAAGCCGCGTGATTAATGTTACCCAAAGCACTCCACTTTACAATCTCTTGTAATTATTTATTAAACGAAATCTATTTATTATTATTTTAGCAAATAGTAGTACCAGGTGGGGCTTTCTTTTCGTTTTCTGCTTTTGTTTGAAGGACGTTTGAAGTGGGTTGTCCAGGCTTTGGAAACTCGCTCGCCAGATTTTTCGTGCATCCAATTGTGCAGGCGGAAAAAAAACTGCCAAGGCTGGCTATTCATTTTTTTCACTTGTTATAAATGTAAAAAGGCACAGAAAATGACAAAGAATGCAATGTTCTCCACGGGAAGATGCAGGGAAATAAAGGCTTTTATCCCCAACTGTCCCCTTTTCTCCTAATTGAAACTACAACCACTAAACAGATGCCCTTTTCTTGGAGAAGTCTAGGGTGTCCTCTCATTCCTGCGCTTCTGTGGTGCGCATTTGGGCACCTGTGTTTTATGAAAGCCTTACCTGCTGTTCACACTCAAAGGATGCTCCCAAGCGTCAGTGGAAAGCGCTAACAAGGAACTGTTTCAGCACCATCGCCATAAACATACCAGTTACAAGTTGGTTTTGCTTTGCGTTAGAAATCAGTCCTTTCCAAAACGTTTTGGATAAAAATGAATGCAGAACTTTCCTATTTGCCAATACCATGATTAAATTTATAAAATAATTAAAACTAAAAATGTGTAGGGACTTCAGCACCTTTGCAGCTGTTTAAAGTCAGGGCATTAAAACAAACAGATGTCCAGGAAGCTGCAGATAATGTCCTACACAATGTTTTGCGCAAAGGTAGAAAACCAATTTTGCGCACAGAATAAACATGGTGTCCTAGCTGTCAAATCAAACATTCTGCCTGGAACGAGTGCGCATCACTCTGTTTTAATATTTGAAAAAATGTTTGGATGAAGTGTTCAAAAGACATCTGATAATTTACTGACCTGGAAAGGCTCAAATTGCTCCAGTATCAGTCTCATCTCCCAACACATTATGTCTGCACGAGAGCACACTCCTCTTACCCATTAAAGACTGGTGTGTTTGGTAGTGAGGGAATTTTAGATGTCTGAGTAGGGAGCTCACAATAGTTTTGCAAAAGGTGATATGAAGTTATAGTAGGGAATTATTTGTCTTTGTAATCCTTGCAGGGCGCATTCAGTAGAACCCAAAGGAATAACGCAGCGCTGGGGTTAGAAAAGCTCTGGGTTTTTAGATTAGTTCTGAAAGAATACTATTTGCCTTTTTAGCCGTATCAACTCTCCTGAAAGGTGAGAATCCAATTTAAGGTAATCAAAATAGGGTGTTGTCATTAGGACACTCAATAAAATCAGAGTGGCTTGTTATTTTTCTATTTTATTTATTTACTTATTTATTTGGAGGGAAAGGCAAGGGGTTGCACCATAATTCAGACATAAAACAATCCGAGGATTTGTATGGATTGTCTTGCAACAGCATGCCTAGAACCTCTTGTACTGAGTTGGGCACAAGGTGGCTATTGCTCTATCTGGAAGTTGGACTTGCTGTCCTAACTACTTGTACTTTGGATGTCCCCTGGTGTAGGCGTAGATGCTTTGAAAAATTTAGACTTCAGAACCCCTGTTGTTGTTGTTATTGCTTAATTACAATTTCACAGTCATTATATTAATTTATAGCGCTGTCATAAGATACATGGTCAGGAAGGAGACCAAGGCCGCATGGAGGGGTACAGCAGACACCTCTATATCTCCTACCCTAGCCCACTAACTGAGAACCACCACACCACTCCAAAAAAAACATATCGGAACACAGGGATTATTGTAATTCCCCAAACAATCACAAAAAATGGCTAGGGTCCTCAGTTTTCTCAAACTTTGCGCAAAATGAATGTGTCTGGGTATAAGTGCTGGGCTAAGTGTTGTGTCCCATTGGGAAACCCCTCTCCCTCCCGCCGAGCTTTGGTGGGATTCCAGCTGTGTCCGACAATGTGTGTGGGGGGGGGGGTCGCGTGTCTTTCTTGCCTCTGATTGGCCATTTCGCAGCTTGTAATGATCCAGGCACACTCCACACGGGGACTGATAAGATAACGTGTGCCGAGGGGGCACGCTTTGTATTGACTACCAAATCAGCATTGTCCTGCACCGTGTATATAAACACTTCGATCAAGTTGTGCGTCTGTCGCTTATCTTTCCCACAGTCCAGCTGAACAGTTCCCTCGCATCCTTCTGTCCAACTGGACAGGACAGACAGCGCATCTTGCAGGACGCACCACCTACAGAGAACCTACTACAAACTTGCTTTTGAGGTATGTAAATACTTGCTACCATTTCAAACTAATAGTAATGATTTCGATACAAACTAAGCGCAGACAATCAGTAATGATATTGGATACGAACAGTTCCAATCAGTGGCAGCATTTTATTGCGCTGCCCATCGCATGTGCAACTGCTTTGACTCAGTGGGTGATTGTTGGATACTGGATACATTTGGGTTGACATTTTCCCTTTGCCTATTACAGGATGTCTCCCAAGAGTGACTGCCCTCAGATTGAGAGGAGAAGCGAGACGGAGCTTTATTACCAGATTTCAGACAATGAGGTCTCCCCTCTCTCTCCCCCCTGCACCCCAGGCTCCCCGATCAGCCCTGCTGAAAGCGAAGAGTGCACCCCGGCAGATGGCTACCCCCACCCCAGGGAGACTGACAGAAATAAGCAGAGGGTCAAGCGAATGAGATCAAAAGTAAAGAGCGACGGCGTCGTTGTAAAACAGAGGAGAAATCGCAGGGTGAAAGCCAATGACAGAGAGAGAAATCGCATGCACAACTTGAACTCCGCTCTGGACGCGCTGAGAAGCATCCTACCCACCTTCCCAGATGATGCCAAGCTCACCAAGATAGAGACCCTAAGGTTTGCACACAATTATATCTGGGCTCTGTCTGAAACTCTCCGTATGGCTGATCAGAGCCTCCTCAGCTCCGGCCAGCAGCACTTGTTGGACTCCTTAAAGAAATTCCCCAAAAGTTGTCTGATGATGGAGCTCTCCAGCCCCTCCAGCTGCGCTTCCTCCAGTGAATGGGACTCTCTGTACTCCCCGCTGTCCCAGGGCAGCAGCCTCAGTCCCACAGGATCCATGGACGAGCTGATGCCCCAGTCCCACCCTTACCTGAGACACAGCACTTCACTAGCAGTAGAGTTCTTGTAAAACTGCCATATAGCTTCCTCTGCTTCTTCTCACTGGCCTGTGTCTTCAAAACTCACGCCAATCGCTGCAGCCCACACTGGGAAGAGGACCACGCATCTACCTAACCCTTCTGCTTTCCCTTTAAATTATATTCTCTGTCTCTCTCTCCCCATATTTGCCTTAACAAAACATTCTCTACTCTGTGCACTTTGTATACTAATCACCCTTTACCCCTCCTAATCCCACAAGCTCTTAAATACAACGTTTATATCCAATTTTATCCCATTTTTTTTTTCTTGTAATCTTGTAATTTTCTATTGATTTTGTATTGTGGCTGGTATATGGCCACACAGGCTCTGTCAATATAATGCTGAATTGAAGGGAAATGATTTCTCAGAATCAATGTACTTAAATTATATTAATTTGCTTTTCCGTGTATTTATTGTTTTTAAGTCATAAATATATATTTTGTACAAATAAGAATATTTTTTTTTTTCGCACCAGCCAGGACGAATGAACTAAAATCTGCTGGCAATAAAAGTTGCTTTTACAAAATATGTCTGTTGGTTTGTTCCTTTGTGCAGAAATGAATGTGCATCATATATCGATACATGACTTTTCATTATTTAATTTAATTAATTGTGATATATAGACAAATTATTCACACTGCAAAAAGAGAATGTTAATGCTGCAGGTTGAGGATACAAAAGGCTCTTTAATGCATGTACACTGCTTCTTTTTCTACCCCTCTGCTTTGCCCCCTAGTGCAGGTTAGTGACTTTGAGTAGCAAATCCTAAAAAAAAAAAAAATTCCCTGATCACTTTTGAATATATCACAGTCAATAGATCAATACTTACTGAAAATGCTTTACAGAGTAAGTGATTCCGAGCATGTTTATATTACAGTAACTCAAATTTCAAGTCTATGTACAGTTGTCATAAGTTGCAAAAAATACTTCTATATGATATTTCCATCCTTGTAGGGTCTGCCCATCAAGACAATATATAACTGGTAGGATCTGCACTCTGTACAATACTCTCCATCTATTTTTTATATATTTTCATTGTAGTAGGAAATGCCAACACTGAGCAGTAGGCTTTGTATTTCTCAGTGTACCAATGGATCAGGTGCTGCGTTGGGTAATGTGAGTCACCTGGCATCTTATGTAGTGTATGTGTGGAGGAGAGGGATTCCAGTGGCTAGTTTCATGAAGGATACCAACAAAACAAGACACAGAGCAAAGGAAAAGCTAAGGAACAATGATGGGAGCTGTATAAAAGAGACAGAGAAGGGAATGTAGAGATCATTCAGATTAAACTGATTGATTTTTTTGGATATATCAGGGAAGATAGAAAGTGACAGAGCAGTGATAGAGCAGGTAGGTGGGGAGGGAGCAGAAGCCCAATTTTGGTGCTGAATCAAATCAGTAGTTGAAGTAAAAATCAACACAAATCACACAGAATCACGTCCAGGACTGCAAGTAATTGTTAACACCCAAAAAAAGATATATATATTTGTCACGTAGTGAAAGTTAAAAGTCATTCTCCACACCTCTGGTTCTGACTACTGAAATGATGCAGCAAAAGCCACATTGACAAACAGAGCTGTGAACAAGAATTGCTTTGGCTGGAGAAGAGCTGACTAGTGCAACATTGTTTCAAGAGACAGACCTAGGAGTGAAAAAAGGAAGAGACATTTATTCCATTATGTTACATTTAACGGAACAGTAACACCAAAAAAATGAAAGTGTCCTAAAGAAATTAAACTCTAATTTGCTGTTGTGCTGCACTGGTTGCCTCCATGGCTACACAGCAGCTTGTTTATATAAACTATAGTTCTTTTTCTGAAGTAAAAACACTGGTTTTGCCAGTGCAGTGCACCAGTACATTATATTGTCTTTTCTTTAAAACACTTTAATTTTTTTGGAATTACTGTTCATTTAATATTCATTGTAAAAGTTTAATGCATGGCAACAGGCATATAACTTCATTTTTTTTTTTACTAAATGAAGTCTCTAGGGGATACTGTAATTTATTTTTCTGGATAAAGGTGAAACCACTGAAGGCTGACCAGTGTCTGCTGTAGATATAATGCACCCATAAACCTTAAGGAACATAAATACTGTGATGATTGCTCCACCAGCTTAAACAAAAGTGGAATAAAACAGACCATGTTTTAAAAAAATAAAATAAATATATATATATATATATATATATATATATATATATATATATATATATGAAGGGAGAACTTCTAGTTATAGAATGCAATGCCAAATAGCACAACAGCATTTAAAGGGGAACTTTCACTATTACAAAAATAAAAAAAACTCAACTGAGATGAATAGGACATTGAGGTACCATGGGTGTGCTGCACTAATCAGAGATGCAATAGATTACCTTGTTTCTCTCTAACGTAGAGGTTCCCAAAATATATAGTTTCCCCTATGAAGAACCAAGTGGTCAATAGTGGGCTACAAAAGAGTCACGTCAGGTAAAATACAGCTATAGATGATTATTTGCTGTTTTAATATGAATACAAGCTAAGCACGAAGACCAGTAAGAGACATATCTGGGATGAATATGTATTTACCCTCCTAGATATTTTCTATCTAGACTATAGTGGGATTACTGGTATGAAATATATAGGTAAACTTTTTGGGTAAGGGGGGGGTGTCTGAAAAATGTAGGGCTTAAACGAACCCCAAATAGTTTAAAATAATAATATAGAAGTAAGTCCATCAGCTGACTGGTATCAGCATTTCCCATTTTACCCTGGGCCAAAGCTTCCCTCTTTTGATATCCAATTTAATAGGAACTTTAGGTTAGACTTCTGGAAAGAGAACTCCCCCTGTCTTTATCATGCAATCAGATGCAGGGGCTTTTAGTTGTGAAGTAGTTAAATGAGGCTGGCCAGTGTTACAGACTTCATTAAACTTTCTGAGCATTTCACTTTTAGGATAAAGTGCTAAACTGCTTTCTTTGTATGGAAACTAGGCTGTTTTATGCTTCAGGGGGCCAAAGGCAAGCCTGAAATGCTAATGTCCTCAACAGTAAAATGCAGATAAGCCACATGAATCTTGTATTTACGCTTCCACAGAATCAATTTGTAGTACTTAGATTTATAACGTTTCCCTTTCTTTGCAGGCGCCAAAGGAAAGCATTCTTCCATTGCCCCCATTGCAATGTAGCTCAAAGACAAAGAGATGCTTATGGGCCAATGGCAATTGTCATGCTAATTGTTGCCAAATGAATTAATCTAAAGGAAGCTAAGAGACACCATTGAAGCAATTTGTAAAACAAAAGGAATTTGGTTTTGGAAGAGAGAATGTTTCGAAACACTGGACCAAAAGGTCAAACGTGAATCTTCCAAAAAAGTGATTGGATTCAGTCCCCTAATCAGAAATATTGCAAATTTAAGTTACTGTACTCTCTATAGATTTCAGTTAATGTAAGTGACAACAGAAGAACACTGCTCAGGCACATCAAATGGATGTGGTGGGTGACTTATTATCCAGTTTGCAGATGTGCAGAAATACAGTACGTCAGTATGCAATTTCTGTTAAACAGTTTTATAGGGATCAATACTGGCTTTATGCTTTAATGCACTTGGTAAGTTTTAATTTTTTAGACTGTGGGAGTCTTCCAACACCCAAGGAACTGCCCCAAAGGGATGGTGTGCACTGCACCAGTATACAAGAGACACAAATGATACCGTGATTCATAGATACAAATGAGCCCAGTTTATGCCACTTGTATAACTTATTGTGATTTCCTGTTTTTATAGATTAACGGTGTACTTTGTTTGTTAGTGTGAATGGAGAAATTTGTCATAGAGGAATGAAGTTGAGGAAACTAGGGGGCAAATTCACTAACCTCCGAAAATTCGCCAGCGATGGCTTCGCTCACAGCATAACACTTCGTCAGACATAGATTCGCCAGGACAACGCTAATTCACTAAAATCCAAAGTTGAGTCCAGGTCGCTGAATTGTGGCAAAGTTGCGCTAGCTTTACTGCAACAAGCAAAGCGAAGTTGCACTAACGTTGCCTAATTTGCATACGGTGGGAAGTTAAAGTTGAATGGACATATATGTTGCAGCAAATACATTACGCTACACAAGCCCGGGAAACCTTAATAAAAGAAAGTAGCGTTGTTATATTGCCCTACACATGATCCCAGTGTATAGCTTATGTGCCATATGTTAGGAAATTTAGGGGGGAAGGCGGATACCACAAAAAAAAATTTACGATCTTTTGCAACCTGGAAAAAAGAAAAAGACGCTAGCGTTTTTTGGGACTTAAACATTTTTTCAACTATTTTTTAAATAAATGTTTGCTTGGTGGGCCAAAACCAAAATCCAGGGACCACCAGTCCTGTCCCTACCGCCTGCCTTACAGTAGTAGGGGGTGTTATATGGACTGCTATTTGTAGCTCAAACAACACCACACTATTCACTGGAATTGGCATTAATGTTAAGTGCTGTGGGTTCCAATGTATGAGAAATTACAGTTAGAAAAAGACCACCAATTTATCATTTGTTAACCATGGGAACAACAGCATGAGGTGGGTGATTTTCAAAACACCCTATATTAGTTGCCCTTAAAGGCAACCTGGGAATGGTGTTATACAAGGTTTCAATAGTGCGAGGTTATCACAGAAAGTTCTGATACTTTTTTTGTAGTAGCAATCGAATTCCTGGCACCTGCTTTAAGCCAATTTCAATTCATAATCAGAGTAACTTGTGCTGCCTATTAAAAGCTAATGGCCCATGGTGGGTTGTCAGTATTTTGATCACTGCTAGAAGTAGCAGAAGCTGTAACCAGAAACCCCATATGCCCTAGTCTTAAAAGAACAGGTCGTCGGAAAAATAAAAGCTAAGTAAATAGAAAGGCTGTGCAAAATATAGTTAGTTATAACTATATTTATAGTTAGTTAGCCAAACATGTAATGTATAAAGGCTGGAGTGACTGGATGTCTAACATAAGAGAACAGAACACTACTTCCTGCTTTGCAGCTCTCTTGGTTTCCACTGATAGGTTACCAGACAGTAACCAATCAGTGACTTGAGGGAGGGCCATATGGGCCATAACTGTGCTGAATGCTAAGGATCAATTGCAACAACAGTTATGTCCCATGTGGCCCCCTTCAAGTTGCTGACTAACTCAGAGTTAGAGAGTTGAAAAGCAGGAAGTTGTATTCTGTTCTGTTATGTTACACATCCAGTCACTCCAGCCTTTATACATTACATTTTTGGCTAACTAACCATATTAGAAACATTTTTTATTTTGCACAGCCTATCTTTTTATCCAGTTTATATTTTTAAACTGAACTGTTCCTTTAAGGGAGCTGACTTGGCCTGTAATGTGCAGTCTTTGAGTACCAATATCATAGTAATCGGGCAATGAGAAGGGTTGAGAAGGGTTGAGAAGGGTTGGGTCGAAGGGTTAGAAATGATTTATGCTTTTACCCTTTCCTGTCATAGCATAGGAACAAGACCATTCTGGGACAGAGGAAATGATGACTTTATTTTCTGTAGTCATATTTTCCTGGCATTCCAAAAAGCCTGCCATATTTTAGTATATCTTAGCTTCTTGAATAAAATGTTTTGAATACAATAATAAATCAGAACATTCCTCCATAATCCACATTTGGTATAAAATCCCAAATGTGGTAAGATGAAAAAACATAATCTATAGGGATGCACCGAATCCACTGTTTTGGATTCAGCCGAACTCCCGAATCCTTTGCAAAAGATTCGGCTGAATACCGACCCAAAACCGAATCCTAATTTGCATATGTAAATTAGGGTGGGAAGGGGAAAACTATTTTTACTTCCTTATTTTGTGACAAAAAGTCACGCAATTTCCCTCCCCGCATATGCAAATTAGGGTTTGGATTCGGCCGAATCCTGCTGAAGAAGGCCGAATTTCCGAACCGAATCCTGGATTCAGTGCATCCCTAATAATCTGTAAAATACTTGATAAGCGGTAAAGTCCTCTATAAGTATTGATAAAATTGCCATTTAAAGTAGCTATAGCAGTGGTTTTCAGACTTTTAGGGGGTTATTTACTAAAATTCTAAAATTTCTCATTATTTTCTAAAAATTCCCATCTGCATTTTTACCTTATTTATTAATAAATTGATTTATTTAACCAATAATCAATTCATTTATATAATACAAACTCAAAAACATCTGGTGCTGGATAAGACTCGATAAAATTGTGAAAAAAATCCATATCGTACTTTTTTTTTATTTGATGCTTAAAATCTCCAACTTTTCCTGATAATAGCCCAAAAATCATAAACTATTTGGATTATTGTATGAAATCCAGCACAGCTCACAATATGTTCCAATTGTAAATGGGACATCTGCCATTGACTCTACATGACCTCGACAGGTTTGAAATGTAGTACGTTTTTATTTGGACTTTTAGCAGCCTCAGTGTTTAATAGAAAACAAAAAAATTGAGATTTCTTTTCTACCTGTTTTTTTCCCGTTTAAAACTCTGACCAGAAAAAAAATCAAACTATATCTTCAGTTCCCCAACTCAGACACCCACTTACCCAAGGTTGCAGATACAGTGTATAAAATATTATTCAAGTTCCAAGGCTATGTAGAGTAGAAAATAAATGCTCACTCCAAAAATCTCATCCTCATCTCATTGACCTTCAGGCTATCCCCATATACTGGGAGTGCACATCAGTTATTGTAATGTAAAAGAGACTCATACTTGTTGGTCCATTTATTGAAAATAGATTAAGGAAAACCAAGGACTACTTCTCATAACTTGATTATCCAATCAAGACTTTTGATACAGTTTCCCTATGAGTATGCAAAGACTTGTGCATTTTTAAAGGGGAGGGTGGGAAACCCAGATACTGTGGATACTGTGAACACATAAAATAATGTGAAAACACATTAATATATCTAATGGTTTAATGAATGGTCGTGAGTGTAAGTTACATTATATTATTTACATAATTTGGAATCCGATATTCATAAAATCTGTCTAGAGGTGTTTCTGCACTATATCATATTATATATATATATATATATATATATATATATATATATATGTTATAATTATTTTATATGTTAATATATATATATATATATATATATATATATATATATATTTCTTATAACAAAAAAAATACAGTGCTTAACAGGCTTATTTAGAGTAACTGACAAACAAGATAAATTCCTTTTTCCATTCCATTGTTTGTCTAAAAATCAGTTACTCTAACTGAATAAAAACACACACAGCCAAGAGCAGCGACTCACACACATGCACACACACGTCCACACACATTGCTCATATAGGCAGTGACACATAAACTGACACAAATGGACATTCACATACAAAGATGGGCTCTCTCACACACAAACAAAATCTTTCACTTTTTATTTCCTCTGAATTTCATTGTATTTTAAAATGACTCAATGTTTTCTCCATTATTGCCATTAAAGTGCTTCTAATTGGCTTGCAATTGAATAGAAAAGTTCAACTGGAGGGTATAAAAAGTAACAGATTGGCCCTGCATCTTCATAAGGTTCTTCATGAATAAATTCCTTTGCTGGATTTTACGCTTATACATTAAATGCAAGAGCCCACAGTGCTTAGTGTCAGAGCCAAGATTGATTCAGACAATGGCAAGAAACGCACCACTGACCGTGGTCCTGAACACAGCCGAGCACAGTGTACAGTAAGCGTAGAGCTTGGCCCTTCTTCATTCAGGCCTGATTTACACCATTCAGTGCGACACATCCTCCCCAGTGAGGCTGCCTGGATCCCTGTCAGATGCCAGCGAGCTCCTGCTGCCAGACAAATCACCATTACCATGCTACATACTTTGCCTGTAAGTTCAGCTCTGTATACCCTGCAAGCTTTCTGTTTCAGGAAACTCCCCGCTGGGGAATCCAGCATTGAAAACAAATCAATTGCTTTCTTATTTAAATAGGTCTATTTGGGAGACTTCTTTATGATTAATGGGGGTATTTAAATATATGTGGTACCAAATATATTTTCTTCTTTATTATAAACAGCTATAGTGTTTCAAGGTATTAAGTTCTACTAAACTTGTATCCTTCCTTCCTTTTACAACATTTTAAAAGCTACATAACCCTAAAATAAAAGGTGTATATAAACCTAAATCCCTTAAATTATTATTTCCCCTTCCTTGTAAACACAGCTACCTTACACCATATTCATTACAGTTAAATACATTATCTCCCATTATTTACAGCTGGGGTTACCCAGATATGTATTGATATTTGGGGGTTATTAACAAAATCCAAAAATTTCTCAATATTTTCTGAAAAGCACTGTGACCAAAATCCAAATCCACACTGACTTTCTCAAAAATTTCTTGTGCGAGGAAAGACAATAAAATCGTGAAAAAATCCAAATGGTATGAGTTTTTCAGATTTGACGACCGAAAGCACTTTTTCAGATTATCGCCTAAAAAAACACTAAATATTCAGCAAAACCCAGCGCAGATCAGGATATCTTTAAAATATCAACAAGACATCAGCCATTGACTTCTATGTGATCTCGGCAGGTCTGAGTTGGAGTACTTTTAACAGCATCATGGGATGTAGTGAAATGTTGTAGAACCTCTTTAAATCATGCTCAGCTGATGTATATCCAGGAGTACCCCTGCTGTGTTAATGAGTCCGGCAGCTTTGTGTGCGGGTGCAGGGGGTACTAAAGCCAAGGGCCCTTGGCAGAGGGAGGCTGCTATCTGTGTGTGTGTTTTTAGCTGAGCGATCAGGTGGTGACCAATCAGTGCCATTGTATCACGAATAACTGTAACTGCTTCTGACTTCTGAAATAGCTTCTACAACATAAACATCAATGGAATAGTACAGTTATATAGCTGCAAGGATTGTTGAGCACTTTAAAGAGATATAAAAAAAGATATAAATAGTTAGAACCAGTGTTTTTTTCCTTAAATTTCACAGTTCATTAAATACCTGTTTTATCACAAGATACTGCCTATCACCAACATATATATATACACTCTAACTCTATCTTTATACTTTTATTTCCTTACAACAAGTTAACTAGTTAAACTGGTTTACAGTGGCAACACGAGTAAAGGCTTATTTATAAACACAGTTAGTAGTACAAACTGCATTTTTTATGCATATCAAATTATTTGAAGGGTTTTTTTTGAACCAGAATTCCAGGACGAAAGAATAGCTCTGCCTGTCCCTTTTATTTGCACAAATTTTAATTGAGACCGGAGCAATGAGGATTGCGTACAGGAAATTCAAAAAAGTATCATATCTCCTGCACATCCCCAGTGTTTCTGAACCAATGTGGATGTGTTTGGGCAGCATGCCACCCCCTAAAATCCGGCTGCCCTAGGCCCGGGCCTTGGTGGCCTTTCCACAAATCCGGGCCTGGGTGCTATAGAAGTTTTTTCACTACAAATTGGCCAAAAAAGTATTTGAAGTATTCAGATTTTTTGTCAGACTTTTAGAGTTTGTGAGTTTAGTTGTTGTTTCAAAAAACCTCCAAACCACTAAAATCCAACCTTTACTAAATCAACTTCTGGCTTTCTCTCGTCTATTACAGGCTTATCCACATCCCAAAATCCTAGCAGATGCTGCTTATATACAGTATATGCCAACATAATACTCCTCTCACATATGAGCTGATGTAACATGATTATCAACACACCCCTGGTTGCCATATAAACATATAATATGTACAATAAAATGTATAATAAAACAGTACTGCACTATAAAACAGATTTAACAACATGATGCATGAACTAATATAAAGTAAATCCAGTATAACCCAAATGTGCACTATGACGAGCGTAAAGACAACTACCAATACCTGTGATAGTGAAGCCCTCAGCCTCTAGATCTGCAGAATGGAATATAATTAGTATAGTGAAAGCTCTAATAGATTTAGTATTAGTATTATTTGACCCCACAGCAAATTATTTTTTCAGGCCCCCAAATTGTCTAGATGTTGACTTGTTTTACCAATATTTATTGAAACTGTATATGAATTAGGGCCTCATGGGGCCCCTACACCTCCTGGGCCCCCCTGCAGCCGCAGGGTCTGCTTCCTCTATAGTCACACCTATGAGTATGGGACCTATTATTCATAATGTTTGGGACCTGGGTTTTTATCCACATTACAGATCTTTTTGTAATCTCCACGTCAGCTAAAAATCATTCAATCTTGAAATAAACCCCACAAGATTGTTTTGCCACCAATAACGATTAATTATATCTCAGTTGGGCTAAAGTAGAAGGTACTGTTTCATTATTACAACGAACAAGGAAATCATTTTTAAACATTTGAATTATTTGATTAAAATGGAGTCTATGGGAGATGGCCTTCCCATAATTCTGAGCTCTCTGGACTCTCTGGACTCTCTGGATAATAGATCCCATACCTGCATTAAAAATCCAGTTAGGGGTTATATTTTTCAAAGGGATAAGAGAAGATTCTTCACAAAATGCTCCAAAAACATAGTTAATAGGTGCTTGTATAGAATTTCTGCCAAATTTCTTAAAAGTGCAAGTAGTGTTACTGATGAATATGATAGCACCAGTTTATATTATAGGGACTTCATTAACTTTCTTAACTTTTCTTTTGTATGTATTCATCTTGTTCTGCTATTGATTGACACTTCTTTCAAATATATCTCATTTCTATATTTAACCAAATTTTTGTGGCATGACTTCAAATGGTTTCCAGTAACTTGGAAGTTCCTATATCTGCTAATTTGAGAGTCTGAACATGCTCCTGGAGTTAATTTACAAGGTCAGAATTAGGTGGATTCAATCCTGAATAAATTCAGTAATTCTGTGTATGTTCAAGACTGGGCAAATCATTACAAAGATGAGTTTCCAGTGGCTTTCTTAATCCCGGGGGGCTTTAATGAACTCGCAGAGGGCATAAGGGCATCACATTTCTTACTAGTGTTGTGAAAATAACCAATATAATGTCTTTTCTGTTCTTTAATTGCATCATCTTTCTTTGTTGAAAAAGTTCATATTAAATATTACAGTATATTTTATTGTTGATTATAGATGTATTTGTCTCACTTGAGATTTTTTCGTTCATATTACACTTGTTCCTAACCCTTGCGCTGGGCAAGAGTGAACTGTGCCCTTTTCTTGCCAGCACCTTGGGCTTGGGCACTACAGGGCTTACTTTTAAAGGCAATTCTTATTTAGCTTATTGCATTGTGTTCTATTAGGAGGAATGCATATGGACAACCAATAGTCGCCCGCATTCAGCTCCTTACATGGCAATACCCAATACCCAATTCTGGAGGTGCAAACATTTGTGCCTGTCAACTGTAGGCACAAAAACAGGGTGAACATGATGCACTATGGGTAAACACATGGTGCTCTGCTCCTGTTTTTTGTACTTTGATCATTTCAGTGAGCCATACAAATGGTGTGGGCATGTGTGCCTGTTGTTTCAATAAAGTCTGTTCCATCCAAGTTGCTACATATAGTTGTAGTTATCTTTAATGGTTAAATTTCTCCGTGAGCAAATAAGTAAAACCTTTTCATGTGATACAGAGCATTTTAGCAGAGGCAACGTGCAAGAAGATAATATATGGCAGGCTACGGTAGGGAACCCATTTACTTAAATAAAATGTGATTCTTTCGCATGGGCTAAATTCAAAGGTCTTTTTTTTTTCCACTAAAATAATGACAATCCAAAGAGTTCCTGATAGGGTTTTAAAAGATGATTATTCATTCACCGTCTACCAAGCATGAAAATCTGGCCGACTTGATTCTATTCTTTATGTGATCGACCTCACAGTGTCTAATTCAGGCAGCAGCCCGTTACCTAAAACTTGTCACTCACACATTAACTTTTTATTGTTGCTCCTGTCTTTATTCCATTCTTCTTTCTTAGTTCCTCCTCCTCCTTCTCTCCAGGAGTCACAGAAAGGGTGTCTGGGAATATCTTTTAGACTGGACTGTTCCACTCACTGTTATTAAGATAAAACAATTTTGTGTTGGACCAAGTTTTCTAGCTTGAAGCAGTAAAAACAGATGTTAGCTATAGATGGAATGCATGTGCATGTTATACTGTACAGAGTACATATACGTGTAAATATAGTATATACATGCTATATGTTTATATTGCAACCTTGATTTCTTAAAGGAGAGTTCAACCCAAAAGATTAAAAAAATCCCTATCCCCCTACCCTACATAGACCCCCTCCCCCCCCAGCCTAGCTGCTACCCCGGGCAAATGCCCTTAAGTCTTTACTTACCCCTCTGTGCAGATTCTGTCCAGCGGAGTTCACAGGTGCCATCTTCAGCCGCTTCGGTAATCTTCAGAATGAGACCAGCAATTGAATTATTTGATTAAAATGGAGTCTATGGGAGATGTCCGTCCCATAATTCTGAGCTTTCTGGACTCTTGATTCTTGAATGCTCTTGATAATGAGAAATCCGAAAAATTCGTGATTTTTTTTGTGTTATAATAGGCTTTTAAAAAAAACGAATTTTTCAGAATTTATTAAACCCAGAGGGCTAAGAAGCCCGAATATAAAAACATGGCATATCAAACCTGTCGAGGTTGCATAAAATTCAATGGGAACAGTCCCATTGATTTTTGGTTGTATCGGGGGTTTCGGGCATTTTCACAATGTTTCCGGAGCTTTCGGATAAGAACTCTGAAAAATTCAGAGTTTTCAGTTAAAATTCACGAAAAAATCGTGAAAATCTGAGCTTTTGCCGCAAAGGTGATTTTAAATGTAATAATAAATAAGCGTTAAAAACCCAAGTGGCTTGGATCGGAGTTTTTAGCAGCCAATATTGAGATAAATTCGGACCTTGATTAATAACCCCCTAGGTGTTTGTAACACGAAACGCGTAAGGCTGTGGACACCATAAATCTTTTTTACTTTGCTCTAACAACCTGGTAGAAGATTGCCTTATTTGAGTATCTGCTCAACAATACGTTTCCTGTACTAACACAGGTGCATGTGTCAAACACGGGTGAAACGCAGTATGATGTGTTCCACGTGTGTTCTGTGCTTACATGCACCTGTGCCAGTATGGGCCCTATTAAATTAACAGTCTGCCTTCCTTTCTGAGCTTCCCTGCAACTGAACACATATAAATTGAACACAGGGAAAAGTGCTCATCTGTACGAGCCCTAAGGAATCTAGTGCAAGTGCTGGAAATGACATTCCAACAGTAAGGGCAGGACTCCACGGACGATTCCGCCGTGATCCGCCATGCTGCGCAAAAATGCAGGTGTCATGTTGGATGCGAGGGAAATAAGGTAAGTAATGCTATTGTCGGATCGTGTCGCATTGTTGATGCAACGCAACACGACTGTCGGATGCAGACGCAGCTTCTTGGGCAATCCATTGTTGTTCCCAGTTGATTCACTGCGTTATCTTGACTTGGTATTTATGTTTTTGGGCATTCCATTGTTGTTACACATGCAAGTAACTCATACTTTATACATGCAACGGTACATAGGCTTACTCTGTCTGTAATTATGTATTTTGAACTCATGCACACTAAGGGGCCGATTTATCAAGGGTCGAATTTCGAAGCAATGGGAGTTTCTTTGAACTCCTATAACTTTGAAATACGAATAAAAAAGACCAATCTAAATTTATGAAAAAAAAACGAAGTTCTTAACTTCAGGTGAATTGGCTTTATTCGAATCCCTAGAATCTAAGTTTTAGCACATTCGATCGAATTCGAATCAAAGTGTTTGCCCCAAAAAACTTTGATTTCACCAAATTACTCCAAATAGATTCTAGGAGGTCCCCCATAGGCTAAAACAGCACTTCAGCAAGTTTTAGATGGCCAATGGTTGAAGTAGAAGTTTTAAATTTCGATATTCGAATAGTCAAATTTTTTTTCAAATTCAAATTGAATTTTGGCCTATTCAATAGACGAAGTACATAAAAAAAAGTTTTTTTACTTCGACCCTTGATAAATCTGCCCCAAAAAAGATGGAGTGGAAAGTCACAGAATTTGCTTGGATCCCCACTTAGGCTTATTTACTGAAAATCTAATTTCAAAGTTTTTCTCTGCTTCGAATAAACTAAAAATTTCAAAAAATGTGAACGTCTATTTATTAAAAAATCCAAATGTAAAAACTTTGAGTGAATACAGTCATGAAAAAAAACTTGGGAGTTTATAAGCCAAACAAATCTTCAAAATATTTAATTAAAAAATTATTTTTCCCTCGGACGAATCTCATTGACTTCTACCTGAATTTGCTACCTTTTAGATGCCAAAGTTTTGCATTCAAGTTTTTTTGTGCTTAATAAATACCAGACATTTGAGTTAATGAAATTATAATTTGAATTTGTTTTTGTGCAAAAAAATTAAAATTGTGGCAAAAATTCAGATTTGAATGTTAATAAATCATCCTCTTAATGTATTGTGTTATGACTAGTGATGGGCGAATTTATTCTGTTTCGCCACCGGCGAATAAATTCACGAATTTGCAGTGAAAATTCGATGTTGAAAATTTTGATACTGGCGATGAGTCTGGCGACGGAGATGAATAACAGACGCCAATTGACTTTAAAATCGACGGTTCGTGAATTTCTCGCCAGTTTTGCAAATTTTGCTGGAAATTCGTGGTGAAGCAAAATGGGACAGATTCCCCCATCACTAGTTATGACAGGTCAGTCAGTGAATTTTCAAAGAACTGCACCAGAAAGATTGTAAGTTAATATAAGTGCCACTGACAGTTAGGGATGTAGCGAACTGCCGTTTTGGTGTTCGCGAACGCCGTTCGCGAACACCGGCAAAAATGCGAACAGTTCGCGAACTTCGAACACCCGCAAAATCGTTCGATTCGAACGATCGAAGGATTTTAATCGTTCGATCGAAGGATTTTCGTTCGAATCGAACGATCGAAGCCATTCGATCGAATGCTTTTCATTCGATCAAATGCTTACAATCGTTCGAACGAATGGAAATCGTTCGATTTTAGCGGTCGAAGGAATCGAATGGTCGAATGGTCGAACGATTTTTATTCGAATCGAACGGGAAACTCAAATTGGCGAACGTCGTGCGACGTTCGCAAACATTCGGCGGACGCGAACAGTCGAAGTTCGCGCGAACTAGTTCGCCGGCGAACAGTTTGCTACATCCCTACTGACAGTAACTTAACCCAGAAAATATAATTTTTTTGGAAATACATATTCTGACATATTCAAAGTGAGTATATACTTCTATGAGAAACTACCAAACTGAAACACATTGCTAAAAGTTGCAGCTTTTATGAGAATTCTGAACATCTACACATTTCTTCTATTTTACTGGAAGTCTTTACTGTTGTTTTCTCTTACATATCCTTAGTTATTAAGATAAATTATTATAAATGTGAATTCCAGACATCTTCTGAACTGCTTGATGCGCAGCATTTAGAGCTCTTACAATGGAAATGCTAAGAGGCCGATTCACTAAGGGTTGAATATCGAGGGTTAATAAACCCTCGATATTCGACTAGGAATTAAAAACCTTCGACCTCGAATATCGAAGTCGAAGGATTTAGCGCAGATAGTTCGATTGAACGATCGAAGGATAATTCGATCAAAAAAAGTTAGCCAAGCCTATGGGGACCTTCCCCATAGGCTAACATTGACTTCGGTAGCTTTTAGATGGCGAACTAGGGGGTCGAAGTTTTTTTTAAAGAGACAGTACTTCGACTATCGAATGGTCGAATAGTCGAACGATTTTTACTACGAATCCTTCGATTCAAAGTCGTAGTCGAAGGTCGAAGTAGCCCAAAAAAAACTTCGAAATTCGAAGTTTTTTTACTTTGAATCCTTCACTCGAAGTTAGTGAATCGGCCCCTTAATGTTATTTGAGCTAATGCAAAAATCAACGTGCTGTCTGCATTTCATTTGTTATAAAAGCCCCAAAAGATGAGTTAACCCCAGAAAAGCTTTTTTGGAAATACATTCATTCAGATTGACATTCAAAATGAGCAAATAAAGTTACATAGTTAATTTGAGTTGAAAAAAAAAGACCAAGATCATGCTCAACCCCTCCAAACAAACCCTAGTGCACATATATACACATACTTATCCAGGCCTATCTATACTCACATATGCTGTATAAATGATACATATTAATACCTATGCTAACTATCTGTAGATCAGAATATCCTTGAATATTATGCATGTTCAAGAAATCATCCAAGCCACTCATAAAGGTGCTAATAGAATATGCCATGACAACATCTCCACAATATGCACCGCAACTTATTTGAGTTTTAAACTTTCAAGAAAAGGCAATTGAACAATGTACATTTACTAGACACGTGTTTTATTACTAATGTTTTCTGTGCAAGTGCATGGAAGGGCACCTCCCTCCCTGCTTGGCTTCATTAGTTGGCTTGGCTTGGTTCCTCGGGAAAAGGGTGTAAAGGAAAAGGGTGACTTGGTAAAAGTCTCTCCTTGGTTTGTTTGTGTTCTTGTTTATTGCCATGTTCTTTTTTTTATTTAGTTTTGTGCGTTTGTGTGTGACTAATAAAGTTTTTACAGGAATATATAAACAGAGAAGAAAGAAGAAGAACAGTGTGTAGTCAGGGAAAGGTCAGGACAAGAGTCCTGCGTGGCACAGAGCTGCACCCTACTCTAGGCACAGCCAAAGTGTAACCTGTGTTTGCAGTGAATTATAATGATAAATGTTTTGAATAAAGATAACTAACTGTTTATAATGTAAAAATAATTTAAAACAAGTAGTTAAGGGAATTGGCATCAGGCCTCCCTAACTACTTTTATAAGGGAGAGCTCTTGAAGGCATATGACCAACATTAAAGGGATGGGTGTGGGATTTTCAAAGAAATGCAAACAGGTAGATACAAGCCCAAGAAAATATGACCAGTGGTAAATAGTTAGGACCACAATTTAGGGGTTTACTTTGACTTGATATTGTGGCTTGAAAAATTTATATTTTTGCAACTAAAACCCTGTTTTTGAAAATATATGCAAATTTAATAAAATAATAATATAATAGAATACATTACTAAATAAACAGGAAAAGTACATTGATCAGTCTCTCTTTTTTGTATATTTGTAGTAAATTGGGCCAGATCAGTTCCACTTCCATTAAACTTCCATGAACACACATTAAGGAGCCTATTTATTAAACCTCCAGGTAAAACTTGTTGAAGTCATGCAGAAGTCAAATGGCAGATGGTGTTATTAACAATTGGAACATGTTTTTTCGGGCTGTTTGCACTGTTTTTTTTTCAATAATCCGATAAATCTGAGTTATTTGGGCTTCAACTCGAAAAAGTAACATGATTAGAATTGTCGTTTGTATGTATATTTTATTTTTACAACTTTTATTTTATTTTACATTTCCCTATGTCTAACGTCTATGTCTATCAAAAGTCCTAGTCATCCAAGTATCCCTCCTGATTGACCTTTACCTGTGTAGTCTTGGGATATTCAACAGGATGAGTGGTGCTCAAATACCAAAGCTCAGCCCAAAGTAAAAAGGTGGGCCCGGGTAAATGATACTCCAAATGGGAAAAACAGTGTGGCTAATAATAAAAGCCTGATTTTTTACAGGTATGGCATTTGTTATCAGGAAATCAGTTATCCAGAAAACTCCAAATTATGGGAAAGCCATCTCGTAGACCATATTTTAAACAAATAACTGAAATTTTTAAACAGGATTTCCTTTTTTCTCTGTAATAATAAAACAGTACCTTGTACTTCCAAACTAAGATATGTATCCTTATTAGAGGCAAAACAATCTTATTTGGTTTATTTATGCTTAAATGATTTATATATAAGGTATGGGGACAGATTCCTTATCCGGAAAATTCCAGGTCCCATGCATTCTGGATAACAGATCCCATACCTGTAAATCTTGTATCTGAATAGAAAAAAAAGTGAGTTGTACACAAAGCTACAAGGTTTTATTGTACTCAAGTAGAAATCTCGAGAGTCCCTAACAAAGGAGCTTGTTTTCCTATAGATTTTGTGAAAAACAGCTCCTGTCCTGGTATCTGCAAACAGTTATAGCTCACAGTAGCTACAAAGCTGTTAGTTTTATATCCCCAATGGTTTTAGCTCTGTTAAAGAATTCACCCTACTCCTTGCCTTGTCCCTAGTAGTCCATCTCTCCATCATTCTACTGCTATATTGTATAGATGAATGTTCCATTGAGCCTTTCTGTTGCAGAAATCCATGATTTTGTTTGCGGGAAAAAAATCCGATCTTCACGATTTTCCGGATTTTTCACCCCAAAACTCGGAATTTTGCCCGAAAAATTCGGGGTATTGCCAAAAACCCAGCGCACATCAAAAAATCATTGGGACTTCTCCCATTGACTTATATGCAACCTCGACAGGTCTGAGATGCCGGAATTTTAGATTCTGACTTTTCCCACCCTCGGAGGTATAATAAATTCCGAAAAATTCGTGATTTTTTTAAAAGTCTTTTAAAAATAAATCACAAATCCCCCCCCCCTTTTTTATAACCCCTTTATACTCCACACATGTTTATTCCATTTGTAGAAACAGTTGTATTTGTAAGAGAAAGAATGATAACTATACAGAACAACTACAAATTGAAAGAGGCATTTCAAAATATGAATCATAAAAGTGATAACTATAAAGTTGTCCACCAGGTGAAGTGCATCTGCACCTCCTTCCAGCCATAAAAGTTTGTTTCTATATACCATCAGATCAACACACTTTGTAGAGCCATTAAAACATAACAGGCAGCAGATGGCAGTATGCCTGACCTTGTGACTCTGATAAAACCGATCACTAGCAGTTCAGAAATGAGTGCAAGTGCTCTGGTCCCAGTTCTGTACCATCATAAAAATAAAACATATAAAAAAATGTGTTAAGATACAAACTAAGAATAGAGCAATCTAAGCAGTTACTATACTGGATGTCGCAACGCTACCTTAAATTAAACCTCTCCAAAACTGAAATGGTTCTCTTTCCTCCAAATAACACCAGTAGCATCCCCGAAGTATCCATCATAGTTAACAATTCCACTATCACCCCCTCTCCCCAGGCCCGATGCCTTGGGGTTATCCTAGATTCTGCCCTGTCATTCACTCCTCATATCCAGTCACTTATCAAATCATGTCACTTCCACCTAAAGAACATATCCAAAATACGATCATTTATCACCCAAGACGCTGCCAAAATTCTTATTCACTCTCTCATCATATCGCGTCTAGACTACTGTAACTCGCTTTTAATTGGCCTCCCCCTCCAGAGACTGTCACCTCTCCAGTCCATAATGAACACTGCTGCGAGGCTCATACACCTCAGCAACCGCTCCTCCTCTGCCTCGCCATTCTGTCAATCCCTGCACTGGCTTCCGTTACCTTTCAGAATCAAATTCAAATTAATGACACTGACTTTCAAAGCACTTCACAACTCTGCTCCACCCTACATCTCTGAACTCATCTCTATATACTCACCCACTCGCTTACTACGCTCCTCTACTGACCTCCTACTCAACTCTTCTCTCATTACCTCCTCACATGCTCGCATTCAAGACTTTGCAAGGGCTGCACCCCTCCTCTGGAACGCTCTCCCACGGTCTGTCCGACTTTCTCCCACCCTTTCTACTTTCAAAAAATCTCTGAAAACGCACTTCTTTCGAGAAGCCTACCCTCACTCCGCTTAACTACCAAACGCAACACCACATACAATACCACATTTCTCACCCACTTACTTCGATCTTGCCCACTCCCACACCTTGTGTATTACTCCCTCCCCTTTAGACTGTATGCATATGCATAGGGCCTTCCTCACCTTTTTGTACCTGTATTGATTGTGATGTCTGTTACTCCATATATTCTACATATGTAATTTGTGTGATGTAGTTGTATAATCACATTTACTTTACAGTGCTGCGCAATATGTTGGCGCTATATAAATACATGTTAATAATAATAATAATAATAATAATATACTGGATTCCCTGTGTTAGTGTCTATTTTCTGACTACCCCCACCCACTTGGTCTGTTTTTAACCATCTGCTGTGGCTGGCTAATTCTATTGATTAAATGCTACTCAATAGTCCATTGCTCTGGCTAGACTGGGCAAAACCAAGGTTTCAACCTCCTGTCCCCATTAATAATTCTACAGGGCCTGCTTGCTTTAAATTTATTGCCACACTGTTTTCCATTTAAAAATCTGACCTTATTTATCCAGTCAGTCAGCTCTTCTCAAAGCATTGATGATTTATTAATATACCCTTTTCTCTAGCATGCAATTATTTTTTTCTTCAATGCAACATTTTCTGGTAATGTAGCTGGGTTTGATTGCATTCCTGTTGCATATAGTGATTTTTTTCTATTATATCTCATGCATCTGCTGCCATTTGTTGTTATTGACTCTCATGTATTTATTTCTTCTTTTCTTCTCTGCCCCACAGCGTCTGCTCTGACCCGGTTAAAGGTGACCAGTAAATTACTTTGCCTTCACAAACCTTTTACTTACCCTGTGCTGGTTTTACTGCCATTTCCCCAGTAACATTGTAGAGGCACACACAAGAGGCTTAGCAACAATTTTGCGAGACAGAAGGTTTTGTTAATGTCTATCATGTCTGTCTTTTAGTTTTAAAGGACAGATCTCTAAAAGAAAAGACCACTGCCTGTATATTTCTCTAGCACCAATCAAGCAGCAGCAAGCATGCAAAGGAAGACTTCAGGCATCAGGCATTGCTACCAATATGGATTCATACTGGATAACAGGATACCATAACTGTAGTTACTTTGAGCTGGTATAGATTTACATAAACGTTGAACTTAAGATTAACTAACAAATAAGGCAGAACTGTTCAAACTTTACACTGTTGCAGGCTGATAATCAAGTATATCACGTGTTTATGGGAATTATTGTAGTTATATTTAAATAGCGATGTCTAACAAGAAGCATGTATTGCCCCTTAGCTTATTTGGAGACATCTTTCTGTAATTTGGATCACAAGACCAAAGATCCTGCTAAAAATCAATGGTGCATTAAAGACACCCAATGGAATTGCTTGCCACCATCCTGGATTCATGTAGCTTAGTTACAGTAGAATCAAGAACAAGGTACTGTTTTATAATTACAAATAAAAAAATATTTTTAACAAATAGAATTATTTGCTTATAATAGACGCTATGGGAGATTAAGTGTCCCTACTTCAGAGCATTCTGTATAATGTGTTTCTGCATAATATATCCCATACCTGTACTGTAAAAAAACTAAATCAATATCTCACAAACAACATGATGTTCTCTGTTTCAAAAAATGCCCATATCACCCCAGACCATTGCTTGTCTAGCTACTCATGGCTTCATGGTACTAAGCTGAATGGCTTAATAAATCTAGAGGATGCTGCCAGTCTCTTATATTCCCTACTAGAACATAGAAAAAGGTCTCCCTCTTTGCATCAGTATTGACATATTAGCCTGCTGAATGCCAGGTAGGGGAGCATTTATACAGGTACTTTTCTAAGGTATAACTTCAATTAAAATACTTCAACTTCGAATATCGAATTTATCGAATTAAATTTGGCAAAGTATTGAAGTCAAAGTTTTTTTTAAAGAGACAGTACTTCGATTATCGAATGGTCAAATATTCAAACGATTTTTACTTCGAATAGAAGTCGAAGTAAATTCAAAGTTGTAGTATCCTATTCGATGGTCGAAAGTATCCAAAAAATTACTTTGAATTTCTAATTTTTTTCCTTTCAAATTCCCTCGAATTCACTTAGACCCTTGATAAATCTGCCCCTTACTGTATAAGCAAATTGTTAATTTGTTGGACCAGTCAACATACTACAGTAGGGTCTTTACCTGCTTGAGAAAGCTCCAGTGTGGCGAAACGTGTTGCAGTACCCAGGTGGAATCACTCCTTAGGTTGAACTTTTATTTCTGTATGCTTTTATTTCAAACAACGAAAAAATCGTGAAAATTTGTAATCTGCCGGCACTTTGTGACCCGCTAGTTCGTGAAATTGGTGAAGCAGTGTAAGATTGTGAAAAAGATTCGGAGGTTGCGTTCCGTTGCACTAAAACAGACTGTACGCCATCTTGGATCATTGTGAAAACGACATCTGCAGAGAAGCAAATTTGTGAAACAGGCTTCTGGCTGCTGAGGGCTGTGCCCTCGAGGAATTCCGGAGCTTAGAATCTGGTGAGAATATTCCAATCTGTTTTGGGGGGCTTTTACTGCTGGCAATACATCCCCTAGGAAAAGTTTGCTCTCTACATTTAACCATTCATCGATCTGCCTGCTTATCCATTCAGTAAAGCACTCTGCATATCTCATTGCTTCACCACATTGGGAGGAATAAAAACCTTGGCAATTGTAAATTTTTATTTTTTCTTAAACTACAACTCACAACTTTTTTCGTGTTTTATAAACTGTAAGCATACACTGCAACCAAGGAACAGTTACTTGATTTTTCTCCACAGGAAAAATGATTATCCACCTGGATTGAATCTACAATTGTTTTTATGTATATTTATTCCTGAATTATTCATTGTGTTTCCTGGTCGGCCAGTGTTTTAGAGTTTATATAAGTAATAAATTGTACACTTTTTTAATACACTGGCTTCGTAATCCACCTTCTATTTGTTCTTGGTACTACAGTAGAACCTCCATTATATGTTTTTCAGGGGACCAGAAAAAAATGGTGTAAAACCTAGAAAAATGTAAAATCAAGGAAAAGTATTATGCATAATATATAGGTGGGACTACAAAACAACATTGTAAAATGAGGGAAAACTTCAGTATCCCTTCGAAATCAGGGGATGTAAAACTGAGGTTTCACTGTATGTAGAATACATTTATGTATCTTTGTAGAGAAGTATTCACTGCATTATTCTCATTTTTCCTGAGCAGTTTAATGGACAATTATTCTTTAAGTTGCGGCTTTTGTCTAAAAGTGAAGTGATTTCTGCCATAATTCATAACACTAAAGCATCAGTGTACTTAATCGTAGTTAATGAAAATGTATTAAATGTATTTAATACATTATTGTTGTTGTTAAAATTAGGGATGCACCGAATCCACTTTTTTGGATTCGGCCGAATCCCCGAATCCTTCGTGAAAGGTTCGGCCGAATACCGAACCGAATCCGAACCCTAATTTGCACATGCAAATTAGGGACGGAAGGGGAAAACATTTTTTACTTCCTTGTTTTCTGACAAAAAGTCATGCAATTTCCCTCCCCGCCCCTAATTTGCATATGCAAATTAGGATTCGGATTCGGTTCGGCCGGGTAGAAGGATTCGGCCGAATCCGAATCCTGCTGAAAAAGGCCGAATCCTGGCCGAATCCCGAACCGAATCCTGGATTTGGTGCATCCCTAGTTAAAATACTGCTTTTATATTGGTTTGTCCAAACTTTCTTCACATGAGAATGTCTTAATAATACTTTCTTCACAGCAATACAGATTTTTAGTAGTAATATAGATTTCAGGGATAATATAAAAACCACAGCAACCTTCTTAGCAGAATAATTTTTTATTTGAGTTGTAATATTGAGCAGAGCATAATGAAAAAATATATTGCCTTTGAAACTAGTAACAAAAGTCACTGGTCCCTCCTAGACTCCCTCAAGTGAGGTAGCAACAAAGCACCCTAGAATGACTAGCATGGATGATTTGGATTTACCCTTATGACCTTTCTCAATGCAGTGGGGGTCCACGGCTCATCCATCACCACTAAGAGAGAAAAAAGGAGAATGAACCACTCACAATTTTATTCTGAAATCTCCCCCTTCCTTCCTCGCCTGTTACTCCCCTTATCCCTTTCCACTTGCCCTTCATTTATCTATTCATTCCAGAACAGGAGATTTCAATTAGTTCACTCATTCGTCAGCTGAAGTGAAATCACAATAGGCCACAATAACCAGGCCTCACCCCAGCCTGCAAGTGCTTTGAAGCAGTGATTTGCTCACCCTGGGGTGGACTAAACAAATGCTAATTTCACATGTGCCTGTGGCTTTTTTATTTCTATTTTGATTCTTCCTTTATTTGCCCCAATTCCAAATGCAGATAGATGACCAGGTAGGCTAGAGGCACATTAAGAAGTCAAATCGACTGCATCTGAAAACACATGCAGTTAAAATAAATACAAGTATTTAAAAAGACAATCACAGTGGTCATTTGTACTTGTGAACTAATTCCATAGGATATATGCAAGGCACATAAATACAAAGTATGCTCATTTTAGCTCAAGGTTGTTGAACGTATTAGCATTAAATTACATGTGTGACCTACTATATAAGAAATTAGGAGAGCCATACAAACACTGTATTTTTTGGCACTATTGTTTTCCTCTAGAAAAAATGAATGGTGGGATAAAAGTGTGCAAAATATACATGTATATACAATGTTCTGCCCTGTGAAGTGCATCTGTGGAATAACTGTTTACAGGAATAAGCCAAACGTATGTGTATCCTAACAATACAGTAAAAAGTAAATCACTTTTTCCCTAGATGTCCCTGCCCTTGCTGATTAGTGATGGGCGAATTTATTCACCAGGCGCGAATTCACGGCGAATAAATGTGCGAAACCACTGTGAAAATTCTCCAGTGTCAAAAAAATTAAACACCAGCGCCATTTCGCAAATTTTTCGTTGTTTCGCTAATTACGGCCCAAATTTGCCCATCATTATTGCTGATCCTTAAATATGGCTATTGTAATACTGGCATAGGGGACTTACTGAAATAACACTTGGATGTATGCTTTTATATTACATAAAATTAGGTATTTTTGCATGCTCCAGAGATTTCGCTAAATAACTTTCAATTGAATATTTGTACTAAAATGTAAAACAAATTTTACTGTATGTGTAATAGCCCCTTCATTTAACCACTGTGCCAAACAACGCTGTTAAAAAGTATTTGTATTTTAAATACTATTTTATTTGTATGTACCTGAATTTCTTTTAATTCTAATAATCGCTACAAATCATTGATTATAAATAGGTTCAGTTTTCTTGTGATACTATAGCATCTTCTCTAAGAGCATTCAAGCTTTATTGACCACTTCGCTACAGAGAGTCCTTGCAAGACATCTTTATGTTGGCCTCTCCTGCTAAGTGCTAACATATGGCTCTGCTCTTCATTCATGTTCTTCGGACACTGGGAAGGAGAAGGGAAGATTTTAGAAGTATTGTATCAAGGGCTCCAATTGAGTGTGCACAGTGAGACATAGACTCATCTACATACAAGTGCTTGGAGCTAAAATATTCTTTATGTGGCGATCTGCATAACATTGAATAAGAAGATACATCTTTATATTTATATTTAAGCAAGATATACTATATTTAACATATGTTAATTTTACCTTAAATCTAGTTTGAGACCATATCTTAAGAACATTGCTTAATATAAGTTGGAACTGGCAACTGTGTGCTTATACTGGATGGTTTTCAATATATTTCAACAGAGTTCCTAGCAATTATTAATAGATGGCACTGTTAAGTTCAAGTCTAAAGAGAATGTATCCGACAAGGCAAACAATATGGCAGCTTGCACTCATATGTGAACAATGAGCTGTGTCGTGATTTTTTAAGAAAAATGAATGGATAGTAAATAGAAAATATGTTCTCTTTAACCCTTTATGTGCTGCAGATTGTTTTCAGTCTGTTCTTTGATCTATGCCGAACCATGTGTTTACTGGCAACATGTGGTTCAGTAAGATCAAAGACTGCCGGCATGGAAAGGATTAAAAAACTTAAGTGCCTAGTAAACACATTTGTTCTTATTTATTAATTTAAATTTTAATTCTGTTTTGCTTTGCTTTTTACAATTTACAGTAGAACTCCCATTTTACGTTTTTCAGGGGCCCAGAAAAAATGGTTAAAATCCAGGAAAATTTTAAATCAGTGAAATGTATTTTGCATAATATATAGGTGGGACCACAAAACAACAATGTAAAATGAGGGGAAACTTAAAATCAGGGGATTCAAAGGCTTAAGAATGCCAGTTTTCTGCCTCTAAAAATGCCACTCCACGTCATTATCTTCCATGTAATTTTTTTAAATAAGTAAAATGCAAAATGTTGGTTTGTAATAAGTCCTGTGAATTGTAACAGCCAGTCTTTATAAATGTAAATCTGAATTTAGACCTTTCGTTTATAGATTAACCAAATACAGTTGACTCAGAAACATTACATTTACAATGAACTGAAAAAAATCCTTTTTACACATGAAATAAAGTTTTATTGCACTCAAAAGGTTTATGTCTTTTCCTGCGATAACTAACTCTTCTTGTGCTGCAGGGAGTAGACCATCCTTAAAATAAGCTCTCTGCACTCAGTCCTATTCTTTTATTAGATTGTAGCCTAAAGTGAATACAAACATTGGGCAAACAAAATTCCACACAAAGAGTAATTCAACAGTTGCTTTTAAACATTTGCTACCGTCTGCCCTATTGTAAACTAAAAACGTGCAAATAGATGAAACATTCAGAAAAGTCACAAATGCTACAGTATATACTGTTTGATCAAACATTTGTGTTAACCATCCCCTTCCAATGTCATAGCTTCCAAGAATTGGGAAGTATCAACAAAATCAGCAAAGTTTTTTTTAAATACTTTGGGGGTTATTTACTAAACTCCAAATGCAAAAATCACAAAAACTTCATGATTTTTTAAAATAAAATCAGACTTTTAAAAAACACGAATGGAAAAGGCCTAATCAAAAAATCTGGCATCTTAAGGTGGCCATACACGGATAGATCCGCTCGTTTGGCGATGTCTTCCTCCGATATGCCCACCTTGAGGTGGGCAATATCGGGCAGATCCGATCGTGGGCCCTAGGGCCCAACGATCGGATCCTAGCATTTACAAACGGGCGGTCGGATCGCTGGACCGCATCAACGAACAGATGCGGCCGCGATCCGACAGGATTTTTAACCCCATCCGATCAAGATCTGGCCGACTTTCGGCCAGATCTCGATCGGGGAAGCCCGTCGGTGGCCCCCATACACGGGCCAATAAGCTGCCGACACGGTCTGTCGGCAGCTTTTATCGGCCCGTGTATGGCCACCTTTAGACCTGTCGAGGTTGGATATAAGTCAATGGAACAAGTCCCAATGATTTTTTGATGTGTAAAAATACGGATTTGATCAGCGTTTGTAGCAGAATTTATTGAGATAAATTCGAACTTTGATAAATAACCCCCTAATTGTCCTTTTTTATGTCCTAATAGAAGGCATTTTTAATATTTGACTACCGGCCGCTTAAAAGCCACGTGCAATACCTTCCACATTTAGAACGACACAGGCAATTTCTTTTTTTTATTATTCTGCACATAATCAGAGATTGTGAAAAGCTTAGTTTTTACCTAGCACATTTTATAAAGTCTTTAGTTGTATCTATTGGTATTTGAAATGGAAATCACTGCCTCCTACAGTTGAAAGATTAAATAAAGTTATTCTGTAAAATTTGAAATACTATGGGGCACATTTACTAAGCTCGAGTGAAGGATTCGAATGAAAAAAACATTCAAATTATGTTTTTGGGTACTTCGACCGTCGAATAGGCTACTACGACCTTCGACTTCGATTCGAAGAAAAAAACGTTCGACTATTTGACCATTCGATAATCTAAGTACTGTCTCTTTAAAAAAAAACGTTGACTTCATACTTCGCCACTTTAAACTTACCAAGGTGCAATGTTAGCCTGTGGGGACCTTCCCCAGCACTTTTCTAAGTTTTTTTTGATCGAATAAAAATCCTCTGATCAATCGATTAAAATCGTTCGAATCGTTCAATTCGAAGGATTTTATCATTCGATCGAACGATTTTTATTCGATCAAAAAAAACTACTCAATCAAAGTATTTGCGCTAAAATCCTTCGAATCCGATATTCGAATTCAAAGGATTTTACTTCAAGGGACGAAATCGAGGGTGTATTAACCCTCAAAATTCGACCCTTGATAAATGTGCCTCTATGTATAGTTTGTAGTATATCTTGAAAACTCTGTTACTTATTTGTAGATCTGCTGGTATTTATTGGCTATAACATACAATTCTGGTGTAAGAGTGAAAAATAATGGTAGTTGCCATTGTTCAGCAAGCTGTTAAAAACAATAAGGGGCCGATTCACTAAATGATTATATAGATATATCCAATTTGTATGTTAGCACATTGCACAGAAGTGCAGGAAAAACACACCCACACCCACTTACGGGATGGTCCCCTCACCATTTTTCAGGTCTTTAAGTCTGGTATACTGATATATATTTTTGAAAACAATGACATTTTAATTATGTCTAAGTAGGACATATGCAATACCAACTATCACAAAAAGCAGGTTTCACCACATACTGAATTCTCACAATTAAGGTAGGATGGAAGTCAGTGGAAATGCAGATAAGTATCCAATACAAGGAAGGGTGCACAACTAATCTAGCCACTATGATGAAGTTGCAGCATGTCCACAGACTATTACAAGTGCGAGACTTCTGCTATTTTCACCCCTACCTTTCTAAAGACAAGCATTAACAGAGGTTTTATCTGTAGTTCCTTTATGACATGCCCACACACAGGCAAGCAAGCTGGCACATTGAATGGAGAGTTCACATTGTGTTTTCTATGCTCTCCTCCTCCATGGCCTCTTATGCTGAATGGCTTATTAGGAGACCTCTTTGTAATGTAATTGGATTTAAGCTGTTGTTTGTTGCAATGAAAATGTCATCTATATAGGTGTGGTCGTATTCATCCTGAATTAAGTTGGCTTGTTCTTTCAGTGAGCTGTAAAACTATTCACTCCAGGCACAGCTGTGAAGAAGAAAAGCTTGGTATTTCTCCAGTCTTGTTACTATTCAGCAGATCTGTGGAATATCTAAACTACCCATTGGTCATATAGAATGATATGAGACACAATTAAAAGTGATCTAGAAATGCCAGATACAGGCCAGTTGATTACAAATCTGGATTCAACCCTCCTGTGATATATTGTAATAGTTCCCTAACGTTCACGGGGTTGTACAAATAAGCTTGGGATAATGAACCTTTTATTATCAGTATTTTTATTCTCAAGTTACTTTGCATGATTACAATCCAAAGTAATATTCACATGACTTCTAAAAATAATAACAGAAATATACAGTATATGTTCATATCTCTACCATTAGTCAGTGGTCATCTTTACAGCAGTTACAAGACCCTAAATAACAATCTTCTAATGACTGCAAAACTCTGAATAGGTGAGTTGTTTCATTTGGAACCCTCTATACTTCGGGGCCCCCAGCAGTCAATGCGTCTCCTTCCCCTGCCTTTAGGTTTTCTCTAAGACAATATTGTTTTAATTTTCATAATAAAAAAACTCAGATTACAGATCTTATTTTGCATTGAAAACAGGTGCATATAGTTGTATACTTTATGGGCCAATATTCTTTATGTATTTTTCATTTGCTTTGTCTAAAGGAAATATTATTGATTTTTGCCTGCACACTTGCCCTAGATTCTATAAAGACATTATTGGCCTTATTTTATCACCCCCGTAAGGCCTCACATTGTCTGTCCCTACCAATTAATAGGGTGTTAACTAGCAGCCTAAGGGGAACAATTCTTTTTTTTTTTTAATTCGGGTATAGCCACCCAAATATTTCACCAAATTAACTAGTGTTTATTACAACTGCCAAATGAATCCAAACTCACGAGAAGATGGTCACTCACATGAAGAGAGTTGGGATATTAAATGATATGAGAATTTAGGTGGACAGTCAGGCATGCAATTGGAACCAAACACATGATGGGGCCCATTTACTTAGCTCGAGTGAAGGAATAGAAGAAAAAAAACTTTGAATTTCCAATGGTCGAATATGGCTACTTCGACCATCGACTATGACTTCGACTTCGATCGAACGATTCGAAGTAAAAATCGTTCGACTATTCAACCATTCAATAGTCGAAGTACTGTCTCTTTAAAAAATACTTCGATCCCCTAGTTCGCCACCTAAAACCTACCGAGGCCAATGTTAGCCTATGGGGAAGATCCCCATAGGCTTCCTAACAATTTTCTGATTGAAGGAAAATCCTTCAATCGATGGATTCAAATCCTATGAATCGTTTGATTCTAAGGATTTAATCGTTCCATCGAAAGATTATTCCTTCGATCGTCCGATCGTAGGAATATCGCTAAATCCTTTGACTTCGATATTCGAAGTCGAAGGATTTACATTCGGCAGTTGAATATCGAGGGTTAATTAACCCTCGATATTCAACCCTATGTAACTCTGCCCCATGAACATTAATTTAATCTTTATTTTAAAAAGAAAAATCAAAATGAAGAGAATGTAACAGACTTCGGTGTTGATTTAGGAAAGCATTTAAACATTGTAACATCTATTAATTTCGTTTAAATGTGTCCAACTGCTTTTAGCAGTTGAACATGTTTATTAACCAAGGGCACATTTACTAAGCTCGAGTGAAGGATTCGAAGTAAAAAAAACTTCAAATTTGTAATAATTTTTTGGGGTACTTCGACCATCGAATAGGCTACTACGACCTTCGACTACGACTTCGATTCGAACGATTCAAACTAAAAATCGATAGTCGATTTCATCATTCGATCGAATGATTTTTACTTCGATCGATCAATCGTAGTATTTGCGGTAAATCCTTCGAATTTGAATTTTACTTCGAGGGTCGAATTCGAGGGTTTATTAACCCTCGATATTCGACCCTTAGTAAATGTGCCCCCAAGTGTCAGTACACACAGCAGCAGCACTCCATACAAACATCTAAATCATTACCTGGGTACAAAATACCTCATCTTGTATCCTCAGCAAATATTTTATAAAACTATATCACAAACATATTGATTGAAGACAGTTCATTATATGCATGCCTAGATTTGGGTGGGCAGTTTTGCTGATTTCTACAATACTACCCAACAGTCTTGGAATACATGGCACATTGGTGGCTCACTTTTGACAGATTCTCTTTGATTGTACTGGTCTGTCCAAACTGCAAATTTCAGCTGCCAGTGCCCCTACTCATGTATCCGATGGAGCATTGACTGACACAAATGTAAGAATCCTATAGGCACCAGTCCAAATGGACAGAACCAAACTATTTGGCCATCCATGAGAACGGCAGAATAGTTCAATTCCTCATTGTTCAGGCCATGGGTGATTGCTTCAATGAATGCAAGAAAGGCCTATCTATAGGAACCTTTTTTAATTGAACCTAATTGAATAGAAGAAATGATTCAGAGTTTCTTCAGGAATAAAAAAAATCACCAGACTTGATAGGTAATTGGATTTTATTTGCAAGCCAAAGCTACAATAGATTTTAGCATTTAGAAACACGATGAAGCATAGATTAGACTGGGTATTAATACTGCAGAATGCCAAAATTGAAAAAAAATTTAAAATAAAACTGAAGTACACATAAAGTTAGGCTCATATTGTAAATAAGGGGCAACATTTTAAAAGGTAGTGATACAGAGTTTAAACCATTCTACTACTTTAGAAATAGGGGCCATTGATTCCAATGAAGCACAGGAAAAATATTCATTACATATTGTTCAATAATGAATATAGTTGATATCACAAATAAATCTGACTTGACTTGCATGCATGAAATAAGGTAATTAATAAAAAAAATGCACAAGTCAGTTATAGTTTTCAGTGGTTTTGTGCTATACCCTTTCCATAGTATTAGTAGTACTATTACTATAGCTTTTAATTGGTTACATATTGCAGAAAAATCAATGACCTGTTGCCAGCAGAGATAATGCCACATAAGAAGTGTGGCCTAATTAAAACAAGAACTATTTGACATGCCATAAAATCAAACCATTCAGCTATGGAATCCATTATCTAAACATCTTGTTAGGTCAATCAATATTTAAAAGAGGCTTACTAGCAAGTTCAGAATAACAGCCAACCAGTGTTGTGTACTTTCTGGAATACAGCATGTTGCTTGGTTTAATTACATATTGTTAGGCAATATAGATTTTTAGAGCTCCGGTTAATTAAGAAACATTAAAAAAGATCTGTACAAATAACACACCACACCTTGCAACATACAGTTCAGCAGGTTCAACCTATAATTATTATGGGTCCTATTGATCTTTAATGATTTTTGAATGTAATATTGCATTAATATAGCCCCATGCAGTCTGCTAGTCTCCAGGAAGAGTAAGTATGTGTCTTTATGCCTCCAAAACTTGCCTTACGCAAGGTATTTAAATATGTCCATCTACTTTGAAGCCACTGTGAGCAATGCCATCAACATAAGTGGTAAGAAATTGCTCTATATTGCTAGACAGTAAAGAAAAGTGTGTACCATAGATTCTGTGGTCCATTTTTTGCACTTTTCATTAGTTATATATTATTGAACATACACATTGTTTTTTTAGGTACAAATTTTAGCGTCTGTTTTTTATGATAAAATAAAAAGAAATTATGAAGCATGGTTAAAAAAAATAACGCTCCAAACAGGCTTTTTTCACTGATAAGCGTTAATTCAAAAACAATTCTTGTGGTGATTCCTTGGGTGCTCCGCCTCTGGCATCCCCCATCCATTCGATTTATAGCAACAATTGGAAACACTCACAAACGCAGCATAACTGCAATTAAGCTTTTTATTCCATTGCCACACAACATGTTTCGGGCCCCTGGCCCTTTCTCAAGTGTCAAGAAAGGGCCAGGGGCCCGAAACATGTTGTGTGGCAATGGAATAAAAAGCTTAATTGCAGTTATGCTGCGTTTGTGAGTGTTTCCAATTGTTGCTATAAATTAAAAAAAATAACCTTATGGTTGCATGTAAGCTATTAAAACACAGCAAGATTTGCTTGCTTGGCCTGGTCAAAAAATAGAACTTTGATTAAGCCATCCAAGTAGTCAAATTAGTCATATGTGAATTTGAGATTTAGCACCAAGTCCAATCAGATATTAATCAGGGATCTTTTTGGCCTCATACATGAACCAGTAGGCTGTCATCTTCTTAATGTGAAACTGGGTCAGCAGCTGATGTCTGCCTATGCATAGGCACTATTATTTTGTCTTTGGTGCCAGTGATCCTCGGGACATAGGATTGCCACCTGGCTGATATTCAACTGGCCAATTGGTAGAATATCAGCCAAGGTCAGAGTCAGTATTACAAATTACAATTTGTATTAACTAGTCAATTTGCCCAGTGCCATCTCAAATCTGCCCTTTCTCCTTATCTCCTATACTCAACCAAATCCTTAGCCGATTCTATAACTCACCCCTAAATGTCATAACACTGCCCTTGTGATGTCATGGCATCACAATCCACCCACTTGGAGACCTGCCCCAAGGCAGGTACCATTGTAATAAGAAGTTGGAAACCCTATTAGCATCTCCATAAACATGTATTCATGTCTCACTCACTGCTGTTGTTTCAGCCTGTGTCTTGTGTCTGTGATGATCAGAGCTTGACTGAAACAGCAGGATATACTTGCCCTCAACCAGAGTGACCATCTTCCTAGTATGGCACAAATACATATAATTCAATATAGTCAGTAGTTTATATATATTTGTAGATTATACATTATTGACATCACATCCTGTCAATTCCTTCATGAAGGGCTCCATATTGTTGCATAACCAGGGCCGCTTGTAAGTAACTGTATTTATATTCCAGACCCTGTTGCACCTGTAACCAAGACAGAAAAATGTCTGAAGACAGAGTAAAGGTGTCTACTATCTGTGGCCTGGTGTAGCTGCTGATACTTTGCATTAGCTCCTGGGGCTATACCAGAACTAAACTATGATTCACTAATCCATGCCTTTGTGGCTGGCCACTGGGGCATCAGGAGGATGCGTCTGATGGTATCAAATAAACAGTTCCTTACAACTACTGTTAGAAGACCTGATGAGCCAGCAAGAGATAGAGCCTGCATTTGAGAATTCTAATATGGGGATAGAGTTGGACAATATAATACACTGCTATAGTTATATTTTGGGCTCACTTACATTTGTAATAATCACCTGATGAAGGATACTGATATCCAAAACATGTTGTGGGAAATAAACTACACTGAATTTGCTGTGGGTCTCCAGAGTTCATTCTTAAAGGGATACTGTCATGGGAAAACATGTTTTTTTCCAAAATGCATCAGTTAATAGTGCTGCTCCAGCAGAATTCTGCACTGAAATTCATTTTTCAAAAGAGCAAACAGATTTTTTTATATTCAATTTTGAAATCTGACATGGGGCTAGACATATTGTCAATTTCCCAGCTGCCTCCAGTCATGTAACAATAGAACAATGGGAAGGTAACGAGATAGCAGCTCCTTAACACAAGATAACCGCTCCCTGGAAGATCTAAGAACAGCACTTAATAGTAAAAGCCAAGTCCCACTGAGACACCTTCAGTTACATAAAGTAGGATAAATAACAGCCTGCCAGAAAGTAATTCCATCCTTAAGTGCAGGCACAAGTCACATGACTGGGGCAGCTCGGAAACTGACAAAATGTCTAGCCCCATGTAAGATTTCAAAATTGAATTTGAAAAAATCAGTTTGTTCTTTTGCTGAAGCAGCACTATTAACTGATGTGTTTTGGAAAAAAACATGTTTTTCCATGACAGTATCCCTTTAAGAATGAACTCTGGAGACCTACAGCAAATTCAGTGTAGTTTATTTCTCACAACATGTTTCGGATATCAGTATCCTTCATCAGGTGCTTATTACAAATGTAAGTGAGCCCAAAATATAACTTCGAAAATCAGTACTAAGTTAAAGCGAATGTCAACCCAAAACATTTTTTACATGACTCATTTTCTATGGTTTTATGAATATGTATTGCAATTGCAAGCAGTGTTTATCCCTAACTATCCTCTGCCCTGATGGTTCAGACTGTTCATACAATTTGAGACAATGCAGTTGATTAACAGACCTGCCTTTGCTGGGAAACAAAGACTTTTGCAACCGTTTTTCTAATATTGAAGTGTAAAGTGTTACGAGGAAACTTCGGGCTGACTTCGGAAATCAAAGCACTGCAAGTGCATTGCCGCAGGCGTTTTTTCATTGAAGCAGGTGGAAGACACTGGGAAGCAGTTTGGGGAGATTAGTCGCTCCAAAGAAAAAGCGATTAGTCACCGAGTTACTAAATCTCCTGAATCTCCTGATGTGCCCTTACCCTAAAAGGCAACTGTTAGAATTGATACAATAGCTGCACTTATATTCCCCATAGAGAATCAACTAAATGTTGCAAAATTGTAACAGTTCAGAGTCTGCACTTGGATTACTGAGCTGACAGACTCAAACACCACAGACAGGGACATTCAACTTTAAGATTTTGGAAAAACAGTAAAAAATAAATAATGGAAAGTAATTGAAAACAAGTCTTTATTACTAGGGAACAATCTGGAAAACAACTGAACTGAAACAAGTGTTTGGAAGGTGAATAACCCCTTTAATATGAGCCAGAGAGTGAAATTATGAGACTATTTGCAACTGGTTTTCATTTTTTATTACTCATGGCTTATTTATCTTTTTTATTCAGCAGCTCTCCAGTTTTCAGTTTCAGCAGTCTGGTTGCCAGGGTCTACATCACCCTTGCAACCATGTCAGGGCCAGAACTAGGGGTAGGCAGAAGAGGCAGCTGCCTAGGGCGCAACAATTGAAGGGCTCTGGGCAACTGCCTCTTCTGCCTACCACTAGACCGGACGCAACTTCCACCCAGCTTGTGTGCTCTCCTACCGATCACATACTTGCGCAACATCACTGCGCACACAATCGTCACGTCACCACAAATGCATGTGAGAACAACGTCACCGCGCAAACGCGCACAACCAGGGCCGGAACTGGGGGTAGGCAGAGTAGGCATGTGCCTAGGACAAAACTGGGGGGGCAGGCACATACCTTCTCTTTGCCTACCCCATGCCCGATCCCGTCTCTCCCAACTGTCTCTTCTATCTTCTAGTCTATTACATTTCTGCAAGTGAGCGTTGACGAGCGTTGATCTGCGCAGATAGCAGTAGAACCTTCATAGTGCGCCCGCTCCCGCTCAGGTGCCCGCTCTGGGCTGCACACTGTGTATGGATCCCTCCATGCAGCCACTTAATCCTCCAGCAGGTGGTGGGAGATTCCTGACCCTGTCAGGACACAGGGGGGGAATGTGTGGCTACGTGAGCACAGACTCCCCCCACCACTGCTGCATCTCTTCCCAGCTCCCCTTGCAGTTCCCTTTGTTTGCCCAGCGCAGCAAATGGGATCTGGGACCCGGAAGAGTTTTTGAACCACGTTGCAGTGAATCATTTGATAGAGAGGGACCCCGCCACTAAACTGTGCATGCCTGAGCTCAGCCGGCTCCGTGGCCGGCCAGGTTGTCTAGGCACCTAGCTGGCCTGGCCCGGATCTGCGTGCAACAACACTGTGCATGCGCTCGAGCCACTTGAGAAGGAGGGGGCAAGCTGGTCGGCTGGGTTGCCTAGGGCGCCAGGCTGGCCTGGCCCGCCACTGAACCATGTATGGATTTGAAGACAAGGCTGGACTATGAATAGGAGAGGGCCTGAATATAAAGATGAGTAATGCAAAGTAGCAATAACTATAAATGCAAAGCCATACAGAGCATGTGTTTTTTGGATGGGGTCAGTGACCCCCCATTTTAAAGCTGGATACAGTCAGAAGAAGGAAAAAAATCAAGGCCAGTTGAAAAGTTGCTTAGAATAAGCCACTCCATAAAAAACTAAAAACATTAGATAAAGCACCCCTTTATAGACAGCTTTCCCTAACACACTACTGCACGCATCTCCTATACACAATTGCGCAGCATAGAGCAGCATTTCTGCCACAGTTACGTGAAGTCTGGCTGCTTGAATGACAAGTTTATATGCTATAGAGATTCAGTTATGTGAGTGTTTTTTATATTCTTCTTTTCATTAGTGGACCCAAAGCATCACGACTGATCTGTACTGGATTTCAGACAAGTAGATGGTGGCAGAGAGCACCGTTCACCGTTGAAGAGAAGCAGAAAAGGAAGCTGCTACGTTCCAGCCTGTCACTACTTCCTGTGATTACGAGCAGGGACTTGTGAGCCTGACAGCTGTGCCTGGGGCAAATACCCGGAAGTAGGCTGGAAGACTCAGTTTCTTGTAGACGTATGCGTGGTAAACTTGCATTTGTATTGCTTCTCGGAATCCATACAGAGCTGAGGAATAGCCGGCAGGAGCCATTTTATGGACACTGTTATCTCAGAATCTTGTGAACCAGAATGGGGGTCCATCCCCATGCTCTGGCTACATAATTAAATGGTGAAGAGAATGGGGGAATGTGTGGAGAGCAGTGACATCTAGGAAGTGCTGAATGGAAAGTGAAAGTAATTGCCTGCCCCACCTCTATGCCTAAGGCATAGAGGAGGGACAGACAATATTTGATTGACAGCTGAGATTTTTAAATGAGCTTACAACAGCTATGCATGCTTTAATAAAAAATAGAAATTGGATTTCATGTTTAATTTGAAAAGGATTTCTATTATACAGATTTTTGTGTCTGGGTGACAGGTCCACTAATATATTGGTTGCAGCTAAATAAGGTACAACATACAGGGTGCAAGGGAACCCTGAAATTACAACCTGCCTTTTAGAGCTATTACTTCCAGGGCTCCCTTCGTGTGCTGCTCCTGTGTGTACAACTTAAGTCTCACTAACACCTGTTGTGGCACTTGGACTTGCATAACACAAAATAGCACAATTTGCACTCAAGTTGACACAAAGCTCAAATTAAAATTGCATCAATAAGTCACGCACTTACTTGGAATTACTCTGGGATTCTGGGAAATAATGCAGCACTGTGGGAAAAACCTGTCAGAATCCATGTTCATTTTGACACTCAGATTTCAGACTAATGGCCACTCATGTTGAAATGAACCATATAACCTGATACTCATTGCCATGTTTCAAAGTCAATACAAAGAATTTAAAGGTTTTATCCTTGTTCTGTTAGAGCTAAACTTGTGTTTTCTCTGTGGCAGTGTACTCAATATATGTATACAGCAGGCCAGCACAGAACTAAACTTTGAACGGTGGAGATGGTGCAGATTTTGGCAAATGGTGAAATTATCCAGGATGATGACCCCCAAGTGAGAACAAATGCTCACTCAAGAGCTAACACTCAGCGACAGGTGAGCTTCCTGTAATGAACTACTGAACAGAATACAGAAATAAAGGATAATAATAGCAAAAATGATTCCCATAGACTTGGAAGAAATGGGACAATGAGAGAAAAAAAATGTTGACACCCATAGACTTCAATGTATTTCGGCAAATTTTCACTGTTTCGCAAATTTTAGGTGAAACGGGTCCACTGATGAGCCCTCTGTTGAATCTTATAACAGAGATAAAATTGGAAAAAACAACAAATATTTGCAAGATTTAAAGGAAAAGTATGGGGGAGGGGTTACCAGATCACTGAATAGACTTGTAATAGAAATGTGAAGTGTAACCATAGCAGCACAGGCAATATAAGGAAATTAGCAGGGAAAGGAAATCACCCTCTGAAGAAGCTGACCTCAGCGAGACGCATCAGGTGTGACATCACTTCCTGTCTCAGCAATGAGTGGATGTACAGGTGGAACATACGGTAGAGGAAGATGCAGGCAGAACCCATCTCTTTGTATTGCAAAGGTTCACCTCCATGATCTGCACAATAAGACTGGATTGTTTGATATGCGCTCAGAAGTGTGACTTCTGTAAGTGCAATAAGTTTTAAAACCTTTTTAAAAATAAAGGCAAATTACACTATGGGCGCTGTTCCTGCTTTTTAATGTCTTTACAGAAAAAGGAATACCCTGGATTTGATATTGAAATGCTGTTTTAAAATCAGGAATCGTGTAAGTTGCCATTCCCACCAGAGAGTGGAGAAGCCAAATGCTGATTTTTACTGATTGAAGAAAACACCATTGCACCTTATTTTAATTAATTTTACATTTTGAAGCAAGCACTTTAACTTAATTATAATTTTATTTTGGAGATAGCACCTTGTAGAAATCACTATAGCACTTTAAAACACATATGAAAAATCTGGGCAAAGACTTTCTATGGTTCAAGACACACACAGATTAGTGTTGTAACACTGTACTGAATATTAACAATATTGCACTAGGTTCTGTTATTTGTTTTTTTCCATAGCCTGTGGTTTAATTGTATCTTGATCTTCTGTTGAATCTGTCTGGTTAGCCGTTCCGTATAGTTTAATTTTAAATACATCACTCCACTAGTCATGCTTGAAATATACTTACTGTACATATAGAACAATTTACTGACATTGCTCCAGAAGTGCGGTGTCACACATAAACACTTGGGGGCAGATTTATCAAAATCTGAGTTCGTAGAAAAAAACGCCAACAAAACTTGTGCAACTTTTGAAAAAAATGAGACAATATATTTTCACAGTTTCGCAGTTTTTTACAGAAAAAAGTTGCATGCCAGCGAGAATCTCATTGTCCCTTATTTTCAATGAGACTGAAAATCTCAAATGTTTTAATAAACTGGGAAAATAAATAAATAAAGTTGTTAGGGAATATTCCCATTGACTTCTATACAACCTCGCCACTTGCTTAATTTTTTCTGGGGACTTTTCGCATTCTTTTTCCTTTATAAATTCTTACTATTTGAGGTCCCGCATGTTTTTTCTCGATTTTTGCTAAATCAGCCCCTTCATAATTCATAACAATATGTAACTATATGTGACAATATTGCTGCTGGTGTATTTTTGCAACAATGGCAAAATAAGTTTTAATATCCAATTTATTTGTGTTTAAATGCGTTTAAGACATGTCTCTGTATCAAAATTAGAATAAAGATGTTTAGATTGAGCGACAATGATTTAGAACCACTGAACCACAAGGCCCTTTGGCATTTCCTCAGAAAGAGGAAATCCTCTGAGGGTCTTTTAGAACAGAATCTACCGTCAGCAGTGTGATCCTGAATGGAATAACGTATAGTTAATGAAAGGGTCGCAGCCCAGGCCATGCAACATTGTTGTGATTTTCAATAAGGGTATTTACTAGCCTTGGAAAAAAGGCCTTAGGAAGGAACAAAACTAGACATTTCATGATACCGTTTAAAAAAAACTTTTTATTTCTATTAGAAACCATTTATTCCAGGTTTGATGGAGTTGCTAAGAAATTGATTAATTAAGTTCTTTATAACATAGTGAAAGGTCCTGCCTGAATGAAAGCCCTAAATATATCAGTGTCAGACTTCATTTGCTATCTGCAAAATAATAACATGCAATAAAAAAGTCACTATAAAGTACAGAAGCCTTCATATTTGCTGTTTGTATTTAGGTTAGCCAACACGTTTGCCAGGCTTTATATCTGGGGGCACTATAACTGCGGCTAATATTGTAAAACTATATAATAGATCATAAGGTTAGGGACAATCAAAACAGAGTTTGACAATATATCTGTCTTTGATATTGGCAAAATATCTTTAGAAAATATCTCTGTTCTCTAGAACAATGATTTGTAGACTTCTTTCCAGTCCAACATTTGGTCAGAGCTTCCCCTTAGTTCATCAGAAGGTTACAGATATGGAAACATTTGTGTATCAGTCATTCAGCCATAGAACCAACAATATCTAGGACATAATATATATGTCCCTTCATATTTGCTGTTTGTATTTAGGTTAGCCAACACGTGTGCCAGGCTTTATATCTGGGGGCACTATAACTGCAGCTAATATTGTAAAACTATATAATAGATCATAAGGTTAGGGACAATCAAAACAGAGTTTGACAATATACAGTATCTGTCTTTGATATTGGCAAAATATCTTTAGATAATATCTCTGTTCTCTAGAACAATGATTTGTAGAATTCTTTCCAGTCCAACATTTGGTCAGAGCTCCCCCTTAGTTCATCAGAAGGTTACAGATATGGAAACATTTGTGTATCAGTCATTCAGCTATAGAACCAAGAATATCTAGGACTACATATACCATATTTACTCGCGTATAAGCCGAGATATTCAGCACCCAAAATGTGCTGAAAAAATCTAATTCGGCTTATACGCGAGTCAGTATAAAAAAAACCCCTCTGGTAGATGATGTACCGGTATTTTGAAGACCGCTGCCTTACCGGTAAATTTGCAGAACTACCAGAGGGGAGGAGGCGCCGCCGTGAGTGATGCATGCTGGGAGCAGCTTGAGGCTCAGCATGCACTTCCATGATCCCACAGAGTGAGGTAACCGTCCCTCCCTCCGCCCGCGTCACCACCAACACTGCCGCCGCCTCCCTGAGACGATGTGAGGGGCTGGCAGGAGGCGAGAAATTGCAGGCTCCTTTAAGCCTGCAATTACCCGGGAGGATGGACGGAAAATACCCGACCCCCACCTTTACTGACCCGCTGGTTCCTGCGTTCCCCGCTGCCAGGGCCTATGAACACAGCACCGCCTGGATCGCCTGGAGCGCTGCCTGGATCAAACCCAGGTAAGAGCGGGCTCACAGCTCCTGTGACTGGGGACAGGTAACGGCTTAAAGGAGTGCGGCGGTAGCAGTCCCTCACTTGCAGGCCCGATCCTCCCTCACTTGCAGGCCCGATCCTCCCTCACTTGCAGGCCCGATCCTCCCTTACTTGCAGCCCCGATCCTCCCTCACTTGCAGGCTAGTGTCCGTTTATGTACATAAATATTGTTCAAATCACATGTACCGTACTACATTCAAGGTGCTTGGCCCTTCTGGATTCAATATATTTGTGTTATATATAGTATATATATAACTATATATAGTATATGTGTGGGGAGTTTGTGTGTATAGTACGGTATGTGTGTGTGTGATTAGGCTTATACACGAGTCAATATGTTTTCCCAGGTTTTTTTGGTAAAATTAGGTACCTCGGCTTATACGCGGGTCGGCTTATACACGAGTATATACGGTAAGTGCATCTGCATCTACATCTCCTTAATTTTATACTTCAAGCCAGGCTTCCAGGACTATCTAGGACTTAGGACAAGACAGAAAATAGTAACCAAATGTCACCCAAAATGGACTTCAGACAATGGGGCAGATTCACTAAAGGGCGAATTGTTGCCAGTGACTGCTTCGCACACATCACACCACTTCGCCAGGCGCAAATTCGCTACCACTACGCTAATTCGCTAATATGCAAAGTTGTGGCCTGGGTGACGAGCGCTAGCGTTAGTTTGTGCCTTGCGAAAATTCACTTAGGTCAATTTGCATACGGCAGGTAATTTAAAGTTGTATGAAGGTCTTATAAATGATGGTGCAAATGCTTGAAGTTACCACTTTTCATTACAAATGTCCAGGGAACCTTAATGAAGACAAGAGAGTTAATATAATGCCCTACACATGAGCCAACTGTAAATGAATGTTCCACATGTTATGAAATGTCTGGAGAAAACCGGTTACCCAAAAAAGTTTGTTAGGACTTTTGCAGACAATCCTATTTAAAAATAGGAAAAGTCACCAGCATTTTTTGAACTTTAATGCATTTTCGGCACACAGAATATGATGTAAGTGACAGAAGATTGAGGAAGATCTAGCTTCTTTTAAGCACTTCACCTGGTCTGAAGTGGCAAAGTCAAATCTGGCAAAAGAGGTAAGGTTCAGTAAAATCCGCCCTTTACTGAATTTGTGGAGTAACGACCATGGAAATGACTGAATATTAGGGATTAAGTGGATAAAAGCTATGTTATGATTTATAAGAGCTCACTGTTGTGTAGGTATTATCACATGCATTTGTATTATGGCTTTTCTGTTGATATGGTTGCATATAATATGGTACCATATATAATACGATAGCATATAATAGCTTGGGTTACAACCAAGTTTCCAAAAAGGAGGGACACTGTGTACCATGTAACTAAAAAGGGAATGGGATGATTTGCAAATCTTTTAAAACCTTTAATTAATTGCAAACAGTACAAAGACAGCATATCAAATGTTGAAACTAATAAATTGTTTGTTCCCTGAAAAATATATGCTCATTTTGAACTTGATGCCAGCTATATGCTGATGGGCAACAAGAAACTGGAAAATTTTAGGTGATAGGTGGACCTGAATGCTGTAGGTTCTGTATAATTCTACTGGGAGAACATATCTAGCAACATTTTTTGACTTTGGCCAAATATAGGGTTCAATTTCAAGTGCAGGATCTTTGGAATAAAAATGGTAAATAGTCCAAAAACAATCACAATAAAAATCAGATTGTATTACACTACTACTGTATACACCATGTCCCATGGTAAAATAGCCCTTTAGATGTTTCTCTTTACATCTTCTTTACACATTAGTTCTGTAAACCATAACCTTTAATGTATTCCAAGGAAAGTGTAAACAGTACTAGTCAAAAGTAGAGGAATGTCTAAGACTCCTGGCAGACATTAGTCTTCAGCCCTTGAAGCCTCTATTATTTGAGACAGGGATGGAGGAAAGTCCTATGGCTAATTAATATTCTTTGCCTTGGGCAAAAGGCAGTGATGTCAGGGAAGCTGAACAGCTCAGCGGATTTGTACTCATTTACCAGACATCTATTAATCTCTAGTCATTTTGTGCTGTTCTGTGCTGGTGTCAGGTTGCATTTGAAGCATGGGTGCCCTCATGCAGCATTGTAGTCATTCAGAGCAAAACGTCCAATACTTTGCAACCCATGAATGACCATTGGTACCTCCTACAGCCATAAAGTACTTGGAGTTTTTTTTCAAAGGCAAATATTAAACACATAAAAAAACTTTTGGGGAATACATACATGTTTTACTGAAAAATAAAATTGTATTGTGATACGAGGTACTCTTCATATAACCACAACAGGTGGTTAGGGTTTTTAGTAGAACACAATTTAAAATATATGCATGTAAATTCAGGTAATATGGGACAAATGCCCAGCCATACAGCACAATTGTTTGAAACCTCTTTGCATGCCCTTTTGCAAAGATAAAATATGCAGGTTAAGAACCAACTAGTGCCTATTAAAGCATCTGAATTTTTAGTTGGCTTGACCATCCATCATATGTGCATGAAATTCTCCTTAATCTGCACAAACATTCATTCTGCAGAATTTAGATACAGTACATGTTATGAAGTTCTGATAGAGGAATTTTACAATATTTTCCTTCCATGCTGCTTAAAAGTGACAACTTGCCTCTTGGTATTAGCTCCCTGTAGGGCTCCTAAATGCTTTTAGTTAATGGTTGAATGGGGTTAAGTTGCACTGGGTGATAATACAATTAATGTGGTGTCCCCTTGTTGGAATTAGTTGGCCTGAGAGACCCAAAGGTTAGCAGTGCTTGGGAAGAGCATGCAAAGTGTAGTATTTGCTCCCTACATACAAAGCTTCTATCCCATTTGCAGCTGCCTGAACAGTGTAAGGTTCCACGGCTCAGCCAAAACACAAGTGAATTTTATTTGAGCTGAATGCGTGCACACCAATATAGATGACATTTTCATTGCAAACTAACAAGGAGAGAAATCCAATTACATCACAAAAGAGGCTCCCTAATAGACTATTTGCTGTGTGTGGGTCTGTGTTGTTGAGTTAAAGGCTTTCTCAAAAATTGGATGCAGACAGCACGGCGCAGAGACAATCCATCAGCGACACAAAGCCGGGAGTAAAAAAACTCACTCGCCTTTTGTCTGCATTCAGGGACAAAAAAAAAGAGCAGCATATAAACATTGAGGGACCGGGGACAGAAGTAAAATAATAATTTGCACAATACTTTTAAAGGTCATTTTCTAAAGTAATTTGTTAGTAACTTTGGTATATTGCAGTTAAAATGCACCTGCATTAGCCTCTACTCTATCTCATTGTGTGTGCATGCACCTTACTGTGTTTACTCCATGTAACGAACAGAAAGATAAGGCTGCTTTTAAATATTACAGTCCCTAAGTTTCAAATATAGAGAGGATGATACATCACCCCATAATATTTATTGCTTTATAAATGGAGTAATCCCACCGAGAGAACTTAAATAACTTCTCCCACTGTATTTGGTACCTTGCTGCTGGTCTGTCTAGAAGATCTTTCCTATGCCATGCTGCAATACCATATCCCTGTAACAATATTAGGATTGTCACATAAACCTACTAATGGGGGAATGTCATAAAAGACGCAAACAGAAAAACAATTTGCATAAATTATTATAAAAATGCTTGGGACCTGGGGGTTTTCTGATAAGGGATCTTTCCGTAATTTGGATTTCCATAGCTTCCAATTAGGATTTATTATATTGTTTTTATGATAAAGTACATTATACATGTTTTAATTTTACAGGGAAAAAGGAAATCATTTTAAAATGAAATAATGTAGTCTACAGGAGACAGCCTTTTTGTAATTTGGAGCTTTACGAATAATGGGTTTCTGGATAATGGATCCCAAACCTGTACCAATAAGAGGAGGGGCCCCTACCTATCATCAAATAGATTTAACAATCCTTATACGAAATATTCTCTTGATGCAGTATATATATATATATATATATATATATATATATACACATTTCATAATGACAATAATATGCAATATCTGGTATCAATATGCAATCTAATAGTCCCAAAGCTCCTGAGGCTGGGTTTCTATAGTGCCAAAGGAACAGTTATGCACCAAAATAATGGACAGTTACTAATAATAATCACAAATGCTTGCACATTTCCCACTAGTAAAAAGATGTTATAGTCTACAATTTGCTGATTATTGCATGCCCACTATGCAGTTTTTTTGGACATCTTTAAGAATCTCCTGTTACGTCTTTAGTCTTGAAAAGCTCTTCATTTTTGCTGTTTTGCAGCTTTACCACAGTCACTTAGACTATAAGTTCTGTTGGACAGGGAATTCTTATGTCCTCTGTCTGTCTGTCTGTCTGTCTGTCTGTCTGTCTGTCTGTCTGTCTGTCTGTCTATCTATCTATCTATCTATCTATCTATCCATCTATCATCTATCCTGTATATACATACACACATACATTCCTAATAACTTAAGAGGCAACCTTTGCTAAGGCATCAACATTGTATCTGAGTCTGTTGCATTCCCTTCCTACAGCCAGCTAGAATGCCGATCATTGTAGCTTCATTTCTCAGTGGTGCAATATACATTCGGTAGGGTAACTTCTTGCAGTAGCTATCTCGATTGTGGCCCTGGTCTTATGGAACAGAGAGACCAATGATTTGATCCATACTTCCAACTTATTAATGTATTTGTAACACAATATAAGATAATTGCTAGTGGGATTGCTACAGATTATTTGGTGTATATTGTGCAGAACTATAGGTTCCATGCAGGATGCTGCCACTTTGCAGATTGATTTGACTAGATTGGAAAATTGGGCAGCAAACTGGAAAATGAGGTTCAATGTTGATAAATGCAAGGTTATGCACTTTGGCAGAAATAATGTAAATTCAAGTTATACACTAAATGGCAGTGTGTTGGGAGTTTCCTTAAATGAGAAGGATCTATGGGTTTTATAGATAATAAATTGTCTAATTCCAGGCATTCTGTGGCTACTAAAGCAAATACAATTCTGTCTTGCATAACAAAGGACATTTACTCAAAGGGATGAAAACATAATTATGCCTCTTTAAAGGTCCCTGGTAAGGCCTCACTTTTAGTATGCAGTGCAGTTTTGAGCTCCAGATATAAATGAGCTAAGAGAGTGCAGAGACGGGCAACTAAACTGGTTTGTGGGATGGAGGATTTAAATTATGGGGGTACACTGTCAAAGTCGGGGTGTTTTCTCTGGAAAAAATACACTTGCATGGGGGACATGATTACACTTTACAAGTACTTTAGAAGACACCTTTTTAGATTAGAACAGGACTTTCAACTGAACCAACATAGGTGGTCCTTCACTGTAAGGACAGTGAGATTGTCCAATGCATTGCTGGGGGATGGCAGATTCTATTAATGCCTTTAAGAGGGGCTTGGATGATTTTTTGGACAAGCATAATATCAATTAGTATAGATATTGGTATATAGTTTATGTATGTGAGTGTATAGCGAGGTCTGTATACATTTTTGTATAAATGTGCATTGAGGTTCATTGGAGGGGTTGAACTTGATGCACTTTGGTATTTTTTCTACTCAACTTAACTATGTAAGCCTATGTTACAGTGTAAAAGTATCCATATAAAAGATGTTTTCCTTGTTTTGTGTATAAAATTAAGACAGCACAAAAACGTTGTTCTTACTTTAAAAAATATTTTAAAAAAGACTCTTTGCTAAACAAATGCATTTAATCTGTGTTTTTTGGTCTTACCTCCGAGTCTTAAACACAAGCAGTGTACTTATGTTGCCCTCTAGTGGCTACAGAAAGAACAAGGCAAAATAACAGAGATAACAGAGAGCAGTTAAAATAACCTGTAGTGTCCCATTCTTTTCCCTCTTCTTAACATGTATTTGTAAAACACCAACATATTCTGCAGCATTGTACAATAACATGTACATTACATTAAACGTACAAGAGAATACACAAAAACAACCAATAACCAATGAAAAAGAGGGTCCTTTTTAAAAGACTAACAATAAAAATATAATTCTTCTTTTATATCAGATATTTTTACATTCTGGGATACCATGCAATATCACGATTGACATTTAACATGGGTTTGTCTTATACTTCTAGTACTTAGTCAGCACTGGGGGTTTTCATTTTTGCATCCAGAATACACAGTGTAATTGAGGATATTATAAATACAAGTTATTTATACATCAGAACAGTAAATCTGTTGAGATCGAATTCCAAACGAAATGGTAATTTGAACATTATGTACCACAGATTTTAGACTCAAGGAAACATTAGGCACCAGAATTCTAGCACCATCTACAGCACAGAGTTACATTGTAACCTATAAAAACGATTTTAGCAACGTGCAGGAGGCGCTCAAGTAGTTAAATGACAACAGAATAATAGATAACTACACCATAAAAAGGAAAGGTACTTCTTACAAACTTTACAAAATATATTGTCCCTTTCTCAGGAATTGCTGCTAAAAAATTGTGAAAAAGTGAAACAAATAACCGTCTGCAGTGCACCACCCAGTGGCATGAGAGTCTTATCAACCAAATCTGCTATAACCTAATCTAAATACAATGTAACAATAAATCACAGTGAATTAAAAGGGGTTGTTCACCTTTAAATTAACTTTTAGTAAGATGTAGAGAGTGATATTCTGAGACAATTTGCAGTTGGTTTTCATTTTTTCTTATTTATGGTTTGCAGTTTCAGAAGTCTGGTCCAAAATTACCCTAGCAACCATGCACTGATTTGAATAAGAGACTGTAATATGAATCGAAAGATGAGTAATAAAAAGTATCAATAACAATAAACGTGTAGCCTTACAGAGCACGTTTTTTTTAGATTGTGTCAGGGACCCCCATTTGAAAGCTGAAAAGAGTCAGAAGAAAAAAGCAAAACATTCAAAAACTTTAAAAAACAAATAATGAAGACCAACTATTAACTTAAAGGTGAACCACCGCTTTTAATATTGGCCTTTTGGGCATGCTGAGAGATGTGGAGCTGGGCATGAATAGACATAATGCAGCAATGATTAACCTCCTTATATAGATTCCTGATTATCGCATCTAATTTTTTCAAAGCAAACAATTTCCTTTGTTTATTAATAAGGTTACTTTTCCTTTTTATACTTCTTTTAATTTGATTTGAAACATATGACAATGAAATGATCATTACTTTAAAAGCAATATAGTACCGGTATGGTATCCGTTATCCGGAAACCCATTATCCAGAAAACTCCGGATTACGGAAAGGCTGTCTCCCATAGACTCCATTATAATCAAATAATCCAAATCTTTAAAAATTATTTCCTTTTTCTCTGTAATAATAAAACAGTACCTTGTACTTGATCCCAACTAAAATATAATTAATACTTATTGGAAGCAAAACCAGATAATTGGGGTTATTTAATGATTTTCTAGTAGATTTAAGGTATGAAGATCCAAATTATGGAAAAATCCGTAATCCGGAAAACCTCAGTTCCCGAGCATTCTGAATAACAGGTCCCATACCTGTATTTTGTAGTATGGCTTATGAAGATTTATCCTTCAGTACTGAGGATAGGAAAACCTCCTTTTGGGAACCACGAGTTGAAAAAACTGCCCTTCCCTCTGGGCATTAAGAGGTTAATGAATAGTCATGGGCGATCCTGTCCCGTTTCACTTTGCTGAAAAATTTGAGAAACGCATTGAAGTCCATGGGTGACAAACATTGGAGTCCATGGGTGACAAACTTTATGCGTGCGACAAATTGTATACGTTCAACTTTTTTTTCCAAATGCATTAAAGTCAGTGGGTGTCAAAATAATTTTGCTGCGAGACAATTTTTGGATTGCACCTCCTGCTTGACTTTGCTGTCATTTCTGACCTTGGCATTCATGCAGGCTGGCATTTCTGCCTATACTAATTCAGTTCACCACGAGGTGAATTTTGTACCCAAATTTGCAGAAAAGCTTACCACGGGCGAACTAGTAAATTTTGCTGTTAGTGTCAGATATTTTCATTCACCCCTGTTGTTGTTATTTTTTTTTTACTATTATTCACTACTATTGCAGACAAATAAATGGTTTAATTATCAGTGTTATTTACTGCTTTTAAAAAGTGGACTCTTGACTGGTCATGGACAAGAACTGTAAATATTACAGCATAAAGGACAAGGAAAGCTGATTTCACTATTGGTGCCAATATATTAGACTCCCTCCAGTCAATTAATTTATTGCATTGGCCTTTAGACTTTCTAAAGGACTTCCAAAAAAAAAAAAACCTTAATTTTACTTTTCATGTGCAGTAAAATCAGTATGCAGTAAAAAAACATTTGTTTACTTTACATGTGCAAGTCTAAATCGAGGGAGGAACACTAGTACAGGTAAAATTGCTGCACTACTATCCTTGCCCAGTACTTCCCAGTGATTGAATTCACTGAGGTTGCCTAAAATATTCAGGAAATTCAGTTTTCCTTGTCCTTTGAATCACTGAATTACTGCAATGAAGTGAAACCTTTAGACAAAGAAAGAGTGGATCAATATGTTGTTCAATATTTCTGAAGGTTCATGCAATTAACACAGGACTGTACACATATAATGAAGCTGTTACATTTACAAGGGAAACAAATACTATAGCACAGTGATCCCCAACCAGTAGCTCGTGAGCAACATGTTGCTCTCCAACCCCTTGGATGTTGCTCTCAGGGTCTTCAAAACAGGTGCTTATTTTCGGATTCCAGGCTTGAAAGCAAGTTTTATTTGCATAAAAACTAAGTATAGTGCCAGGTAGAGCCTCTTCTAGGCTGTCAGTCCACATCGGGGCTACCAAATGGCCAATCACAGCCCTTATTTGGCACCCCAAGGGACTTTTTCATGCTTGTGTTGCTCCCCAACTGTTTTTACATTTGAATGTGGCTCACGGGTAAAAAAGGTTGGGGACCTCTGCTATAGCACAAGAATTGGCCATATCATTTCCAGACTTTAGACTAAACCTACTGTATGGTAGCTTAACCTTTTCCTTAGGATACAAGGCCAGTTCTCTAGACTCTGCTGTCATGTTAACAATGAATTGTAGTGCAGCACTAATTACAAAGTGTTGTATTAAGACCTTGGGGCAGATGTATCAAGGGTCGAATATCGAGGGTTAATTAACCGTGGATATTCAACTGCCGAATTAAAATCCTTCGACTTCGAATAACATTGGCCTCGGTAGGTTTTAGGTGGCGAACTAGGGGGTCGAAGAAATTTTTTAAAGAGACAGTACTTCGATTATCGAATGGTTGAATATTTGAACGATTTTTAGTTCGAATCATTCGATTCGAAGTCGAAGGTCGTAAGTCGAAGGTCGAAGTAGCCAATTCGATGGTCGAAGTAGCCAAAAAAAACATTCGAAAATCTAATTTTTCCCCCTCTATTTTCCTCTAATACTTCACTCGAGCTTAGTGAATGGGCCCCCATGTGTGCTAACCACAACATAAATACACACTACCAAGCCAGGAGTCATATCTCTGCATAGGCAGGTAGTCATGCAGTATCATAAGAAGGCCATGTCTCCTAGGTAGAGATATGATTAATTATTTAATGGCATTTAATTGAAATACCTTTCTATGTAAGATGTGCAAATACAAGCCCCTATAGTGCCTCTGTCAGGGAAATGATATTTACCAGATTATAATACAAATATTTTCAGTAGAGAGGAAGATTTACTGTACTTGTTTTGCTTAAAGCCTTAAATTCTGCTTTCTCGCATCAGAAAAGAGAATTAAAGGACTTGTATTGGATTTGTAATTGTATCTGGGTCTGACTATAACCAGGAGACAGTCACAGAAAATGTACTGGTAAACAAAGTAATGGAATTGACTTCATGGTTGTAGATGTTTGAGATTTTACTCAGTTATGATATTGAATCAGAAGATATGACATCGCATTAGAATCCTAAATAACATTTTAAAGAGAGTTTACCTTTTAAATCTCCAGTTTTTATATTATTATTTATTCTAAAATATATGGGTGTCCCCCGGGGAAATTAATGATGTCTTTAAAGAATACTACTTTCAACTGTATAACCCGTCTAATTTAATAAAACTTGCTCAACCCATGCAGATTCTGCAAGATGCTATGCTTCCTACCTTATTTATAGAGATGGCGCGAACTGTTCGCCGGCGAACTTGTTCGCGCGAACATCGGGTGTTCGCGCTCGCCGGAAGTTCGCGAACGTCGCGCGACGTTCGCCATTTTGGGTTCGCCATTGTTGGCGCTTTTTTTTGCCCTCTCACCCCAGACCAGCAGGTACATGGCAGCCAATCAGGAAGCTCTCCCCTGGACCACTCCCCTTCCCTATAAAAACCGAAGCCCTGCAGCGTTTTTTTCACTCTGCCTGTGTGTGCTGAAGAGATAGTGTAGGGAGAGAGCTGCTGCCTGTTAGTGATTTCAGGGACAGTTGAAAGTTTGCTGGCTAGTAATCGTTTTGATACTGCTCTGTTATTGGAGGGACAGAAGTCTGCAGGGGTTTGAGGGACATTTAAGCTTAGGTAGCTTTGCTGGCTAGTAATCTACCTTCTACTGCAGTGCTCTGTATGTAGCTGCAGTGGGCAGCTGTCCTGCTTCTGATCTCATCTGCTGACTGCTGCAATAACAGTAGTCCTTGTAAGGACTGCTTTTATTTATTTTTTTGTTGTTTTACTACTACTACTACTACTACTACTACTACTACTATAAGAGCCCAGTGCTATTAGTCTAGCAGTGTTGGGGAGTGGGACTGGTGTGCTAATCTGCTGCTCCTAGTAGTTCAGCAGCACCAACTGTAATTTTTTTTTTTTAATATTCATTTTTTTTTTATCTTACTTTTTTTTATTTTACTACCGCTGTAGTAGTGTATAAGTTGACCTTTTAGGCATTATTTGCCCTGTAGGCATTTTTTGCCCAGTGTGTTATTCAACCAACAGCCATCTAGCTGTGTGACCTTGTTCACATTCTGTCTAAATATCCATAATATTACCGTCTCCAGAAAAAACACCGGAGTGACTTTTTTCAAGCAGCCATAATAAATTTTACGTAATCCGTATCCATCGCTGTAGTAGTGTATAAGTTGACCTTTTAGGCATTATTTGCCCTGTAGGCATTTTTTGCCCATTGTGTTATTCAACCAACAGCCATCTAGCTGTGTGACCTTGTTCACATTCTGTCTAAATATCCATAATATTACCGTCTCCAGAAAAAACACCGGAGTGACTTTTTTCAAGCAGCCATAATAAATTTTACGTAATCCGTATCCATCGCTGTAGTAGTGTATAAGTTGACCTTTTAGGCATTATTTGCCCTGTAGGCATTTTTTGCCCAGTGTGTTATTCAACCAACAGCCATCTAGCTGTGTGACCTTGTTCACATTCTGTCTAAATATCCATAATATTACCGTCTCCAGAAAAAACACCGGAGTGACTTTTTTCAAGCAGCCATAATAAATTTTACGTAATCCGTATCCATCGCTGTAGTAGTGTATAAGTTGACCTTTTAGGCATTATTTGCCCTGTAGGCATTTTTTGCCCAGTGTGTTATTCAACCAACAGCCATCTAGCTGTGTGACCTTGTTCACATTCTGTCTAAATATCCATAATATTACCGTCTCCAGAAAAAACACCGGAGTGACTTTTTTCAAGCAGCCATAATAAATTTTACGTAATCCATATCCATCGCTGTAGTAGTGTATAAGTTGACCTTTTAGGCATTATTTGCCCTGTAGGCATTTTTTGCCCAGTGTGTTATTCAACCAACTGCCATCTAGCTGTGTGACCTTGTTCACATTCTGTCTAAATATCCATAATATTACCGTCTCCAGAAAAAACACCGGAGTGACTTTTTTCAAGCAGCCATAATATATTTTACGTAATCCGTATCCACCGCTGTAGTAGTGTATACGTTGATCTTGTGGGCATTATTTGCACAGTGTTTTCTTCAAACCGCCATCTAGCTGTGTGAGCTTGTTCACATTTTGTCTAAATATTGATAATATTATCGTCTCTAGAAAAACCACTTGAGTTACTTTTTTTCAAGCAGCATTCTTATATTTTACGTAATCCGTATCCACCGCTGTGTATACGTTGACCTTGTAGGCATTATTTGCACAGTGTTTTCTTCAAACCGCCATCTAGCTGTGTGAGCTTGTTCACATTTTGTCTAAATATTGATAATATTATCGTCTTCCTGGAGCGTGCCGTGCGACGAGTGACAGATGAGGCTGTAGACCAGCGTGACGAGGAGCTGGAAGCGCACGATTTATGGTCGGAATCACCAGAACGAACCCAGGCACCTGCTGCAACGCAGGGAGAGGTGCCAGAAGTGGAGTCAGAGGAGGAAGGTGGCTTTGTGGAGGAGGAGGAGGAGGACCAACAGGAGCAGGCTTCCCAGGGGGCTAGTGGTGACCTTTTGGGGACCCCTGGTCTTGTACGTGGCTGGGGGGAGGAGACCGTGCATGATGCAGTCCTTGATAATGAGGAAGCGGAGATGGATAGCTCTGCATCCAACCTTGTGAGAATGGGGTCTTTCATGCTGTCATGCCTGTTGGACCCCCGTATCAAGAGGCTTAAGGAGAAGGACCTGTACTGGGTCGCAACGCTACTAGACCCTCGGTACAAGCATAAAGTGGCAGAAATGTTACCAACATACCACAAGTCCGAAAAGATGCGGCATTTACAAACCAGCCTGCAAAACATGTTGTACAATGCTTTTAAGGGTGATGTCACTTCAGGAACTCATCAACATTCCAGGGGCAGAGGTGCCAGTAATCCTGCCACGAGCACACCTGCAAGGACAAAGCCCTTTGGCCGGTCTGTAACATCAGACATGCAAATGTTTTTCTGTCCAAGGCAGCGCCACAACCCTTCTGGATCCACCCTCAAAGAACGCCTCGACCGGCAGGTAGCGGACTACCTGGCATTAACTGCAGATATCGACACTCTGAGGAGCGATGAACCCCTGGACTACTGGGTGCGCAGGCTTGATCTGTGGCCAGAGCTGTCACAATTTGCCATGAACCTCTTGTCTTGCCCAGCCTCAAGTGTGCTCTCAGAAAGGACCTTCAGTGCAGCAGGAGGGATTGTAACTGAGAAGAGAACTCGCCTAGGTCACAAAAGTGTCGATTACCTGACCTTTATTAAAATGAATGAGGGGTGGATCTCGGAGGGTTACTGCACGCCGGAAGACTTGTTCTGACTTCTATGCAGCTGTCCTTCTCTTCAAGCCTCATGACTCCACACACAGCTGTCCTTTAGCGTCCTCCTCCCTCCGCCACCGTTACAAACTAGGGTGCAAACCCTACTGGTTTAATTTTTTCTGGCCTCTGTGCTTCAGTGGCTGCAACCAAAAAAACTGGGCAAACAATGTCTACAAGGTCAACGTATGGCGAAAAATGACTATTTTCAGCATTTATATGGCATATTTTTTCTGGCAACTGTGCTTCAGTGGCTGCGTCCAAAAAAATGCATATTTTCTGCATTTATATGGCATAATTTTTCTGGCCTCTGTGCTTCAGTGGCTGCAACCAAAAAAATGCATATTTTCTGCATTTATATGGCATAATTTTTCTGGCCTCTGTGCTTCAGTGGCTGCAACCAAAAAAATGCATATTTTCTGCATTTATATGGCATAATTTTTCTGGCCTCTGTGCTTCAGTGGCTGCAACCAAAAAAATGCATATTTTGTCCATTTATATGGCATAATTTTTCTAGCCTCTGTGCTTCAGTGGCTGCAACCAAAAAAATGCATATTTTCTCCATTTATATGGCATAATTTTTCTGGCCTCTGTGCTTCAGTGGCTGCAACCAAAAAAATTTATATTTTCAGCATTTATATGGCATAATTTTTCTGTCAACTGTGCTTCAGTGGCTGCGACCAAAAAAATGCATATTTTCTGCATTTATATGGCATAATTTTTCTGGCCTCTGTGCTTCAGTGGCTGCAACCAAAAAAATTTATATTTTCAGCATTTATATGGCATAATTTTTCTGGCAACTGTGCTTCAGTGGCTGCGACCAAAAAAATGACTATTTTCAGCATTTATATGGCATATTTTTTCTGGCCTCTGTGCTTCAGTGGCTGCGGCCAAAAAAACTGGGCAAACAATGCCTACAAGGTCAACGACGTTGACCTTGTAGGCATTGTTTGCCCAGTTTTTTTGGCCGCAGCCACTGAAGCACAGAGGCCAGAAAAAATATGCCACATAAATGCTGAAAATAGTCATTTTTTGCCATACGTTGACTCAACGTATATGGCAAAAAATGACTATTTTCAGCATTTATATGGCATATTTTTTCTGGCAACTGTGCTTCAGTGGCTGCAACCAAAAAAACTGGGCAAACAATGTCTACAAGGTCAACGTATGGCGAAAAATTACTATTTTCAGCATTTATATGGCATATTTTTTCTGGCAACTGTGCTTCAGTGGCTGCGTCCAAAAAAACTGGGCAAACAATGTCTACAAGGTCAACGTATGGCGAAAAATTACTATTTTCAGCATTTATATGGCATATTTTTTCTGGCAACTGTGCTTCAGTGGCTGCGTCCAAAAAAACTGGGCAAACAATGCCTACAAGGTCAATGTATGGCAGTTGTTTAAAGAGAACAGTAGATTACTAGCCAGCAAAGCTACCTAAGCTAAAATGTCCCTCAAATCCCTGCAGACTTCTGTCCCTCCAATACAGAGCAGTATCAAGCAGATTACTAGCCAGCAAACTTACTATCATCTGTCCCTGAAATCACTAACAGCTCTCCCCCTACACTATCTCTTCCAAGCACACACAGGCAGATTTTTCAGATACATTTTTGCCCTTGATCCCCCTCTGGCATGCCACTGTCCAGGTCGTTGCACCCTTTAAACAACTTTAAAATCATTTTTCTGGCCAGAAATGTCTTTTTTAGATGTTAAAGTTCGCCTTCCCATTGAAGTCTATGGGGTTCGCGAACCGTTCGCGAACCGCTCGCATTTTTGCGCAAGTTCGCGAATATGTTCGCGAACTTTTTTTCCTACGTTCGCTACATCCCTACTTATTTATTCCTGAGCGACAATTTCTAGACAGTGCCATTTCAGTAGATGAAATAAAGGCAGCAATCGCAACTGGGAAAACCCCAGGACTTGACGGTATTCCTTTTTTTTTTTGTAACTTAAAATTTTATTTGGTTTTAGCATTTAAGTTTCCAAGCATAACAATATTTATCAAGAAACAAGTAAATAAAGTCATGGTTACTGTTTTACAAAGTTGTCCAGTAGTAGAAATATACAATACATAATATAAGCTTGTACAGGCAAAATATCACATTCTTAGTATCACATAGAAGGATAAAAAGTGAAATTAACAATGAGGAACCATGCGGGAGTTATCATCTCAACAGATGTTATTTCCCCTATCCAGGTATACAAGTCTGAGACATAAAGTAATCCCATTTTGACCATACTTTCTCATGCTTAGGCATAGACCCATTATGCTTAGCTGTCATCTCTTCCATTAGTTTCATATCTTAAATATGAGTGATGTTCTCACCAAATGTTGGAGCATGAGTTGTTTTCCGATAAGAGGTGATTGACAGTCTGGCTGCCATATAAATAAAGTTTAGAAGTTTCTGCTCTGGGCTAGAAATATCTGCATGGAGTAAGCCTAACTTTTTATAGCCCCAATGTCTTTCCAGAGTTCGGACAGTTTTGGACAGAGTTTGAGTAAGAGAGCCTTCGTGTCCACATGCCCTGTAGCTGGATATATTCTATTAAGTTTTATTGGGGTATAGTACCAATAGAATTTAGCCTTATAAATACTTTCCTTCAGTCTCACACAAGTAACACTTCTCCAAGTGTTATCCCAGATATCCTGCCATTGGGCAGGAGTGCCCATACTTTACTAATGCAAGGTCTACTTTTAGAGATGTTGTCCCATTAAGATCACTGGAAGAGGATAGAGCAGACGCACACCCACGGCAACCCCTTGAGATAGCAGCCTGGTGTTCGGCAATGGAGGATACTGCAACCTCCATATTTGGGCAATAGAACAAAGATACCGGCACACAAGGCTTTGATTTGCAGGGGAAACCCTTGCTTTGATTCAAAGTGCGGAAGTGCAATGTTTCGTAGCCACGCCCCTTTATCAAGCATACGGAACCCATAATGAATGAGGTATATATTTATTGAGAAATCAATTAAGACATTTGCATACAGAATAAATAACAAAAGATAAAAAAAGTGTGAGCAATTGCAACACAGTGGCAGTACACATAATTCCCCACATGTGCTAATGTAGGTGTATTTAAAAGAATTGTCCATTGGAGGAAAACCGATATTATTGTATATTGTTTTGTATATAATAAATTCTTCACAGACTGATAATTAAAGTCATGTTGTAAGGAACAAAACAATGTAAAAAGTACATTCTGATACTAGGAAACTTAGTAGTTAATTATTATTAATTTTCTTAATAGAAAGGTAGTGTATTACAGGTATGAGACCTGTTATCCACAATGCTCGGGACCTGGGGTTTTCCGGATAATGGATCTTTCCGTATTCATGCCTTAAGTCTACTAGAAATTCATGTACACATTAAATAAACCCAACAGGCTGGTTTTGCTTCCAATAAGCACCCATGATATCTTAGTTTGGATCAAGTACAAACTACTGTTTTATTATTATGGAGAGAAATCATTTTTAATAACTTGGATTGTTTGGATAAAATGGAGTCTATGGGAGACAGCTATTCCGTAATTCGGAGCTTTCTGGATATCGGTTTCTGGATAAGGGACCCTATACCTGTATAAGATAATCTACATGGAATGAACTATTATTTCCCTGTTTAAAAGGTTCTATTCTGCAGAGTTGATATGTGGCCTGCAATTCCTGCACAGCAAGGGGATCATCCATCGATCAGTATAGATTTCTTCATCTCTGTAACATTCTACAGCAAAGGCCACACACAGGTTGCGCTGCAGATCATCAGCCATTGTCTTCTTCTGTGTAACTTTTATTCTCTATATTACAGAGACATCAAACCCCACAACATTCTGCTGGATCAAGAAGGCCATACTAAAATCTCAGACTTCGGCCTGGCTAAACAAAACGTCTTTGGGGACGATACCATCACTGGCTGGGCCGGAACCATGGGATACATGGCCCCAGAGGTGAGAAATGATTATATACACAATAAAAACCCAAGTAAAAGCAAATCAGTGAATGTGTCTAAGATAGCCAAACAGTATATAAAATGCAGCTGATGTCTTTTAAGCACATTTACATACGTTATACAAGTAATTAAATGCTTTTCTTTCTTTCAAGATCCATCAGGAAAAGCCACACACTGCGGCAGTGGACTGGTGGTCGTTAGGCATCACCATCTGCAAAATGGTCACAGAGAGAACCTCATTTTTCGACAAACGAATGGCTTACCTCATCGGGGAAGATCCTGTAATACCTTTTTGTCTGGATAAGAACCTAAAAGATCTTCTGGAAATGGTGGGTATAAAGGAATTGTAACATTTACAGTTATATTTATTAGGGATGGCGCGAACTGTTCGCCGGCGAACTTGTTCGCGCGAACATCGGGTGTTCGCGCTCGCCGGAAGTTCGCGAACGTCGCGCGACGTTCGCCATTTTGGGTTCGCCATTGTTGGCGCTTTTTTTTGCCCTCTCACCCCAGACCAGCAGGTACATGGCAGCCAATCAGGAAGCTCTCCCCTGGACCACTCCCCTTCCCTATAAAAACCGAAGCCCTGCAGCGTTTTTTCACTCTGCCTGTGTGTGCTGAAGAGATAGTGTAGGGAGAGAGCTGCTGCCTGTTAGTGATTTCAGGGACAGTTGAAAGTTTGCTGGCTAGTAATCGTTTTGATACTGCTCTGTTATTGGAGGGACAGAAGTCTGCAGGGGTTTGAGGGACATTTAAGCTTAGGTAGCTTTGCTGGCTAGTAATCTACCTTCTACTGCAGTGCTCTGTATGTAGCTGCAGTGGGCAGCTGTCCTGCTTCTGATCTCATCTGCTGACTGCTGCAATAACAGTAGTCCTTGTAAGGACTGCTTTTATTTATTTTTTTGTTCCAATACAGAGCAGTATAAAGCAGATTACTAGCCAGCAAACTTACTATCATCTGTCCCTGAAATCACTAACAGCTCTCCCCCTACACTATCTCTTCCAAGCACACACAGGCAGATTTTTCAGATACATTTTTGCCCTTGATCCCCCTCTGGCATGCCACTGTCCAGGTCGTTGCACCCTTTAAACAACTTTAAAATCATTTTTCTGGCCAGAAATGTCTTTTTTAGATGTTAAAGTTCGCCTTCCCATTGAAGTCTATGGGGTTTGCGAACCGCTCGCATTTTTGCGCAAGTTCGCGAATATGTTCGCGAACTTTTTTTCCGACGTTCGCTACATCCCTAATATTTATACTCAATATAAGCTCCATTAGGGGTATTCAAGTCATTAAAATTGTGAAATGGCCACCGGACAAGATCTGATACATCTTATGAATGTGGAGGGGAACACAAATATGTTGATGCCTCATTACTGCACCATTGCCTTAGCTAAAAGGGAATTGTAAGATCTCTGAATCTGATTGGTTTACCAGAGTTTATCACCTTTATATCGACTTTTCGGTATTCAACAACATGCGCACAGGCAATAGAACTAGAATTGAAAATGAATCCAAAAAAGCCTGCCCCAGGCAGAATGACTATTGTCATGCTTTTCAACAAACCCATTAGAAATGTGAACCTGCAGATCTATGATCTTAGCAATGTTTGCAAATCATTTGCAATGATCTTTTTGGTTGGTTTGTTGGACAGTATACAATCTGCAGTATTATAATGTGTCCTTTGATCTTTCAGCTCCTTGATTTGAACCCAAAACAACGGCTTGGTGCGCAAGGAGACATCAGACACCACCCATTTTATAAATCCATAGATTGGGAGGTTCTGGAAAACAGAGGAGCCAAACCACCTCTCCAGCCGAGAGAAGTAAGTACATGATTTGTGAATACCAATTGGAAATGATTACAGCCCTGGATGACTGACTAGTGATATAGGTTGATCAAAATGCAGAGGGTTAACTTTGTGAAAGTTTTATTTAAAAATTTAACACACGTCTCCATACTCACACAGCCATGACAACTCATAGAAAATCTATACACATAAGGCAGATGCCTCTGTAAAAACAAGCAATATGGTATTTCCATTTCTAAAGGTTGAATATTTCCATTGTAATCTTTATTGAATAACTATGTGAAATACACCAAATGCAACCGTTTCTAAACCCTTCGGACGGATTTCTACAAACAAATACAGTAAGTATTCTCTTTCTCGTAACAGATATTTTATATCATTCTGACTTAGATCATTTTTCTCTCCTTTCATGCAGCCACCAGCTGAGTTATTCAGGCCATATAATGGATTTCTGTCAAATCTTCAGCCCGAAAAGAATTACAACAGGAAATATCTCGTTTTTGTGTTCCTCCTGGCTGCAGTAGGTATTTATTTAAGTCTCTAAACCAGACAGTCATAATAACATGCAGTTCCATCTAGCATTGGTGCATAAGTTCAGAGGACAGTGGGCATATCTGTGGGCTTCAACATCAGCTCCACCTGCTGCAAAAAGGCTGTGTCATCTTCTACATTTCCTGGTTACACCATCATCTCCACTTCTGGGATACCATCTTCCAGAGCATGATTCCCTAGTAACATCAGGTTCTGCAATTTGGAGGGGCAGACACTCATCTGGCACATCAGGTAAGTATAAGGTGAGTATCTCTATGTGTGCGAATGTGTGAGTGAACGTGAGATATGAAAGGATAAGGGTGTAACAGAAGGCAAGCAGAATCTAAGATCACAGCATGTTTGTCTTCCTGCACATCATGTCTATAGATCCCATACCCTGTTAGATTTGTATATAGTTCTGTAGTCCTCATAGTTCTGTAGAAATTAAGGGCAAGGGTTTTTTCCCTATCTGAAGTAAGATGGTTTTTTTTTTTACCTTGTCCTATTAATTAAATGAGCAAAGGGTGGGACAATATTAAATAGTCATAGACACGTGCAGTTTAAGCCTCGTTTGTTGTCTTTGTTTGTCACGTTTGTCCCGGTGTGTGAGGCGTTACACCCGGCCTGCCAGTAACAAGGTTGAAGCCTTGACGTGGTGTTACTGCTCACATGTATAAACATGTACTAATTCAGACAGTGGTGTGAGTGAAGTGTTGTTTCATTGGCGCAATTTGTGTTATTCATGTCCAAATTGCAGACTGAAACGCTTATGTAACAGAACACTTATTTCTATACTGTACTGTTATACTGTAAACAAGAAATTGTCACACTGATGACTGGTCGCAGTGTTTCACTTTTATACTTTCCTAACAATGAAAAAAATCAGGAAAGAGAAAGTACCCCGCCTGTAACTAACAAACAGATATCAAGTAATTACTAAAAAAGTAATAATTCCCTCACTAGATACTGTATTGAGTGGATCTCTCAAGGCAATAAATTTACCAACCCTGACATCGAGATCTTTCAAGAACCCTTCTTTGATATTTTATCTATTTTACATAGCAAATGGGGAAATGTTCCTTGTTACTTTAAAAGGAATCCTCTTTATAGTTTTTTTGTGTGGAAACATTTATTCTCTCAACATGGGTATAGTTATACAGAAACCCCTTTCATGCCAGCAAAGCTCCTACTAAACCCTCAGATTATCAAAAATCTGATTCCTTTCTATTTTCTGCTAAGAGAAATTTACTAGTCTTAGTTAAAGACTTATTTGATCCACATAAGAAAACTTTATTGTCTTGGTCAAAACTCAAAAATGAGTACAAGCTTAATGAATCTGATAGATATTATTACTTAGCTTGTCAATGCGGTCTTTCTCTACTGCATGATAAAAACAATTTGATTTTAGCTGACCACAAGCTAGCAGATGATTTGGCAGAATTTTTGGAACTCCCCTGTTTGATTTCAATTAACTCTTTATCTAAAAAATTTTGGAATATTTATGGTACAGACTCACATCCATTATCTAAATCGTCCATTAAATGGACTGAGTTTTTACAATGTCAAGTGTCTCCCTCAGATTTGGTGAAATCTATTAATACTTATAATAAATTAATTTTGGTAGAGAGTTGGAGAATACAACACTTTAAGCTTATTCATTTAGGATATGGGAAAATGTTTGCTAAAAGTACCTCTAATAGTCCTATATCATTTTGTCCTAAATGTGACGAGACTAATGTGTCAATTTTTCATTATTTATGGTCCTGTCCAAAAATTAACCTTTTTTGGAGGGAAGTTACTAATTTATTGAATTCTAGACTGAAGATAAAAATTAAACTATCTCCGTGTATTGCTTTACTGCATCTAGATATTAATATGCTTTCTGCAAATCCTAAGTCAAATATTATCTCCCATGAAAGTAAATTATTGACTTCCTTTTTTCTAGCTGCTTCTAGGAAAGCTTTATTTAATTTCTGGTTACAAAAGGAACCCCCCTCATTATCGGACATCATCTCTTATATGAATCAGCTTACTTGGCAAGAAGCCTTAATAACTAAAACTAAAGGAAGTATTTCCAAAGATTCTTTTAGGCTGGTTTGGTCTCCTTATTTTGAAATCTGTAACTCCAATACTGGCGATCAAATAATGCACTTTCTTCAATAGTTAAGATGACCTATCTGACACTCCAGATGATAAATGGGCTTTTTCTTTTTTTTATTACTTGTGCATCTACTGGCTTAGTTAATTTTTTTAGTTCGTTTTTTGTTATTTTTCATGAATGATATAGTTTTGATACTATCATGCCATTGTCTCCTTTGCAACATATTTTCTTCATCTGCATAACATTTGTTGTCATTTTGATTTAATTTGTTTAATATGAAAATCAAATAAAATATTTTAAACAATAAAAAAGTAATAATTTATCGCACCTCAGTAAATAAAGAAGTATGTATACCTGCTTAAATATCTTACAAATTCCTTAAGTGAAATTTAATCCAGTTCATTACTAAATAAAATTAATCGGGACCAATTGATTGAGTATAAAGGGCTAATGAGGACGTATGTGAATTGATTGTTTGAAACGATCATTAATGTTGTAAATTCATTAATGATTCATAACTTAGATAAAATTCCAAATAGAATAAGGTGCAGTTAGTATGACTGAATCTATAATTAAATATAAAGTGCTATTTGAGAAGTGTATCAAATAAATATAGTAATCACTGAGGTTTTAAATTCATTAAAAAAATCATTAGATGGAATTCAGATTTAGGTAAGGTGCGGTGCAATAAATAGAATTCATTTACTTGATAAACTTACTTGATTTACTTCTAGCTAGAGAGGAGTTACTCCTAGCTAGAGAGGTGTAAAAAATAGGACCATGGGTTAGGGTTAGGGTGAATTCTGAAAAACCAAACAGAAGTTTAGGAGAAAAATTGGAAAATATAGATGGTGGAGTTGTCCCAAAAACTTGCTGCCGGTTATTTTTCTAGACCTGGGACACCACAAAGATGGAGGCAGGACAGGGTAACCGGGACAGAAGCCTCGTTTTTTAACTTGCCCTGATCTTAAAGAGAGGCTAAGCTTCACCTAAAAAGCCACAAATCCACAGCCCCTTAGAAATGAAGGAAGAGTTGGAGAGTTTTAGAGAATGAAGGATTGAAGCAGGAGTCAATTCACTAATAGTTTAAAATATTAAATAGTTTTAAAACCAGAGGTAAGGTAATCGCCAACGCACGTTTCGCTTAAAAGCTTTTTCAAGGTGAAGTGGAGGCTACTCGGGATACACGCTTAGAAATAACTTCCGCGTTGTGCATCATTGGCTTAGTCTCACGAGAATTCAACCAGGAAGTCCCGTCAAGGTAATCCTAGGGAGTGATGCATCAATCTTAGATCTCCATCTACTCATTACAATATATCTCAAAATTCTTTTTAATGTGTGGTTCCCTGGATTTATCCCTAAAAATGCACCGTTTCATTCTATAACCACTTCAGTAAATTCTTTCTACACCTATGTGACTAATGAATTATATATATAATTTACAATTTAATGATGTATGAAATTTTACCTGTGTATATGGATTTACAATATTTCTCACATGAATTAAGTCTAAAGCCAATATTTATTTGTTATTTTAAAACCACCATAAATTAAATATATACACAGGACACAAACAAAGAAAAAAAGGGGGAAGGGAATTTTTAACCACTTGAAGCAGCATTTTTTAAAAATATATAACTATTTAAAATGTGTATTAAACTCAAGTAAATGAATTGTATTTGTGTATCAATTCTCTCAAATAAAAGCAGTGAATACATTGTTTTTGTTTATTCCTTTGGGGGAGATGGTATCTAATTTAAAAATCCAATGGCTCTCCTGTTTGAGAAGGGTTTGCTCCAGGTCTCCTTTGCATATCCCTAAATTGGTCTACTTTTAGAGATGTTGTCTCATTAAGATCTCCCCTGCTTTATCTATCCATTATTTTTGAAGCATTATATGTTTTTAAATTGCATCTAATAAATGTGGATTTTAACCTACACATTTGTGCAAATCTACCCTACCATTGAGCCAGCAATTTTCTGAGTGTGCCTCCAATTGCTTTGCCTGTAACAGTCCATGTGACCAGAGTGGAACAACCTATCTGGACGGAGGGTAAAATCTCTCATCTAACCTCATACGTGGAGCTCGGCAGCATGTGTATGCTTTTGTTTGTCCCATTAAGATCTACATCCATAAAATCATTGCTAGACTTCTGTTCCATGGAAAATATTACTTAAATAATGATTCATCAGAAAATGCATATTGCTATATTTATTAAACAACTATTTCTTATGTAACCTTAACACAATAAATATCTGAATGAAAAGCATAAAACAGGAGGGTCATTTATTCAAGCTGTCTGTTGACAGTGTCTTGAGATCTACTGATCCCCAGCTAAAGATCTACTGGTAGATCCTGATCTACCTTTTGGGCACCCCTGTTCTAAGGTAAAGGTGGTCGAAAGCTCTCTCGACTGGATGGTATTCCAATAGAATTTTATAAAATCCACCAAGACAGTTTAGCACCTCGGCTACTTAGTATGTATCAAGAAGCTCTTGCCAAGGGTCAGCTTTCCCTTCAACTCAACAGGCACTAATTGTACTGATCCATAAACCTGGGGGGGGGGACATAGAGGATTGTGGCGCATACAGGCCAATTTCTTTACTTACCTGTGACAACAAAATATTGGCCAAAGTCTTAGCGCTACGGTTGCAAGTGATAGAATCATTGATCCACCCAGATCAAACTGGGTTTATGCCCGGGAAGGCCACATCTATCAACATACGTAGGCTATATACTGATATTGAATACCTCAGCCACACTCAAAAGACAGGAGCAATAGCCACACTTGACATTAGGAAGGCCTTTGACTCTCTCCACTGGGATTTTTTTTGTGGGGCACTATGGAACATATGGGCTTTGGACCTAATTTTATTTAATGGGTCAAGTTACTGTACATAAACCCTACAGCCAGAATCCAAACCAACCACAAAGTATCTTCCTCCTTTATGCTGGCCAGAGGTACAAGGCAGGGCTGCCCTTGTCCCCATACCTATGTGCCATCATCATAGAGCCATTGGCCAGTTTGGTCTGTAATGATCCTGACATCCAATATTGGAAGGTAGATGCATTAGAGGAAAAAGTATCTCTATATGCAGATGACACCCTAGTCTATCTGAATGATACCCAACAATCACTTATCAGGATGTTGCAAGTTGTAGACTCATTTGATAAAGCATCAGGTCTTATTGTTAACTGTTCCAAGTCCACACTCCTGCAAGTTGGTTCAGCCCCATTGAGAACACAACACCAGGCACTGGCCGTCTCTCAGGTGGAATAATTTAAATATCTAGGCATTGTGATTCACCCTGATGTATGCCAATTTCGCAACCTGAACACAGACCCAATACTAATGGATATTAGTCACAGATTTTCACTTCGGACCCCACTCCCACTCAACCTGATTAAACAGGATTAGGCAGGATTAAGATGATAAAAATGATTGTTCTAACTATACTGCTGTATATGTTTCAGAATGCTCCCATTGCACTACCTATGGTACTGTTCTCCAAGTTGGAATACATGGTGACATCTTTTATATGGGCAAACAAGCAGCCAAGAATTAAACTTGAAACATTAACTGTGCCTAAGGACCAGGGTGGATTGGCCCTACCAAATTTTTTCCTGTACTACTTAGCTGCACAACTGACCCACGTGGCAGAGTGGCTTGGCCCCTCAGCGGAGGACACCGCCACCATAACGGCTGCTGCAGTGGCTGGTTACCTTGAATCACTAGCTAATCTAACCCTTTCTTAGACATACCCAGAATGGGTGGCCACTTTCTACATTCCGAGCTGGTACACTAGCCTGGAAGAATAGTGATGGGCGAATTTGGGGCGTTTCGCTGAAAAATTTGTGAATTTCCTGTGAAATGAGCAAATCGGCGAAAAATTAGCGAAACGGTACCGCCATCTCGTTTTTGATGCCAGCATCTGTTTTTCGTGGCGAATCGTGGGATTTCACCGCAAATTCCCGCCTGGCGAATAAATTCGCCCATCACTATGGAAAAAGGCTTTAGCTCTTAATAGGTCTGACACCCACAAAATTTCGCCCAATACATCATTATGGCTAAATTGGTCCTACCATATCTGCAAATGATTCCTGATCCACACCTGTGGGCAACACCACTTTGGGAGAAAGATTCTCTGCTGACCTTTGATGCCAAGACTTTCCTCCATGCCTTCTGCACTGTCTTTGATGCCCCTGGTCGGGTAGCCAATGCCTCTTCCCGGCTTCTACAGATTTGGCAAGGGAACCGCAGTGTCAGTGAGTACTCCATTGATTTCAGATCCTTGATGGCTGAGACTGGCTGGAACAATGAGGTGTACACAGCAGTGTTTTATCAAGGCTTGTCATCCAGACTCAAAGATTACTTAGTCTCTAGAGATCATCCTGAATTTTTGGAAGACTTAATTGCTCTCGCTACCAAAGTGGATAGACGGCTCAGGGAACACCAACCCGACAGTGAGCGCAGCAAAAGACTTCAGCTTACTTTGGCTCCATGCTTCCAAAGACCCCTGTTGCTTTCTCCATCTCAGCTGCCTTCTGTTATTCCTTCAGAGGAGCCTACGCAGGTCAGAAGGGCACGTCTCTCTGAGCAGGAGAAACTTCGGAGGCGCTCGGCAGGTCTGTGTCTGTACTGCGGCAGCCAAGCTCATTTTTCCAATTCCTGCCCTCTTCTTCAAGGTAAACCTGGGGTGGCACATGTGGGTGGCATTACACCAAAACCCCAAGAGAACTCTCACAGATTTCTTCTGCCTCTACAGAATCGTCAGGCCACTAAGATCATCGGTTCTGCCTTCCTCGATTCCAGGGCTGCAGGGAATTTCATGAACGCTACCTTTGCCAAATACATGGATGTTCCCCTGTATCCCTTGACTACTCCCCTGCAGGTTACAGCAATTGATGACAGACCATTAACGTCTGAGATAATCTCCATAACAACAGGGGAGTTACCTATGCAGGTTGGGACTTAACATAAAGAGAAATTATTGTTCCTGATTATTACCTGCCCCTCCGTTCCTGTGGTGTTGGGATTACCCTGGCTTTGTCTACACAATCCCACAATTGATTGGGCCTCCAGTCAGATCTCTTGTTGGAGTCATTATTGCCAAGAACATTGTTTACCTACTACTCCTCCGTGTGACCATCTTATCGACAGACCATTCGGTCTTTGACGACAGTCTACAGGGATTTTGCCGATGTCTTCTGTAAAAAGTCTGTGGAATTCCTCCCTCCTCATCGTCAATACGACTGCCCCATCAATCTTCTTCCTGGAACCATGCCACCCAGAGGTCGCACTTATCCCCTGTCTCCTGCAGGAACTTCAGCTATGAAGGACTATATCCAGGAGCACCTCCAGCAGGAATTTATTTGTCCCTCTACCTCAGCAGCTGAGGCTGGCTTCTTCTTCGTGGAAAAGAAGGATGGTGGTCTGCGTCCCTGCATTGACTACCTGGGACTTAATAAAATCATGGTTAAAAACAGATATTCCTTGCCTCTAATCTCTGAGCTTTTTGAACAACTGAAAGGGGCTAAGATTTCCACCAAGTTGGATCTATGCGGGGCTTATAACCTCATCTTCATTCATGAAGGAGACGAATGGAAGACGGCATTCAACACTCGGGATGGGCATTATGAATATCTTGTGATGCCCTTCGGCCTCTGCAATGCCCCCGCCGTCTACCTCAATCAAATTCAAGTAGCACACACACCTTGTTCAAGCCTTATTGGTTTGGGTGCACCTCCCACATTGTCCTTCCACACTAGGTAACACTTGTAAATAGTCAACAAGGGCAGCACTCCAAAGTTACTTAAAAAAGCCTTTATTCTTAATGGTGGGGCAGCATTACAGCAAAGTTTCGAGACTGGCACGGCTCTTTATCAAGCTTGATAAAGAGCCATGCCAGGCGCAAAACTTTGCTGTAATGCTGCCCTGGCTTTTTTAAGTAACTTTGGAGTGCTGCCCTTTTCGACTACTTACAAATGCCCCTGCCGTCTTTGTGAATGACATTTTCAGAGACTGACTGGGGAAATCGGTGGTTGTTTACCTACACGACATTCTAATCTTCTCCAAAGACTTGGAACATCATCGTACACAAGTGAAGGAGGTACTCTCTTGTTTAATGGAAAACTCCCTTTACGCCAAGCTGGAGAAGTGCATCTTTGAGGTGCCCAAGATCCCTTTCCTTGGTTATGTAATTTCCTCCGAGGGATTCGAGATGGACCCTGCCAAGATTTCAACAATTCAGAAGTGGCCTCTTCCTTTAAGTACCAAGGCCATACAGAGATTCATTGGGTTTGCGAACTACTACTGGCAATTCATCAAAGGGTTTTTCTTCGTATTGCCCCCATCCTGGTTCTCATCCGCAAGGGGGGGTAAACACAATTCATGGCCTCCTCCTGCCCTGGAAGCCTTCCAATCCCTGAAATATGCTTTTACTTCAGCCTCAGTTCTCTGTCACCCTAATCCCCAGTTACCCTCCTTTATTGAAGTTGATGCTTCTGATGTTGGAGTGGGAGCTATTATTTCCCAAAGACACTCTGCTGATGGGAAATTACATCCGTGTGCGTATTTTTCCAAGAAATTCTCCTTGACAGAACAGAACTATGATATTGGGAAACGTGAAATTCTGGCAGTGAAGCTTGCTCTCGAGGAGTGGTGCCACCTTTTAGAGGGGGCTTCTCAACCGGTCACCATCTATACGGATCATAAGAACCTCTTAAAAGACAATCCTCCACAGGAAAGGTGGGCTCTCTTCTTTTGACACTCACACTTGTGTGACCCTGCCCCTTCCATGATATTATAGCTGGGCGCTGTGTTGGACTGGGGGATGCTGGGCCCCCTGGGGCCACCACATGAGGGTCCCCCTGCCACCCCCAGGTGCCCCCTGCCAAATCCTCCTCTGTCCCACTTACTCTTCCCCCGCCAGCGCATACCTTAAACTATTGCATTTTTTCGTCTGATTGGTTGAGGGAGGTCACCAAGGAATGCCGGAGTTGCCGGCTGTAGAAATCAGGTCTGAGCCAACGGGGCCTATGAGGGCTGGGGCCCACCGGGTTTTTTCTTGGAGTTCCACCAGCCCAGTCTGGCTCTGGCTGAGCGGGTCGGATACAGGTCTATAAATTCGGTTGCAAATTGAACCTGCAAGTGAATGGGCATGAACAAGTGAAGGTGTGAACTTACAGTCCATGGGCTTCATTTGCATGTGATTAATTTGGAATAAAATATAGGTGCAATACTTAAAGTGAGACCCATATTTAAAAGTGCCAGGCTGATGTTAGGTACAGAGCTCCCTTGGGATGGTGCACCAAATAGATGCAATGGGCAAATTGGAACACATTGCTAGTATAGATGAGCATGAAGTAGAGTTACACAGATTAGGCTTTGTTTTAGTATATGGTAGTTTTACTGGTGGTTCCCTGGATGCTCCGTCACTAACATCCTTTGTAGTATCACTATATTGTAGATTTGGGAAGCACTCACAACAGCAGGATAATTGCAATTGAGCTTTTATTGTGCATCAACACGACATTTTTCGGGCTCCCAGGCCCATTTTCACACTTGAAAAAGTCCTGTGAGCCTGAAATATGTCATGTGGATGCCCAATACTAGCTTAATTGCAGTTATCCTGCTGTTTTGAGTGCTTCCCAAATCTACAATATAGTAAAGGTGAGCATAAGAAAGGCATGCTGGGACTGGCAATCTGTGGGTTCTGGCAGATGCCAGAGGGGCTGCTGTAAGATGCAATAGACAGTCACTATAGGGCAATTTTATTTGCATGTGTATTTTCGCTTCATATTTGTCATGCTTTGCGCAAGTACATCAGAAGTTATTTCCTGGTGAATATGCATGTTTATCAAACTTCCTCTCAACCAATAAACCCGGGCGAATTTTCTCTACCATTACCTTTCTTCCTAGCCAAACTTTGCTAACATACTTACACTGTCAATTTAAAAATGGCGGCTACATAAAGGTCATATGTATATATTTATTAGTAATGTTGGTGATATTGCTGGAAGGAGCCACTTATTAAAAATGTCCAAGGAAGCAAAATAAAGACAAAAAAGATCCTCCATTAGACAAGAGCCTACCTTAAAGCAAATGTGACATGAGTTTCAAATGGTTCAAAAAGTGTAAATAACATATATTTAACAGTTACAACTTGGAAACATAATCACACAATTATATATGAAAAAATGCCATTGTTTTGTCTTTTTTATGACTTTTTTTGGCGTACAGGATATGATGTCAGTGACAGTGAGTTCCTCAAGGCTCTGTCCTGGGACCATTACTGTTCTCTCTCTATACTTCCTCCCTCTGCAAATTAATCAACTCATATGGTTTCCACTACCACCTCTATGCTGACGATACTCAGATCTATCTCTCATCTCCTCCTGCCTGTCCGCTATCTCTACCTGGATGTCGCAACGCTACCTTAAATTAAACCTCTCTAAAACTGAAATGGTTCTCTTTCCTCCAACTAACACCAGTAACATCCCCGAAGTATCCATCATAGTTAACAATTCCACTATCACCCCCTCTCCCCAGGCCCGGTGCCTTGGGGTTATCCTAGATTCTGCCCTGTCATTCACTCCTCATATCCAGTCACTTATTAAATCATGTCACTTCCACCTAAGGAACATATCCAAAATACGATCATTTATCACCCAAGATGCTGCCAAAATTCTTATTCACTCTCTCATCATATCGCGTCTAGACTACTGTAACTCTATTTTAATTGGCCTTCCCCTCCTGAGACTGTTACCTCTCCAGTCCTTAATGAACACTGCTGCGAGGCTCATATACCTCAGCACTGCTCCTCCTCTGCCTCGCCATTCTGTCAATCCCTGCACTGGCTTCCGTTACCTTTCAGAATCAAATTCAAATTAATGACACTGACTTTCTGACACTGAGTCACTTCATAACTCTGCCCCACCCTACATCTCTGAACTCATCTCTATATACTCACCCAATCTCTTACTATGCTCCTCTACTGACCTTCTACTCAACTCTTCTCTCATTACCTCCTCACATGCTCGCATTCAAGACTTTGCAAGGGCTGCACCCCTCCTCTGGAACGCTCTCCCACAGTCCTTCCGACTTTCTCCCAACCTTTCTGCTTTCAAAAAATCTCTGAAAACGCACTTCTTTCAAGAAGCCTACCCTCACTCTGCTTAACTAACAAATGCAACACCACATACAGTACCACACTTCTGACCCACTTAATTCGATCTTGCCTACTCCCACACCTTGTGTAATACTCCCTTCCCTTTAGACTGTATGCCTATGCATAGGGCCTTCCTCACCTTCTTGTACCTGTATTGATTGTGATGTATGTAACTCCATATGTTCTATGTATATAATTCATGTGATTTAGTTGTATAATCACATTTACTCTACAGTGCTACGCAATATGTTGGTGCTATATAAATACATGTTAATAATAATAATGTTGAGAATGAAGCTTCAGCTTATTCACCAGCCAGAACCTGGCAAAATAGGCTTTGGCAAAAAGTGTAACGTATAGAAAAGTTGACGCTTTGATAAATTTGGGGATTAGCGATCGTTGGCCTGGGTGAAAATTCGCCTGGCAAAGTGCCAGAATTGTGTCAATCGCCTTTTAGTAAATTGGTGATGTCCCTGTGAATGGTCATTTTGACAAGTCGCTCTTTAGTAAATTTGCACCTCTGTATTGGGCCTGCGAGTGGTTGTTTGGGCCTCTGTGTACTTGAAATGCAAGGGCCTATTTTAACACGTGCTGCATTTAACAATCATTAATAGTCCCCATTAAATTAAATAGTATATAAATATTGGGGAAATGCACTTCTAACTGTATAAATCAATGAAATGCATTTAGTTTCGATGCACATTATCAAGGGGACCATGCACACTCCTACACAGCATAAACAAAAAATCTCACTGATAACAAATTGTGTGTGTTTTATTAGCATCATAAATACAGATACTTGCAGTAACTGTTATTAGTGTTGAGCTTAAGAAACAATTGCTGCTATTAAAAAGTACATTTCAGTGTAATTAACAGGGTTATGTAAATCAATAATACGACTGTGTTTTAAAACATGCTAATTGTTGAGAATGTTTGATCTTAATCCCCAGAGTCCATCTCCACATCCTGAATAAAATTTTCTGTATTCTCAGTTAAGTCTGCGGAATATTATGTATAGGTTTTATTTGGATGTTTCGATGGATTGTGGTTGGTTATTATGGTTTTCAATTCCAGTGTTGTTTTAGGCCCTTCTTTTAAGGGGGTTGTTCACCTTTAAATTAACTTTAAATATGATGTAGAAAATGATATTCGGAGACACTTTGCAATTGGTTTTAATTTTCTATTTGTGGTTTTTGTGCTTTTTAGCTTTATATTCAGCAGCTTTCCAGTTTGTAATGTCAACAATCCAGTTGCTAGGGTTCGCAATATTCAAGCAACCATGCATTGAATAAGAGACCGGAATATAACTAGAAAGATGAGTTATAAAAAGTAGCAATAACTACAGTATATGTGTAGCCTTAAAGAGTATTTTTTTTACACCTATTAAAAAGTTGCTGAGAAGCAGCCATTCTATGACATACTAAAAGTTAATTCAAAGGTGAACCACCCCTTTAATTAGGGTCATGTGATTTCGTTGGTTGTGCTGGAAGAACCTCTGTTGAAGCTACTGTGCTCCAAGTGATTCTTGATTATTACTTTTCACCGAAAATACTAAGCCAACTGAGACCACTTGTCTTTCTATGGGGTTGAAATTAGGGTTAAGGGAAAAATTTAGACTTCTGGGCCTGCAGCAGATACATAATGTATTTACAATCAGAATGTGACTGGGCAACCACAAGCATGCTACAACTTTGTTCTTGTGTTCCAAGTTGAACTGTATAGTCCAAAATTACTTCTGGCTACCATGGATGGACTGGGCCTGCGGGACACTGGGGCCCTCTGCCCTCTTGGGCACCAACCCAGACCCAGGCAACCCTCCCCACATTGCAGTAGCCAAAAGAAAAAGGTATGCACAGGGGGCGAATGATGCAGACGGTTGCTGCTGGGGCAGGGGACCCAGGGGGGTGGAGGGGGGTTACCCCAGTGCAACTCTGCTGACTAATAAAGAAGACAGTGGGGGGGGGAGATGTGGTCTGCTCCTCCTGCACTCCATACATTACATCTCTAAATAAAGCACAAGGTATGGAGCGGGAGGATGGAACCTATGTGCCTAGGACCCCTGGCCCTAATACAGCACTGACTAATGCAATGATTTCAGTATGACGGGAGCCACACGTGCCAGTGCTGAAGTGGCACAACGCGGGGAGGTTCATTTATCAAAGGTCACATTTCGAACTTATGTGAATTTTTTTTCTCTAATAAATTCGAATATACTCGAAATTTGAATGGAAGGTTTTTTAAGAAAAAATTAAAACGTCTAAAACATGAACGAATATTACCGACTCGAATATTTGAATTCAATTCGAATTCGGCTAAACTTGAATCGAGTTTTTTCTCTGAAAAAAAATTTAATTTCAGGAAGGCTATTAACATCTTCAAATGGGTCACTGGACCTCTGCCATTGACTCGGCAGCTTTTAGAAAGCAAATAGTCGAATCGAATTTGGATTATTTCCAATTGGAATTTGTGAGTTTTGACCAAAAATTCTAATTCACTATTCAACCCTTAATACATCTGCATCCTGGTGTAGAAAGAGGGAAAAAATGGCTGATTGCAGTTTTTTTTTCACCGTGCACTCTGTGTGGTGCATTGTAAATGAGCCTTTTATCTCTGGTGAGTTTAGTACATCGGTTTCTAGATTTATGGAACAGACCTGTAGCTAGCTGGCATTTTGCTGACATGCAATCATGCAATCATTTACAGATTCTAAAGGGAAAGTGTCAAATTGTATATGTACTGAAAATTATTTGTAACATTTATTTTTTGTCTTCTTTAGTGACAGTACACGTTTGTATCATAAAGGTCCTCAGTGTAATGAGGAGTGGAATAAAAAGGGTACTTCACCTTAAAGGTCAATTAAAATAAGTGAGCATTATTACTATGGTAATTTCCACACAATGATTAGAAAATATTATAATGGGTATTTCAACAGAGCCATGTCCCAAACTAGAGCCAAAACAGCTAATTAAGTATAGTGAGAAATTTTTATTTAATACAGTACATGACTTGCAAGTAAATAAAACTGACATTAAAGTCATGCTGAGATAACACAAACTAGTTATTTATTTAAACACATATTATTAAATTAAATAAAAATGATTAAGTAGAGTTTGTTTAATCTATACATTTATCAGCATATATTTGCATGCCTTCTGATTGCAGAAATATATCCTTTATTCATAATTTCTAACTTCTACTTCTTACCTTTAGCAAGACAACTAAAGCACCATAGAGAGCTGGAATACTAAAAAGCACAGCGATAGAAATCACAGCATGTGCCATCAGCTGAAATTAGGGCTCTTACAGACGAGCGTTTGAAGCTGTGCTCCCCTGCGTTCCGTTTTTATGTGTTCTGCCGCCAAAAAGATTGTACATTTTTTTTCCGGGTATCCTCCTTTCCCCCTACATTTGCTAACATATGGCACCTAAACTATACTGTGGGCACATGTGTAGGGCATTATAACAACTTTTATATAATTTTATTAAGGTTCCCTGGCCTTGTGTAATGTAATATATTTGCTGCAGCATATACGGCCATTGTACTTTAACTGCACGCCATATGCTAATTAGCCAACGCTAGCGTAACTTCGGACTGCTGAGCGTAATTTCGCTGGCGTTCGGTACCCTGCGCGCAACTTCGGATCTTCGTGAATTAGCGTTGTCCAGGCTAATTTACGCCTGGCGAAGTGTTGCGATGTGCGCGAAGCCATCACTGGCGAATTTTCGCCTGTTAGTGAATTTGCCCTGAAGGACTTACCAGCACTGATTGCAATTATAAGGAAGTGCAAGGAACTAATTTTGACGCAAGCACTTATGGGCATACATGAACCCTTTATGTTGTGAATTGCAAACCCTAAAATCATGAAAGGTGTGCTTGATTTTATTTATCTATTTATTTTAAACCACCTTGCATGTAACCCATTGACGTTAATGGGTATATATTGTGGTGTAAAAAACGATGTAAAGAGTAGCATAAAATGTGTAGACGCGAACAGCGACATTTTTCATGCGGCTGCAAATATTTACACAACTTTATAAACAGGTTCAGTTTTTCAGATGGCAATGTGAGGTGTATTTTATCACTTTATCTTTCATAGCTTTATAAATAGGCAAATAGTTGGTGTCTTAAAGAGTCCATGGTCTTGGTATGGTTGGCAGGCATGTATAAGTGTCCGTCACTTGCTGTACTGCTACCAGGGGTAAATGGAGAACACTACAATGGTATTCTTTGGTCAGATTCCCAGGAGAGGCCTTTTCAGTATTAAATGTTTTCATAAACATCTTTTGTATTCTTTTTCTCATTGTTTTTGCACACATTTATACATCTACATATATTTCTGTTATTTACATATTGACATGAAAATAATGTGTGTTTATATTTACAATATGTTTGCACAGGTAAAGACTGACCTGATAGAGTACCAGGGATCTCCCAACGGGTCCAGGTCTAATTGGGCTTCGTCTAAAGATAGCATCAAACATTTCTTATATCCACCATAAGCCTATAATATGGTATAAAGCTGTGTCAGTACCCTATATTACAGACCATGTACAAGTATGATTTGCATAATAAAGTACCTGGGAATATGGCAGTACAAGTATTCATAATGTGTCTGTGACCCTGTGTGTTCTGGATATAGGGTTCTGTATTATAAAGCACAATGCCATAGGCTATTGAAGAACATATAATCATTTAAAAAAACCTGTAACGTGTTTCTCTGTACAGGCCTGGATTTATGGTGAGGCCACATAGGCCCAGGCCTGGGGTGGCAAAATATTTGGGATGATGCTGCCCAGGCGCTTTCTGAGGAGCACAGCTAGGACTGTGCTGCCTAGGGGAGCATACGCAGGAAATCCAGCACTGTCTCTGTATGAAGCACTCAGCATTAAACTGCATAAAGTAGGTTTAGTATGATCAAATAAGAGAACTATATGAAGAGGCTGGAGTATGGAATGAAAAAAGAGGAGAATGTACCAGAAAATCAAAACAGACGGACAAGAACAGAACCAACCTGGGTACACAAGGCCTTCCACTGTCTCATGCTGCCTTGCCACAACTTTCCCTTTCACCAGCCTTACTATTGCCATTTCCATGAAAAAATCACCATTTTCAAATACACTACCACTTTTTGCAGCATTTCCTTTAGGGATACACCGAATCCTCTCTTTTGTGTGACGAAAAGTCACGTGATTTCCCTACCCGTTCCTAATTTAAATATGCAAATTAGGATTCAGATTCGGTTCGGCCATGCACAAGGATTCAGCCGAATCTGAATCCTGGCCGAATCCCGAACCAAATCCTGGATTCGGTGCATCCCTAATTCTCTTCCCATAAGCTTTGTAAGGCCCTCTACTTTCCATTTTATTTAGTATTTGTACTGTATGTAGTCTGTATGTTTGAAGTATACACCCTCCTATTGCACAGCACTGCAGAATCTGTTGACACTTTTTAAATACTTGATAACAACCACAACAACAATAATAATAATATAGCCATACTCTTCTTCATGTCTGAAAGGGTTTAGTGGCAGGAGAAATCTGCTCTGCCTACTTTTTGATCATAATAAGGTTTTTCTGTATACTTGTTTAGGTTAAATGATGGATAATTTTAGAGAACTTACAAGCCTTTAGGTATGGCAGCAACAATTCAATATCATTTGAACACACAACCTGACAAAAATAATAATATACTGCATTAGAAAAAAAAAATCATTCCATCTTATCACTTAAAATACTTGGTAATGATCACATTTTGACAGTATCCTTATTGTGGTTCAGTGTGACAATTTGCAAGTCAAAATAAATAATAAGTGTATGCAAGCATTTGACTGCACTGCATTATTACTATTAAAGGGGTTGTTCACCTTTAAATTAACTTTGACTATGACTTAGAAAGTGATATTCTGAGGTTTTCATTTTTTATCTGGTTTCTAGGGTTCAAATGGCCCTAGCAACCCTGCACTGATTTGAATAAGACGCTGGAATATGAATACAAGAGGGTCTGAAGAGAAAGATTAGTAACAAATAAAGTAGCAATAACAATAAATTTGTAGCCTTATAGAGGAATTGTTTTTTTGTTAAGATGGGGTCAATGACGCATTTTAAAGCTGGAAAATGTCAGAAGAAGAAAGTAAATAATGCAGAAACGATAAAATAGAAAAAAGGCCAATTGAAATGTTTCTTAGCCATTTTAAAAGTTACTTAAAGGGGAACTCCGGCTTCCAAACCAAAATTTGATAAAGAGGCCTGCATAAAACAGAAACCCCTAATATACCCATCACAGTTACCTGTTTCTTCAAAAAGTATGACTATGACTATGCCATTTCAATGCTGTAATTCAGCTGTTTAACATTTCTTCTCTTTCTGCATCATTTGAAATCCTGGCAGAGAAGGAGGGACTAAACACTGATGTTACAACTACTCCACAACTTACAGACAGCATGCAGGAACTACATAACCCACAATGCATTGCACTGTAATGTTCCTTTCCTTATTGAAATCACATGTGCAGGGAATTGTCGGGTTTGCAGGATGCAGGCTAAGGACAGCTGGCTCCTGATACAAAGTAAAAGTAGTCAGACAGAGCAGCAGAAAAAAGCAAAAACAGCAGAGCACCGGGAGTCCAGTAAAAATATAAAAAATTTTAATTTTATTTAGTATACATATAAAAACAAATTACAGCAGCAGTGAACCCTGGCTGCCAGCTTAATGCGTTTCGTGGCGTCCTGCCACTTCATCAGAGCTGGGGCTAGGCTTAGGGAACTGTTCCAAACCATTAAAAATCATGAAAAGTCTGCATATTTTTTAATTGATGTATATTGCAAAGTTGCTTGAAATTATGTTTACTTTTCAAAAAGCTTAAGTTATGTTTGAGTGGAGTTCCCCTTTAAAGGAAAACCTGGCCTTTATATTAAAAATGTATCGACCTAATGATAATGACTTAGCTTTCTTCTTTGCCTGCACCTGGAACCACGGTATTGGCCTGGCTACAAGCACACATGACAGATTTCAGCACAAAAATGCAAACTTGAGCATTGCCATGCTAAAATCAGCTGTGTTTGCCTGCAGCTGGGCCTACATAGTGGACCGGGTGCAGGCAAAAAGAAAGTCAATGTCAGCGTTAGGGGCTTATTCTCAGCCAGCAGGAAAAGGATTAGCCCCCATGTGGCATTAGCCTTATTCTTACATATATATGCTATAACTGCACTAACCTAATATGCAGTTAGCTTCTTTAAAGGACATGTCAACCCAAAAAAAGTTTTTTTGCATAATAAAAGAAAACACAAATTTCCAATATTAATTTTTAAAAATTGTTAGTGCTTTATGTTATTTGTAAATGTAACTGCTAGCAATTGAAATTGAAAGCAGCATTTGCTTAACTCCTTTTAAAGGAGTTTTTACTTTTTTTTTTTACTTTTTAAATAATACTATATTGCAAAAGCCAGTCTCCTCCAGCAAGACAGATCTGTTAATTGGTTGGCTTATGTTACAACATTTCAAAAGCCAGAGCCACCAGTGCAGAGACTAGAAAGGGGCAGACATTTTACAACCATAGAAAATTTCTAATGAACGTATATTGCAATGTATGGAATCCCAAACCCAGAACAAACCCCAAGGTCCCATCACGGCTCACTCTTCTGCCTATAACAGCACCTTTTGCTTCAGGAGGAGCCCTCCACTACTCTGGGCAGACAAGGGAACTGTATGTTTGCAGCAGGAACGGAGAACAAGGAACGTGGTCAAGGGACAGGCGGGTCAATATCAATCAGGAAAAGCAGTACAATTACTGGAGACGAGAGCGTAGTTGAGCTCACAGGCCGGGTCAAACACACCAATATCACAGTAAAAAGTACACAGAACAGGCAGCAGAATAGACAAGGGCAGGGACAGGTAGGGTTGCCACCTTTTCTGAAAAAAAATAACAGCTTAACTATATTTTAATCATATTTCCCTATTAATAACATTGACATAAAGAATCATTTTTACCAGTTGAAGTGGCTGATGCAGTCTTGCTAGTTAGATATTTGCTATAGAAGGAGTGGATACTTCCCCAGTACAGTGAGGAAATGTACTTTGTAGTCATGGATCCAGTGTACATTCCAATCAGCTGCATAATACAATTTTGTGCTGAATCTTTGGAATGAGATTTCATAGCCAGGCCAGCCCAGGAGTGTGCCAAAGACAAGACCCTGTCCTCATCTGCATTCCCCCCCCCACACATACTTCTCTGCACTTGGTAACTTCTCTATCTCTCTTAACAATCCACCCTGCAATCACTGTTGCTGCTGGTCCCTGCTCTCAGCAGCTCCTCTCTTTCTCCATGCTCTAAACTCACTGCTTCTGATGTGCAGGGCTGGAGTAAGAGGAGGCAGAAGAGGGTCTAGGGTCTTATTGCTCCCCTAGGCACATGTCTCCAGCCTACCCCTAGTTTTGGCATTGCAGGGTTTGGTTTTCTATTTAAAAAGCAATGGATATGGTGCATCTCCATACTGCCCAACTGTCCCGTTTTGAGCAGCTCAAACTTTCATAACCTGCCAAATTTTGTAAAATGAACATTGTAATTAGGGTGTGTGGCCACAAAAATGTACGTGGTCAACATTGTTTTGAAAATGTTGGGAGGTATGTATCTCTAATGTGTTTTGTTATAGAGTACTGCCTTTAATACCAGAAAGAATATTATCATGTACAGGTACTGCATAAGTCTGAGACCGAAACAAATACTAATTCTGAGCCTGTTATTTCTGAGACAGCAATGCAACTGTCTAATCAGTTTCATGTCAATCCGCTGTAATGCATTCTATAAACAACTGTACATGTACAGAAAAAAACTGTATGTTTACATACTAAATATATCAATGCGGTAGAATGCCAATAACAAGATATTATAGTTGCAGGTTTTTCTCAAGGCAGAGGGGGGCACTGTAATCTTTGCAATAAAACGGGGCTGCTTTACAGAGTCAAGCCTACAGGTATTAATGATTGTTTTCAAGCTCCTTGCAGGAAGCTGCTGGAGGACCATTTAGTGCTGTCAAGCAGAAATCTGACACTTTTCATGACTGTTAATGTATATTTTGCCAGGCAATTGAATTAAGTGTTTTCTGTATGCCTCCAACTGAATATCAGCTTCAGGCTTTAGGCTTTAGGCTATTAAATCAGAAACAGATAACAGTATCAAGCAATTGTGCCAAGAATGGTAATAACAGTATTATCCCTGCTCTGGCAGGAAGGTCAGTTATTGCATATAATTATTATTGCTCTTGAGCTTACAGTGGGTAGAAATTAAAAATCCAACAGGTATCCATAACCCAGGCTTTCTGGAATAGGGGGGCTTTGTTGAGGAACTTGTGGCGTAGTGAAATCAGCTACTAGAAAAAACTTTATACTTCATTCAGTCATCACTTTCTCTAAGTTTTCGAAGTGTTACACGCTACACATGTTTAAAACACAATATCCATTTTTGAAGGGGAACTGTTACATAAAAAGCTGTATAATAAAAAGCCTTTTGTGCACATTGTGCTAGATGTCACTGCAATCCACACATTCCCCCTCACTTACCACTGTCTTTAATTGTGTAGGCAGTACAAGGGTATGAGGTCCTCGTTTCTGGTACATAAACAAGATTTGGTACAAATTTTGCCTTCGTATAAACTCTAAAGTCTATGTATCCACAAAATAGCACTCACCTGTGTGCTCTAATTGTGGATTCCAAAAGAATTAAAGGGATCCTGTCATCGGAAAACATGTTTTTTTCAAAACGCACCAGTTAATAGTGCTACTCCAGCAGAATTCTGCACTGAAATCCATTTCTCAAAATAGCAAAGAATTTTTTATATTCAATTTTGAAATCTGACATGGGGCTAGACATTTTGTCGATTTCCCAGCTGCCCCCAGTCATTTGTATTGACAAATACTATAAAAAAGAATGTGTAATTCTTTTTTAGTCCCTCTTTAAGACTGCTTACTTTTTATCTATGTGGTACATCTGGTGGACATGCCCGGTAATTTTGAACCTGTGAAATAGGATATCAAATTTAATTTCCTGCTTACCCCTATTACAGCTAATTCTCAGAGGTACACTGAAAAGATTTAACAACCCAGCTCAATGGCTAATCCAGCACATTTGTATGAGTAATAAAGGGGTGAACCATATCATATTTATTAATTAACATTAATAACAAATATTAATATATACTTATACACACACAAGTAAGAATAGAATCAAATAGATTTACATATCATTGTATGATTGTTGTTAGAATAGTCAGTTCAGCATTAATTCAACACAAATCAGGGAAAACCACAACTTTTGGTGCATGACCTTTAGGTTAACGATAACCAAGTGATAATCCAAATGTCTTGGCACCCTTTCAGGAGTCTGACACAAAGTGGGGGCTCCCTTTTATGCCTGAGTTCTTAGAAAACCCCCACCCAGGTGCTGACTTGTGCAATAACATGCACAAACTGTTGTCATAAACGCAAGCTTCTAATTGGACAAAGTAATAACTTTGTACCAAGCCTAATTTTTTACTCAAATAATCTGCTGTCTGTTTGTTTATTCCAAGCATATTTGCTGGGTAACAGTATCTGTGTTTACTGTTCACCCAGCAATGTCTAAAATATCAAAGCAGATACCATGGAAGCCTTCAACAATATATGTGACATCTGGTTGCCACATAAAGCAGGTCTCACTCGGTCCTCAATTGGGTGACTCTTCACATTGAAAAATTCATAAAAAAGTTTCTTTTTGCGTTGAACCAGAAAGCAAATGGATATACTGTTAAATGGTACATTTTTTTCCAGATGAAATCTTTAATTCTTCATCTTGTTATTATTGATTTTCTTATTGTCTTTCTTTTACCTCCCCCTTTCTTTTCTTTTTTAATTACATATACATTATATATATGCTCTGTTAAGCACAGTTTGAGCTCCTTCACTTACACAACCATATATAAAGAGTAAACTAAATTGATCACATACAGAATCTGGTAGTCTGTTGCAGTGAGTTGACTTGTGATCTGGTATTGGCAGTGTTCCATAAGGTTAATGTATAAAAACTGCGTGACCGTCCCCTCTTTTTTTTGGGATCTGAATGATACAGTAACTTCACAAAGTAATTATTAATAAGGAACAATGCTGGGAAGGTAAACAGGGGCTTGGAAGAAACAAATGAATATTAGGGTTTACCTGGTGGGCCTCAGCCCTTATGGGTCCCACCAACCCAGACCTTCTCCTTGCCCTAGATTTGCATTCTTACCTTCCCCATGGCTGGCCACAATTGCAATGGCAACAATATAAAATAAAAGGGGGAGAGGTGAAGGAAGGGGTGTGGCATGGGCCGGGGGGGGGGGCAACGGTTTTTGTGCAGAACCTGACTGACTGGTAGGCACAACCAAGAGAGTTTGTAACATGTGTTATATCATAGCCTGACCAGAGAGATATTAGCTTAACCAGCAATGAGTAAGTAATAAATTCAGTGTTTAGTACCCCTTAAATGGTGCAACCAATTGGCAAGTGCAAATAGCATTGTCAATCCACTCAGTACATAAACAGGACTCATTCTAATTGATCATGAGAATTCTTATGACTGAAAATCTACATTTGACTTTTCCCACTATGTGATTCAATTTTTGAGGGCTGACCACATCTATAGCTAAAAATCCTCTCCCTTTGTAATTACACCAAACATTTTATGTATGGGTTAACTTAGTCTATGTGAAAAACTACAGAACTATAGTTGGCTCCTTTTCTTCAATTTGTTTGATCCATGTTAGCTTACAAATATTTATTTTGTCACAGATGATTTCTAAAACTAAAAGCATACAGCACATATACACTCCTGTGTGGTTTTAAATATTATTTAAAATATATTGTTGCCTAATAATATATAAGGAATTTTTACACTGCTTTTTCTTTTCATACTTCTGATGTTGCTTCCTATTGTTCTATAATTGCATATATCTTTCTTCTTAGTCCCTAACTTCTTCTTAGTCCCTAACTTTTTTCTTTCCATTAATTTAATTACTTGCATATACAAAATTAAAATCTTAGAATGTAGTTATTGCGCCACTGCTAAATAGACAAATGCTTTGTTAACAGTATGCTGCCATTATTCTCCAGGACATAATTTATAATAATATTTTCAACTGGCTTGTTTTTATTTAATGACCTATGTGTTGTGTTGTTCTAACAGAATGAAATTAAATGTGCTATCTAGCAGTCCTCCCACACAGTTTCAGCATGAGTCTTAATAATATGTGTAAGGTTATGTGTACTATGGAAAATATATTATTTGTTAATGATTCTGCTCTTATTTTATGATACATCTGTTTTGCTGTATTTTCTAAGCCTAACTGTTTAGGGGATACTGTTTTAAAAAGAATGCCTTGATTGTGCCTAAAAATTTTTCCTGAGTAGCATTTCTCTCATTTTGAAAACTTACGTGTGCACATTGTACTGAATGTTTTTGTAATCAGTTTGATGTCAATTTTAATTCTCCTTGTGTCATTTCTGGTGGTCGGTGTTCAAGACACTTGTGCCTAATTTTTTTAAATGCTACTGAACTGCAGCAATTGATGCAGAATGTCTCTGTGTCAATGGACGCAATTTAATTCAGTTCAACTCTGCTCCATGCACCCCCTCTTTATGACCCTGCCATAAATCTGAAGGTTAGACAGAAGGAGGATGGAGCTAAGGAACTCATACAAGTTATAAATGATGGAACAGATGACATCACATAAAATGTTAAAAAAAATTGCTCATCACTAGTAATGATAATATATTCTTTATTCAGTTGCATTAAAACAATACATCTACCATTGAAGATACATATACAGTGGGCAGATGTTTATTTGTTTCTTACCATATATGTAAATTAACTACATTTGCATTAATATGTGAAAAGAAAGGCCAAATACTTGGATTGCAATCATTGCAAATTTCCCTCTAAGAACATGCCAGCAGTGTAGGTGTGTCGTTAATACAATCTATCAGTAGTTAGGTATTTTGAAACAGCTGTTGGAGTTTTTAGCATTCTTTTGCAACAATAGAGGAAACAAGATTAATGGGCCTATTTATGAAACCTCAAAGAGGAAAAAAACTAAATTTTCAAGCGTTTTATGATAAAAATTTGATTCCAAATATACTCCAGCTGGAACCCGGCGAAATCATGTAAATGTCAAATGGTCCCATTAACAATTGGAACATCTTTTTTACCTTCAGGATTCTCAATAATTTTAGTAAATTAAATTTGCACTGGTTTTCATTCGATAATCCGATAAATTCGAGTTTTGGGGCAACAGTTTGAAAAAGCCGAGTTTTTGAAGTCTATTTTTTTTTCATTAGTAACAAAAAAAGTACTGGGCAGATTATTTATTCCCAGGACTAAAATGTTATAACAGTTCCTGCACTGTTAATTTAGTTTAAATTTGTAGATTAGTTTCCGTAGAAGACCAGTCTGAACAGTGGAAAAGATTAAATTCATTGAGAAAACGATTTATCAAGTGAAAACTTGTAGACGAAATTCAATTTGAGATGCAATTCACTGTTTATCTCGTGAAAACTCTTTTGTCTATGGGAAAAAACTTGAACTGAATTAGGAGTTTTTTCTCCTCAAATTGAATATTGTCCGTGAGTTTTCACTTGATAGATAACTTATTCTCACTTACTTCAGAACAGTCTCATATAATTCATAAGTGGTTTTGTTGAAAACAATTGCAGTTGAAAGCTATTGAAAACATTTCCGGTCAGGTAACCAACTACTGATCTTCAGATAAGACATCTAGGTATGGAATGGCATAACTCTTGAAAGTAACTCTCAAAAATAACATTCCCATAGTTTTTGAGCCAGAGGAGAGAGGAAATGCTGCTAGGGAGGCTGCTGATATGGGGGTTCAACACCTCCTTGGTTCAACGACTAACATTTGTTTGACCTAAGTTAGCTAAAAATAAGGATATGGATCAACAGAAACCTTTTTACTGTCACTTTGGTTCCAGGTGTATGAGGACAGAATAGGGCCTTCCATATGCCCACAGCATAGGATCTAGTTGCTAGTTTTTGAATTTGATTTAGATTTGTTTATGCTATAACATCAACCCTCAACATCCACCATGGAGATCATTCAATCCAATTCTCTTTATCTGGTTTAATGCTGGAACAGTAAAAACAAACTGTAATATAGTTATAGAACCTGTTATACAGAATGCTTGCGACATGGAGTTTTCTGTAATTTGGATTAAAATACCTTAAAGGGATACTGTCATGGGAAAAAATTTCTTTTTCAAAATGAATAAGTTAATAGTGCTGCTCCAGCAGAATTCTGCACTGAAATCCATTTCTCAAAAGAGCAAACAGATTTTTTATATTCAATTTTGAAATCTGACACGGGGCTAGACATATTGTCAGTTTCCCAGCTACCCCAAGTAATGTGACTTGTGCTCTGATAAACTTCAATCACTTTTTACTGCTGTACTGCAAGTTGGAGTGATATCATCCCCTCCTTATTCCCCCCCAGCAGCCAAACAAAAGAACAATGGGAAGGTAACCAGATAACAGCTCCCAAACACAAGATAACAGCTGCCTGGTAGATCTAAAAACAGCACTCAATAGTAAAAACCCATGTCCCACTGAGACACATTCAGTTACATTGAGAAGGAAAAACAGCAGCCTGCCAGAAAGCATTTCTCTCCTAAAGTGCAGGCACAAGTCACATGTCCAGGGGCAGCTGGGAAATTGACAAAATGTCTAGCCCCATGTCAGATGTCAAAATTGAATATAAAAAAATCTGTTTGCTCTTTTGAGAAATGGATTTCAGTGCAGAATTCTGCTAGAGTAGCACTATTAACTGATGCGTTTTGAAAAAAACATGTTTTCCGATGACAGGATCCCTTAAAGTATAAATATAATTTAGAAATTATTAAACCCAATAGGAATGTTTTGCATCCACAAAGGAATAATTAAATCTTAGCTGGGGTTAAGTAGAAGGTACTTCTACTTATTATTATAGAGAAAAAGGACATCATTATTAATTTGAAGCTTTCTGGATAACAGGTTTCTGTATAATGGATGCCATACCTGTACAATCATCATACGGATGTGTTGATGGATAATAGGTATGTACCACGTGTTTATTATTATTTTTGCACATACTGTATAAAAATGTATTACCTAGGTCAGGATTTACCACTTAGCTCCAGGTATATATTAACCGTAGACTCTATAAAAAGCTGTGGCCCCCTTTTGACAAAATGCTCATGAAAAGGGCAAAATGCTTGTTTAGATGTAGCAGGAAAATATGTAATATTATGTGGGTTTCTGCTACTTTAGAAAAAGATCCATAGACTTCAGAATCATAAAAATAACCAGGGTATTATTTGCTGCCTTCTGGTGTAGAAAAACGGTAGAATAATGTTATAGATCAGGTATAAAGTACATTGGACATCCAATGGCATGCAATGATTGTGGGTATTGATAGCCTGTGACAAAGATGTGTTTCTATAGCGATGACGCACTTTGCATTTATTTTATACTTGTAGCTCCTGGACACCATCAGGTGTTTCCATGGCAACCCTCATTTGAAGTAAATTATTTCTAAGATTTATTTTGATAAGTACCTCATAGACTTAACAGGACAGGTGCACATATTTTGCATATAATCCATTAACCACCTTGTCAGCTAGTATAATTCACCTGTGCTACATGCTGTGCAATTTTGTGTAGAAACAGAATGGGTAATGTTACTTCATCCCTTATTGGTTGGTAAGTGAGCTTGAAGATTCTAAACCCCTTGTACATGTTTAGTAACATTTTCTAAATTCTGTGTTCAGTTTGAAGTCAATACACTTTTACATTTTGAAGGAGAAATAAAAGTCATTTTAGGCCTCCTGCAACAGTTGAATATCACATTGAAATTCACAGTCCATGTCAACAATATAATAATTTCAGAATTTCAAACTATTATATTACTGCAAACATAATGGACATGTGATTAATATGTAAACTCAAGGGAATAACTCCCATGGAATGGAACTCTAGCTCAGAGAGAGAGAGAGGGCATAATTATTTAAGAATTGCCCCTGTCTCTTTTGTGAGGTGTTAGTCATGTTAAATCGATAAAAAAAAATAGGCTGTAGCTCACCTTTAGTATATGTAGGTGGATTCTCCTGCAAGGTGTCCTGTGTCCACACCCAAATTCATACAGTCAGTATTATAGTAGAAAGCAAGACAAATCCAAGGCAGTAGCTATGACTGCAAAGTGCGTTTATTGGGGAAAAGTGCTCCACAACATGTTTCGGGCGTTGGCCCTTTATCAAGTGTCACTTCATCAAGTGTCACACTTGATAAAGGGCCAACGCCCGAAACATGTTGTGGAGCACTTTTCCCCAATAAAAGCACTTTGCAGTCATAGCTACTGCCTTGGATTTGTCCTGCTTTCTACTATATGCTTTCTATAATACTGACTGTGTTAGTCATGTTGACTAGGGATTGTTTAAAGGGATTCTGTCATTTTTTTTTCAAAAGCATAATTTAAAAATAAACAGATTTTGTTTTTCTAAATTTAATTTTGAAATCTAACATGCGACTAGACGTGTTGTTAGATTACCAGGTACCCTCAGTCATTTGACTTGTGATCTCATAAATTTCACTCACTCTGTACTACAAATTGGAGTACTATCTTCCCATACCTTCCCCCGCCACAGCAGTCAACAGAATATTGGGAAGGTAACAAAATAACAGCTCTGACAACTTGACACAAGATACCAGCTCCCTGGCAGATATGAGAATAGTTCTGAATAGTAAAAAATGACTACTGCAACTCCTCCAGCTACATTGACTAGGAGAAACTATAGGTTATCTGAAAGCAGTTCTTTTGTGAAGTGCTGGGTCTTTTTGAAAGCACAGGATCAGGCACAATGACCTGAGTTGGCTGCCTACACACAAATATTACAGCTAAAAATACACTTGTCGCTTACATGTTATGTAAACAGCATAATTTAGAAATAAATACTGCACCATAAAAATCATAACAGAATCCTTTAAACAAAGTGAGTTTAAGTGCCAAGTGCCAGATTTAAAGAGAGATGGATACAACATTGAGTGATATTATAGAGTTGCAGCAGGGGTGGGTTTCTCTTATTGGTTTGCCAGTAGGGGTCTTTAATGTGGACCTGTCACCCAGATTTAAAAAGCTGTAAAAGTCCTTTTCAAATAAAACATGAAACCCAAATTATTTTTGTTATTAAAACATTCATTCCAGTTATAAACTCTTCTAAAAGTCTAAGCTGTCAATCATATATTATCTGCCCCTCCTCTATGCCTTAGGCATAGGGGCTGGGCAGGAAATTACTTTCACTTTCAATTCTGCACTTCCTAGATTTCACTGCACTCCTCATATTCCCTGCCCTCCTAACCATGTAATTGTGTATCCAGTGCATAGACATGGATATCAGGTGCCCCATTCTGGCACATAAACAAGATTTCGGAATGGTGCAGAGCCTACTTTAATAACAGCGCCTTCAAAATGGCACCTGCCTGTCTGCTTTGATTGTCAAATTCAAGACTAATAAACACAAGATTTCATAAATTTTTATAGTGTAAGTGAAATGCATTTTGCTTGACTAACATCATAAATTAGGATCTGGAATTATTTCTTACAGTGACAGGTCCCCTTTAAGCAAGACTGAGTACTGGAGAGATTAAGATGTGTAAATATGTAGAGAAAGTTTGGGAGAGATCCTTTCTAAGGTACCCCCAGACCTAAACCATTTGGTATAGCCACAAAAGATGTTCATTTTATTTGAAAATCTGTATGTCTAAAAAAATAAAGTTTTGTCAGCACAAAATTTGACAAAATAATTTATTCAACAAAAGATAAGCCCTATTAACAAAAGGATACAAATAATCATATGAACACAAATATACTTTTTTTACAAAATATATTTAGCATTTTGTACTCAGGGGTGAAAATGAATTATATTAATACTAAATATATTTTGTGACCACATGAAATAAACAGCATGAATTCAGAAAACACAGAAAATGCAGGGGAAAAAATGGCATAAAGGTTGTGTTTTCATCTTTTCTTGCATTTACACAATATGTAAAATTATGCTAAGAAAAGAGAATGGTTTCTGTTTATAAGACAGGAGTTAGTCAGAGCCTGGTGAGGAGCATGCCTCTATACTAAACTAATCAACTTCTTCTATGACCTTTTCTTCCTCACTGATTTGTATATCTATACATACAGTAGCTCATGCTCAGATCCCTGCAGTGGATTACATAAGATAGCCACAACACTTATTTACTGGAAAGCCAAGTTTAGAAACTCACTTGTTCTTTCATTAATCTGTTGCCCAAACATAGATGGGTCAAGATAAATTAATTTGCCCCTAGATGAAATAATCTAAAACCGTGTTTAATTTGCCAGCAATGTCTGCTCACAGTATGGTAACAAGATGCTAGATCTGTGCTACTTTATTGTTTCCCATCCCCATTGTCCTCAGGATTGAGTATTGAATTCTTCCAAGGTGCCTTCTGAAAATAGGAAGTGGCTAGTGAGCTCTGTTAAATTTGAAATCGGGAAGTGAGGACTGGCTCAGTAGGAATGCACATTTGGAATTTTGCACACAAAGAGGTCTGTTACTGGCAAATAAATCTGGTGTTTGTTGTGTGGCTGCAGAACAGAAGATGACCTGTAGGAAAAAAAAACTATATTGTTTTGAGAGATGAAGGTTGAGGCAGGATTGCAATCAGACCAGTCAGCTTTCCCTCCCATGCCCCCAGTCCCTTTCCAATATCAAACTCTGCCTCTGATCCTCCTGAAACCTGCACTTGATTTTAGTTTCAGCTATTAGTTTGATCAGATTTCCAAAATCAAGCCCCTTTCAGACATAAAGTGAACTGCATGTACTGCAAAACTTGTCCTTTCCTGGGTGTATAGTACCATACTTTTTCTAATATTACTTTTATTATTATTTTATATCAATCTCTGGTCTCAGTTATATATACTTGCTCCTGTTCTTTCAATAAAGTATTGAAACTAATAAAATTCATATCTGAGTTGTCTCCAAATATGTAGGGATATCAGATCTAAGTGCACAAAAATGTAAACTGTAGTCAAAATTGTTTTGAGTGGTCCCATAAAAACGACTGTGTTTTGTGCCACATATAACATCATTCTTATTGGGGAAGCTGGGTTTTCACATAAATGTCAGCAAATAATTTGCTCCAAACAAGTCATAACCCCCTCTCTATTAATTAGAGTATAGCGATGGCTGAATTTATTCGCCAGGTGCGAATTCACGGCGAATTTGCCACCAGCGAATAAATTTGCGAAACCACCGTGAAAATTCGCAAGCAAAAATTCACCAGCGTCCAAAAAAATGAACACCGGTGTAAAAAACGGATGCCGGCATCAAAAATGGACGCAGGCGTCAAAAACGAGATGCCGGCGCTGTTTTGCGATACCAAATTCGTCCATCACTATTCTACATGTGTGAGAAGATATTTAGCTGAAAGATAAAATGGTCCAGTATAATGAAAAAAAATTGACAAAATGTTCACCACTAAAGAAAATGTTATGGCACATTTTGTATATTGTCTGCAAGTGTCAACTGTCATCCTGTAGATTTTTTAATATTTTTTTTTGGGGGGAGCTTAAAGGCATTGGGCCCAAGGCATAGATCCTATTGGTGGACCCTGTTCAGGTTTTCCTCAAATTCCTTTAAGGCCAATGTTTTTTGGTCAATACACTATAAACTGCACATGACATGGGCCTAGTTATGTGTATGCATACAAATTTTGCATTGTGTTTCAAATTTTGTTGTTTAAATAGATATCATTATTTGTGTTTATATCCAAAAATGAATATCATAATTGGAACATAGCCCCCACATTTCCCTTCTTCATCAAATACCTTGGTAATAATGTCCCACCTTTCTTTCAATATACTCAAAGTTACTAGTCCCCTTTTGAAAGCAAACATCTCATTAATTGTTATGGGTTACTACACCCAGACAAACATTGTGTCTTTTGTTACATATGAAAGAAAGACAGAAAAAAATACACATTTTCTTGCACTCTAGGAATTTACTTAAGGTAAATTAGAATATAACTTTTACTGAAGTCATTAAACTAAATTAAACTCATGTTCTTTGGGTATCTAGCATCATTTAATTAATTCCCTCTTATTCCAAGTGGCAGAAGAAATGAAGCATGCAGTTTATAGCAGAGATATAAAACACTGGAATTGTTCACTAAAGCGTCTATGATGACCTGAGTTATTCCTATTTCTATTATAACAATTCGTATAACATACATTATGAATTTATCCCAAAACTAAGAAGTAATAGTATTCCCATTTAAAATGAGGGGTCTGGTATTTCTGACACAAATGTGTCAATGTATTAATACAATGTGTATATAAGGACAAATCAATCTAAAACTGCAGTCACTTTTTGTTCCCTTGCTATGTAACATTATTTGTACAACTTTATAATAAGTATATAGGTATAAAATTCACTGCATGTTTTAGACTGGGAGGACATAAAGCAGTTTATAAAGTCACCCTCATCATCTAGTCAATGATAAATAATATACAGTATGGTTGCTGATTTCAGTTTGGGCTAAAAGGGATTGTTACGTTTATAAATAACACCTTTATTGGAGCTCCCAATAAATCCTTTCTGGTCACTGTAACAAATGAGTGGTCCCTGTCTAAAAGCACAGTAGCCAATCATGGCTCTGCCTTCAGACAGTGACAGATAAAATACAGTTCCCTGTCAGGTCTGCATAGTTGCTGAATGGCTGTAATTCTTTGGTACAGGTGAAATGGTAGTACAAGTATGGGATCCGTTATCCAGAAACCCATTATCCAGAAAGCTCCGAATTACAGAAGGGATGTCTCCCATAGACTCCATTATAATTAAATAATCCAAATTTTTAAAAACTATTTCCTTTTTCTCTGTAATAATAAAACAGTAGCTTGTACTTGATCCTAACTAAGATATAATGAATCCTTATTGGAAGCAAAACCAGCCTATTGGGTTTATTTAATGTTTTACATGATTTTCTAGTAGACTAAACGTATGAAGAACCTAATTACGGAAAGATCTGTTATTCGGAAAACCCCAGGTCCCAGGCATTCTGGATAACAGGTCCCATACCTGTAGTAGTTTTTTTGGGAAATGTATCAGTAAAGTAGCACAAAGGTAACTTTTTAAAGCATATTCCTTCAATAGGTGTATTATGCAATGCCATATACTTTTCTTGACACTATATTTCCCCTTTGGTTAATGAATGTTATATACCCAAATTTTCCCTGTTAGATATTATTTCCTGCTAGAGCATAGCTCAGCAATAATCCATAAGGGTCTGGCCAAACATGCAGAGTCAGTGAGATTAATCGCGAGGAAACTATGGGCGAATTTGGAAAACGAATTGCTCCATGTGCCTGCCCCCAGGTGATTTACATTTTAGCCGGGGGAAGGCAGGGGAACGCAGATCGGGGAGATTAGTCACCGTGAAGAAGAGGAGATTTGTCGCCTTGTGACTAATGTCCCCCAATCTGGCCGTGTGGCCAGACCCTAAGGCTACGTTTCTTCTCTTTAGAAAGCTGCTTCCCAAAATATTGTCAGTTGGAATTTAAATGATCTTAGGGTCAAGTTAGGGAACATGTAGGTAGCTGGAGGAGGTTGCATATATGTCCCCCCCTCCCCTTTATGTATACAATGCTACTGATTGCAAGTAAAGATTTATCCATGGTGCAATGGCAGATCTCTGTGCTCCATTTTGGGGTGCAGCAATTCTGCTACCTATTGGTCAGGGAGCAAAGTGCAAAAGAACAAGCTTTTTCAGCAGTTTAAGAGATTAGCAGCTTCCTCTATTACCATGCAGACAGTGATGCTGTTGAATGTTTCTAGCATCTTTCAAATGCCTACTTGCTGAAGCATGAATCAACACAAAAGGATACAAATTTTTTTATTACCTGTTATTTTAAAGTAAGGTTTATATATTTAAGTACTGTGGTTTTTAAAGTTTTTGTTCTGTCTTTGGTGCTAAATAGCAAAGGTTGGTTTGTTATTGTGCTTACAGCAAGTTTGCCACAAACTGCTTTACTTTGCAGTTACTTTTCCTTCACTTTGAGATGGGTGGGGGTTAGTGGCGCGAATTCACCGCAAATTAGCGTGATTCGCTGCCAGTGAATAAATTTGTGAAACGCCCACGAAAATTTGCGGCAAAAATTCCCGGCGTCAAAATTTTTTTTCGCCGGCGTCAGAAACAGCTGCCGGCGTAAAAAAAAACGGGCGCTGGGGTCAAAAACGGGCGCCGGCATCAAAAACGAGACGCCCGCGCCATTTCACAAATTTTTCGCAGTTTCACGAATTTCACAAATTTCACAAATTTTTCGGCGTAGCGAAACGGCGCAAATTCGGCCATCACTAGTGGGGGTTTGAATAGTGCATCTGAACAGATGGTATAAATAGAACCCCTGGGACTCCGGTGGCACTTAATCTAGTGGATAGCTGCTCTTTACGTGTGTACTCTGTAAGTGGAGTTACAAACACAGGACATTCAAACTAAAGGAGGTTAAAACAAGGTAAAAACATTTTTTTTGTTTCTGTTCTTTGATCTATAACTGGGATAATGAGTGCTAGCAAAATTGAAGGTCTGACCCAGTGCACAGTCTGCAACATTTTATTTATTATTATTAACATGTATTTATATAGCGCCAACATATTGCGCAGCACTGTAAAGTAGATGTGATTATACAACTACATCACACGAATTACATATATAGAATATATGGAGTAACAAACGTCACAATCAATACAGGTACAAAAAGGTGAGGAAGGCCCTATGCATATGCATACAGTCTAAAGGGGAGGGAGTAATACACAAGGTGTGGGAGTGGGCAAGATCGAAGTAAGTGGGTGAGAAATGTGGTATTGTATGTGGTGTTGCGTTTGGTAGTTAAGCGGAGTGAGGGTAGGCTTCTCGAAAGAAGTGCGTTTTCAGAGATTTTTTGAAAGCAGAAAGGTTGGGAGAAAGTCGGACAGACCGTGGGAGAGCGTTCCAGAGGAGGGGTGCAGCCCTTGCAAAGTCTTGAATGCGAGCATGTGAGGAGGTAATGAGAGAAGAGTTGAGTAGGAGGTCAGTAGTGGAGCGTAGTAAGCGAGTGGGTGAGTATATAGAGATGAGTTCAGAGATGTAGGGTGGAGCAGAGTTGTGAAGTGCTTTGAAAGTCAGTGTCATTAATTTGAATTTGATTCTGAAAGGTAACGGAAGCCAGTGCAGGGATTGACAGAATGGCGAGGCAGAGGAGGAGCGGTTGCTGAGGTGTATGAGCCTCGCAGCAGTGTTCATTATGGACTGGAGAGGTGACAGTCTCTGGAGGGGGAGGCCAATTAAAAGCGAGTTACAGTAGTCTAGACGCGATATGATGAGAGAGTGAATAAGAATTTTGGCAGCGTCTTGGGTGATAAATGATCGTATTTTGGATATGTTCTTTAGGTGGAAGTGACAAGATTTGATAAGTGACTGGATATGAGGAGTGAATGACAGGGCAGAATCTAGGATAACCCCAAGGCACCGGGCCTGGGGAGAGGGGGTGATAGTGGAATTGTTAACTATGATGGATACTTCGGGGATGCTACTGGTGTTATTTGGAGGAAAGACAACCATTTCAGTTTTGGAGAGGTTTAATTTAAGGTAGCGTTGCGACATCCAGGTAGAGATAGCGGACAGGCAGGAGGAGACGCGAGTTAGGAGTTCTGGGTTGAGATCAGGAGATGAGAGATAGATCTGAGTATCGTCAGCATAGAGGTGGTAGTGGAAACCGTACGAATTTATTAATTTGCCAAGGGAGGAAACATGTATGCAGATGTGGAAAAAGAGTTTACCTCTGCTTACCTCTGTGATGGCTGTGAGCAAATTGCCACTTTAGAGGGTCGTGTTTGAACAGTATAGCAACAAATTGGTCTGTGGTTGATTGACAATCTTGAGCAGGACCTAGCAGGGTCAGATAGTTTAGTGGGAACAGAACAGCAGCAGGATGATGAGGTAGTTCTCTAAAGAAATAACCATGGATTGCACTGGGGAGGGTGTGGAATCTCTCTGGGTTGATATTTTGACTAGCCAAAAGGTAACAAAGAAAATTATCATTGGTGTATAACTCTCGTGGGCCCTGCCGGCCCAGACCCGCTCCCTGCCCTTGCTGCCACAATCTCGTCTCTGGCCATGGGCGCTACAAGAGGGCAGGCATGCTGAAGGTGGCTGTGGCCTGGGGCTGCCCTAATCTCATTTCTTGCAGCCATGGGTGCTTAAAAAAATAGGTGTGCGCATGCGTGTGCACTCTCCGCGGTAGGAGCTTGTCCTGAAGTTGTCCCCGGTAGCTTCAGAAACAGGAATGCGCATGCGCGCAAGCTCCGTGTGCATACTGAAGGTGGCTGCGACTAGGGTCCGGAGATGGACTTGCGACAGGCTCAGGGGGCCCCCCAGTCCAACCCTGTATGCTATAAACCACCTCATATAAGTGATGAGAATGAACCCCAGCTACTTTTACAAAAACAAGGGGCTTCACAACTAGGTCAAGTTATTATTATGGACAACTTTAGTTATCCAGACATTGACTGGGTTAATGGAGTTGCCAAGTCAAAAAAAGCTAGTAAGTTTGTAAATATGCTGAATGACAACTTTTTATTTCAGCTCGTTCAAGAACCTACTAGGAATGACTCTCTTTTGGACCTTGTAATTACTGAACTCATCTCTAGCATTTGTGTGAGATTATGCTGCAGAGGCAATTCTATTAGTGAGTAACAGAAACTAAATTGTAGTGCAAACTTTGACAGTATAAGCGCATCTCTGTAACATATTAACTGGGAAAGATTTTTCATAAGGTTAAATGCAGAACAAAAATGCTGCTTAATAAATATACGTCACAAAACAAAACCTTTTACATTTATCATGTGCAAGGAGGCCAATAAATCATGCATAAGGCATCCGTCAAGCTAAAATTGAGATGGAAAAGGGTAATGCAGCAAGGTGTAAAAAGAATCCAAAATAATTTTTTAAATATTTTAATAGTAAAAAGATGAAGCAGGAAGGGGATAGACCCTTAATATCAGAGGGTAAGGGGTCAGCTGGTTGATGAGAACAGAGAAAAAGCTGAGATTCTGAACTGTTGTTTTCTTTCGGTCCACAAAATGAGGAACCAGCTAATGAAATTTTCCTTCTTAATAGGGATAGACCCTTAATATCAGAGGGTAAGGGGTCAGCTGGTTGATGAGAACAGAGAAAAAGCTGAGATTCTGAACTGTTGTTTTCTTTCGGTCCACAAAATGAGGAACCAGCTAATGAAATTTTCCTTCTTAATAGTTTCATTTCTAGTAATACAACAAATGATGTATGGTTCACACAAGAGGAAATTCAAAAATACCTTTCATTTGAAGCAGTGTAGGTGGTTCTTTACAGTGAGGGCAGTGAGGTTGTAGAATACACGTCAGAAGATGATGTGATGGCTGATTCTATTAAGAGTGACTTGGATGTTTTCTTGGACAAGCATAATATCATAAGATATTGTGATGCTAAAATCTATAATTAGTATAAATATTGGTATGTGCAGTTTATGTGAGTGTATGGAGGCGTTGATGTGAGTGTGTGTATGTATGGATGCTGGGTTTCATTTGGAAGGGTTCAACTTGATGGATTTTGGTCTGCTATAAACCCAACTTAAATATGTAACTATTAACACATATCTATTGCGTTTATGGTATTGAAGTACAGTTTCTACAAGCATTTCTCTTTTCTATTCTATTTTGAAAGTACTTTGATAAACACATAATTGTGGGTCATGTGGTGTATAAAAGAACACAGTGTCAGGAGTGCCTGATGGCGATCCCGTCTCCATTGGCGCTGCTCCCAAAATGGCAGCGCCCATGGCCGCCACGTGGGTAGTGGTGCCGGCATCTCGCCGCCTGTGCAATGACGTCACCCGTCTGGCGCAAATATTTGAAATAAAAAGATGCCAAAGTCACGGGTTCAATGCCTTGTTTCGCCGAAAAAATGACGCTCATAGACTGCAACATTTTGCCAGTGACAAATTTTTGATGAAACGGGTCAAATTCGCCCATCCCTACTTGATATGGCATAACACTGAGCTACAGCATGTATTCACTTGAGATCTGCCTGCAGAGAAAGTCTCTTCTCCATCTGTCGAGTATATCTTTTTTCTCATGCCCTAAGTACTGCTGACGCTTCATTGCTGTTTGTTCTTCAACAAATTGGTAAAATGCACATTCAGGGATTTCATTAGAATTGAAATATATTTAGTCATAATTATGCTCAGGTAATTGGGTGGTATTTCATAAACAATGGCCCACGATATCCTATACCCGAATCATTTGACTTGTGTAATATTGTGAAAATGCTTCCTTTGCAAACTAAACTTATGAAATAGCATGAACATATCAGGAAATATTGCCCTTTTACCTCGTACCACCATTTTAGGGTGTTCTCTGTGTCACTTTCTGATCATTTGACAGGTACAAATTAATGTTACAGAAAGGAATCTGGTAAAAAAAAGTAAAAGATATGGTTCTGTTCATTTATTGGGTAATGTAACCTAGCATGCAGGTGCCTGGGTTTGTCTGTGAGCACCAGGGCTGAAACTGCGGGTGGGCAGGAAATGTGGGTGTATTCTAAGACAGGGCATAGTTCTTTTAAAATGTAAGTGCCCAAACTATACAAAGATAATGGCCCACAATCCCTAGCAGTACCCTCAGACAATTCTTCTACTGCACTTACCATGGGCTAAACTGTTGAAATTCCCCTCTTAGCTCTGACTGTTCCTGCTGGATTTGCAACTGACTGGACCCCACATCCAGTCAGCAACATGTCCACGAGAGAATAAATTGTACACATGCTGAGGAGCAGAGAATGATACGAGGTAGGAGGAGAGATAGACAGTGCTCAAACCCAGGAAAACTTTTTATCAAAGTATGTTGTGCATGTGTAAACCTGCATTCTGCATGTCTCAGTGTTACTGATGATGTGTCAAAGGGAAAATGGCTACCCGGTGAAAGCTGTTATTTCTTTTAGGAAAATGTGATGCACTGGCAAATGGAGGGAGTCTATGCTGTACAAATGATGTGGCTTGGGTGGGGAAGATATGCCCAACTTATATACATGGTAGAAAAATGTAGGCTTTACATGTCCTGTAATCAAAGGAAAATAAACAAGTGGGTATTGTGAGCAGGATCAGATGAACAGACAGTGTTTTAGCATGTTAAAGTCCAATTTATTATTCCCAGTTACAGATTCTGTGAGTGAACAGGTACAACATAAAACAAAACCCTTGCCACACATGGGCTCTAACTAACTCTCTACTACTGGTCCCCTTCTGGGATTTCTGGCCAAACACAAAAGTATAACTCCACAGGGGTCCTCTGGGGTCATCCTTCTCTTTTGCAGCATGCCAACCTAGCCTGCTAATTATTCTCCAGATAAGACTTTCTAGTTGAATTGACCTACTCAGGGTTGCTGTAGATATAGGAGTGGGAAAGGAACCTAGGGGAAGTATAGCTCCCTTCAAACTCCAGTTACCAGTTCACAGTATGTATAATTGTAAAGCTTACGAGAAACTCATGATAGGAGCTGCATTAAACCGAGAGAAAACGGGCATCTTACTTGCTCATCTTTAGCAAACATCCACATAGCACATGCTCCTTAAACAGATAACAGTGAACTCAGTGTCGGACTGGCCGGTGCTGGGCCAGACCCCTCTTCTGATATAGGAATGCTAAAAAAAATTTTCTTCTCGCGCATGCGTGCTTGGTGCTCATTCATGTGTGTGGCCCAATCACACCTTACAGTAGGGGGGCCAGAGGGGGCCCTGGACAGCGGTCCCGGTGGGCCCCAGGACCCCAGTCCGACCCTGAGTGAACTATATGATTACACTCGTCTTCTAGTAACAGCAATATGGTATTTATCTACTCAGCATTAAAAAAACTATAATAACAGGGGCATCTGCAGAATGGCCTTTATGCTGTGCATTAAACACATTTCTCTATCATTTTCTATATTTCACCAAGATAATCTGTTGATTCTTGAGCTGAAATGCAGAAACAGAGCAAAAAATATATAAATATATAAGAATAGATCTGAAAATGTGGAAACACATTGTAATTGACTAATTTATTTGCACCTCTGCCAGATGGGTGCTAAAATAGGTGCAGATGAAAAGCTCTTCTCACACTCCCTGGCCTTCGTGTTGATTGCCCGGTGCACGGTGACGGGGGGTTGGCACCCTCCAACATCAAATGGGTAAGAAATCACTGGCACTCAAATGGCAGGTGCAAGCAGGGACAAGCCCTTGCGTTAATAAATGCCAGTGATTTCTTACCCATGCTAAAATAGGTGACCAGAAGTGGCTGCCTTCTCATTCCTTTATACAAGGCACATATGAGCCCCTCTAATTGTGGTGCTCATTAGTAATCATTGCAACTACATGCCTGCTAAGAAAACAGTTCAGCCTCGGTATGCTGGTGTTCTGACTGCTAATAATAATAAGCCTTACTACATGGAATTTCATGTGTGTCAATTTTAAAGGGAAAAGGTGTAGTTATGTTCCACATTAGTAACCCACCAACTCAGCCATGCAGAACAAACTGTTGTTATACATGGTTAATTGTAATTAAATGTAGATGTATATTGCATATTCATTCTGCAGTGTTTTGCCGCAGATTGTCGGATCCGGCACAATCGCAGGGAAATCGTCGGTGTAGTTGTACTCTTAAAAAACGTATCTAGCAATCCTGATTAACTTCTCTTTATTTACACAGTTCTTAATATAAAAGTACATATACTTATGTACACACCCATGCAAACAGGCATGGGTGTCTTAACATGCATCATAAAGAGTTTTATACCAGTAACATTGGCATTTAAGTGTTGAAAATTGGGTGGGTAAATAGTTGTATACTGGTCGGTTTTAGTATATCTTTATGAATAAAACTCAAGCTCAAGAAAATATGGACATTAAAATAAATATAACCCAATTTTATCATAGCCAGAAAATTTCACATAAGGTATCAGAAAATGTCCCTGCTGCAATTGTTATGTTCAGCTCAAGTAACATCCTTCTGTTCTCACTGAGATAGATGTTCTACACAGAAGGACAGAGTGGTCAAGCATGATTCGTCAGTCGTGACTTGAGAAAATTACTTGTTCCTAGGACAATTACCTGTCATCCTTGTCAATTAGTAAAGGAACGGTCTGTTGCTTGTGATGATATCAGAATGAAAAATAACAACTCCAAGTCAGATTTCTGAAACCTAATGTTTATTGAGTTGAGAACAAAGGGAAACCTAATAGGGTAATCAAGGCATTTTCTTCAACATGACAAGTTTGTGTTTATGTTCTTTTTATCAGCGTTGGCCCATTCAGCCAAATACAGTGAATGGCATCAGAAATGTTTTTGCTTTTTCACAGTACAATGGCTAAACACACAGTTCTAATCCATCTGTTTACACAGCTTCTCTAAACATTGAAAATCATCACAATCTGAGTCACTCGGGTTTTAACAATGTACAATTAATGACTTCAACCCTATATATATATATATATATATATATATATATATATATATATATAAAAATATATGGTATATAGAAAACGTAATTCACCTATGCAAATTTACATATATGTTACCTATTTAAACTGACAATTTAAAGGGGAACTAATGTCTAAAATAGAATAATGCTAGAATTGCTGTATTTTGTATACCAAATATAAACATGAACTTAATGCACCAGAAGCCCAATTAAACTAATGATTTATGTTTTCAAAGTTGGCCACAGGGGGCTGTCATCTTGTAAAATGTTTAAACATCTTTGCAAGACCAAGACTACGCACATGCTCAATGTGGTCTGGGCTTCATTTGGGAGGTCAAGCTTTGGGATCGTCATGAATTATCAAAACAGCACAAGTCAAATAATATCTGCCATAGAAGTCGATACAGCAAGACTGATTAATAATCAGAATAGGCAGACTCCATTGGGTCTGTGGATATGAATCTCTACACAGTCGCCAGCTGCTTTTAGTGTTGCACCGAATGCACTATTTTCGATTTGGCCGAACCCCTGAATCCTTCGTGAAAGATTCAGCCAAATACCGAACCGAATCGAAACCCTAATTTGCATATGCAAATTAGGGATTGGAAGGGGAATTTTTTTTTACTTCCTTGTGTTTTGACAAAAAGTCACGCGATTTCCCTCCCCCTAATTTGCATATGCAAATTAGGATTAGGATTCGGTTTGGCCGTTCAGATGGATTAGTCCGAATCCGAATACTGCTGAAAAAGGCAGAATCCTGGCCGAATCCTGAACCGAATCCTGGATACAGTGCATCCCTAGCTGCTTTACAGGGAAACAAACAAAGCTGCTCGAGGTCAGAAAGTTTGAAAGTATGATCAGTTTCCCTGCAGATCAGTTAGGGACCATCTGCAGTTTCCTATCTGCAGCTGTAAGAGCAAGTAAAACGAAGGAGGGGGGGTTCACTGCATACAGTCAGGTTTATTATAAAAATGGTACACATTTTTTAATTAAAGTATACTGAAGATAGATTTCTTTTTTATTAAAGAAAGTAAAAATTGGATTTAATTTTTTTGCCTTTACATCCCCTTTAAGCTAACCACTTTTGACTTTTGAGCTGTGATAATAACAGAGTTTTAATAACCTAACGAGGACCTAAGGACATTGGCTCAATTCATTCTTTCAAAGATGATACTAAACTGATCTCCAAACTCTTTTCTAGGAATACAGTTGTCACGGTTTTCACGAGTCAGGATCCTGAAACATATGCCAGGCACCTTTTGTAATTGGCTTCAGATTTGCTTAACATCTAAACTCCACAAATTAGTGAAATTCAAATTGTGGCTCCTCAGATGTTGCTGAAATGCAATGCCTAGACTCCTCTTACTGGGCACTATTACTAGGGATTATTTTAGGACCCTATAATATGGGAATAAGATAATTTTCATAGACATAAACTGAAGCTGCTTATAACCGCCTACAGTTATGCCTGAGTGCAGGAACATCGATGGAGCTACAGTAAGATCACTGCCTATGCAGTACTTTGGGATGCATTGGGGAAAGGAAAAATAAAGTTATGTACATAAAAAACTAGAATATAGTTTCCCTTTGATTAATTATACACACAAAACTAGAATTATGTTTACAAGATAACATTTTACTTCCTTTTCCTTAAAGATTATACTATTATAACGTTCATCAAGGTCTAAAATTGTCCAAAACAAACAAAAGAATTCTCTATAATCAACTGTGTGTGCGCCTGAATTATTTTCTGTATGTCATGAGTAGGAGTAAGTGCGGTTAAATAATTTGTTGAAGAAATGCTAGTTTGGTTTTTATGATGTACAATGTATGCTGTATTAGCTGTGCAGCCTACACAGAGAAGTCACAAAGATACAGTTTCCATATGAGGCCATGGTCGTTGAACAGTCAGCTAAAATGGACTATTGAAAGGAAGAAATGAGAAATGTTGGGGCTTGTGCTAGAAGTTAAACAGTAACATGAAGAAATGATTTCAGTAATGAATAAATAATGTAGTGTTGCCCTGCACTGGTACTTCAGACTATAATAGTTTATATAAATAAGCTACTGTGTATCTATGGGGGCAGCCATTCAAGCACAGGATACACAATAGATAACAGATAAGCTATGCCGAATCGCATTGTATATGACCAGGCACGTTTCAGGCATCAATGCCGCCTGAGGTGGCTTTCGCAATGCCGCCCCCAGGCTTACCTTAAGATCGCCGATGGGAGGTCTGGCGAGGGGCGCATTGCTAGTGCAGAGTGCAAAATATCGCTCTCTGCGACAGAAAAGCCGAATTTCCAGTTTAATAACCAGAAATTTGGCTCTTAACGTTACCAGGAGCGGCTTTTTGCCACCCCTGGTAACTTCTGGGGAGCTGCCGCCTGAGGCAAGGTACTCACCTTGCCTCATGGCAGAAATGCCCCTGTATACAACAGGGCTTATCTGTTATCAGCTGTATATCCTGTGCCTTTTCTCCTTTTTTCAGCTTTGAATGGCTGCCCCCACAGCTACCCAGCAGCTTGTTTATATAAACTATAGTAGAGTTGCTGAAGCAAACAAATCAGTTTTTACCAGTGCAAGCCAACGGTGCATTATATTTTAATAAATGTTATACACTTTAATTTTTTGGTGTTACTGTTCCTTTAAGTAATAACTGTGCAGTGAGATAAGTGGCAGAAAATTCAGTGAAAATGATCCCTTTTGTTCTGAAGCAATATTGAATAATTAAAATTCCCAAGTTCTTTGACTTTGCAATAATGCCTTAAAATAATAACATAACAGCAGCTGTGTATACAAACTTTTAAGTTACTATAACAAAATGGGAATCATATATCTAACCATGTTTGTTATTGGTCTTCTTAGAAGATATCTGGCATAGTTGGCACATCTTGATTTTTATTAAAAAAAAACATCTACTGCTTAAGTTGCTTTGTTACTTTGGTCCTTATTCAATTCAGTGAGAAAAAGGTTTATCATGTGAAAACTCATATGGACGGGATTCAATCTGAGATGCAATTAATCTGGGTTTTTTGCCTTTATCTGGATCAACTAGCAATTAGGGAGTTTATAATAGAGTTAAAAGGTTTAACTTGATGGATGTGTGTCTTTTTTCAACCTAACTTGCTATGTCACTATGTAATTCATATATACTTACCGGTATCTCATAGTTTATCACACAAAAAATCTATTGAAGTCTAGTTTGAATTTACTAAAAAATTTTTCTCCTTGAATTGAATTTGTCAAGGAGTTTTCACATGATAAACCATAAGATAACTTTTTCTCACCGAATCTGACCTAAATGAAAAAATGTTGCAAAACAGTGGGTGACTTTTTTTGGTTTTGGTGAATTTTTTTTCGTGGCAACTTTGGAGTCTATGGGGCAAATTCACTAAAGGACAAAGCGCCTAACGCTAGCGTTAATTCGCTAGCATAGCACATTTTCGTTAATTCGCAGATTCACTAATGGACGCTGGCGTAAATTCGCACCCTTACACCTGGCGAATTTGCGCAACGGATGTAACTACGAAAAATCAATGACGTGCAAATTTTTGTGAACGCTACCTTTTACGCCAGACTTCCTTCGCCACCTCAGACTAGGCGAAGTGCAATAGAGTAGATAGGGATTGCTTCAAAAAAAGTAAAAAAAATTTCTAAGTCCCGAAAAACGATGGCGTTTTTTCTTTTTTTATGGGTGATAAGCTGAAAAAGATCGAATTTTTTTTTGGGGCTACCCTCCTTCCCCCCTACATTTACTAACTCATGGCACCTTAACTATACAGTGGGCACATGTGTAGGGCAAAATAAAAATTTTATTTGCTGTTTTGAAGGTTTCCCAGGCTTGTGTAGTGATGCTACATATACCTCGATTGTAACTTCAATTTGGCGCCGTATGCAAATTAAGCATCGCTATCTTAACTTCGCTTTGCTTGGCGAATTAACGCTAGCGCAACTTCGCAACCTTACGATTCCCCTGAGTGCAACTTCGGATTTTAGTGAATTTGCGTAGCGCTGGCGAAAATACGCCTGGCGAAGTGCGGCGAATCGGATGCAGGCGCAACTACGAATCTTAGTGAATTTGCCCCTATGGCTGTTTTTTCACAGCACAACAGAAAAACTGTTTTGTAGCAAATTTTTACGTGCCAAATACATTGGAGTCTTTGGGTGTGGGTTTTTTTTTGCGTTGACTGCTTAAAATCCTGCTTGCCTACTATTATACAAGCAAATCTTTTAGAATGGTAGAGTATAGGGTTTTAAGGACAGTTAACATCTGAAATCAGATATTTGTCCACATATAAAATATTGCTTCTGTGCTTTGTATCTTCAGGGATCATATGTAATCCTGGATAACAGTTCCCATTCCTTTCCATCCAGCTAGCCCACCAGAGACACAGATCATGCACAGATAGATGTGTGCATGTATGTTCCATTGGAATATGTGGCAAGATGAAGGGAGGAGAGGAAATGTCCAGCCAGGTTACACTGTATCGTCCAAAGAAACAAAGGGTTAAACAAATTGTAATACTTGTAATGCTTAAAATGTTAGATTGTAATCAGCATAACAAATCATTAAATATCATTAAAAACGTCCTTTGTCATCAAATCAATCACTTCATATATATATATATAAAAGGTTAAAAAAACACAATTCTTCCAGCACAAAAGAATAAATGTAATATGTTTCACTAGTGCATAAAACAATCGCAAAGCTGCTTTCAAATATTAGGCTAAGGCCACACTAGGCGATAGCGCCGCGATTTGACTCGCGGCGACTTTTCGCCGCGACTTTTAAGCCGCAATCGCTGGGGAAACTTTTGCGCTGGCATCTATGGGGAATCGCGAAAAATCGCCAGCGTAAAAACACACGCGGCGATCTTTTTTCTACTGTCGCTCGAAATTGCCTCGCTAGGCGACAGTAGAAAAAAGATCGCCGCGTGTGTTTTTACGCTGGCGATTTTTCGCCAGCGTAAAAACTCCCAGAATGGATATATGTATGTGTGTTTAGGAATTTAGAAATAGAAAAAAAACCACACAAATATGTTCCAACTGTTTTTGCCCCAAATAACTGTGTTTGACTGCTTCTGTCATCATTTACCCTATTGCCCTGTTTGTTTTGGAAACCTAATCTAAAAGGCACATATCAAATGGAATGGAGGTATGGAAGCCCGGGGAAACTATTCATTTTGAATCTCCGGAAATCATAGATCTTTATGCTCTACGCTAATCCCTCTCTGCGTGTGGTCATTTTATACTCTCTGAGTGGAATCAACAGGCATTGTTAGATTATCAATCAGTTTAAGATACTCTTTAATACAGTATACCAGTTTTGTGCAATGAAAGAAGCAGATACTGAGGTACATCTATAAAATTTCCTCTGTAGGGAAGTGCAAAACACCTATCAAGAAAAATGATCTTCCTTTTGTTACAAAAGAGCCTCACAAATCTGCTTTTTTTACTCAGCAAATGTCTCACGCACATTACATTCATCAGATCTTATAGGTGTTTTGTTCAAATGTTTTTTAATAACCTAAAATACTCCCCATCTTAAAGCAGAAGAACCCATAAAGCTTTGCTTTATCACTACTCATCTCTGTGGGGGAGAATAAAAGAGCTCCTGAGAATACGTCCTTACCAAATTATACAAAATGAAATTTTTCATCTTCTGAGTCAGGACTGGACAACGAAGGTAATGAACAGAAGAAGACGACGTGTCTTTCTGTAAGATCACTGTAAGATCCATAGCATATTTTCAACTGCTTGACAAATTATTAAAGACAATAATAATCATCTGAAACATTTGTGTTTTATATGAAAAATTAATGCATTGCTGGAATCTTTAAATGCTGGGTTTGCTGCTGAGATTTGGTTTTGTCCAGAGATCTCAGATAAAGATGTCAGATTGTAATCAGCAGTGACATAGCAGCAAAATAGTAAGAGGACCATACAAATTTTAGAAATTTTTGTCCCAGCCCGATAGCTCATCTGGCGGTTCTTCGGATTCAGGGAGGAAATTGTCAAAATAGCTGTGATCTGTGATTCCCTTGATCTGCAATAAGAAAAATAAAGTCATATCTGGAAAAATCAGCACTGGGTCCATTTTAAAGCATTTATCTAGTAAATTTACCAACCTCTCGCTTTAATGGAGAGAGCAGCTTTCGGCTTCGAAGTCCTTCCCAATTAAATCCTTGATACCATCTAAGGAACAAATATGTGTTTCAGTTAAATGCACCAATATTGATTTTTGGTATCACAGTATAATAAAGGGTGCATTGAGGTCCCCTTGAACACAGGAACATACAGTATGAATGGGCTGCTTTAATGAATGGGTATGAATGCCCATTTAGATAACTGCAATAAATAGAGTGCACTCATTGGCAAAACTCTGTCTGCCACAAATCTGCCACAATAAAAACTTTTTGGAAAAAGTTTATTAGTTAAATAAGGTGCTGGAGTACATATCAACTACCAAAAGGTCGGAACCATAAACAATACCCACACTTTACGCTGCAAACTTTCTAAATACACAAAGGCGGCATTCTTTTGCAATGAAAAAAGCCATTTTTGCTTAATAAGAATATTCTAATATTTAATAATGATTCCCTTTTGTCCCTATAATAATACAACTGTACTTTATACTTGATCCTAATATAATTTCTGATTGATTGCTCTGGGCTACATCACTGGTGATGTTTTTCTCCAATGTTTTACATAGCATGACAAGCCCCTTATGGGTATGGAGATCCAAATTACAGAAAGGATCCTTATCTAGAAAAACCCACGTCCCGGGCAATTTAAATAAGAGCTCCCATACTTGTAATGGCAATTTTGAGCTAGAATTTCATCACGTGTTTTGAATCACTGAAAAAAACTAATTTTTTTACGTGTAGGTAAAAAAAATGCAAGAAAAAATGCTTATTGATTCAAGAAAAAAATGACTATTGATTCCACTGCATGTGGCACAAAAAGTCATTTGACTCCAATGCATTTGGTGCAAGAAAAAAACACTCCCATTAACTCTAACATTGCGATTTCTTTGGTTTTGTGAATTTCACTGCAAAGTGAAACAGAGTAGTTTAGCTCATCAGTACATGTCGTACCACTTGTATGTATTTGCTTTTATTCAGAACTGCATACAGTATAGGCCAAATATCTTTGCACTATTTTTTGCACCTTGCCTTGAAAAGATAAATGAGACCTATAACTTCTGTTTATTTATTTGATCAATGACACCTTAATATTGAATTCAAATAATATTAAACATAAACACTTTGCATAGATTTGTTTTTTATTGTTAGAAAAAGCAGACCAATTTTGGTATCTAAAAACCAAAGTAGCAAAATTACAGATAAAATAATTGATTAGTGCCAGGGATGGAATGACTGATGAAGTACATACTTGTGCTTTCGAATATCACTGATGCCATTTTTACGGTTTCCTAATCTTTCTGCAGGATTTATCCTATAAAAGAGAAAAGGTGAGGTTCACTTTTTCATTTAGATACATTGCAAATGTTTTTTCACTACATAGACTGAGAGAAGTACCTCTTTACTGACAGATAACAGACACACATATATGCATATAACAGTGGACTGGGCTTTATGTTCTAACAGCATGCACCAGAAATATACAATAGTGATGGGCGATTCCCACGAAATTCGTGAAACAGCGGGAAATTTGCGAAACGGCGGAGGTGTCTCTTGTTTTACGCCGTCATCCGTTTTTTGACACCGGTGCAAATTTGCTGGCGACAATACGCCGGCGTCCAAAAAAATGGACGCTGGCATCCATTTTTTTTGGATTGCGGTGAATTTTTGCAGCGGTTTCACAAACTCATTCGCCGCCAGAGAAAATTCGCCCATCACTAATAACCAACTATTAGCTCTGATTCTTACAGTTTGTTAGAGAAAATCTGTACTTATCATCAGGGGCACTTTGGACCCCTAAGCCACCCTGAGACGGCTCCTGTGGGGCCAAGTATTGGCCATTCTACAGCCAATACTTGGACCCAATACAGCAGTATTGGCCATTCAGTCATTGATACATTAGATAGTTCAAACCATATACGTGTTCTGGTTTTGGTTGACATTAGCAGAGAATTCATGTCAAAATCGTGAGCCCTCTTGTTATTATCTACAGCCACCAAAGAATAGATTTTTGATTCAGAAACATAGTATACAACATTTATGTCACATGCAATGTTAACCTTTTCAAATTTACAGGAACAAAAATATTAATAGAATTTTAAAATCTTCAAATTTCAGTGAATCACATGACCTTAGATTCCCCTACACACTTTTGTGAAACTTTCTATTATAGAGACATGAATGACAAGGAAAGATACTGCCTTGGTCAGAAATATATATATATATATATATATATATATATATAGCATCATGTCAGAGAGACAGAGTTGGAGATGCTATCTTCCTTGCTTTTCTTTCCTACCATATATAAAGATAATGGTTGGTCATATTTGGAGCATCTTTATCTAAAAAAGACCAGTATAATATTAATCTAACTTTCAGCAGCTTTTATGGGGGAAATTCACGAACAGGCGCAACTTCGCACAGCCAACGCTAATTCACTAAGTTGCGAAGTTTTGTCGCCGGCGCCAAACGCTTGTGAAGTTGCACTACCATTACTACGCCAGGCATAGTGAAGTTGCGCTACCGTTAGTTAATTTGCATACAGCTGGAAGTAACATTTCAATGGATGTATATGTTGCAGCACATACATTATGTAGAAAGAGCAGTCAGCACGACTTTCTATACGTTTTTCTTTTAAGTTGTGGTGCAGGTTCCCCAGTGGCCACTTATAACTATATATTGAAGAAATTGTAATTGAACAGCACCAATCAATCTTTGTAAAATAAAAATGCCTTTATTGCAGACTTCTGGGCATCACCAATGTTTCAGGCCTCAAATGGCCTTTTATCTGATAAAAGGCCATTTGAGGCCTGAAACTTCGCTGTGATGCCCAGAAGTCTGCAATAAAGACATTTTTATTTTACAAAGATTGAGTGGTGCTGTTCAATTACAATTTCTTAAATTTTTGCAGCAAATACATTATACTACACAAGCCCAGGGAACCTTAAAAGAAAATAGAGTTGTTATATTGCCCTACACATGAGCCCACAGTCTAGTTTAGGTGCCATATGTTAGGAAATGTAGGGGGGAAGGAGGGTACCCAAAAAATAATTACGATCCTTTTCAGCCTATCACCCTGTAAAAAGGAAAAGACACCAGAGTTTTTTGGGACTTATCTATCTACTCTATTGCACTTCGCTTGGTTTGAGGTGGCAAAGGCCAGTCTTGCGATAGAAGTAACGTTCAGTAAAATGAAAGCTCTTTCGCCAGAGCGAAAATTCGCCTGGCGTTAGAGTGCGAAGTTGCACCAGAGTCTATTTCCTTCGCTAGCGTAATTAAGCCAGCGCCCATTAGTAAATCGGCGAAGTGCTGAAATGACGTCACGCTGGCAAATTTTCACCAGCGTTAGCCACTTCGCCCTTTAGTAAATTTGACCCTATGTCTCCTGAGTAATATAAAATTCCTTATAAAACCATAAAACACATAAGTTCAACTGTATTGTGCAGATATAACCCATTTATTGGGATGCAAGTACACGTAATGCAATATTTTGAGGTGAAATGCAGCATCCCTTCTTTAGCCATGCCTGAGAAATTGAGGCTACTGTCCACTCTAAAATATTTAATTGTACTTATGTTCATCACAATAAATGACTAAAGCTGCTTCACACAATCCTATCTTTTTTACACTTTTGGAGTATGAGCATGTGTTTGAAGACTTGCATAGGATATCCCATACAGTACTCAAGTAAATATATGTTGCTATGATCAAAGTTTCTTGACTTTCACATACACAGCTATTCTGCTCCCTCCAGACTATATTCATAAAGGACTAAAGCTGACAACTTCTAGGGTCAGATAAAAGTTGGTCAGTTAGTTCCACAGGGGTGTGGAAGCAGCAGCCGGAGACCTGAGACAAACTCTTTGGAATAAAAAAAGATGCGAATCCGAACCCTAATTTGCATATGTAAATTAGTTTGGGTTGGGGAAAACATTTTTTATTTCCTTGTTTTGTGACAAAAAGTCACACGTTTTCCCTCCCTGCCCCTAATTTGCATATGTAAATTAGGGTTCGGATTCGGTTTGGCCGGGCAGAAGGATTCGGCCGAATCCGAATCCTGCTGAAAAATGCTGAATCACGAACCGAATCCTGGATTCGGTGCATCCCTAATGTGAACATTTCATTCATAAGTACTATACTATATTATTTTTCTGTTTTTTTCCCCCTCATTGGCTTTTTGTCTTTGAGATATACAGCAGTCTCTCTTTGAAAAGTGTCCCTTTAAATAAATACCTTCCAAACAAATAAACAAAATTATTATCCCTTAGCTGATGAGCAAAATAAGCATTCAAGTGCAATAATATAACATTAAAATGGAAGAAATATAACATAGCCGACCCTTATGATTCACAGTCAAGAGCTTGAAACAGGTTAAAGCATCCCAAAAAAGTGCATATATAAAACCTCAGCCATGGTTTTTCTGATGCAAGGGGTTAAATCGTCTATAGTACTACATAAGGTTGTTCCAATCATTTATCTTTTGATTTGCTTTTCTCTATGGCCCAATATAGACTAAAGTTCAACAAAATGTTATTTTTAATTGCAGACATCAGCATCCACTTAGCTTCCATTTTACCAGCAAAAATGATTGCCATATCAAAATGCAAGACTAATTGCTATTTACTTGTGATAAATATCTAAAAACTCATGCACCAATTCCCTAAACCAATTAGACTACAATGATGAAAAACCCTTTACCCATTGCAATGAAATGTGCTAGGAATAATGTTAAATCTTCTGTGGACAGAAGACGTGATGATGACTCACACTGCCCATGTCTGACTCAAAGGCGAAATTCCCCTGGCTGCTTGTGTAGTCTGCAGTCACTCATATTTTGGCTGTGTCATCTATTACAAACCATTTTAATTTCACTACAAAAGTACTATAAAAAATGTCTATATATATATATATAAATATATATATATATATATATATATATACTGTATATATATATATATATATATATATATATATATATATATATATATATATATATATATATATATATATATATATATAGATTATATATTATTTGGATTTTTCTACGCTTAAGGGACCTTCTCAGCCTCATACTCCCATTTTCACTTTTAGGCTCATTTATAATTAGATAGATGCTGGTGTGCTAAGGGACACATTTAAACCTCCTAGAGTGCCATTCACTTAGCACTTGAAGTGCAGACACAGTAGTTCAATCATCTGGTTCAAGGCACAGGACTTCAAAGTAGCCCTGTACTTATCACTTTTGCTTCTGATGTTCTTTTCACCAAAGATGTGTCAGGGTCCGAAGGCTCCTATAGGAGTTGCGGACCAAGGAGGAAGCAGCCAGTCCAACACAGTTCACAGTATCCGAAGGGTTGAATAAGAAGAATAGTCAAGTCCAGGCAAAAGATCAATTCAGGCAGCAAGGTTTCTTAGTTGATATTACAGGTCAAACACATGATTCAAGAATAGTAATCAGGAAATCACACCCAGGAACACAGTTGCAAGGTCTGCAATGTTCTGGCATCTTATATAGGCCGAATTTTGCGCCAAAGGAGCTCGATGATGTCATGCGTCAGATGCTGACGCTACACATTTTGACGTGCTGGCTTCAAGACGTTGAGCACATTTTGATGCGCTGCATCCAATCTTGAGGCGCTGCACTCGTTTTGATGCAGAATGAGTCATGTGGAAGTCCTGGGCGCCACCATCTTGTCTATGGCGCTGGAAGACGCTGGAACGCAAGTAATGAGTCCCTACAAGATGCTCTTTTGCACCATTGACAATCAGTTGCAAATCCATAGATTATTTGAGCACTGTGCACTGTTATCAAAGAGCATGGTGCTTTTATTCATGAGATCCAGAGCATAGGTTTTGGGAGGACTCATCCATGAAGCACTGAAACACAAAAGTTTAAAAGGAGAACCAGCTTCTTGATTCCACCCCAACTACTACCTATACCCCTCAATCGGGCATTGTAAAAGTTCCCCTTCATTATTAATTTGTTTTTTGGCTTTTTGTGGTGCATAAGGTGCCATAGTCCTGTTGCATTTGCCACCTCTGCAGCTACACCTCTTATATAACATCTTGAAAAACAGGGTTTAAATGTTAACTTTACTTGAACAAAACTATCTTATAAATACATTCAGCAATGGACCATTTTTCATATATCCAAAGGCATCCGCTGCACTACTAATCAAAGAAATAGAGAGTTCTTGGGCAGAAGCCTGTATTATTTTACAATTCTCACAGAACCTCACACCTCCACTGCTGTAATATTGCTGTGAAGCAGAATTGCGCACATTGACAGATAACTGCTAAGGTCAAGTTTGCCAAAGCGTAAGGGCTATGATGATAAGCAAAGGCATTTTTCTTTTTCTTTATAAAGAGATGCTCCAAGATACTAATTACAGAAGCTTCAAGTATTCCATGAATAACATATCTCATTGCACGTAGCTATTCAACATAGAATAGACCCATTTTGTGATATACTTGTGATAAACTTATCAATTCCAATGAAATGACACATTTATTTTATCTAATCACCACTTTATATGCATACATTTGAAAAGTTCATTAAATTTTATGACCAATGCCTTAACATGCATTCAACAGGGATTTCATTCATAACAACTTTATAATCCCTTTTTTATTATAAACCTTACCTAAAGCTACATTTATTTAGTAAAGCCTTCAGTGGCAGATTTGCATGAGTGGTCCATAACTGAAAGATCCCCAGTATCAACAAATGAGGATATGGCTAGAGCAAGTCGATGTGTATCGGTAGAGGAGATGGATAGGACAGTGGCATATGGTAAGATCGAGGGTGGGGCAGGGCATAGAGACCTACCATATATTAATTTTCCCTGGAATGCATGCAGTTTTGCTTATCATGTTTATATTTCCATAAAAGCTTTGTATGTTCTATTTTCTAAAATTAATCTATTATTTAACTAGGAACAATATACATAGTACAAAAATATAGATTATTACCTGCAAAGCCTCCTGATGACATCTTCAGAGCGTCTTCCTATACGGTGAGGGAAGTCTACTTTCTCGATACCTTTCAACACCATGTTATAAATTTTGATTGGGTCTGTTCCAGAGAAAGGTGGACTGAAATAAAAACACACAAGCCAGTATTCAGTTTGTTTTGGAGAGATTTACTATTAATACTTGGTAGTATTATCTGTTAAGTTAGAGTGGAGTTCTAATTGGTCAGTCAGGTCACTGGATACTATGATTTGTCCCCCCTCACTAAAGTTGTAAAATAATTGCTCAAAGTGACAGTGCAGATCGATTTTAACACATAACACTTCACAGACAAAAGGTGGGGTAAGAAAGATTAATTGAGCAAAATCTTTTAAAAACTATGTATTCACAAAAGCCTCATTCCTGATTCATAAATATGTGGTTTAGCATTCAATTGTTGTTTCATAACTCACCAATGTCTCAGAACAACTTAGAGCAGTTTAAGGGTGTTGCTGCTTTTAACACCATTTTGCTTGTGTAAATAACACCAAATTTAGAATTATTAATTTTAACTGGTGAGATCACTGTTACACTAACTTTATGATGGAGGTAATTGGTCTACAGGTTTTTTTTTTTTTTTAAATTAACGATTTGTAATATCTGTGATTTTTTTTAAGTTTAAAATTGGTCTAGATTTATTAAACATTCACATGATGCATAAAGAAATTTTGTGTAAAACTTTTTTTTAGACTTTTCATCTTCAGATTTTTTTTCTTTCTATTCTGTTACTTTCATTTTTTTTTATCTGAATCTACCTGAACCCAAGGTTTCACTTGGTTCTGGACTTGTGGTACTTGCAGATGCTTCTAGCTCTGGTTCAGACAATAACCTTTCATAGTTTTTATCTTACTTCAATTCTGAATCTTCATCTCACTTGATTCCAGGGTTGGACTGGAGCATTGGGGGCCCACCGGGACTGCAATCCAAAGGGCCCTACTGGTCACCGCGCCCCCTCCCAACTTTTAAACTATGTCCGCACACATGTGCGAATAGGCGCGCGTTGTGTGCATGAGCAAACAGCCATTGACTCGCTAACAAGGGGAGCCGTCTGTGCCAACTCAGTCCGACCCTGCTTGATCCTCACTGGACTGGTGCTACTTGCAGATTCATGCTTGTAGCTCTTTTTCAGACAATCTTTCATAGGTTTCCTCTAACTCTTAGGGGCATATTTATTATGCTGTGTAAAAAAAAAAACAGCGGGATAAAACACCACACATTGCCAAGCTTCGCCGTTTAGGCATTTTTTCTTAATGATTGCTGCTGGAAGCAAGTAAAATAACATGGTAAAAACTGGCGCCCCCATGGTGTAAAACTACACACACCTTGATAAATTCGCCATTTATTTTACACAGCTTTTTACACAGTTTTTTCTGCAAATTTTGTTTTACACCGCATTATAAATATGCCCCATAATCTTCCTCTGAGGTTTACCTTGATTCTGGGCTGGTGCTATGCAAATGCTTGTAGCTCTGATTCACACAATGATCTTTCATAGGTTTCAACTGTTTTTGATTTTAAATCTTCCTCTCACTTGATTCTGGACCTACTTGCAGATGCTTGTAGCTCTGGTTCAGACAATAATCTTTCATATGTTTCATCTGACTCTTTCAGGCATTTATTGAGTGTTTTCACTAATGTAAAGCAGCTTGCTGCAAATAATAAAAATACAAAAAACATTGAGCATTTATAACATAACGGAAATAAGAAACCAGTTCCCATACCTTCCCGTTAGTAGTTCATATATGAGTATTCCAAGTGACCAGTAATCTGCCCCAAATTCATGTCCTCTGTTCATAATTATTTCTGGAGCCACATATTCAGGTGTTCCACAGAATGTCCACGTCTTCTTCCCTGGTCCAATCTTTTTAGCAAACCCAAAGTCCACCTAAAATGCATGGATTAAAACATGGACAACAAAACCTGAAAGATTTATAGTTAAACACATTACTATATGCTATTATGCATAGTGTAACTCCCCCTCATCAAGCTACAGAGAAGTACATAGGTAAAAGACATATATATATAATAATGTTAATATATTTGTAGTATAGTGTAAGTAAATTGATAGAAAAAATAGAGACCTTAATATTTTGTGAAGTGAACAGGGAATATTCGTCATCAATATGAAAACAAATATTTTAAATTGTGAAAAAAGAAACAGATGAAAAAAAATAGCACAGTAGCATGTCTCATAATCACATTATTCAAGAGTAACTAGGGATGTAGCGAACTGTTCGCCGGCGAACTAGTTCGCGCGAACTTCGACTGTTCGCGTCCGCCGAATGTTCGCGAACGTCGCGCGACGTTCGCCAATACGAGTTCGCGTTCGATTCGAACAAAAATCGTTCGACCATTCGATTCCTTCGACCGCTAAAATCGAAGGATTTTCGTTCGAATCGAACGATCGAAGCCATTCGATCGAATGAAATCATTCGATCGAATGGCTTCGATCGTTCGATTCGAACGAAAATCCTTCGATCGAACGATTAAAATCCTTCGATCGTTCGAATCGAACGATTTTGCGGATGTTCGAAGTTCGCAAACTGTTCGCGAACTGTTCGCATTTTTGCCGGTGTTCGCGAACGGCGTTCGTGAACACATAAACGGCAGTTCGCTACATCCCTAAGAGTAACCATTGTCCTAACCCAGTAACCCATAGCAACCAATGAGATACTGACATTCATTATTCTAGGTACACTAGACCAATGACTATTAATTGATCCAGTCGTTCAATAGTCATTGGTATAGAGCACCTAGAATAAGGAACACTTAGTAACAATTCCATAGCACATGTTGCCCTTGTTGTCCATAACCCCCAAGTGTCTTATGGCAGTCAAACATAATGGACTTTTCAAATGTGACCTGCATTTCTTAGAGATGTTTTTAATCTGGATATTGCTAATTTCTGCTTTAGTAAAGCAAGTTTCAAAAGCAACTTAGTTTTATTACAATTTGTTTCTCCAAGTTGCAGCTGAGGACACTAAAAAGTCTATTTTAAGCAGAGTTCCACGCTCTCTGATTATGAAGAATGTTAACCTCATAAAATATGACTGCAATATTTATAGTACTGACATTTTTTATTTAGTTATTACATTATCTGTTTTTTAATCTTAAAGAAGACATAACCTTTTTTGTAGGACGTCTCCACAAATGTATACTGCATAAATTAAGAGTAGAACTCATTCGAAATAAATGTGTCCTATAACGTATACTATAACTGAATGCACTGATGCTGTGCGCATATCCACCATATACAGATAGGCAAATTATAAACTCATTGTATAGTCACATGGAAATGGAGGCAGATGCAAGCCCTGCTAATGGCAAATGCAGGGCTAAATTAAAACAAAATATTTTGGAGCTTACCATTTTTATATATCCTTCGGAATCAAGAAGAAGATTCTCAGGCTTAAGGTCTCTGTAGACAATGCCTCTATTGTGCAAGTAATCAAAAGCCTCAAGAACACAGCCAGTGCAGAATCGTGCTGTTCCTTCCTCAAATGGACCACTTGGGTATATAAGGACATTCAAGAATACATTAACATTGTTAATAATAATCTCATTCCACAAATGAATGCATCCTCTGAAACAAGGATTGTGTTTTTTCAACATAGTCTCTAACGCAGATAATTCTAGTTTCCTCAGTAGTGTTTTACCACAAAAGGCACAATGTTCTCAATTTATGCTTTTATGCTTTTATGAGTCGGACTGGGCCGATGGGATACCAGGAAAAAACCTGGTGGGCCATGGCGACCCAAACATACTCACCATCCTGGGAGATGCACCATTACTTTAACCCTGGCACTGATCGCGGCTGCAACAAGCCCCTGAGGTGGACCCCCGGCCTGACGCTGCTATACATTTAGGTCTGAGCAACAGAGATGAATTATAACATCGGTGGCACTTTTGGCAGACACAGGACTATACAACTCTTTGGTTTATCAAGGAAAATTTAAGTTTGGATCCAAAATCCGATAAATACAGCATAGCCTGATGTGATGAAGCAAATCAAAGTGAAATGGTCATTTTTCATTGCAAACAAAAGTCTCAGAAGTGGGCTTTTTTGGGTAAAGGTCCCTGTTGCAGAAAATAATGTTTGACCGAACCATATCTCATGTTGTTCACTCTATGGGGTATATTTATCAAAGAGTGAAGTTAGAAGTTATGCTACAAACCATGCAAAAGTGAATTTCATAAGAAAGAAATGCACCAGTGGTATAAAAAATGGTTGCAGGGGCCTGGCATGCATAATATCCTCTATCCCCCACTAAACCCTTCCACTTGCGTCCCCCACTCCCCACCTGCTTGTGCCTTGGTAGATGGGGGGTTCAAATAACTATAGAAGAAGCAGACCCCATGGTCTATAGCTGCAACAGTTGGTATTATTATATTTTATTCAGCTGAGTGGTTGACAGCAAGCAAAATCTGTCATAATGAAGGCTGATAGCTTTTATTATGAAACAACATCAAATTCTAGATGAAAATGTTGTTTAAAGCCTTGGTTTAATATAAAATGACTGGCAGCACAGACAAACTATATTTTACAGAGATGAAATTCCATTGAAAATTCAACTCTGGCATTTCTTTAGGGATTAACTTCCTTGTAGTTGAAATCGATTTAAGCCCTCGAGAGCAGCCCTGTAAAATTGTTCACTTTTTGTAAGGAAAAAACATCAGATTTGTGTTTCATGGGTTCTTTTGCAAAGATGAAAAAGCCTAGTGAACATGGCACAGAATGAAAGCATCAAGGGTTTTTGCCCTATTTAAAAAAAAAAAAAATAAGAGTTTGTTTAAAGTTATTGCTGCACAGATCATGATATAAACTGTTAGGATAGTGAGAGCTTTATCTCACAGTATATTTTTTATTAAACAATTTATATATTCTGTGCTTTAAATTTCACAAATGGATGTTTGTACCTTTATTCCTCCCATCCACTCAGAACTGCCTTTGTCTTACAAATTAAAAAATAAGGTGTTAATACTGCATGAGAGTATGTTAGGACTACTTGGGGGTTATATTCTCAATAAGCAGTCCACCATTTGGTCAGGCCCATCTTAGCTCAGGCCAAGAGGTACTAGTGTTCAAGGCCTCTTGATCACTCTAGCTGCCTTATTCGCTCGTCACAACAGCCCACCCTTTCACTCATTACCCCAGTCTACTTCACTTGCCACCCCTGTCCCCCTACTCAATCACCCATGGGTTGGCCCCATTTGCCATTTCAGGAATAGAGGAAAGACAGGAATTGCACCCAGCTGCCCCTTCTGCCTGCACACCTTGTTCTGCTCAAGAATCCCAATGTATTCAGGCAGGAAAATGTATTTACTACAATGCCACTCAAGGTAGTAGTAGTCAGCTGGCTTTAGTCCACAGGGATTTCCTGATGACACAAATGTGCATTGCCCAACTGGTGATTAATTCAAAAAGCCCCACCTTTAAAGGTTACCTTGCCACTTTGTTTGTCTCCTTTCTTCTGTATGATCTATGTATGTATCTTGTATGATCTAGTACCTACTTGCCAGCAAAATATCTGTTTAGGCGTGGATTTGCAAAATTTCACCGAAAAAATGAGAGAAGAAAAAATGGCTATTAACTCCAATGCATTTTGGGTGTCAGAAAAAATACCCATAGACACCAATGCATTTTATCCAAAAAAGACCTTCAGTGCATTTAATGAATTGTTTTAAGTAAAACTATGCTTTATGCAATGATTTTTTTATATTAACCTACACTATTTGAAGGAATAGTTTTCAAGTACCAGCCTGTTTATGTCTTCACTAAATCCTTAAGGGGAAGGGCACATGGCGTTGGCTTCACTGATCCCAGAATGCATTTTTCTGCGGAAAATACCTATGTAACAGGGGGAGATGGTCTGAGGTCTGAGATGCCGAATTTTCAGATTCAGACTTTTTTATCCACTGGGTTTAATACATTTCAGAAAAATTTGTGTTTTTTTTTTTAAAAAAACGATTTTATATAAAAAAAAATCATGACTTTTTTGTGATTTTTGCATTCAGAGTTTAGTAAATAACCCTCTAGGTGTCTAAATTATGCCCAGGGGACCAAAAGACCTAAAGGTTAGCAAAACCTTTACCCTCCTACAACTACTTTTGTGTTTTTTGGGTCTATCTCTGTTCCATGTACCTGCGATCAGGTGGAAGTTGTACAAGCACAAGAACAATCTTATTTTCTTTTTTTGAAATTTCTGTTTTTGAAATAATACACCTCTTTAAAGGATGTGCTCTTTTCTGTCATTACGCTCTTCCTATCTTTTATGGAATTGCTTCTTGACAAATAAAAACTGGCTTTATGTGATATGCAAATGAAGACTTGTACTCTAGAAGATCTTCATTAGCATATAAAAGGCAGGTTTGGGCATGTAATCTTCATTTCCTAATTAAGGCCAATGCTTGGGAGTCAAAGTTTTTTTTTTTTTTTGCTAAGTAGAGATTGTCTCCAGCCCATGCAAACCAGAAAACATTGTGTAAACTCCAGCCTGCTTTACTATTCTGGGAGGAAAGAAAACCCCTTAATAACTAAAATTTGATGCAGACTAATAAACTATTTACAAATCTACTATTTATATTATCTCTATAAAATATAAATATGTGAATAAATGATACAATAATTCTATTTTACACTTATCCTTTTTAAACTGTGATATATAACACTATGGGGCCGATTCACGAAGGGTCGAATATCGAGGGTTAATTAACCCTCGATAATCGACTGGGAACTAAAATCGTACGACTTCGAATATCGAAGTCGAACGATTTTGCGTAAATCCTGCGATCGATCGATCGAAGGATTTTAATCCAACGATCGAACGAAAATCCTTCGATCAAAAAATCACAGGCAAGCCTATGGGGACCTTCCCCATAGGCTAACATTGACTTCAGTAGCTTTTAGCTGCCGAAGTAGGGGGTCGAAGTTTTTCTTAAAGGGACAGTACTTCGACTATCGAATGGTCGAATAGTCGAACGATTTTTAATTCTAATCGTTCGAATCGTTTGAATTCGATCGAATTCGATCGAATTTAACCAATTCGATGGTCGAAGTACCCAAAAAATAGTTCGAAATTCGAATTTTTTTTTATTCGAACCCTTCACCCGAAATTCGTGAATCGGCCCCTATATTCCAATAAGAATTCGCATAAATCTGGGAAATTTTACATAAGCTTATTTTTTATACAAACCATTTATTAATCCAAGCTAAACAGGCTTAGGCAACAAGACACAATAATCGGATTCATTAACTCACGTGTCTCGCAAAATGCTCCAGAGCTCCCCTCCTAGACACACCTCCAGAAGCATGTAGACATATTTGGCATCCCTGAATGTCCTGTAGAGCCTGCAAAAGAAAGAGAAATCCTCACATCTGCCACTGACAGTCGCCTGCCAAGACTGAAGATCAGTAATTTGCACTGTACTTTTCAAAATCATTTGTATTATTCTGTTGTATTTTTAGGCAGCCTTGTGTTCTATCCACTGCAGCATCTTTTTGTAGGCTATCTATTGAAAAAACATCTGTTATGTGCAAAAACAAATATTGCTGCTCAAAAGACACTAACCAAACTTGTATTTGGAAGAGTGCACATGAACAGTTTTAATGACATATTACATAAACAAAGAAAGCTGTCACTTATCAAACTAACAGTAAGCTGAAAAAAAATATAACAGCTTTTTATTCATTTTAAATGTGTGCATTCAAACATTTATAGACAGACTCTCACACTGTTCTTGGGGAGTCATATGGTGCACTAAAAAGTCATAGTTTGTACAGTCTTTAAAATTAATCTTTTATTTAATCTTTACAGTAGGACATTTAAAGCTGTTTAGTAGTGAAATTATCCAAAAATGCTGTTTATTTACTTGTATCAAGCTTGTTTGGCTAGGTCTCCCATGCCTGGGGGCAAATTGGGCAGATCCAACATTTGCCTGGAGCCAACTATTAAACCAATTCTTTGGGTCTATGGTAACCCATCCCTCAATGGGATTTTCAAACATGCTTAATAGATATCTGCCCAATTTTTGGGTCAGACAGTGGCAGGTGCTCCATACAATATGTTTCCAACTTTGTCTTGGACTCAGAGGGATGATCGAGATTGGTGTATATTTAAGTGAAAGTTTAACATATCTTTGGTTGCTGGCTGTGCTATGTATATTATACTTACATTTAAGTTTAAACTCTAGAAGTAATGATATATATATATATATATATATATATATATATATATATATATATATATATATATATATATATATATATTCTGGACTGTACTCCAATGCGTCTTAAAATATTTAAAAATGCCTTTTTCAGACAAACAGTATATAAAGAAGAAGAATTTAGACTATTCCGTACAATCTAAAAAATAAATATATGGTTAGATAGGATTCAGATTTGTATGGGATCCATTTTCCAGAAACCAATAATCCAGAAGGTGACAAAATTAGGAGAAGGTCATGTCCCCTAGACTTTTTAATCAATTTGAATTTTTTAAAAATTATTTCATTTTTCTCTGTAATTATTATAAAGTACCTTGTACTTGAGCCTAACTAAGATATAATTAATCCTTATTGGAAGCAAAACCAGCCTTTTAGGTTTAACAAATTTTTAATTTATTTTTTAGTACACTTAGGGGCCGATTTATCAAGGGTCGAATTTCGAAGTGGAAAATACTTTGAAATTCGACTATCGAATAGAATCCTCCGACATTCGAATTCGAAGGATTTTATTCATCGTACGATCGTATTTCTAACATAGCACTTCGGCAGGTTTAAGTTGCAGAAGTATTGAAGTCAAAGTTTTTTTTAAAGAGACAGTACTTTGATCATCGAATAGTCGAACGATTTTTACTTCGAATCAAAGTCGAAGTAAATTCGAATTCGTAATATCCTATTCGATGGTCGAAGTATTCAAAAAATTACTTCGAAATTCAAATTTTATTACTTCGAAAATTGCCTTGAATTCACTTCAACCCTTGATAAATCTGCCCCTTAAGGTATTAAGATCCAAATTATGGAGAGATCTGTTATCCAGAAAACCCCCAGATCCCAAGCATTCTGGATAATAACATGTACCATACCTGTACATGCGCAGAGCAATGGTGGGGAGGGCAGGGGAGATTGCGAGAGGGAAGGGGAGAGAGAGCGGAAAAAACGGAGGGGAGAGCTCTGGAAGGGAAGGGAGGGGAAAGTGCTGAAGGGGAGAGGGATGGGAAAAGGCAGAAGTGGAGAGCGCTGGAGGGGAATGGAGAGGGAGGGAAAAGCAGCGAACATGGAAGAGGGGTAGGCAGAAGACCAGCGCCCCCCTTTCGTTTCGCCCTAGGCAGGTGCCTCTTCTGCCTTACCCTAGTTCCAGCCCTGTGTATAAGTAATTGTTTTATGCAATCTCAGAAATAAATGTAAAGGGAGAGAGGAATCAGATTGTTATAGATTTTATTATTATTTATATATTAGGCTCTGCAGATGGAAAACAGACATTATTCTCTTGCACTATGAGATTCATTAAACAATCTGTTAACCTCTGGCTATGTTTCATTAAGCTCTTCTGGTAAATATTATATTAAAAAACAAGGCTTCCAGGCATTTTCATTGTACAATTCTTGAAGTACAAGGATTTTATCCAGTTTCCCACTGTTTAGTGAATCTCCACTTAGCATAACATATCCTGCAATCAGTTATATCTACTTCTCTGCTCAGAAAAGATAAATATTACATTTTTTTAAATTATCTACACTTGTAGATCGACAGTATCATCATAGATTGCAATGCAATCTCACTGTCCACTTCTATCACTGTCACCAAGCATCCATCAAAATAATGTCTTAGCTATGCATGCATCAGTATTTCAGGTGTTTTTTTTATAAAATGTGTGTCAGTACTGGGGCTTATTTATCAACCCTGGGCACATTTGCCTATGGGCAGTTACCTATAGCAACCAATCAGTGATTAACTTTTTGAAGCCAACTGCAAGTAGAACAATGAAAGCAGCAATCTGTTTGGTCATCATGGGATACAAATTTGCCCAGTGTTGATAAATGACAATCACGTGTGTCTTCTGGGTTGCACTGTTGACAGACTAACACAAACTAACTGGTGTATTAGTACTAGCATGATCAAAAGATAACAATCCTTATTCATCTTATAATGCAGTTGTATTTATTGTTTAATGACTTTATAATACTTTGAGTGCAAATTACACTTGTGTTGGACTTGTTTGCTAGAACATTGGTTGGTGCCATCCCATGGGCAGCGTTTCTGCAAGTGAAACTGAAGTCTAGGGCCAAATGATTGCAGATCTCAGCCTGTGTTTCTCTGTAGGTTGGAAATCCGCTCGCCTGCTGCCCTTCTGCTCCTGTCTGCCAGCACCCGGAAGCATTGTCTCTGCTCGGGTGCAGGCAGCGGATTTCAAAAAGCAGCCCTGTCTACAGAAAAAAGAAGGGGAATGACTGTGCAATGGATTATCCACCTGCAGATAATCCACATCATCTGGCCCTAGCCTAAATAAAACTGCAAGTTGCTGCTGAATCTACTCTGAGGTCCGATATATAAACTTATACCAACTTGTATTTGATTTGTTGCATGAAAAGAACTTTTATTAATAGTTTTTGAATGTGGAGAAAAAAATGGCAGAGGCCAGTGTGGACCTGGTGTCCCTGTCTATTATCTATAAAAAAGGTGCTGCCACTACTACCATTTGAGTGATTCATCCAAAAATATATATACTGTGTAATTTGTGTTTGTGTGCTCTAGTTGTATAAACCCTTAATAAAATACATTTTTCATCTCTTTGCAATAGGATATTAAACACCTGTATACAATAAAGCTAAATTTAATGGCTAGATTTTTTTTCAATTCAAGGTATCTTTCCAGCATTAAAGGACAAGGAAAGGCTAATACGCTGGGTGCCAATATGTTAGATTATCAACATTTACTGTATATACCCATTCATACACGTTGCCTTCATCAATTACATTTATATATATTTTTGGAGAATTAAATGTTTGAACTATGCTGCTATTTTACTGCCAATTAGAGTTTTATTACAAAAACAATTCATTCAAACCATTTGCCATAATTAGATTTAATTAGATTAAAAACCAAATGGGATACAGCCATTATGCAATTATTCGCTTTCTATTATAATGGCAGTTAAAATTTTACACATGTTTTGATTGTATTCTGTCACGTTAAGGGGTTACATTTTCTGTATTCATCTGGATTATTAAAGTCACTCTCATTAAATGAGCAACAGCCATTGCTGTACATGTTAATTAGCCTTTTTAATTAAAATAAGAGGGCTCATTTACAACCACAGCCAAATTGTGGTTTTGCAAAACTTGCCACAATGAATGCATTTGATTGACATGGTAATTATGAGGAAAAAATGCTGCATTGTGGGCAAAAAACTTGGCAAATTGCATTATAAATTCAACCTTGCCAACTTTGTATAAATCTCTAATGTATAAAAGAGTAGTTAAGTAAAGAATAAAAAGGAGTGGATAGGAAAGCAGAAAGAGTGGGGGTGACAAAGGGGAAAGGGAAGAGAGACTTAAAGGTAAGACAATGGGTCTAAGATATTTAATTTTGAATCTTTAAATAGAAACCGAGGAGTTCATATAGCAGCAGATGTATCAAATTGTTCAGTTGCACAGGTGGATAATATTTTAAATTAATATTCCAGATTAAAGTGCTTTAAAGTAGTTTATTTTAATATCCCCGATTAAGTGCCTTTTCAATTAACATCATTCTTTTAGAAGATGTACCTGATGATGAAGGGGCAGTTGATTTGCTGTAAAATGTTCTTCTCCCAATATACGTGTTCTTGCTGATGTGTATCTACAATATGCTTCTTTTTAATGCACTTCAGTGCAAAAGTCATGTCTTCATCTTTGAGTTTTACCTGAATGAAAAAATATGCATTTTTTAGCACATCAGATTTTATTTTTGTGTGTATGACAGAAAAAACAAATGTGATTCTACTAAGTCAAAAGGATAAAATGTGCCTAATATGTTCAGAATGGGCATTTCAATAACACTTTCACTTTCAGCAACATAAAATCTAGGTTTCTGGCAAAAAGTTCCAGCACTGTGGATTGTTTAGGGCTCATTTACTGGTGCTAAATTGCACAAATGCAGTGCCAGTGGTAACCAATAATTGCTGATTAGGGATGGGCGAATAAATTCGCCATGGTTAAATTCGCGGCGAATTTCTGCGTTTCGCCGCGGGCGAATTTTTCGCGAAATTGCGGCAAAAATTCGCCTCGCGACTCGTTTCGCCGCGCGTCGAAATTTTCGTCGCGCGACGAGCCACGACGCCGCTAATGCGCGTCAAAACAAAAAGACGCGCGACGAACTAAACATCACCCACAGCAGCCAATAAGATGTGAGCCATCCCTGAGCCAACCCACTGGCTATATAAGGAGCTGCAGAGGCGGCCATTACTCGTGGCGTTTCTGGTAGAGGTAGAGAGAGCAGGATAGTGAGAGATTTGTGTGTGATTTAGCTAGTGGAGTTTGTGTAGAGAGCTTTTTTTTTTTCTGAGTCAGTGCAAGTGGAGGTTGTGGATTTCAGTTTACTGTTTTCCCTCTTCTGCTTGCCTGCTCACCACCCAATAGCCCTTTTTAGGGCTAACTGTCTTTGTCTTTGTCTGTGCTGGTGTGTGTACTCCTTGTGGGTGCACACTTCTGCTGAGGGGATTTAGTTGAGGGTTTTATTTTTTTCTCCTTTCCTTCCCCGAAATATCCAAACCCCCCCCCTTATATATATATATTTTTTTTTAAGTTTAGTTGCCCAATATGACGGGCCGTGGGAGAGGGGGGATGGGTGGTGGTGGTGGGAAGAAGGGTGGGTTAGGGATGGGTGGTGGTGGTGGTGGGAAGAAGGGTGGGATAGGGACGACCAGGGGCTCAGTGTAGGCACTCAGACAGAGCATGCCTACTACGACCAGACTGAGCTCCTGGTCACCCTAGTTCATCAAGTAAATGCCATGCGGCAAGAGCTGGGAGAGGTTAGGGACATTGTTGACAACCTCCAGAGGGTTGTTGCTCCTCCTCCTCCTCCTCCACTTTAATTTATTTATTATTTGTTACAGCACCAGTTGTGCTATATGTTGTGAATTAAAAAAATTTTTTATATCTCTATATTTTGAGTTCATTTTTCATTTGACTAAACTAATACTCACATGGTACTTGGAATTGTTTGGATTCTAATAACACAACGATGACTATTCTTAATCGGAGTCATTAAAATTACATTACATAGTATTTCAGAATCATTACAATTACATGATGTAAATATAAGGTTCATTCACATAAACATATGGTTTATTCATTTTTATCTGAGATACAAAGCATCCAGATACTATCTGTTCAGATTTATTAGTTGTACTTGTGTTAGTAATCTACTATTAGATATTTGAAGTACAGATGGTACTTTTTGGTTAAACAGAGATATAGAGTAGTAGTAGATACCATTACCAGTTGACCAGAGGTAATGTGAAAAAATCCACAAACGTTAAAAGTTTAAGAAACTTGCAAAATGGGAGCCATTTTTTCAAGATAGGAGTCCTCTAACAATGCAGGGCATGTGTGTAGCAGTATACTAAGTGAAACACGCATGTGTATTGGTCTTCCCATGGAGTCCAATCCAATTCAGCACATTCAGACACAAAGCAAAAGATACCATGTTCATTTATCATCACAGACTACAAAGCTTGAAACTAAGGGGAAAATTTTTATTTGTAGGCCCAAAGATGAAAAAAGGTTATACAAACAAAACACCCATAGAAGATGGGCTTCATCAAATTGCACTGCGTGTCAAAAATAACGTCGCGCGTTATAACACATACTTGCGTCCGCGACAAAATATTTTGACGCGCGACAAAATCGGGCCGCGCGACTCGTTTCGCGAATTTTTCGCCGTTTCGCGAATTTCGCTGGAAATTCGCGAATTATTCGGCGAAGCGAAACGCGACAGATTCGCCCATCACTATTGCTGATATGTTGCTATTGGCACCTGTGTTTCTAAATTAGCCCCTGTGTCTTCAGGTTCAATTCATTTAAAGGTAAAAAAGTATTGCTAGCCAATACATGCCTCTGGAGTGGTAGCAACCACAAGCAGTTGGGGAAAGTATTTATGTTCAGGTATAGGATTAGTTTTTTCCAGAAACCCATTATTCAAAATGCTCAGAATTATGGGAAGACCATTTCCCATAAAAAAAATAATTATTAAATAATTAAAAAAAATTCTCTGTAGTAATAAAACAGTACCTGTTATTGATCCTAAGTAAGAAACAATTAATTAATCCATATTGGAGTTCAAACCATCTTATTGGGTTTAATTAATGTTTAGTAGCCTTAAGGAATGGTGATCCCAATTACAGAAATATCTCTTATTTAGAAGACCCCCAGGTCCAGAGGATTCTGGATAACAGGTCCCATACCTGTACTTATGAGTAGAACTGCCGTATATTTTGGATGTTCGTTAAACAGAGGAATATGTATGTATTTGTGGTTCATATACATCAAATAGCAATTAATTTAATATTTATTGGCGAAATGTCCTTAAATTATTCCGTTTACAATGTTCAACCCAAAAAAAGGAAATTTTCAGGACGTGAAACCTGAATGCACTAAAACCTACTGGGTAGATTTATTTTTAACCCAAAGCATTTTCCAGCATTAAAGGACAAGGAATGATTAGTAAATGGTAGGGATGCACCGAATCCAGGATTCGGTTTGGGATTCGGCCAGGATTCAACCTTTTTCAGCAGGATTTGGCTGAATCCTTCTGTCCGGCTGAACCGAATCTGAATCCTAGTTTGCATATGCAAATTAGGGACAGGAAGGGAAATCGTGTGACTTTTTGTCACAAAACAAGGAAGTAAAAAAATTTTCCCCTTCCCATCCATAGTTTGCATATGCAAATTGGGATTCGAGTTCGGTATTTGGCCGAATCTCTCACACAGGATTCGGGGGTTCAGCCGAATCCAAAATAGTGGATTCGGTGCATCCCTAGTAAATGGTAAGTGGGGCTTTTTTTGTGGTTTCTTCAGACTTGTAGAATTGCACATGCACACAAGTAATATTTTGCTATTTTACAATTCTATGCATTTGCCAGTTTAGAAAAACATGGCTGCACTAAAAAAAAGTGATCAGTTTAATACATTGCAATGGAGGGGGGCAGGCAAAGACAATATGTTAGGCACTTTTTAAATGAAAAGTGAGTTTATCTGTACTAACCCATTTGCAAAATGCATGTTGTATTTCTTTTTATAATGGCAAAAGTATTGGGTTCTCATAGAGTTTGTTTATTTGTAATGCTTATATTTATTGGGGATTTTCAGCATACTAGTATATGATTGGTTAAATAAGTGTCTTGAATTAATTAAGTGCCTTGATTGTGTTAACAAAGGTTTTAATTGCATTGAAAGAGATGTAAAGTCATTAGAGAGCTCTTTTACAAAGTGCAATTTTTTGGACACAATTCACCATCTTTTTTTTCCAATAATGCAGTTTCCCTCAACAATTGTTTCTGATGCATTAAAACACATGCAATTGCACTTGACAAATTGATGGAACAAAATTACTGGAGTGTGCCTTGAATCATTTCCGACAGTCTGCGCTAATATGGTGATTGCACGTCATTCGATAATCAGAACAGACAAGATGGAAATTGTGATTGACGCAAGTACGTGGAGCTTGTTTATTTCTTTAAATGAATGGCATCAATACATGCAATGATTGCACCCATTTTTGTATTACCAAATTTGTGACTGTCTTCATAAAGTATCCATTAGGCAAATTTGCACCAGAGCATTCACCCATGACAACCAGTCAAATGTTTGCTTTCAGTGATCTATCTGCAGCTTACTGAAAACATTAATCACCAATTGGTTACTATTGGTTAGTACCTAGGTGCAAATTTACCCACTGATGATTACTGAGCCCCTAAAATGTACAATCATTGTATATAAATATACAATATATAATGATTGTGCTTCTTACTATACCCACATTAAAATCATCTTATTAATTCAGAAGTGCCACTTTAACTTATGACTAGGGATGTAGCGAACAGTTCGCCGGCGAACTAGTTCGCGCGAACTTCGACTGTTCGCGTCCGCCGAATGTTCGCGAACGTCGCGCGACGTTCGCCAATACGAGTTCGCGTTCGATTCGAACAAAAATCGTTCGACCATTCGACCATTCGATTCCTTCGACCGCTAAAATCGAAGGATTTTCGTTCGAATCGAACGATCAAAGCCATTGGATCGAATGAAATCATTCGATCGAATGGCTTTGATCGTTCGAGTCGAACGAAAATCCTTCGATCGAACGATTAAAATCCTTCGATCGTTCGAATCGAACGATTTTCGGATGTTCGAAGTTCGCGAACTGTTCGCGAACTGTCCGCATTTTTTGCCGGTGTTCGCGAACGGCGTTCGCGAACACATCGGCGGCGGTTCGCTACATCCCTACTTATGACTATATATTTCCATAAACAATGAATTTCAAGCCCAGGCCTACTATCTATATGCTACTATGATGTTTGCTTATGAATCAGTCTCAATAGCAACCTTAAAACAGGGCAGTTTCTGGATGATAGTCTGTATATGTTTGCTTCTTTGAGGATGTATTATACTTTGTGTGTGTGCAATGTTAGGGTTTGTATACATCCTATAATTTCTTTTTTGTCCCTATATGCTCTCAAGCAGGCAGTAGTTTCAGTGTTTATATCAAACACAGCCTGCATCAATTTGTTCTCAGCCACTGACCATTTTATGTAGAGACTGTATTTGAAGATGCTGACTCGTGAACAGGGGAAAGTAACATTGAACTACAATAACTTCTGAAAACCATATACTTAACTTTATCCGATGTGCGGTAAGCTCAGGCCACTATAGTCCATACAAAAAGAGTACTTGGCACTTGGAATACTTTGTGGGATAACACTCTACAGAATTTATTGATAACCAGAGAATGAAGGCACAATCTTTCAGAGGGTAATCATCTTAATCAAGAGCAGCAATTTTCACCCTAAAAGAAGAGGGTTACCTCAAACGCAATTTGTGTGCCAATTCCTCTTTTTGTACCCGTGAACAGAAGCTGAGACAATAAGGGACAGTGTAATCTCACCAGCTCAACACGTCCAAATCCTCCTGTTCCAAGAGTAGTGATGACATCCAAATATCGAAAGGGAGATGTGCTGGAGAATTTAGAAACTATTTCTCTCAGTTGGTTGACCTCTGAATTATCTCGGGACATTGAATGATGAAGGCTTTTTCGCCTGAAGTTCAAAAATACACAGAATCAAATATTTAGTATGATGATATTCCTCACTTGTAACGTGGAACTCTTCTGTGATCCTCTGAAATTATGTATCAAAATTTGAACAAATATAACATTCATAAATGACAATATGTTTGTTTTTCACAAGAATTTTAACAATAATTAATACTAATCCCCTTTATTTTGTTTCAGGACACACAGTGCTTATAGCACATAGCTATGCACAATAGCATGCCTGGAACTCTGAAAACTTTGGCTTGAGTCCAAAATAGAAAAACAAATAGAACGCTTTTAGACAAAAATGACCTGTCAAATGTTGCTTGCAACCATGGGACTTATGCCATAATGCTATTTACAGCTCCAAAATGGTTAAGAATGGAAGCATGTATAGTCCTGGTGCATAATGATGTGTCTGAGCCTCTTCCTGTAGTTATTAATAGGTGTGAGAATATTTAAAGCGTAGCCACTGTGCATATATTCAGTCTAATACCCAGTAGTATTCTTGTTCCTGTCAAAGTTATTAACTGTATTCTGCATCCGTCTAGATAACATTGGATCATCCTTTATGATACCACAGTTATGTAGTAACACTGACAAAGTTGTCATAATCATAAATTCCAATTAGCGTTCTGCATTTTTTTTTTAAATCAATCATCCCATTGATGCATATGACACACCAGAGATCTCAATAATATAGAAGCCCTTCACACACTTGTCACTCTCAAGGAGGAGGACTGGGGGCCCACAGTTAAACAATATATCCATAGGTTCGCACACTCAAAAATACAAAAATTCAAAAGCAAGAATGGCATATAAAAAAGTGTTTTTACTGTTATGCAAAATAAACCTCAAGAACAATTCAGTGTTGAATTAACAAATGCTGTATACATACATCATATATTCAAATACATATATACCATTATATTATGTGTAATATAATACTGGCCCAAAGCATTTCCAGTAATGGGCAGTATGTTCTGATAGAAACAGGTAGAGCACCATGTGCTCAGGGTCTTTCCTGGGACCTCACCTCACTAAGAGGTTGATACAGACCCAGGGTTTCCAGTTTTGGTTCAACACTGGATTAGGCTTAGCTTGTGGTATGAGCTCTATGAGTGAAAATGAGGCCTAGGAAATGTAGTGAGCAGCCCTAGTTCCATAGAGGAGAAACAGAGGGGTTAGGACCCTGTGGTGTTGGAAACCACTAGCACAGGGACTTCTAGTGGACGCAGGGCCGGGCCAAGGTATTTTGGCACCCTAGGCAAGGGCTTCAATCAGTGCCCCCCCACCCAGTCCTGCATTATTGTTACCCCCAACCAGTACCTATGCCAGCGGCAGCCACAAAAATCCATCATATTGCCCCTAATTTGTACCTGTGCCAGCAGGATCCAAAAATTCATCATATTGCCCCAAACATCTGTGTACCTGTGCCAGCAGCCACCATATTGCCCCATGTACCTGTGCAAATCCCTCATATTGCTCCCAATCTGTACCTGTGCCAGCAGCAGCCAAAAATCCATCACATTGCCCCCAAATATGTATCTGTGCTAGTAGCAGCACAAAATCCATCATATTGCCCCTAATTATCTGTTTTCCTGTGCAAGCAGCAGCTAAGATATTGCCCACAAATATAGGGAGGTGGGGAGTGCTTATGCCTGCAGTAAGAATCATGGGCATGAGGGGGTTGAAACAGGCAGTTTATAAAATTAAAGGCCAAGCAAAGCAGGGTTTAAAAAATTAAAAAGTGTGCCCCCCATGATTGCGCCCTAGGCTGGTGCCTACCCCTAGTTCCGACCCTGAGTGGACGAGTTGAAGACCAGATAGGGTGCAAAGATACAAGACTCCACATTGAAGAGGATATTAAGTCATTCCCAGGGAGGAATTTTCACACATGAATGTGGTAATCTATGCCATTTGCTTATTTTATCTCTGTGAGAGAATGTCAAAATTTTTATTGAAATTTAACTCAGGGAGGCATCTACCAATTGCATCAATTCAGTTGTTTTTTGTTTATAAACACATTAATTGCTGCAAGAAAAGCTCTGTGGTCTGAATCCCAGAATGTTGTGGTTTTTCTGTCCTGTAAATCTCTGCATAAAATATGGAATGAATCCCATTTGAAGACAATTAAGTGGATTGACATTTCTTTCTTAAAACATTAAGTAGCAAAATACTGACTAACAGCACCATCAAGTCAAGATTAAGGAGCCTTTATTACTTCATCACTACTTAGATCACAGACAAACAGCAATGTTTTAGGCCACAAAGTCACTCACAATTGCTGACATTACAACTGTCTGTTAAAAAATGGATTGAAGACTGGCTAAGTAATCTTTCACCTCTACTAAAATTGGCATGCCTACTAAAAACATGACAAACCTACTGCTTGCAGACAAATCGAATAGCTAATTTGCAGCCATATTGGTGCATCTTGAGCAAACTGCAATGGACAGTCGTCGTCCCCCCGATTACACTGGAATTCGAAGGTAATTAGCTATTTTCTGACAAATATACATTTTCCTTACCTTCTGAAATTAATGAGAATCCTTCAGTTTTCTTCATAACAATTTCACCTAGGTAGCCACTTGCCAGTACAGGAAAAAGTACTTGCCAGTAAGAAAAAATACTCTTACTGATGCATTAGAATTAAAAAGGAACTTGCAATTTTTAAATATTAATTTTTAACGTTCTTCATACCAACACATTTAATTATATTCCATTCATACATTTCAACGGAAAAAAAGTCATTTGGAGGCAATTAAAAATGCACTTGTCCATTTTCAAATAGTATCTAATGAACAGACTTGAAATACGTTTTTATCTAATTCAAACAATTAATTATTATGCATTTCAAATTTTAATAGTAATTGGCAGACCTCTCTCGACCAAAAAGAAATGGCCATTTAATTTGCAATTTTTTCTAAATATCTGCAATAATTTGCGTACATTTGAATTACAGGGACAATGTGATATATTTTAACCTTTCCACCAAGTTATAGATTTTCTGATATTGATTAAGATTGCTAAAAGGGCAATAATGTCAAGAAGGCAAAAGCTATGAATTTAAAATTTATTTTCTGTTTTATGTAAAAGTTTTTCTTTACTTGGAATGTATGAGGTCGAGCTTATCTGTGTAAAGCTCTAAAACACTGCTGCCTTTGCAAATGACTTACAATAAAAAAGCAAATCAGAATAATACAGTAATAATTTTACCTGGCATTCCTTCTATCGTGGTCATTAAGTGCAAGCTGGTAGACATACTGCTGAAGGTAAGTCTGTAGCTCTTGGTAAGTTCCAACCATCTGATTGAAGGTACTAAGCAAGAAATAAAAAAGAAAATCAATCTGAAAACACTGAGGTGCATATCACATAGACATAATCATCTCTATTGCAAATGGCAGATAGGGGTTCATCATCTAGCTAATTGTAAGTATTTTCCTATCATTTCTAAGTGCTTCTGAAATTAAAAATCAAGAGCCTAGGGTTTAGGCTCAATAACTTTATACTGGAGGGCCAAGAGTATCTGGATACCTGCCTGTTCATATCAAATTAGTTTGGGAAAATGGTTTTGAAGTTGGTCCTCCAACAGCTGCACTAACAACCTCATCCATGTAGATGGCTGATAGGTGCTTGCATCCAGTCACAAGAGGATTCTTATCTCAGCAAATCTATTCTGTAGGTTTCTACTATTTCCATTGGGAACTACAGTTAAAGTACAGCTAACAATTAAAAAACAACTGTGCCAAAAATGGAGGTACAGAAGCACATGCCTTTCTTATTTATTGTTCCTAGTGACCATTGAAATATTGGCTTTTCGTATCAATCTATTTAATTTTTAAACCTGTTGAAGATGACAGAGGTGTATACGCTTTTCAGTTATTTATTGCATGCAGTTATAGTTATTATTATGAAGGAACTGTTTTGCCAAAGAAACAAATGTTTCTGCTTTAGGCATAAAATGTGAGCAAAGAGGAACTACAGACTACAGTTTTCTGTCGATTTTTCTTAACAAAGGAACCAAGAAAGGAACTGGTAAGAGTAAACGCAGAGCCTACATGCCCTGTGGTAATTTTACTTCCAACTGATACAAAGTGCTTCTACAGATTCCTATAGTAAACAAAAAAATAAAAAAAATGAACCCAGAAGCATAGGATGGTTTCACTTAGTCAGTCATACAGAATTCTCTTAACCTATCTCTGCAGAAAGTATATTCCCTAGTGGTGCTTTTAGCCTAATATAATATGAGACGTTTTAAAAATATAATACTGAAGATAAGGAAAACCTTTATACAGTGAATGGAAAAACTGGCTAGCACAGAAGTTATATATAGAATTTTGGTATGAGATTCTGTGCCACTGTGTCACTTTTTTCACATAATTGAGTTTTAAACAGCTAGTGAGAAGCTAAGCATAGGGGTTGTGGAAAATTAATAATAAATCATAAATCCTGATGCTAAAGGGCTGATGCTAATTGTGCAGGTTTTCTGGGCTGCCATCTACCAATAATCTGAATTTTTTACAGATCAGTCTGATCAGAAATGTCAGTTTATGTTCTCATATTATCTATTAATAACCAAATGTGGATGTTTTCCTGCATGCACTGTTATATTGTGGTTTTTGGTTACAGAGAACAAATGTGATAGTCTGCATGGTATCATTCATGTTAAATGAATGTCAAATGTTTGATCCAGGGGACGTTAACGATCGACATTGGGGTCAGTAAGGGATTTTTTCCCTCTTGAGGAATAATTGGCACTAGCTTCAGGCTGTTTTTTTTGCCTTTCTCTGGATCAAAACAGAGCACATATTATATTTTAAGTTTTATTTGTCGCAGCAGCGGTAGGACCTTGCCAGGGTACTGCATAGGAAATTCAAGGAGAGGGAGAAAGGAGGTTCTCTCCTGAGACAGCACAGTGGGTTGATTGATACATATGCTACTACTGCTTGTGCTTGGTGAAAGCCTGCTCGGATTTCCTATCATCCAGACACTGCAGATTCAGGGCCGCCAGCGGGGCTGCTGAACTTCTCTCATGGTGGGGGATGCAGCTCCTGTTGGTAGCAGTTTTGGGGGCCATGCCTTTCTGTAGGTAGAAGCAGCCTAATACTTAGTGGTGGATATAATGACATAGTGCTGATCTCACATATTCACTGAGGAAAGGCAGAGCATAGTAGCAATCTTTTATGGAATTCTGGATTTGAATATTGCTTTGGGGTGAGGCTGGCAAAGTCCTATTTATTTGATAAAATGTGAATAAATGCGGTGGCTCCTGGTGTTTCATTAAGATTTAACAAATATGTGGACACTGAGAGAAAGCACTCAAGGCAGATTTACTGCTAAGTGGTTTATTCACGCACTTAGCAGTAAATCTGCCTTGAGTGCTTTCTCTCAGTGTCCACATATTTGTTTGGTGACTGCCATACACCTTGGAGCGGGGGTGTCCTACTGAGATAGAGAGCCAGGAGAGTATCTTAGCACCCAGTCAACCTTTGCCCTGTTTCATTAAGATTTGTCACAATGGGGGTTTAGTGGGATTACTGATAGCGAAGGGTCAGTTAAGGAGTCCCCTTGTCATGGCCTTGTAAATAGGATGTTTACAAACCCCATGATGGTAACATATCCCATGATGCCACATTGTGCAGTTTGTTTCAACAGTTGTCTTGATAGAGATAAAGATAAAGTCCAGCAACCACAATATGTAATTTAAACATTACATTGTGTTGTTTACTCAGCATTGCTCACGTTTAGCAAAAGTAATTCGAGATTATTGTACCTTTAACAAGTTAGAAGTACAAATGAAGCAATTATACTAGACTTGCTTTTATTACCTCTCCATTTCTAATATAAACTGTAAGCCCCATAACAAATAAAATCGAATTATGAGACATTATGAGTCATTGCTTGGGGTGTTACGAGCTATATTTAAAAATTCTCAATAAGATTTGGTAATGGAGTAAGAAAATATTCTAGGTAGAAAGAACTTTTTCATGTAGCTGTTAATTGTTCATTTTTTATTATACAAAAATTATTATATTATTCTAATTGTTAGATGTCAAGGGCGTAAGAACATATTCTAGGTATGAAGTATTGTTTCATACAGATGGCTCATTTTTCAACTTTTATTATACGAATAATTGGCCTGAGTCTCCAAATAAGACATTCCAACAGATGTCCTAGTTTTAATGAACAAGTCAAACCAGCAAAAGTCCAGAATTATAAAAATAGGTTGATAAGATATAAAGGCGATTTTTAATTACTAACAGCAAAACATAGGAAGGTTTTACAAGGAAGTCATGTTAATAGAGTGTTGTGAAATGTTACTACTGAAGTATACACTAATATAGATAAGGATCAGTAGGTTTTGCACTGCCAAAAGGTGCCCATTGTAACACTTATGAAAGATTCCAAACAATAACTCAATGCATTTTAGAAAAATATTTGAAAAATAAATAAATATTTGAATAATGAAGATCCGAAATATGTTTTTTTCTGTATGAAGCTGAAGCTTTCTGGTTTTGAATACAATTGTTTTAATGATCTGTGTCCAATGTATCGAGGGTCTAATGGATTAAAAAATTAGGGATGCACCGAATCCACTATTTTGGATTCGGCCGAACCCCCGAATCCGTCACAAAAGATTCGGCCAAATACCGAACCGAATCCGAACCCTAATTTGCATATGTAAATTAGGGATGGGAAGGGGAAAACATTTTTTACTTCCTTGTTTTGTGACAAAACGTCACACAATTTCCCTCCCGCCCCTAATTTGCATATGCAAATTAGGATTCGGATTCGGTTCGGCCAGGCAGAAGGATTCCTGGATTCGGTGCATCCCTATAAAAAATTCATGCACCGCGTCAAAATTATTATTAGCATTTTCAAACCTTCACTACTGAGATTTGCATCCTAAAAGGATATTGATAGCTTGGCAAGGAGTAGAAAAGGGAACTTTTAATCCAAGTGTCACCATCATTTACTCAAAGAAGCTACATTGAAGGTGTGGGAATGGGTAGTGCCAGTACCTTTGGCTTGCTGCTTATATATAAGAAGAACCCTAAGGGCAAGGCCAAACGTGACGTTTTTGCAGCGTTTTTATGTTGCGTTTATAAAAAAGAACAGCCAGGCGTAAATACGCCACTGAAACCACATGCGACCGTCAACATGCGTTTTTCAGAACGTAGGATTCTTTTCCGAACATGCACTTTTCATTGTTCTCATTGAGAATTTGGGCACCATATTTAAAATACGCTGCGTATTTATGCAAAGTGTGGTTTCAAACGTGCAGATCCCATAGAGCCTATTGATCTGATAGTTTCCTGATGTATTGGTGTTTCTGCTAAAAAACGCCAATACTTGCGTCCTGTGGTGGATTTCAGCTTGCAAGCGCCCTGTGTGAATTGCCATACTGCGTTTTCCATTAGTTTCAGTGGTAGTGCAGTTTATGCATATTTACGCCTGGTTATTCTTTTTTAAAAACGCCGCAAAAACTCCAGCGTCTGGCCTTGCCCTTACCATTCTGAATACACAGAATATGAGAGCAGAATTGTTTTGCTCAAACTTAATGCATCACTACTGAGTGGGAAGTATCTACAGGCAGAATTTGCCAAAAATTAAGAAACATTTATAACTTCTATTCTATTCTTATTACCTTTATTTTTCAGATGAAGGCATTTTCAACCTTTGCTTGTCATTTTTGCTGTTTTTATTTCGTACATTGCTAAGACTTTTTTTTGGCTGTAGAGTATGGTGTGTGCAGGATTTTGAGAGAGAAAGCACTTTTTTTGCAGGTCTATACTTACTCTCTGTCAATGACAAGGCACTGCGTGTCATCCTCTTCAGCAATGATGTTGGCAGAACGAACATCCTCACTTCAAAAAATGATTACAGTGAGAAATTAAGCATTAGAGATTCCATTAGCTATGTTTCACATCCTCAATCATCCCATTATCGATCAGATGATTGAAACAAACTTGATGGAGTGGATTTGATGTGGCAAGAACACAAGGCAGAGATAAAAAAAAACAGAACCTTCTCATACAGTATTTGTCACATATTCAGTTAATAGTGTTTCTGATATTAACTCTATTTTCCTCCTGTAACATCACCTTGCCTTGCGCACATTCCCTTGACTGTTTAATATAAGGGAGATACAAGAAAGTAGCTAGAGACACCAGGATTTGGCCTTAGTCTCCTGCTCTCTGCTGTGCATCATTTAAAGGACCAGTAACATCAAATTTTTTTTTTCAAAAATTCGTTAGTACATAACAAAAAATAACACCAACACAAATTAAAATTTAAAATAGCAAAGCCTTTATTAAGAAATAACTTACAAATACTCCACTTCCTGTCCTCTTCAGAAACGGTGAAAAGGCGACCATCCTTCCTGCAGCGCTCGATTTGTCCTCCCTGACAGCGTGTGAAGTGAGGTGAAGAGAGTTGAAGCTGCGGATCAAGACCCTGCGGGACCGACACATGAAGACCTTTCTGCTGTGACACGACTGGGAACTTGTAGAGGAGATGCGCGTAGAGCCAGTGGAAGTGTTTTTGTAGCGGCGGTGAACCTGCAGCCCCGTGTGACTGGGGAGGAGTCGGTACGAGATGTAACTCGACGAATGGGATGACAGTAGCTCCACTGCGGCCGAGGAACCAGCTGGTCCGACGTGTGGCAGTTACTCGGGCGGTTACCATGACTACGAAGGCTCCGGCAGCAGCAGATTCCGCTTATCCACCCACTCTGACCTGCCGCCCGGCCCTTACTCCACCTCCGCCTCCATCGCCTCCTCACAAGCCCCGGGCAAAGGCTCCGCCACGGTCAGCCGCAACCTCAACCACTTCTCGGCCTTCGTGAAGAGCGGCGGGGAGGCGACGGGGTTCGTGCGTGACGGGGACAAGCTGTGTCTGGTGCAGGGGCCGGACGGGCCTGAGTGGCAGGAGAATCCCTACCCGTTCCGCTGTGACATAGACGAGCCCACGAAGCAGACCAAGTTCAAGGGCATAAAGAGTTACATCTCGTAGCACGTCTCCTCTACAAGTTCCCAGTCGTGTCACAGCAGAAAGGTCTTCATGTGGAGTGGAGCTACTGTCATCCCATTTGTCGAGTTACATCTCGTACCGACTCCTCCCCAGTCACACGGGGCTGCAGGTTCACCGCCGCTACAAAAACACTTCCACTGGCTCTACGCGCGTCTCCTCTACAAGTTCCCAGTCGTGTCACAGCAGAAAGGTCTTCATGTGTCGGTCCCGCAGGGTCTTGATCCGCAGCTTCAACTCTCTTCACCTCACTTCACACGCTGTCAGGGAGGACAAATCGAGCGCTGCAGGAAGGATGGTCGCCTTTTCGCTGTTTCTGAAGAGAACAGGAAGTGGAGTATCTGTAAGTTATTTCTTAATAAAGGCTTTGCTATTTTAAATTTTAATTTGTGTTGGTGTTATTTTTTCGTTATGTACTAACGAATTTTTGGAAAAAAAAATTTGATGTTACTGGTCCTTTAAACTAAATGTAAATTTGTGTAATAATTGTAAATATAGTGGAAATACAATTTGAGATGAGCATGGTAGGGGCATTAGAAAGGCAACAATATTATCACTAATGACCAAAATGGAAGTGGGATCTGCATCAGAATACATTTCAGTTCCCACAACACATTTTCGTCTAGTACATGTAGTGTATTGCCCCCAAATCCCACTTGTGTGGAAAAAGATAATGCACCCAATTCTGAACATTAACAGGATATTAAACATTACCTCTCTGTTCTATTGCCCAGGGATTGTTGTCTGTATACACAACACAGATCCCTCATAATCCCATATCTAATACCTGGAAAGATGTGCTACCTCATTCATTTCACACACTAAATTACTTCATACATTTATTGCTAATTATCCCCTTTAACCCCTAATATAACAAATAAGGAAAAAACTACAGCAAGACACTTTCGGGGGAATGTAATAAAAGTCGATAACGGAAGACTTTTTTTTAGATCACACCCTTGTTTGGATCCAATATTTTTTCCATTATCCCTTTATCTCAAAACAAAATGAGACTAGGCTTATAAAACTTGTGGCATTTTAATAAATTTGCAACATTTGTTCTGTACTTAAAATAGGGTATCTGAAAGCTATGACCCAAGTAAAATCTCCTTCAACTGAGGCGTATTATTTGTAAATGCTTTCTTGTGCTTGACTGCAATGGCTAACAATTTCAGGTCAGGTGCAATTTCTTTATGCCACATATTGATCAAGCCAAGGATAAAACCATAGAATTGTATAGAACGAATCAGCAATAGGGGTTTTGATAGTATTCAGAAATATATATATATATATATATATATATATATATATATATATATATATATATATATATATATATATATATATATATATATATATATATATATACGGTATATATATAATATATATAGGGCTTGTACGGAATATACTTTTTGTCTATTATTTTATTCACACAATTGTTGTGTAATTTCTTCCTTTGTTTTTTCCGTTTGTGGTCCTTGCAAGGTAGATAATTAGATAATTAGATAACTTATGCAGGGAACTATCTGTGCCCTTGTAATTTAATAATTACCTAAATTTTAAAATAAAAAAAAACAGATTTTTGTGATTAAAACAATAAGCAAAAAGTACGTTCTGCCCCTGTTCTATTCCTTGAATTCATGTTGGGGGGGGGGGGGAATTACCACAAAAGTTGTTGAAATGGGTGTATACAAGTTCTTGTGATACATGTAAGGGTAAACAATTGCATTTTATATCCAAACAGCAAAAACTGTTGGCAGCCACTGGCTGGGGAAACTTACAATATTTATTACTTTCACAATATCTCCTCATTGGTATCTTCTTACCCAATCCATTCTTTCCACATACACGTATAACTATGCACTTGGAGGCAAATTCACTAAGCAGCGAAAATGCACTTGCGACGCCTTCGCCGTACTTCGCCAGACGAATTTTCGCCAGGGCGCCGCTAATTCACTAAAACCTGAAGTTGCGCTCAGGGAGGCGAACGGTAGCGAATTTGCGCAAGTGTTAATTCGTCAAGTAAAGCAAAGTTACGCTAGCGATGCCTAATTTGCATATGGCGCCAAGTTAAAGTTGAATGGACGTATATGTAGCAGCAAATACATTACATTACACAAGCCTGGGAAAGCTTCATAAAATAAAATAGAGTTGTTATATTGCCCTATACATGTGCTCACTGTATAGTTCAGGTGCCACATGTTAGGAAATGTAGGGGGGAAGGAGGGTACCCCCAAAAAAAGTACGATCTTTTTCAGCCTATCACCCTTAAAAAAGGAAAAAACGCCAGCGTTTTTTGGGAAAAAATTTCAACTTTTTGAAGCAATCTCTATCTACTCTATTGCACTTTGCCTGGTCTGAGGTGGCGAAGGCAAGTCTGGCGCAAGAGGTAACGTTCAGTAAAATGCGCAAGTTAGTGAATTAGCTTAGTTACATTGACCCTTCACCATAGCGAAACTTCGCCTGTCGTAAAGGTGCGAAGTAGTGCTAGAGTAGGTCCACTTCGCTAGCGAATTTACGCCAGTGCCCGTTAGTAAATCAGCGAAGTAATGAAATGACATGACGCTGGCGAATTTGCGCTAACGTTAGGTGCTTCACGCTTTAGTGAATTTGCCCCTTAGTGATAAGCAAACATTTTCATCAAAAACATGGCATCTGTTAATTCCACTCAAAAAATCCCTTTGACTCGAATATATTTTGACCAAAAACAGTCAGTGTGAAAAAATGCCCATTGACTTTTGCAAAAAAGGTTGCTGTGAAAAAAACATTCAGTGCCTTTTGAGTGGAAAAAAATGCCACATAAATCATTAAATGACTTCAGTGCATTTGCTGAATTTTTTGTGCATGGGACAGATTCGCTCATAACTACAGTACATGCAATACTTCTCGCAAATACTTTTCCAATCTAGTGTCCCTAATTTATTGTTTTTAAAGTATACAATAAGAGAGAATTTTACCTAATCAATGCTTTCTCTCCAAAATAGTCTCCAACTCCCAAAGTCTTAATTTCTTGTGGTTCCTGAGATCCTTCTACTGCTTGTGTTACACACACCTGAGAAGAATACAGTTCAAATGCTCAGTGCAATAATAAGTAATGCAGGAGTGATTACATTATAATAAAAAGGCTGATGTTGCTGGCATGCAGAGGTTTATATACTGTTATGGCAAGTTTTGGTCAGCTCCTCTGCAGGTCACACTTACGGGCACCTGAGCATAGTGGACCAATAATATGCAAATCAACATAAAAGGTAAGGCATGTTTTTCATGTGTTTTTCCATAACTTTTGTCTTCATCAGCTGATCATATTTGTGCACACACAACTCTATAAATTTTCTGTGTGTAAAGATATACTGAAAACAAGAAATCTAACACGTTTCTATTGCAATTTACAGGTTCCCCTATTTCATCCTTGAGAAAACTGGTTGGTATTGAAAAATAAGCATTGGCTGATGTGCCAGGAACACATTGTTTCCAGGCCTTCCCTTGGGCCTGCCCTAGCAGGTTTATTCATGCCTTCTTGCATTCCTTATTTCCACACAAACCTACAGTATCATCAGCTGCTGCTAGCTTGTTAATTACTTTGATGAAGAACTGGCAGATCACTGGCACATATGAACTCCAAATACATTTAATTTGTATCAACACCAGAAGGAGCTTCCCTACAATATGAGCACTTTTGAAGTCCAACTAATAGATTGTGGAGGGAAACTGAATCCTACTTGTCATCTGTCAGTTGGTGCAAAACTTTTGTAAACATGAATGATTTTAGTCAATAAGGACAAAATGTTATAGTTAAAGGTTTCCTCTCCCTCCAAAAAAACAGGCAATTAATAGAATATATGTCTCTAACAAATTGTGTTTTCATTGATTACACTTGCTTTTCTTTTCCCTGCATAGCTTTCTTCCAGATTAATAGGGATAGTGAATCCGATCCTTAGGCAAGCTCCCCCCTCCCTTGTGTACAAGATTCTTCACATATGATGTTTATTGTGCGGAAGAGGGCCTGGATTATGGGTGGATGGAAGAGGTAAGTGCCCAGCATCCTTCACCTTTGCACACTAGAATGTGCTTCTTCTGCCTAGGGGCAATATTCTGTTAGCTGCTGTTTACAATTGTTCTCCAGCCTACCAACAAATTGCACCTCCCCGCAATCACAAAGCTGCTCTTCTTTAAGCTGTTCAAGACGGGTAAGCTGGGCCAGACTCTGCCCCTGGGTACACAGTGACAGGCAGATATTCACTAAAGTCACTACACATACAAAACAGAACAAGGATGGATCTGCCGTTTCGCCACCGCTGTTTTTACACTGGCAAATTAACACACGTGTACTAGGGATGTAGCGAACTGTTCGCCGGCGAACTAGTTCGCGCGAACTTCGACTGTTCGCGTCCGCCGCAAGTTCGCGAACGTCGCGCGTCAAAATCGTTCGACCATTCGATCGCTAAAATCGAACGATTTTCGTTCGAATCGAACGATCGAAGCCATTGGATTGAATGAAATCATTCGATCCAATGGCTTCGATCGTTCGATTCGAACGAAAATCGTTCGATCGAACGATTAAAATCCTTCGATCGTTCGAATCGAACGATTTTCGGATGTTCGAAGTTCGCGAACTGTTCGCATTTTTTGCCGGTGTTCGCGAACGGCGTTTGCGAACACATTGTCGCGGTTCGCTACATCCCTAACGTGTACCATGGGCCTAGTATTTAGAAGACCCCAGAAAACTGTATACTTTGTGATGATAAAATGGGTAAATGCATCTTTCCACTCCAAACCAACAAACATGATTTTAAACAGACAACAAAGCATGATTTATCAAGACTCGAGTTGGCATTTTTTCCTGATTTGGAATTTATTACAGGAAAATAAATGAGGAGAGTCGCCAGAAAAACTCATTAAGTTGGTGAGGTTGTATAGAAGTCAATAGGAATATTCTCTAAAAATCTAGTAAAAAAAATGCACATGTTTTGCCAGCATTTTTTTTTCTGCATCTGTGTTTCTTTTTTATTTCAAACTCATATTTGGATAAATCTGCCCCATAAAATCAAGGAGGCAAATTAATAAAATACAGTATAATCATTAAAAGCCAAGGAGGCAAATTCTAACAGGTGACACAATACAATAGTCAGATCAGAAAGGAAGTTCTGATCTATCAGCAGACTAATGCAGCACCAACAAGGCCCTTGCTTGGTACGCAAGTTACTCAGGGTAAAGGGCCATGGCGGTATTATTATCATATAATTATATATATATATTATATACACATACACACACACACACACACAAGTTCCATAGGTATAAGCACTCCCATGCAGCTATGTATCAGACCCAGGTGCTATTCCTTGCCAGTTGCTCGAGAGTAGGAATGCACACTGGGATTTTACTAAAAAACCTTCTTTATTTACTCAAACATTAAAAAGAAACAGGCCAAGCGGGGGACTGAAACGTTTGTTCTGTTTCTTTTTAACATTTGAGTAAATAAAGAAGATTTTTTATTAAAATCCCAGTGTGCATACCTACTCTCGAGCAACTTTTTATGTATACAAACACACACACATATATGAATAAATATTGCAACAACATATTCCACAGTGCTTTTATAAAAAAATATACCCATCATTCAAGATTTCCCCCATACCTTATGGGTCTATATAAAATGTTTAGTATCCTACTGTTTAGTGTCTGTCTTTCATTCCCCATTTATTTTCTTGTATTTCTCTTCTGCTTTACTGCACTATCCCTTTCCCGCATTTCAGTTCATATATGTTTCTAACATTTTTTTTTTACATCCCATATTTCTCCTCTACTTGCTGCACTTCTAAGGGTGATGACACGCAGGACATTTTGTTCATTGCACTCCTCCCGGCAATAAAATGCCCAAAAATACCTTTGTATTGAAGTCCGAATTGCCACTGGCAAACCATTTACACTGCATAATCGCGAAGGACTAGGCAATGTCACACCATAACACAATTCAAACGTTTTACTAGCAGATTGAACATTTCGGACATTTGTTTGCCTATGCTGGAGGAGATTTAGCCCAAGCAACAACATTTCACATTTACCATCTCCCTAAGGGCTCTTACACACAGGTGTTTTTTTCTGTGTTCTTTAAACACATGCTGAGCCAGAAAAACGAAGTGCGTATTTTCTGTTCCAATCGTAACTCTGTTTTATGAATATCTGAACGCGCAATAAAGAAACTTGCTGCGTCTAAACAAATGCACCTGTAATAAATCACAGCTCAGACTGCTCATGAGTACAGCATTCACTGCCTCTAATGAATGTAGCTTTGCCCCAGCAGCTGCAGCTGTTATGATTTTTTTGTAAAAAAAAAAAAAATTATTTAAAAAAAACAATAACAATTATTAGTTTGATCAAAAACAGTTCAGACTTTTATTAGATATTTTATGTTTCTAAATAACCCATTCTTACCTTTCCTTTGGCAATAATGAAAAAGGTGTTACCCTCTTCTCCTTCCCGGATTATATAATCCCCTTTGTCATAAAAATCCTGTCAAAAGAAATATGATAGAGAAAGCTATCAGTGGTCCAGTGGGAACAGGAGGGCTCTGTGTACAGAAATATAGATAGGGTTTGCCTTTATCTATGTAGCAATCTAGCACTCCTGTAACATATCAGATCAGTGCACACGGAGCGCCTTCTGCAATCAGCAGATAAAGCGAACCTGATTGCAAATCTTTCTGCTGACTGATCTTAATGGTAGACAGAGCAAATAAAATCAACCATCCCACACTAATTTTATCTCACAAAAACAATGTTCTTGATATTATACTGTAAGTCATTTCATTTTCCAAAGCAGGATCATTTTCTCTTCATTTGTACTAAATGATCTCCCCAAATTTAATTATGCAAATAATGACTGAAAAATAATTTTGCCATTTAATTGCTTCTTCCGATTATCTTGGGGGCAGACAACTGTGTGCTTTTCAGAAGCAGACACCGAGATGCCAAATATAAAGGAAAGATGAGCTTATCGAAGAAATATTATGTCATGCAACTTATTTAAAGGATAACTAAACCCTAAAAATATATATATGGGTATACTGTAAATGCTGTGTTTTATATACTGAACTTACAGCACAAACCTAAAGTTAGTGTAGTGAAATGATGAAAGGGGTAGTTAAACGTTAAGTAGACTTTTAGTATGTTATATAGTGGACATTATTTAGCAATGTTTTGAAATATTTGCCTTCTTCTTCTGACTTCAGATTTCTAATGGGGGTCACTGATTCCAGAGCCAAACAACTATCGCTCTATGAACCTACAATTTTATTCTTATTATTACTTTTTATACCTTATCTTTATATGTAGGCTTCTTTTATTCATATCCCAGTCTCTCATGCACCTCACTGCTTGGTTGCAAGGGTAATATGGATCCTAGCAACCAGACAGCTGATGAAATTCCTGCAACCAGATAGCTGTTGAAAACTGGAGAGCTGCTGAACAGAACGCTAAATAATTCTAAATCCACACATAATCAAAAAATACCAGTTGCACATTGTCTCAGAATATCACCCTCTACATCCCATTAAAAATCAATTTAAAGGTGAGCAACCCCTTTAAAAACTTTAAAGTTGTGTTTATTATTACATTTTTATGCAAACTACACAGCTTTCCGAGTTGCCATGCAATGACAAAATTCTTTAGTAATCAGCTTTGTATTGGAGGACTTTTAAATTGTCTATTTATAATTTATTGTGAGTCAGTTCCTAAGATCAGGTAACTAAGGGCTCTTACACACGGCCGTTCCGACCTGCACTCCCCTGCGTTCCGTTTTTTGGCATTCAGCCGCAGGGGAGCGCAGGAATAGACGCAAGTAATTATTTGAAATGGGGCTGTACTCACTCAGGCGCGTGTAGGCGCCAAACGCAGGTTCAGACGCAACATGCTGCATTTTTCCTGCGTTCGGCGCCTACACGCGCCTGAGTGAGTACAGCCCCATTTCAAATAATTACTTGCGTCTATTCCTGCGCTCCCCTGCGGCTGAACGCCAAAAAACGGAACGCAGGGGAGTGCAGGTCGGAACGGCCATGTGTTTATTTTCTGCATTTTTACAGACAATAGGCATCAAGTTCCCTGAGATTGTACCTTAAAGGACCAGTAACATCAAAAAAAAATGTAAAAAAATTCGTTAGTACACATCAAAAAATAAACACCAACACAAATTATACTTTAAAATCACAAAGCCTTTATTAAGAAATAACTTATAGAAACTGCACTTCCTGTCCTGTACAGAAACGGCGAAAAGGCGACCATCGATCCTGCTGAGCTTGATTTCTCCTTCTGGCTACTCATGGATGTGATGCAGTGACTGCCCGGGCCCCCTTCCTCCTCCTATACGATGGATGATGTCGCTGATGAAGAGAAGCGGCAGCCAGCGCAGGGGGGAGTAGTTATGCGCTGGCTGCCGCTGCAGGCACAATATTTAATGGACTCTTAGTCCCGCTCCTGCTCTGTAAATCCGGTTGTACGGGGGATCTGTTGTACGGGGAGCTGATCATTGTGCTTGACACGTTGGTATTTGGTTTCCTAGGGAACACGCGACTTGCTGAACTCCCAGCATTCTCTCACAGCCGCGGACGCAAGGGCTGCTGGGACTCGTAGCTGGCCTGCTGCAGTTCTATTAGCGGTCAGCTGAAGCAGCATGTGGAGTGAGAGAGGATACTCCGATCATCCCACGCCCATAGTGACAGCAGCACAATGATCAGCTCCCCGTACAGCAGGCCAGCTACGAGTCCCAGCAGCCCTTGCGTCCGCGGCTGTGAGAGAATGCTGGGAGTTCAGCAAGTTGCGTGTTCCCTAGGAAACCAAATACCAACGTGTCAAGCACAATGATCAGCTCCCCGTACAACAGATCCCCCGTACAACCGGATTTACAGAGCAGGAGCGGGACTAAGAGACCATTAAATATTGTGCCCGCAGTGGTCTCATTAGGCCCCAGGCAGCGCATAACTACTCCCCCCTGCGCTGGCTGCCGCTTCTCTTCATCAGCGACATCATCCATCGTATAGGAGGAGGAAGGGGGCCCGGGAAGTCACTGCATCACATCCATGAGTAGCCAGGAGGAGAAATCAAGCTCAGCAGGATCGATGGTCGCCTTTTCGCCGTTTCTGTACAGGACAGGAAGTGCAGTTTCTGTAAGTTATTTCTTAATAAAGGCTTTGTGATTTTAAAGTATAATTTGTGTTGGTGTTTATTTTTTGATGTGTACTAACGAATTTTTTAACATTTTTTTGGATGTTACTGGTCCTTTAAATAATTTCATAAATTGCAGCACTTTTGGTCAAAAAACAATGCCCATATGAAGAACAAAGCTGTGTTCATCCCTTCGAATTTAACAAAGCATCTATATTCAGTTCAGCATCCCATTCACTGAATTATTTGCACGTGTCAGATGGAGGATGAGCAATTTGCTTGGTGTGGGACAAACAATTAGTCAAGCAACAGTGCTCTCACCAGCTACTAGATTGTAATTGCTCTCTTTATTCTTGATGAGAAGTGTGTTGCTCCACTGTGTCAGCAGAACTCCACTGCTGCTCTGTAAATCCACTAGAATTTTAATGACATGTATTTTTGTGGCTCACAGAAAGTGCTTGTTTGCCCTTCTGTAGTTAAATGAATGGACAACCAATTAAAGAAAAAATGTCCTGACCAGATTGCCACTTGTGAGTAAAATGAATATCTTAATCAGATGATGCCACATATTTAAGTCAACTCTCACCATAAGTACCCACTTAGCAGACTTTATACTTAATTTATGGTGAGCTGATGAAACAGAGCGTATGTATCTGTGTGTCTTTATCTTAGTTATTGTTGGATGAGAGCTGCCTCAGTATGTCAGTTTCAATCATTATTTTCTTCTTTCCCATTCAGGGTTTCTGGTCAGTTATAAAAAGCTGCAATTCAGTAGATTGCTGTGTTTCTATTCAAGATATTCAACTCAATATACTGTCATCTCCATGCCCCCGGCCAGCCATATACTGTTGGCTGTAAGATATGTATGACGTTTTATATTTTTTCTGTTTTATTTATAGAAAATATATGGAAAAGGGTTTTGTTAACTTTTTTTCAAACAGCGTGAACATGCATCTAGCATGAATAAATAAAATGTTCTTATGTTTTCAGTACTAGGCACAAGAAAGTTGAATGTAGAAATGGGAGCTTTAAAGAGGTGGTTGATCTTTACATTAACTGTTAGGGGTAGACTTATCAAAGGTCAAAATAAAAATTTGAATAAAAAAAATTTGAATTTTGAGCTCATTTTTGTGTACTTCGACTAGGGAATAGTCCAAATTCGATTTGAATTTGAAAAAATATTTGAATATCAAAATTTATCATGTACTGTCTCGTTAAAAATTTGACTTTGACCTTTCGCCATCTAAAACCTGCCAAATTGCTGTTTTAGCCTATGGGGGACCTCCTAGAACCTATTAAGGGGCACATTAACTATAGGGCGAAGTGACTAATGCTGGTGATGATTCACTAGTGTGTAGTCATTTCATTACCATGCCAATTTACTAACGAGCACAGGCGTCACTTCGCTAGCAAAGGAGATAGACGCTAGCGAACATTCACATTCTATCACAAGGCGATTTTTCTCACTAGGTAATGGACATAACTCCGCAAATTCACTAAGATGCGGATTTTACTGAACATTACCTCTTTCGACAGACTTGCCTTCATCAGCTCAGACCAGGCGAACTACAATAGAGTAGATAGGACTGCCTCAATTTTTAGTGGAAAAAAATTCTAAGTCCCAAAAAACGCTGGCGTCTTTTCATTTTTTCAGAGTGAAAGCCTGCAAAAGTCCTTAAAAATTTTTTTGGGTAACCAAGTTGCCCCATACATTTTCTAACATATGGAACATTAACTATACAGTGGGCTTATGTGTATGGCATTTTAACAACTCTATTTTCTTTATTAAGGTTCCTTACTTACTTGTGTAATGTTATGTATTTGCTTCAACATATCCGTCCATTAAATGTTATAATTTCCCGCCGTATGCAAATTAGCCTGAGCGAAGACCTCTAACAAAGTTGCATTAGGCATAATTGAACACTAGCGCATCTTCGCTTTGATTGCCAACATAACACTAGTGAAAATTCCCCAGCGTTTGGTGCCCTGGACGCAACTTCGCATTTTAGTAAATTAGCATTGTCTGAAAGAATTTTTGTCTGGCCAAGTGTAGCGATGGGTGTGAAGCCATCGCATGCGAATTTTCGCAGGTTAATAAATTTACCATAATTGGTGAAAAAGTAAAATTTTTTTTGGGAAAAACTTTGATTCGTACGATTTGAATGCGATATTACATCAATTTGTACGATTAGAAATCAATCAAAAACAGACCTATTCGACTGAAAACTAACCTATTCAGCCAAAAAAAACGGATTTTTTTTAAAATAAATTTTGGTTGGTGTTTTTTAATTCGAATTTCGAAGTTTTTTAAATTCCAAATTCGACCCTTGATAAATCTGCCCCTAAGTATATTATAGAATGGTTAATTCTAAGAAACTTTTCAATTGGCTTTCCTTTTTATTTTTTATAGTATATGAATTTTTTGCTTTCTTCTTCTGACTCTTTCCAACTTTCAAATGGGGGGGTCGCAGACCCATTCTAAAAGCAAATGCTCTGTAAGGTTACGCATTTATTGTTATTGCTACTTTTTATGATCCATCTTTCTATTAAGGCCCTCTCATATTGATATCCCAGTCTCATTTTCAAACCAGTGCATGATTGCTAGTGTAATTTTGAAACCAGATTGCTGAAATTGCAATCTTGACTGCTGCTGAATTAATAAGCTAAATAACTTGAACAAAAATAAAACATGAAAACCAATTGCAATTTGTTTCAGAATACCCCTCTCTACATCATACTAAAAGTAGATTTAAAGTTAAACAACTCCTTTATCTATTTAACAAGGAATATACCCCTTTGTGGGTATAATAACATAAACGTCATGCTTTATTAGAAAATAATCAAAAAAGGACAGAACCTTTAGTATTTGTGAGACAGGAAATAAAATACGTACAACTTCCAGGCAGTCCACAATCTTGGATAACTTTTCTTCAGGCAAGTCTTTTAAAAGAGAAACACTAGAAAAAAAAGAGGCAAAAAAGTTATTTTTTACTGTATAGGATTTTTAAATAGACATTGACAGCACTGTTATTCATTCCCTGCTCCCTGCCTCTGTAATATAGATTTTCACCCACTCTCTCTCCTGTAATGTCTGTTGCCCACATTCCTTAATGATTTCCTGAAAGCCGGAGCTGCTGACTGACAGAGACTGGATCATATCACAGTGGCACAAGACTATTTAACTGTAATGTAGAATGACTCCCACTGTCCCAGATACATAAAAATCACCCCAGACTCTCTGCTAAGCATGAGCATTTTGGTTCAGTGCCTTGAAATTGTCTTCAACGAGTTTAGGGAACTGTTAAATTAGCCTGTAGGGGGTCATTTAAGCAAAGTGCTGCAGAAGACTCATACATTGCTGCTCTATTCTTGTAGTCAAGGGTTGCTTAGCTTTGCAACTCTGCTGTAATCATTATGACCCCCCCCCTCCCATAACCCCGGCTTTATCTGGCACTGCTAATGAACCAACCCATCACATCTATAATGTCTTATCCGGCAAGTTGCATTATGTAGCTTATAATGTGTTTCAGCTTAGAGAGAGACAGGAGGAAGGACACATAGGAAATTAATAATAAATGCAGAGGGAGCTATAATGCAAACAGAGATTACAGTTAGCTACTACATTATAAAAGCTTTTAACTGGAAGGATTTATTGCAGATTTCTTATTCTTTCAGATGCAAAGCTGCACTATTACTGGTAGGTAAATGTTTTCTTATACTTGTTTACATTTTGTTGGTCTAGTCTTCATAGCTGAAATATGCAAATATTCTTACAGGACAGTTCTTAATAAATTCTGTATACAGAATTATATTATAGGGATGTGGGTTTCTTAAAAGTTTCTTAGAGGTTTCTGTAGAGGTGTGACTACAACTGACATTAGAATACTGTAGTAGTAAAGCAGCCTCATTGAGTTCTATAATATGAGAATCTGTATTATAAAATACAATGGTCCAACATACCTGCGAAGGAAGCTGAAATACTCTTGGTGTTGGGCCTGAGCTGAACTCATCATAATGTTCTGGAAAACCTGCCTGTCCAGGACCCAGATTTTTGAATCAGTCACAGCTGCAAAGCAAACATATTGGTGTTCATTGTAGTGTTAAATGACATAGGGAAACTGTCATGAGAACTAAACTCTGTTTGCTGTGCAATGTTAAGGCCCTAAACTTTCTGAGCATTGTGTTCTAAAAGTTTCAGTGCTTTGTGCTCAGAAGTGTTTCATTTGCACCCTACTGACACCCCTCTGTTACGAGGTGCTGCAATTGACACATTCTGAGAAGGATGCAACTATTTGCACTCCATTCTGCACTTGTGAGCACTGGGTTCAAATTGCAGAGAAACAAAGTGCAAAAGTACCCTAATATGTTTTGAACATATTTTGAATATATTCTTCCCCAATTTTAAATGTATATGAAATGCAAAAGCAAACCTGTAATGTTCACTAATTATTCAAAGGAAATTCTATAATTTACTGTCTATTTTCATAAAATAAAAGTCAAAAAACTTTTTTAAACATATTTTCGATTAAAGTATCACCTAAAATTGGCAGATATCTAAATCAAACGAACATTATATATAATACAGGAATGAGAATAAAGATATAATACTGAACAAACTATTTTAGATTTTCAAGTGTTAGTTTTGCTATTTATTATGGCCAAGTTGGTCAGTCATTAAAAGGCAAATGACTCTTTTCTATGATAACAATTTAACAGCATGTAGTCTGCTTTTTTTTTACTGGTGATCCAGAATAAGCCACCACTTAGTACTTGATATCATGAAATGTCCATTCCATCAAACAAAAAGATTCGGTACAGTACTAATCATAATATAATGCAACACAGAGAGTGGTACAAATGAGACATGTGCAATCATAAAACCCATCTTCCAACAATAATCACATGATGTTGAGACGCAAATAAACTGGCTTTACATGGTGGCAGAGTAAGACTGACGCTACAAAAACATAATTTTGACATTAATGTTTACCTTTAAATGATCTTTTAAGTGGAATTTTGAGTTAAGCTGTAATAATTTTCCCTTTTGCAAATGTTCATCATAATTGTCTCTGCCGGTTTCAAAGCAAATTGTGAGAATAACTTACTCTATAACAGGGTTGCCCAGAAGGTAGATCGGGATCTAACAATAGACTTTTAGCTGGGGATCAGTAGATCTCAAGACACTGTCAACAAACAGCTTGTCTACATCACCCTCCTGTTTCATGCATTTCATTCAGATATTTATTATTAAGGTTACATAAGAAATAGTTGTTTGTTAAATATGACAATATACATTTTCCTATGAAGTGCTTTTATGGATGTAGATCATAATGGGACAACATCATTAAAAGTAGACCTCACATTAATAAAGTATGGGCACTCCTGCTCTATAAAAACTTCCAAGTGGTATTTCTGAGTGGTTTACCTGTTTCCCACACTAGCTAAAGAAAATGTGGGAGCATAAGAACCTGTATGTATAGTGTATGGTCATTTGTTCAAGCATTTGTTTTAAGCAATTGCTAGCAAGCACCTAGATATTGTCTTATTGTGGTCATATTTATTATTATTAGTAGTAGTAGTAGTAGCAGTTATAATTAATTAGTGCCCGTGTTTGTAAGTTAGCATAGTAATATATATTCTACAGCAACATAGTTATTTAGCGCTAGATTTACTAAGGTTTGAATGGTAAATTAAAATTTTCAATTTTTTTTGGTCAAAACTCACAAATTCCAATTTAAAACCACCAACTCGAATTTCGAATTCGAATGTGAGATTTATCACACCTCCACCCTGGAAACTGTTCTTATTCTACTATTCTCCCTCTAAAACCTGCTCATGTAGAAGTCAATGGCAGAGGTCCCTTGAAAATTCACATTACTCTAATATTGACTTTTGATAAATAACTCCCCTAGTGTAGTAGTTACCATTACCAGACAACCAGGAGTAATGTCAAATATCACAGACATGAAATTGGCAACATGGGAGTCTTCTTTTTTTCTACTGAAAAAGCAGTTGTAGCAATGTGGATAGGAGGCTCTTAAACAATATAGGGCATGTGTATAGTAGCAAAAAGAGCAATAACATATGAAATTTCAACTTCCCGTTAACTTCAGTGCAATTCAGCGATTTTTAATGCCAGTTTGTGAATTCCAACACTGCAGATTCAGTCAACAAGACTTGAAAACATTTTAGTATCCCAAAAGTAGAAAAAAGTGCCCATAGTTTTTTTGCAGCGAAAAACACCATCTCAACAAAAAATGTTCAAGAATTGTACAATGCAGAACATCAACTCAACAAAAAATGTCCATATACTTCAATGGGTTTCGCTAATTTTCAGAATTTCTCAATTTTTTCAGCAAAGCAAAACAGGACAGCTTCGCTCATCACTGCTTACAACTGAGGAAAGAATACAAACTTTAATGGATCAATGTTCTGACTAGTCAGAATCTTATAATTAGGCAGTGTTTGGTGTTGTGAGGAGGAGTTGTTTTTAGAGTTAGAGTTGGCTTAAAAGGAGTATCAATAAATATTACATACATTGAAAAATTTACAATAAAAGAAACCTAAGAAAAAATAGGAGTATGCTGGGCCCCCATAACTTATACAATCAAAATCTAATGAGCTTTTTAGCTTGGGTAGTTATTTTATAGAGTATATTATTCTCAAACATGTTACCATTCCAGCAAAGATTCTGCTGTACAAACTGATAAAGACACTGTACTCGATAAAGGTCATTGCTACCTTCATTTAGCACCAAAAAGGGCTTTTGACATCCCCCTACTATACCACAGTCAGATAATGGCATTAAATGTATTCATGTTTCATCCGTTTGTGATAAACTAGCAAGATAGGGGCTGTCAAGTAATGGACTTGATGTAAAAATGGGAAACCATACAAGACTGTTCCCTTTTCACATCTGAAATTTTAATAAGAGGTTTACAGGAGACTGTGCTTTAAGTGTATTTATGAAGCAGTATGACCAAGTACTCTCTACACTTATTTAAATTAAATCATTGGCTTAAATGGCCCAGTGCTGACTTAAAGGCTTACATATTTCATGACGCTGTGAATGGTACTGAACGAAAGTTAGTTTGAGCTGTTTATTCTTAGAGAATTAAAATAAAAATGAACTAAGTATACGTATTTGAATATTTAAAATTATAATGTAATTTTATAGCTGTCAATCCAGCCACTGGAATTTAACTAGCTGTAATTTCAACTTTGATAGGAGAAGTAGTTTTTTCTCATACTTATTGGATTCAGGACTAAATAGTTGTGTTTTAGATATGCTCCTGTTGCACTTGTTAGCACTTAATTCATCAAGTTGTACTTTTTTCTCCAGTTGAGAGGAATGGCAAATGTGACTTTCTGTGCAAAAATATTATGCTTGCTATACCCATGTTCTTTCTTCCTTAGGAAGCTATTCAGCTCCATGAATTCTTTGATGTTCTTATATGTTTTTCTGCCCTAGTTTACAATTACTGGGCTGTGAAATGTCATCCTCACAATCCTTTATTGCAGCAATGTAGTCCTATCACAAGAACCATATTTTTTGCACTTCTTTTATTGTACTTTATGATACAGTACAGAATCTTCAGTTATTCAAATTTAAGGAATTTATCATACTGTACCTGTACTTATTTTACTTTGAGCTCTTTCTCTCCTTGAAATAAGCGTGTAATGTTATTTTTCTAAGAAAACAATAAATGGATGGAAGGGTAATTTACAGGAATTAGACTTGCTGCTCTAGCTACGGATATAGAATGTCTCATCAGCAACATGACATCTTGCATTGTAAGTAATACATGCACAACAGAAAGTCCCTCTGGATCATTGCCTATTAGGGATGCACTGAATCCAATTCAGCAGAATCCTTCATGAAATATACAGACGAATATCGAACTGAATCCAAATTCTGATGTGCAAATTAGGGTCAGGATGGATTAAAGGTTAAATAATGTTTAATGTAATTGTTTGCATGATGAAAAGTCACATGATTTTTAGGATTCAGATTTGGTTCAGCCAGGCACTTGGATTCAGCCAAATGCTGCTGAAAAAGGCCTAATACTGCCCGAACTAAATCCTGGATTTGGCGAATATCTACTGCCTGTAACTATCTGTCTGCCTGTGTGTCTATATAGTCTATTTAATTGTGTCCACTGTAGAGTCACAATCTGTATTTATACATTTATGTCCTAATAATCTGCCCTTTGCTTTCAATCTTTCAAAACTCAGCCTTGCTAAAATTCTTTTCAAATGACTTATTCAAGATTCTACATCCAATCTTTGTAATTTGCACAGCATCCCTAATCAGGCTAATTTCTAACAGCCACTAAAGACTCATTTTAGAAACATTTTCTCAGAGGTGAAGACGCACCTATTGTGCTCATTCGTTTCAGCTGTCGGTAAGAATCCTTTCATTAAAAGATCACTCAGCGGGTACAGTACACTGCACAGACATTTATCAAACTACCTGTTGAGAAGTATTTTCTTCCCTCAAGCAATTGGCATATTTATGACATGCAGACATTAAGGGTAGGACTACACGAACAATTTTGGAGCAATCCAAAGTGTTGCGCAAAAATACAGGCGTCAAATCAGATGCGACAGAAATAAGGCAAGTAATGAAAATGTCAGATTAATGGCAGGGTTGATCCGACGCGACACAACTGTCGGATGCAGATGCAGCGTGCAGCGTCTGCATCTGACAGGCGTGTCGGATCAATGCTGCGACACCATCCGACAATGCATTCACTTACCTTATTGCCATTGCATCCAATTTGATGCCTGCGTTTTTGCACAACGCGTCGGATCACTCCAAAATCGCCCGTTTAGTCCTACCCTAAACAATATGAGATACCTCAATTCACTCCCTGAATAATTAGATGCCTTTGAGGGAATGGAGGATCACAAGGAAAAGTGAAGGAGAAGAATAAGACGGGTGATAGTAGCAATAATGTAGGCAAGAAAATAATGGAAGTGGAAGGGACTACACTTGATAGAAGAGGAAACATTTGGGGGGTTATTTACTAAGATCAGTATTTTTCTGGTCGGACTTTTAGGGGAAAACACTATTTTTTAGTAGAAAAAAACTTTTGAGGTTTTCGAGCATTAAATCTGAAAATGTTTTTGGCGACCAATCCGAAAAATTTGTACAATTCAGATTTGAACGAGTTTTTTTCCAACACAAGAAATTTTCGGAAAAAAATCTGGAAAAAAATGTATTGATAAATAGGGACAAAAAAGTCCATAAGAATTTGGTCGGAGTAATTGTCATAAAATAGTAAGAACTTTTCAAATTTTAAGAAATAACCCCCTAGACTGGCCACTAGATGATATACCCACTAGATGATATACTATATGCAAGGGATTTCATTATCCCATAACTTGTTATCCTAAAATGCAGGAATACCATCTACTATAGTCTTCCATTTAAGTAAGCAATATAATAATTTTTGACTGATTTTTTTCTTTATAAAAATAAAACAGCATCCTGTAATTTATGATAGCCTAAATCCATGTTGATGGTAAACAATCGTATTTGTTTGTTTTTATTTTTTAATTATTCTAATTCCTTAGACAGGTTGTTCACCTTTTACTATGATGTAGAGAGTAATATTCTAATACAGTTTGTTTGTTGTTCTTCATTTTTTATTATTTGTATAATCTGTATCTGGTTGTTAGGGTCCAAAATACCTTGACAACCAGGGGGTGGTTTGAATGTGATACTGATACATGAATTGGAGAGGTCCTTGAATAGAAAAATAAGTTATAAAAAGTAGCAATAATTATAAAATAGTGGCCTCACAGTGCAATAGTTTTGTGGCTGCTGGACATGTGAAAAACTAAGCTGAAAAGAATCAAAAGAAGAAGGTAAATACTTCAAAATCTATTAAAAAAAATAATGAGGACCAATTGAAAGTTTGCTTTTTTTATATAGTATTTATATAAAAATAAAGTCCGACCACAATAGAATCCATGATTCAACCTTATTTATTAAGGTTATGGACTTTGGATTTGGATCTTCGTACATTAAGTCTACTAAAAAGCAATACATATTATATAAACCCAATAAGATGGTTTCACCACCAATATGGATTAATCCAGTCTAGATAGGATCAAGTACAATATACTGTTTTATTATTGCAAAGAAAAAAAGTGAATCATTTTTAAACTTAGAATTATTTGATCAAAATGGACTCTATGGAAGATGGCCTTCCTATAATTTGGATCATTCTGGATGATGGGTTTTCAGATGAATCCTATACCTGTAGCCACATTCAATAAAATCAATAAATTTCCTTTTCATATGTCTGTATCAGTATCTAGATCCCCTATTTCTGCATTGTTTCAGTGGTGTTCCAGGTTTCACAAGATGTAAACTTGCAACATTGCAGAATGTGGCATTCTTGCACCAGGATCTTGACAAACTGCCAATCTGGGCAGCTAAGTGGCAAATGAGATTCAATGTTGATAAATGTAAAGTCATGCACCTGGGATGTAAATATCCAAGTCACTTATACCCTTAATGTGACTGCACTAGGCAAATCCATAATAGAGAAGGACCTTGGAGTCCTTGTAGATGATAAACAGTGGCAGAACTACCGGGGGAGAAGGGGGGGCGAGCGGGCCAGGTCCTGCACCCCCTGAGGACCCCCGGGCAGCCCGACTGCCCCTGAAATGCAGGCCATACGGAGGGGGCAGGGGGTGGCGGTACGTCGTGCACCAGGGCCCGCCCCCCTCTAGTTACGGTACTGATGATAAACTTGGTTGTAGCAAGCAATGCCAGTCAGCAGCAAATAAGGTCTTGAGCTGTATTAAAATGGGCATAGATTCACGGGAGTAGTAGTTATTCTACAGCTGTATAGAGCACTGGTAAGGCCCCATCTAGAAAATGCCATACTGTTTTGGTCTCCAGTGCTCAAACAGGACATTATTGAATTAGAGAGGTTCCAGAGAAGGGCAACTAAGTTGGTAAAAGGTATGGAAAATCTTAGCTTTGAGGAAAGACTGGCCAAATTGGGGTTGTTCACGCTGGAGAAGAGGCACTTAATGGGTGATATAATAACTATGTATAAATATATAAGGGGATCAATATAATACAATAGCCTTTCAAATGCTTTCTATACGAGTAGGTATTTTCAGCCCCCATTATTAGAAGAAATTAGGTTCTGTCTAAATATAGTAGGGTCACTTCTAAACCTAGCTACAGGTGGCAGATTCACTAGGATCTCATCAACCCACAGCAGCCTGGCACCAGACATTTTTATTATGCTTCTTTCAACTTTTTTTTTTGAACTATAAATGCATATAAATTCGTCATTTAAAAAAGTTTTATAAATCATGGATCCAATAAAAGCAAATCTGTCATGTAACCAGATAAAACAAAGTGTTGAGGGAAGATAATTCTAAAAAAGCTGCTCACACAGCTGGAAGTACTTTTCTCACAATGAAGCATTGCCGCATCTCATTCTATCAAAAAATCTCCACACGGTAAAGAAAATGTAAAACCATAAGGGCAGATTTATCAAAATTTGTAAATTCTTTTTTTGATTCTTTTCTGTGCATAAGAAATGCTTCATAGCTTTTCTAGTATTTTTTTTTTTTTTTAGTTCTGGTGTATTTATTATTTGGCAATTACATGAAAGCATTTATGAATATTTTTCTTGCTTTGTGCCATCCCCCAGAGGTTTCAATTGTAAAGAACTCCAAAAGGCATCCAAAGTCATATTAGATCTGCTGGAGGAACCTGATTTTTTTTGTAAAAATGTAACTACATTTTTCATCTTAACCTTCAATAGACTGATTACTTAGTACACAATCATGGCTTTTAAAACTAGTTTATGGAGAGGATTTGAATGCTTGAATCAGCAGAATTATCTTCAGAAGTGGATTCATTTTTTAACTGAACATGGGGTAAGAGACTATGGGGGGAAATTTACTAAGCGGCTAAAATTCGCCAGCGACGGCTTCACAGGCAACACTTCGCCAAGTGAAAATTCGCTCAGACAATGCTAATTCACTTACATGCAAAGTTGCGTCCAGGGCACCGAATGCTCGCGAAGTTGCGCTAGCATTGATTCAGCAAGCAGAGCGAAGTTGCGCTAGCATTAATTCAGCAAGCAGAGCGAAGTTGCGCTAGCATTGATTCAGCAAGCAGAGCGAAGTTGCGCTAGCATTAATTCAGCAAGCAGAGCGAAGTTGCGCTAGCATTGGCTACGGGAAGTTAAAGTTGAATGGACGTAGATATGTTGCAGCAAATACATTACATTACACAAGCCCAGGGAAGCTTATTAAAAGAGTTGTTATACCCTGCCCTACACATGAGCCCAGTGTATAATTTATGTGCCATATGTTAGGAAATGTAGGGGGGAAGCCGGTTACCCCCCCAAAAAAAATTACACTCTTTTGCAGCCTATCACCCTGAAAAAAGGAAAGGACACCAGTGTTTTTCAACTAAATTTTGAGGAAGTCTTATCTACTCTTGCCTGGTCTGAGGTGGCGAAGGCAAGTCTGGGGCAAGAGGTAAAGTTCAGTAAAATCCGCATCTTAGTGAATTGGCGCAGTTACTTCCCTTCACCAGAGAGCAACTTCTCCTGGTGATGAGTGCGAATGAGCAGCAGCATCAGTCTCTTACACTAATGAAGTTACGCCTGCGCTGTGAGTAAATCAGCGACGTACCGAAATTACATCACACTGGCGAATTTTTCGCCAGCGTTAGTCACTTTGCCCTTTAGGAAATTTGCCCCTATGGATTTCAAATACAGAACAGATAATAATAAGTGCACAGGAGTCTGAGACAATATTCTATATGACATGTGGAAGCTCATTTATTAAAATTTTTGTGTTTTAAGAGCTTTTGAAACCATGATTAAACTCGAACTCATGGTATTCTAAAGTCACAAATGTCATGAAAATTACTAAAAGATGCAATTATAAAAAGTATGGGAAAAAACACTGAAAAATGCACTAAAAAATATGAATCTCTCTAAAACCTCTAAGGGTAGAACTACACAGGTGTTTTGACATCCGATACCTTCCGTTCTGATGCGATGTGAGGAAGCATCGTGTCAGATGCATGCTGCGACAAGATCCAACATTCCTATTACTTACAATAGATTCGGCGCATCTGACGTGACGCCTGCGCTTCCTTGCGATGTGTTGGAACAGCAGGTATCAGATGCCAAAACTCCCATGTAGTTCTACCCTAAAGACAATTACTAGCTAAAAAAAAAATTTCCCCTTTAAAACGCTGACCATAACAAATTGGAGTTTAGTAAATAACCCCCTTAGTGTTTTTTTGTGGTTTTTACACTTAGGGGCCGATTCACGAAGGGTCGAATATGGAGGGTTAATTAACCCTCCATATTCGACTGGGAACTAAAATCGTACGACTTCGAATATCGAAGTCGAACGATTTTGCGCAAATCCTGCGATTGATCAATCGATCGATTCGAAGGATTTTAATCCAACGATCGAACGAAAATCCTTCGATCAAAAAATCACAGGCAAGCCTATGGGGACCTTCCCCATAGGCTAACATTGACTTCGGTAGCTTTTAGCTGCCGAAGTAGGGGGTCGAAGTTTTTTTTAAAGGGACAGTACTTCGACTATCGAATGGTCGAATAGTCGAACGATTTTTACTTCTAATCGTTCGAATCGTTCGAATTCGATCGAATTCGATCGAATTTAACCAATTCGATGGTCGAAGTACCCAAAAAATATTTCGAAATTCGAATTTTTTTTTATTCGAATGCTTCACCAGAAATTCGTGAATCGGCCCCTTAATAAATAAAGATTTTTAGAGTTTTAAATATATTAAAAAATCATTACCTAATGAATGCCATTTGTAATTTCCTTTACCAAAACATTAAATTTGACATTCAAATAAACATTTTGCAAAAATGGATGCTACAAATTTGCGATATTCTTACATTATATATAACCAAACCCTCTATCTATCCCCGTGTATCTGCACTGACAAGTACAGCTTCCACCTGACTGCAGCTACACGGAGCACTTAGGCCCTAGACCTAAGGGTGAAGACAAACAGTAGCAGCAACTTGTCACAGCTACAAAATAGACAGTAGTGATAACTGTATTTGCTAAGACACTATGGGGCAGATCAAGATCAAGGGTTGAACTGAAAATTTGAATTCGAAATTCAAATTTTCTAATTTTTTTATGGTCAAAACTGTGAAATTCAACTAGGGAGTTATTCAAATTCGATTAGAGCTTTTTTAAAAAAACTGAATTCCATTTTCAAGATATATCATACTCTTCGAATTAAGATTTAAGCCACCTTAAACCTGCTGAATTACTGTTTGAGTCAATGGGAGAGGGGGTGTGTCTAATGAATCCTAGGATTTGAATGTTTTTTCTTGAGTGACATTTGGTAGCACTGCCTACTTACTTCCCATTGGCTATCTTTCTTTTAAATATCCTGTATGTAATGTTCAATGTTCAGCCTATGACTAAGTGTCCTTGATAGACACAAAACAAGTCAGGCCTTGGTTCTTAATTTATGAAAAATAAAATGTAAGCTTTTTCAACCTTTTACCAGCTGACTCCGGCTTCATGGGTCCAGGCTTGTGCCAGCCTCCTTTTAGGTTTCATCGGGAGAGGTCCAGGGATCAATTTGGAGTTGTTTGCAGCCTTCCTGACACGCAAGTTTTTTTCAGAGAAAAAACTCGAAACAAATATTTTAGATTCAAATCGACTCAATTCGAGTTTTCGGGTCGATTTAATTCATCCTAGTTATAAAAATGTGATTTTTTAATACATTTTGATTTGTCAAATTTCAAATTTATGGGAATTTAGGGGAGTTTTTAAACGGGTTGTTCACCTTTGAATTAACTTTTGGGGGCAGATTTATCAAGGGTCGAATTTGAAAAATGTCAAAATTTGAATTTATGAAGACCAATTGAAATTAAATCGAAGGTTTTTTTTTGGCCAAATAGGTCCTTTTTAATCAAATTTGATTCGTACGAATTGAAGAAATTTTGCATTTGATCGAATTCAAATCAAAGTTTTTCCAAAAAAAAAACCTTTGATTTTTCAATTGACTCCAAGTAGGTTCTAGGTGGTTCCCCATAGGCTAAAACAGCAATCCAGCAGGTTTTATATGGCGAATGGTCGAAGAAGAATTTTTAAAGAGACAGTACATGATACATTTCAAAATTCGAATTTTCTAATTTTTTTTTAAATTCTTATCGAATTTGGACTATTCCCTAGTCGAAGTACACAGAAATTAGCTCGAAATGCAAATTTTTTAAATAATAAATCTGCCCCTTAGTATGACATAGATAGTGATATTCTGAGACAATTTGCAATTATTTTTCATTTTTTGTTTTTTAAGGTTTTTGAGTTATTTAGCTTTTTATTCAGCAGCTCTTCAATTTGCATTAAAAACAATCTGGTAGCTAGGGTCCAAATTACTCTAGCAACCATATATTGATTTGAATAAGAGACTGGAATATGAATAGGAGAGGACCTTACTAGAAATAAAAAATTAGCAATAACAATAATTTTGTAGCCTTACAGAGCTTTTTAGATAAAAAACTGAAAAGAGTCACAGGAAAAATGCAAATAATTATAAAACTATAAAAAATAAATAATGAATACCAGTGGAAAAGTTCCTTAGAATTGGCTATTCTATTACATACTAAGGGGCACATTTACTTAGCTCGAGTGAAGGAATAGAATAAAAAATACTTCGAATTTCGAAGTATTTTTTTGGCTTCTTCAACCATCGAATTGGCTACTTTGACCTTCGACTACGACTTTGAATCGAACGATTCAAACTAAAAATCGTTCGACTATTCGACCGTTCGATAGTCGAAGTACTGTCTCTTTAAAAAAAACGTTGACCACCTACTTCGCCACCTAAAACCTACCGAGCATCAATGTTAGCCTATGGGGAAGGTCCCCATAGGCTTTCTAGCCAATTTTTGATCGAAGGAAAATCATTCGATCGATCGATTAAAATCCTTCGAATTGTTCGATTCGAAGGATTTAATCGTTCGATCAAATGATTATTCCTTCGATCGTTCGATCGAATGAATATCGCTAAATCCTTTGACTTCGATATTCGAAGTCGAAGGATTTAACTTCGACAGTCGAATATCGAGGATTAATTGACCCTCGATATTCGACCCTAAGTAAATGTATCCCTAAAAGTTACCTAAAAGGTGAAACACCCCTTTAAAAACTCACATGAATTTGAAATTTGACCTTTGATAAATGTGCCTCTATGTGTGTTTTAGCAGAGGCAATTCTCAGTACTGTCTATCCATTTTTTCTAGCCACATCAAGCAGCTGCTACTAGCAGCACCGTGTGTCTTCACCCAAAAAGAGCTGTAAGTCTTTTAAAGGATGTGTGTCTAGAATGCATTTGAAATGCAAAAGAATATGGGAATGCAATTTTATATGAACACCCAGGAACATTTCTAATGGGATTAGTTTCTATTTTGGCAGCAGAAAAAATGAAAATAAAAGTGCAGAGTAGACAGAGTAAAGCTCATTTTATAATCAGAATTTAAAATGTAAGTAATATTACGTACATGTCCCCCTAACAAGCAATTTGGCAAAGCAGTCTTTGAGTAATTGAGCCTTAAAATAGAAAGCAATTTAAATGATGAGCTGATTTGCTGCATGTTTGAGGTTATCAGAGGACTGACTGAATACATACTTCAGTGTATGATTATCTTAAAATTTGGCTGCATCTTAATTGACTCCTTTATTGTATTTGGTTCATTAGTTTGTAATATCATTGTTCCAATAAAGATAACAGGAAGAAACTGAAAAAAGTAATTAGATATGTGAGAAGACATAATCCTTCATATCTATTGAAATAAAATAATTATATTCCTTCTACTACTGCACTGATGAAAGTGACATTAATTTTTGGGTACTCAATGCAGCATTTTTAATGTCTTTTTATCTACTTTTTTCTATACAGAGCATGAATTATTGGAAGGAGTTTGCATGAATTGTAAATATTCTACAGGAAATATATATTTATTTATGAATGTTTTTTCCACGCACACACATACCTTTCACAGTTGCAGTCCTTTTGCAGTTATATAGAATTGCCAGTTCTCCAAAAGCAGTCCCAGGATGCATCTGCCCCAGCAACCTGCTGTTCTGAATAACATCAAGCAAACCATCTGTAGGGATTAAATAATCCTGTTAATTACAAAACATTTTTTTCTGCAGTGAATTTGCACAGTATCTTTATTGTTTAGTACGCTCACCACTTTATTAATGCTCTCCTTGGATAAACCTCCTTTATGTTAGTTACTTTGCAATGATTTGCAGTGTTAGCTGCGTATAATACACTGCATAGATGGGACTAAATGATGAAATAATTAACAAAATGAATCCATCCCTAAAATTGTTTGTTCATTACTGGCTCAGGGGACAGCTAGTGGAACTTTTGTTGTGTCCACAAAAAATACTATTATAGTTTGTAAGACTATAATAAGTCATCTTCCACTTGTTAGTGGCAAGGTAATGGAATTGCATCTGGCCATACCATACTGTATGAATTCTATAGAATTACCATTAGTGATTGGGCCACAATAAAAGCTATATTTCATATAATTTGAGGAAGTGATGTCACTGGTAGGAAAGACAATAACTAAGAAGTGCATGCTGCACCAGAAAGCTACATACTGATTGGTGCCATATCCACCATGGAACAGTTTCCTTTACGAATGAAATTCCTTGTTACAGGGTTCATTTGCAGGCAATCAATGCTTCGAAGGGAACAATAATGTAGTATTGGCCTTAGTAGCCACGGCAAGTACCATTGCTAAGAGCAAAACAACAAGACCTACTTCATGTTGAATATATAATGTGAAAATTAGCTTGCATAACTAGCATTAGCTGCAAAAGTCTTGCCAACATGATTTTTGTGTTCACAGTAACAATGGCAAAACATTGGTCTACTCGCCTAGCAAAGAATAAAAAATATTTATGATGAGCTATGTCATTTACAGTCTATAGACCTCTTCTGACGAAGAGCCCAATGTCGCGAAAAGCATCAGGAGGGAGTGGCTGGAATGAGGTATGGCGACAGAGGGAAGACACAGCCTTGTGGTATGTTTTAATACAATTTAATATAATTTTATGCAATGCTTTTGATGCTGTTTGCTGTGTTTATTTTGCACAAATTTTTTCAGTACTATATGTTATTTGATCCTATGCTAAGGGGCTTACATGTTAATGTTAATATTGATTTAACTGGTAATTTTTAATCTACACTGTATGGCCAAAAGTATCTGGACCCCCCCCCCCCCCAATTTCACATTTTATTCTAAGGGTATTCATTTGAAGTTTGTCCTCTCTTTTACTATACCATCTACTCTACTGAGAAGGCTTCCCACTAGATGATTGAACATTGATGGATGGTATTTGCTTCCATTCATGTAAGAGGTTTGGTGCTAATTTTAAGAGATCAGGCCTGGCTCAATTCAGTGTAACTCAAAACATGTTAATTTGGGTTACATATATGGCTCTTTATAAGTTACTTAGGTTCTTCACATCTATCCCAGCAAACCAGTTCTGTATAGACCTCATTTAGTACATAGGGGCAATATAGTACTTAAACAGAAATTGTCTTTCCCATATTTTTGCCACATAGAAGAAAGCATGACATTTTCAATAATGTCATTGTATGAGGTAGTGGCACCTGTATTGGCAATGATGGGTGTGGCCAATTACAATGATTAAAAATGTCCACTTGTTTATCTGTAGAAATAATCTTTCATGTTTGTGGGTGTAACTGCACAGGAAATCAGATCAGACAACTGACTATGAATCTATAACCAATGACTTTTACCAAAGCCAGAATATGATTTATACCAAGTGAAGACAATAATGCTACACCACTACTTGTCAATTTGATTTTGCTGAAACAATGAATAAAAGCAGTTGTACAGAAATCAGAGGTCCCCATGAATCCTTTCATTTGAGTGCATTCGAATGCAATATTCTGATATAGAATTAACAAAAGAAAAAACAACTCCTCCTCACCTGCCAGTACATAGAGATGGTTTCCGGCTGCCCCCTCTTGAATTACAAGCTGTGACTTACTATATACTCTTTCATACATACAGTCCACCATACACCTGACATGTGAAGCCTCAAGCTGCCTTAAAAAGTCATTACTCATAATGGCACTCGTGATTAGCTTCTTGGCACTAGGGAAACAGAAAAGTGGTTTGTTTATTTGCAATAGATCACAAACATGGAACAAACTTTCTCAAAAGTTTTATATTTATAGAACAGATGAAAACAATTAATTTTAATTGTTTATAACAATATTACAAGACAATTATTATAAAGGATTATATATACTCTCTATATATATATAAAGAAACGGCATTAGCAAAATACAAGGTATATGTTTTCCTGTGTGCGTCAGGCTTCGATCTGATCACTGTACACATATTTGGGGAAGGTAAAGGGAAGACGTTTGTGTGGTCTGGTTGCAATACACACATACTGTATTTAAACACACATACTGTATTTAAACCAAGGTTAAGCTGTGTATATGTCTAAGGCAATTTCCCCTCTAATGCCTTATTATTATTTTGTGCGCACCTTTGTGTGCTCTAGTGAGAAATGCAAAATTTAGTGTTTTCACACCAAATTTTTTGTGTGCACCACAATTTATTGTTTGTTGTGTTGGGCTCAAAATTTATGTGCACATGCACGAGTGCACACCTTGGAGGGAACATTGGTTTAAGGCAAAGCTAAGGAAAAAAAGATGCATTTAGAAACTAAATATGTCAAAAAAAGTCTCCCAGAGCCCAACTGATATCATGAAGCCAGTGAAATGGCTAGTCGAAGGAAATTATGTACCAGCTGCTATGGTACTATGTTTATAGCAACACTCATGGTGCAATGGGCCACATTCCATTTGATGGGAAAAGCTTATCTCCTAATTTAGAGTCATATGCAATTCATTAAGGAAAACTTATCTCATGGTTTATCACATAAATACTCTATGAGGTCTATTGGAAAAAACTGGAACTGAAATAGGAGGAATGTTTTTCTCCTCAAATTGAATCTTTCCCATACATTTTCACATAATAAACCATAAAATAAAATGTTCTCATGGAAATGAATCTAACCCAAATGTGATCTTAAATAAGAAGCTGCAACTCTATTATATATACTGTTTTATGTGTTTCCTCCCTGTGCATTTTCTAGCAATCAGTGCAATGCATTGCTGACATTCCACTCTAGTCTGTATAAGAGCAACACTGCAGGCACTTTTATTAAGATTTATTTTCTTCCAGCTCTATTAAGACGACTTTTAAAGCTGATTAAAGACAGTGTCGTGAAAAAGTACTATGGATAAATTTATATTATTAGTAAACAGATAGCTTTGCTTTAAGAGGACCAAAATTAAATTTAAGGGAAGCCCATGGGAAGGTTTGGGGCACCAAACAGTGAAAAATAAAATTAATGAACAATGTTAAACCATTCTTCAGGCTGAAAAAACTGGGGACATCTCTATAGTGAATACAAAATTATTTTTTACAGTTATGGTTTATTATACTATGAACTTTTACCAAGGATAATTTTGAGTTAAGCAGGCTCTTCTGGATCTGGGCTCTCAGGGGGATTGCCTCTCCGCTCTTCATGTAAGGCAAAAGTGATGTGTCTAATTTACATAGTGAGAATGATATCTGACACTTTACACTTTTTTCATAAGTCTGATAAGATGAGATCTCCAGGTACATGTACTTCATTTATACATCCTATACACTTTAATAATGGTTGGGAAAAGAAGGTAATGTGATCCTTATAATTACTTCACACTAGAATTTTTTAAACAGGAATTAAAAGAAACTGTAATTGCAATGATGTAATGCATCTTTGATGTTTACCTTTTCATTTAAAGGTTACAAAGGCATCAGAACACTGTTATATTTGCTAATCAGTTCCAAAATTATAAAAGAGCAAATAAATGATAATGCCAAATTTTGCTCTAAATGCCCCTCAGACTGGACTTCCAGGAACAAATAGCATTGCAAATATCTATTGTTACCAGATTAAAACCTTTATGGCATTTAGACTGGGCCCCACTAGGGGGAACAGCTGTTTGGGGACCAATGTTCTAAAATAAGTTGGCTAAGTCTTTGGTTTTGTCACAGTCTATTTTGGGCCCAGAAACTGAAAGAATTAATGGACCACATACTCTATCTCACATTCCGTATACCTCTTGGAAGTTACCCCACATTTATGTACAGTATTGGTTAGATAGACTGGTTAATTGCAAAAGCTAAATCATATGTTATTAAATGAATTATTAATTTCCCTAATAAATGGTAAAACTGGGAAAGAAGTTACTGAGCTACAGTGCAAGACTGACACTCAAGTCATAATATTCCCATTGCTAATTTAGACAGCAATTTAATTCAATTTACGTTATACAGCTGTTAAATCATGAAGCACATAACCCATTATTTTAAGGTTACTCAAGATCTGCGATTTAAAATAGACTCTTGTCAAGTGGTTTATATAGAGAATAAGATATAGGATTATATACAAGAGTAAGGAGATCTTCCCCTTATTTAAATGCAAATTCTTGAATGTGTATATTTTGATGGAAAAGCTAAGCCACTTAGTTTAATGCAAAGCCAGGGTAGCATCTAATCAAAACCCAACTACAGACTGTTTTTTTGCCATTATTAAGACTCATCAGTGTAGGTTAGAGGTTTCAAATCAGAATATGCAGCCCCTGGGAAGTAGATCCATCAAGCTTGATAGGGGTAAGGGTATTCCATGTTGAATTGGTTTCCTTCTCAGGATTTCTTCTGTTTTGCATTAGAAGATAGAATGGGATCTCCTGACTGTCTATAATGGTCATGTGGCATCACTTCCCTGACTTTGCATATAATAGCAATGATCTATAGTTGTTGTTTGACAATTTTGCATGTCATTAATATTCCCCAAGCAAGCAAGAATGAAAATATAATACCTTATTTAGCAAAAGAATGTCTCATTCATATGACTCATGTGACATTTACAAAAAATATTCTTTCTTCCTTATACATATTCTTTCTTCTTTCAGTAATAGAATACACCCCTATATGCTGGTATTTGTATATTCTATTGAACCATGGGAACTCATCTCCACACAGTGAATAGGTACAAAAATTGAACTTCCCTTAACATCAACATAACTGTATATGTAATATAATTTGCCACCTATGAGTTCTGTCTCTTGTACAATAAACATTTCTACTACAACCATTCTTTTAAATGCCGCCAAGCTCCTACCATTTCAAATTGTAATTGTGGTCCTCCAGCATTTGTAGAATTACAAAACCCATCAGAGCCTTAATAAGAATCAGTTGGAATTCCCTGTTTGTTTAAAACTGTCTGTTTAATAGTAGCTCCAAAGAGATATTTTTAAAACATTAAAAAAAATCAAATTCTATATACACAAAATCTAGTAGTAAAGAATAAATATCATTGGCAATATTATTTTATCTACATTTTGTTTCAAGAAACCAGAGAAGAATATTCCCCACATAAGGGATGCACCTAGTCAACAACTTAAGGCAGAGATTCTCTTATTCCATTTTTACCGTTATGAGAAAACTGCTTTGCTAGTAAGAGGAATGATTTTCATCTGGCTTCTGCCTATGTGACATTTCAGAAAATGGCCATTAAAGTCATGATAGAAGTGTTTAATGGTGCTTTAACCTTTTGAATTAAAATTGATCATCTGTCAGAGGGTAATATTTTGAACCTATGACTGTAAACTACAGAGAACAAATACAAGTTCTAAAAATGTTACAGTAAAAATTTACTGAGAATATTTTAGGTATATTTTTTGAAAATACATATTTTCATGACAATCTGCTTCTTACTAGAAAGAAAATAATTTGTAGATTTATTTCATCCAGTATAAATGTAGGATTCTATTACCTAATTGGTGAACTACACATTTTGGGCCTTATTTATTGAAATCCAAATTATTTCAATAATCATTTCAATTAAAAAGTCCAACCAAACTGGAATCCATACTTTGACCTATTTATTATCAAAATAGCACAAATTAATCGATTAGGGGAAAACTCTGAAAACATCGTACAAAAATTGTATCGTATGATTTTCTTCAGTTTCTTCTCAAATGGTATGATTTTTTTTGTGATTTCTCCCGAAAAGCCAGATTTTTTTCGGATTTTTGCTGAAAAGTCTTAAACATTTTCAGGGCAAATTCCAGCTCAGATCACAGAAACGTCCAAATAGGATGTATATACAACCACGGCAGGTCTGAGATGCTGGATTTTCAGATTCTGACTTATTGCAGCCTCGGGGTTTAATAAATCCCAAAAAATGTAGGTTTTTTTCCACTAAAAGTTCGTATTTTATAGTAAAAACAACAACCAGACTTTATCAAAATTTTTGACATTCGGACTTTGATAAATAGCCCATTTTATGTCTTGTTGTGAGTGTTTCCATTGATACATAAAGAAAGTCTCATAACATTAGATCCCTGTTTGTTATAAATGAATGTAAAGCTCTGCACAACTTGTTGGCACTATATAAATAAATGATGATGATAAACACCTAGGGTTTACTAAATTTAATTAAAGGGCTTTTTTTACATCTTTACATTTTTCATTCTGCAAGTAAAAAGATCAATATGAGATGCTCAGAAAAAGAAGATTAGCAATACATTTGAACCCTTGCAACTAATGTATTTTTCAATTTTCAGGGACTGTGATGCTCATAATGAGATGGCATTTTAATACTACTACTACTAATAACAATAATGATAATAGTAGTAGTAATGGTATTATAAAAATAATTATTATTATTACTATTAATAGAAATAATCACAATAATATTCACAAAATGTATTTTTGAATATGTATTATGATAAAGCATCATTTGACATTTGCAGACCCATAACAGAGTTGGAATTTAAAGCTACTATGAGGACCTTATGCCATTACCTGGAATCTTTCCTGACACATGTGACATCAGGGTTCTGAGAAGAAGGGCTGTAGAAATGTCGTGAAGTTGGCTCAGCTGACACGCCTTCCTTGGCTTTCTGCCGCCTGTGGGACTCTGCCACTTCCTCATTGTTCTGAGCAGGTCCTTGGTTTATAACACTAAGAAGCTTCTTTTTTTGACTACCCTTTGGGGACATCTGAATAACATTATACCCAAGAGCATCCTGCAGCTTGTCTATCTGAGTAACTTTCATTTCCAGGTCCTTCTCCAGCTGTAGGATTCTATCATCCTTTTCTTGGAGCTCTTTCCATCTCTGCCTCAGTTCCTCTTCCAGAAGTAACACTGTCTCCTGTAACTTGCTAAAAGCCCCAGAGGAGTGCTCACGCCTCCTGGAAAAGAGGCAGCTGTCCTCCCTTTTTGGGGCTCTGATTGTTCCATTTCCCATAGTGTTCTGGTTGAACATCTCTAGGCCAGGAAAAGTTCTCTGCTTTGGAAATGTTTATTTGTGCATTCTTCCTGTGATATTACCTTCAAAGCAAAAATGTTTTTGTTGTCCAAAATGCATCACTCATTCTTCCCATTTTCTGGAATCTCCCAATTACCTAGAAAAAAAAACACATTTGTGTTTACTAAAGTAAAACTTTGATTATTTATTTTTACATTTGAAAGCATCTCTAGCTTCATTTATTCCCTGTGGAAGGGCCTAACACATGTGGTGCTCCAATGTTACTACCCATAGGGGCAAATTCACTAAGATTTGTAGTTGCGCAAGCCAGGCGCAACTTCACCGCACTTCGCCAGGTGTAGTTTCGCCAATGCTCCGCAAATTCACTAAAATCCGAATTGGCGCACAGGGGTAGCGTAAGGTTGCGAAATTGCGCCAGCGTTGATTCGCTAAGTGAAGCAAAGTTACGCTACCGAAGGTTAATTTGCATATGGCGCCAAATTCAAATTTCAATGGAGTTATACGTAGAATCACTACAAATGCCTGGGAAACCTTCAAAACATCAAATAAATTTTTTTTTTTGCCCTACACATGTGCCCACTGTATTGTTAAGTTGCCATGAGTTAGGAAATGTAGGGGGGAAGGAGGGGACCCCCAAAATATTCAATCTTTTTCAGCCTACCACCCATAATATAGAAAACACGCCAGCGTTTTTTGGAACTTTTTTGGAAGCAATCCCTATCTACACTATTGTGCTTCGCCTGGTCTGAGGTGACGAAGGAAGTCTAGCGTAAAAGGTAGCGTTCAGTACACTGCGCGCGTTAGTGAATTTGCGTAGTTACGTCCGTATCGAAAATTCGCCAGGCGAGGTGAATTTGCAAAGTAACGAAAATGCCCAACGCTAGCGAATTGATGCTAGCGTTCGGCGCTTCGGCGCTTAGTGAATTTGCCCCATAGTTCTTTTACATTATTGGTATCTCTTAGGGGGTCAATACTAATGCACTCACTTAACAATAAGAGCATAGAACATTTACAGAGCTTAGAATGTATCCACAGAATATGGGATACAGTACTTATCAAAGTTATTATCTGTATGTTAATGCCTAATGAACTTAAACATCTGGTTTATGTCTTCTCTCTTCACTGCAAGTTTGTCCTACCATTTCCTAGGGTGCAAGCAAGTTTTGATCTTCAGCAAATCTTGATTTGAGGCCTAGCATTTACAACAGAGAGTATAAAAAGGAACAAAAAGGAATTCATGCCAACCAGTGCTTCCAGCTGTTTTGTTAAAGTGATACTGACACTAAAAAATGAATTTTAGCATATGAATGTACATTAAATGTTACATATAGGTCATGTTGATCATTTGTTGCTGATAGGTTTGTTTTTGTATATAATTGTTATGACTATGAAGATTTTCATTCATCCAGGTCATAGTATATCTAGTATAGGTCAATCTAAAAACAACTGGACTTGCTGAGTAATCAATGAAGACGTTTCACTACTCATCCGAGCAGCTTCTTCAGTTCAACTGACTGGTGTGGGAAGTTCTCGGCATATAAACTCTTCCACTAATCCATTTACAATGGCACATTATAACTGTTCAAAGAGATGACATCTGAAGAAACTCACAGAGGTGTTGATTCTGTGTAGTTGTGATAGGATTATCCAATGTGTCATGCAACTCCTAGATACAGGTGTTACTTGTGAGAGTTGCATGAATGGATGTGTGAAGTGTTCTGAATCCGCCGGGGTACAGATGTTAGAACAGCATTGTATGTAGCAGACAGGTGGTGTCGAAGGCCCCCACCTCTTTTCAGAGATGGTTTCTCCACCTTGACATGAATCGCCTCTTTCACGCCTCGTTCAAACCAGCGGTCTTCTTTATCCAAGATTTGGACCTTGCTGTCTTCAAAGGAGTGTCCCTTGTCTTTTAAGTGTAGAAAGACAGCTGAGTTTTGCCCTGTAGAGTTCTCCCTCCTGTGCTGAGCCATTCGCTTGGAGAGCAGTTGTTTTGTCTCCCCGATGTATAGATCTGTGCACTCCTCACTACACTGGACTCCGTATACCACATTGCTTTGTTTTTCTTTTGGTGTTTGATACTTTGGGTGTACCAGTTTTTGTCTCAGTGTGTTGCTAGGTTTGAAAAACACAGGGACATGGTGTTTGTTGAAAATCCTCCTGAGTTTCTCTGACACTCCAGCTACATATGGGATGACTATGTGTCGCCTACTATGCGTAGTGGTGTCGCCGACTATGTGTAGTGGAAGAGTTTATATGCCGAGAACTTCCCACAGTTGAACTGAAGAAGCTGCTTGGATGAGTAGTGAAACGTCTTCATTGATTACTCAGCAAGTCTAGTTGTTTTTAGATTGACCTATACTAGATATATAATTGTTAGTTGAAGTTCCTAAGCCTGACTCTCTGACACGCTGACACTCTGAAACTCTAACACTATGACACTCTGACACTCTGACTTTGCCAACCTGACTGTCCCATCTCAGCCTGTAAGTTACAGTTTCTAATGCTAACGGACTCCTGCTGCACAAATATGGCAGCCCCCTCATACAGGAACATGGGGGATCAGACAGGTAATGTAAAAGCATCATGCAAATACGTTATGGCAAAGTTAGAAGTAGCTTGCAAAGCCAATATTATAATAGATGTAAAAAAAAAGTTTAATTTCAGGTGTCAGTATCTCTTTAAGTAAAGGTCAGTTTCTTCTGGAGAAACAGTTTCTGAACCACAACAAATGCCCTTTATTTCAGGCCATAAATAAAATATGTACTATGTTGGTCTGGGTCTGGGTTATTTTTGTTTTTGAGCTCATTAGCCACAATTACATTTTGAGTGGGGTGTAGTTTTAATTGTAGTGCATAATCCCTGTGCAGTAAAATAGGGAGCTATATAGTTGCCCAATGCATGCCCATTTTACTTTTCAAATGTTTTAATGCCAGATATAGAAAATGTCCCAGATGCACCAATGATGCCTGCTCGATCTCTGGGGCTTTTGCTATTTTCAGTGTATGATAAGCCCACTCCTTTCTCTACACTGTGGCTTAAAATCTTCCATGCTTTTCTTACTAGTGTTCCTCTGTAAAGGATGAGTTAAAATAATTGTACTGCTCAGTTACATATTAGTGTATACTGTTAATAATTTGAATATGCATCATAAGATTTTGTATGTGAATAGCCAGTGTAGAACAAAAAAAAAGTGAAAACTCATGGATGAGATTCAATTTGAGAATTCAAGGAGAAGAAAAACTTTCCCCCATTTTTTCCATAGACTTTAATAGAGTTTTCACATGATAAACTGTGACATATGTTTTTCTGAATTGAATTGCATCTCAAATTGAATCTAGTCCATCAATGTTCACCTGATAAACCTCCAACTGAATTGAATCTGGTATTCAAATGTAAAAAGAGTTGGGGAGCACCACAAGCATCCAAAATGTTACTCGGGGTAACAAGTAAGGGCTGTGACTGGCTATTTGTTCGCCCCATATGGATTGGGAGCCTGCACCTTGTTTTTATGCAACCAAAACTTGCCTCCAATCCAGATGAGCCACATGTTGCTCACGAGCCACTGGTTGGGGATCACTGTTCTTCAGTGTGAGGTAGACCTTTCAAAAAGATTTAATCTTTTTTTAAACTGATTTCAGGACTACTCTTTTACAACTGTATTTAATTGTTTATCCCACTATAAAGGCAGAGGCATGTATGCTAGGACCTTATATAGGCCTGGTCCCAAGTCCGTACTGGGATTCACAATAGGTCCTGGCATTCCAAGTGCACAGAGGCCCAAGCAGTCCCCATCAGCCCAATAAATAAAGACTTTCTATGGAAATGTACAGCAGCCCTTCTGGAATTTGCCAGAACACAAACATTGCCAGTCAGGGCCTGCCTGGTCCCATATGTAAAGCCTTGTTTAGAAAAGAGTCACTACAAGCAAATCAGCTAATTGACCTCTTTACTCCACATCAGTGGGAAATAGTAGTAGTCTTTTTCTTAAAATCCTTGTTACTTTAATGTAGCACACATTTCATAAGCCTAAAGTTGTCGCTTGTAGTTGCAGAGAAGAAAAAAAAGCAATTGGATAATCCTATCACAACTACACAGAATCAACACCTCTGTGAATTTCTTCAGATGTCACCTCATTGAAGAGTTACAATGTGCCATTGTGATTGGATTAGTGGAAGAATTTATATGCCGAGAACTTCCCACACCAGTTAGTTGAACTGAAGAAGCTGCTCTTCATTGATTACTCAGCAAGTCCAGTTGTTTTTAGATTTACCTATACTAGATATACCATGACCTGGATGAATGAAAATCTTCATAGTCAAAAAGAAAGCAATGGCATTTTTCTATTACAGTATGTCTCTAAGAATTCAATTAAATGTATTGTACTCTTTTTCTCTATCTCGTTCTCTATCTAAAAGCACACACACATTAGGTAAAAAAGAATAAAGATTTATAACAAACTAATACAGTTAAAAAAAAAATTCATTTATCCAATATTGTGAAACTACTGCATGCGTGGGATGCAGGCGCCTGCAATAATATCAAGCAATACTTTCTAGGCACCCGGCCAGCTGTATAGGAAAATGTCAGACAGGCTACCAGAAAGGCAGAACACTATTAGTATTAATATTCCAGAGACCTGATCTGTTCCCATAGATCTTTATGTCCCATTCATTTCATACTCCACTGCACTTTTACTTGGATTTCACTATCCAGTAGCTGCAGCATACACCTCCAGAAAAACATTTGGGAAGTGTGATGACTAAAGTAGCAAAGGGCTTTCTGTAACATTATCACAAACGTGATGTATTATATTATACATCACAAGAAGCTCTGAAATATCCCACAGAGTCCATTTTAAGCAAATATTTGTTATTAATAATTATTTTTCTCTGCAATAGTAAAACAGTAATTTGTAATGAAGCTGCATAAATACATATTAGTGGCAAAACAATTCAATTTATTTTTAATTTTCAAATAATCAAACACCTAAGGTACGGTAAACCAAATAAAGGATCACCATAAAATCCCTTATTGAAAACCCCCAAGTTACAAACTTTCTGGAAAAAGCAGAAATTCTTTACTTGCTCACAGATTTACTTCCACTTTGTGCATAATGCAGGGAAAAATTTGCCATGAAGGTAAAGAGACAAGCAGGGCCGGGACAAGTCGACCAGGCGCCCTAGACACCCCAGTCAGCAACACCAGCCCCCCAGTGTGTGTGTGCATGCTCCATATTAGATGAGAAGGGAGGGGAGAGCAACGGGTAAGGGCAGGGTAGAGAGGGAGGTAGGGGTGAGTGACAGAGGGAGGGGAGAGTAATAGAGGGGAGGAGAGATTTGGGAGGCGAGATCAGTAAGGGAGTGAACCCAGACTTGGAGTTGGCAGAAGAGCCTTGAACAGGTACTTGTCCAGCGCCACCACGTTGTTGCACCCTAGGCAGGTGCCGCTTCTGCATTCCTCTAGGTCCGGCCCTGGAAACAAGGAAAAAGTGTTTCTATAGCTCCATTTTCTAATGGAAATTAAATAATTAAAATTAAATGACATACACTTGGTGCACAAAACATATATCACAGTGTTCAATATATGATTTTGCATATCTTGAGTGTTCGCCTATGGCTATGTTACATTCTCTCTAGAATGTAGCAGAAACTAGAAAGATTTAAGCTTTGAACTCTTTGAGCCCTTATGAAACCCTGGAACTTTCTGCTGCCAGACCTACAGGGAACCTGAACACTTCAAAGAAAAGACTGGTCAGGACAGACAAGATCAAGGTCAAAAACAGGCAGGAGTAAAAAAAACAAAAAGGCAAACTATAACTAAAGGCTTAGCCATGGTCTGTGAATAGAAACAAGCTTTGACATTTAACAAGGCTGCTGACATTATGATGAGTGTTCCTGACTTCATGATATGCACGCCAAAGGATGGGGCATGTGGAATGCGCACATGCACAAAAGCATTTTGTAAAATTGATGGAGATACTTGGAAGACTCAATTGTTGAACCTAAATTTTGCTTTTTAATCAACAATACAGATCATGCATCAAGGTTCCTTGGCAGTCGCTAAAGCTTCTTGGGGATCCCTTGCTTTTCTTCCAGGCCTAATTATCTCTACCAAGAGCTGCTTCGCTGTCTCTCCCACTGCCAAAAAAGGCCACCTCCCTCCTACTTCATGCCCATTATAGTTTCTGCTTTAAGCAACTTTATTACTAATTTAAACATTCACCTCCTTACAATTTTACATTTCGCAGAGTTTGCAAAGGAAAATATTTCTAAACTCAGTGGGAACAAATGTAATACGTTAAATAATGCCTCTTAGATACATTTATTCATAAAGGCTATGATCCTTTGCAATTGTTTATGAGTCAGATATTCCTACTGTACATCTATTATCCTGTGAGTCAACTTTTCCCTATTAGACCCTACCTGGGCTGTAGCTACAAGAGTCTCTCAACATATGGATTTCATTAAGAAGAAAAGCTTACATGACAATTTGTTATAATACATACTATGCATGTTCAGAGGCACTGTCCTATTTATTAACCAAATAGGACTTCTGTTATGCCCATACTGATTGTTTAAAATAATTATCCCAGACTCAGAGCAAATTAACTTGTGTTACTTACTGATGGTATTCATCAAACTCAGTTTGTGTGAATTGTTGTTTGCTCATGGATTCGGATTACATTTTAACTCTAGACTAAATGACTGAATGCTGTGAGGCATTTGAAGATAAAATACTGCAATTTATTTATTGGTCTTTGATAAAAGAATGCTATTATAACATAAGAGACTGTTTGAGGCATTTGCCTCAGTGGAAGAAGAAATGTCTATGCTGCAAACAGAGCTGACTAAGAGGAATGGTTTTGTTTTCTGTTTCTAGCTCAAGTGATCAAAACGCAGCTTCTCACCTTGATCGCTTTCTATTTTGTTGCATGTCTCATAGCCCTAAAGGAATGCTATGTGGCTCCTGCACATTTTGAACTGCTTGTTGCACCTACCAATTCTTATAATAGAAAGCATCCTGCATTGAGTCAGAGTTGTTTTTCTTGCTGCTTACAGAATGACATAGTGATCTTCCTTTAGGGCCTAAAAGCCGACAGCTCGACCAGGAAGGTATTTTAGATGCTAATAATCTCAGCTAATTTTTTACCTTATAATTATTGCCATTTCCATTCCAATATTTTACAGAGGAGCAAACTCCACAACCAGAGGGGAGGGCATATATTATTATCTTAATGCAAAAAAAGTCTCAATTTCCTTAGTATGTTGATAATCGGTCGAGTGCAGAGGACCTCTTGTCTTTGTTACACAAGTGAATACAGTAACACACCAGTGAAGAAACACAACAGCCTTTGGTAATAAACACAGTTATTGTATAACCTCTTTGAGGTTTACAGAGTTATTTTATAACCTCTCCAGGGTTTACAGAGTATCTCAAAGGTCCCACACCAGTTTTACTTGAAAGCTAAAAAAACACTCTAACCATAATTTATTCAGAGTTGATTGTAAAGATGTTTCAATACAACAAAATACACTTTGGTGTGCCCATGTACAGCAGTCAAAAAGTATTTTGGTAAGAATGCAGGCATTAAGCACAAAAAACTACTTTGTGCATAAATATACAGGTTTGTGGAAACACAGCATGCTGATCAATATATCTGTTTGAAGTTCTGAACTAATTATGGAAGAAAGAACACTGACTGTCCATATATCTCTATATAATGGATTATAGTAAAAACATTTTCCAGATCCTTGACAGTCTGCCCAACACAAAGTATCCTAATTTGAACTATATCCATTAACATATGCACTCTATCTAAGAACTCCAGATTAATATCATTGAGTGGTGACAATTCAGTCTTGTCATATGTCATGTTTGTTACAAAACTACATTTCCTATTGACCAGGTTCCACATTTCAATGGTTATCATGGTGGTTAGTAGTTGTGGGCTGCAGGCTATCATAAAATCAACCAGGAATCAAAATAATTTACCAGGGTTTAGTAGACTTCTCAATACCTTACACTAAACCACAAACCACAAAATTGTAGAGCAGTGTCCAATATAAGGTTTAAAATGTCACACTTAAGACCAGAATGTGGCTGACTACATGTTAAATAGTGAAACAGCAGTGAAAGACCTAGGTTTTTAAAATGTAAAGATTTTTCACTAAAAATAAATTCAGAACCATAGCTTAAATGAAATGAATCAAAAGTTGTCCATGCATGTCGATTTACAAATTAGATTTGCTGCTGGACATGACAGAGACATGGCTATAGTTTAAAAATACAATTATTTTTAAGATTTAAAGATGAAGAACCAAGTTTCGTTTTATATGTGCCAGAAGCGAATAGAAAATTGTGTATATTGCTTATAAAACCGAGCATGTTCTGAATTACTTACTCATTCACAATCAATGAACAGTATTAGACAGTTATTGTATATCAAATGTCTAGGGAGTGATGCTCAAATTATCTGTATTGCTCCTGCTATTCCTCTTTTTCAAATAATTATCAAAGACAGTTTAATTAATAATGTTATCTACACCTCAATCCAATAAAAGTTTTAACTGAACTAGTTCACATTGAGTTAATTCTTAGAAAGATATTGCAATATACAGGGGTTTCACTGGATAATGGTCCTTAATGGTGGGGGACAATAGAGAAACATCATTTTTTATCATTCGTAGTCACAAATTACATTGAGACAGCCTGGAGTCCATAATGCTTATGCCATTGGTGATCTGCCCCTTTGATTTAATTGCCTCTCTGTAGCCTTCACTTATCTACAAACTTAACCTGATGCCTGTGAAGTTCTACCAACTCTCCAGACTGTTCCACTGTCAGTATGACAACTTGTTCTAGTGCTGGCATTCCAGCTTGTGTTACTCTAGTGCTGAATCTCTGGCCCATTCTAGAACCAACTCTCCAGCCTGTTCCACTGTAAGAATTACAACTTGTTCTAGTGCTGGCATTCCAGCTTGATGCTATTCTAGTGCTGAATCTCTGGCGCTTTCTAGAACCAGCTCTTTCACCTTTTCCAGTGCTGGCATTTCAGCCTGTTTCTGTTTTTCCCCTTGAATTCCGTCTCCATTTCCTGGTGTCTGTCAGCCATCTACTGTTTATGGGAAGCCAAGCAGTAGAGTTCAATCTCCCTGTTCCTTCGAAGGTGGTACTGTAAAGATGCTTCAGGTTTGTGTTGTATCTAGTGCATTATGTCATTAAACCCACCATATTTGTTTCTAAATTCACTTGATCTCAACTCTGCATTTGGTGCTAAATTCAACTATCTAAAACCACTGACACCAGTGCATTACCTGGTTGTAGGTCAACGCTGCTTGTTCCTGGTCATGATTAATGAAATAAGATCTTCTGGTTCTTCAACTCCAGTGTTGTTCCTTACTATCCTTTTCACTGCATGTCATTTTCTTTACAGAACAGGAATGTCTGTGCTGGAAATAGTAATGTGGGGGCACAGATGTGCGATCAGTGTGATCAACTATGGATGGATGTGTAAAGAGAGGAGTCAGGAGAAAGGTTAAGTAAAATATTTCATATGAGAGTGTGCTTGATCCATTACAAAGGTGGAAAGGAAATGTGAGATCAACTGCATGTGTGATATAGGAAAGAAATCATGCTGTGCATGCTGTGATATAAAGCTGTTGGATTAATTGCAATGGTAGGATATTCAGGCAGAAGCTGTGGGTCTCTTACTATAGCTCATTGGTAATAATGATACAGTCCATTATAGGGGTAAGGACGGAAAAACTTGTTTTGAGGTCAGGTAGCAGAAGTAAAGGTGAGTCAATGTAATGACATGACTCAAGTGTATAAGCCCATGTGTATTAGGAAAAGTGGCTATATGCTTTCAAAGACTTGTGTCTCACTTGCTAAATGATGTAGGCCGTTTTCAGTTGAAAATAATTGTGCAACACCACAATATACACATGGAAATGGGGGACAGACTTATTTTGCATATACTATTGTTATACACCCCATGTACAGTAAATATATAAATGGTAGTTTGTAGGTAAGCATTAAACATATGCCCATATATTTCACGAAAGGGGCTATTTAGCCTAAAGCCATCTGCAAATGCTTAAATCTTAGACTTAAGCACCCATATTGTAGTTTACTCTTTGGTCAACATATATGGGAGAAATTGTGTTTGCGGTGAAAGTTACCATATGTATCGCTCTACTTCATATATATACATTAGTGATGGGCGAATTTGTGCAGTTTTGCTTCGCCGAAAAATTCGCGAATTTCGCTTGAAATTCGCGAAACGGCGAAAAATTCGCGAAACGGCGCCGGCGTCTCGTTTTTGACGCCGGCGCCCGTTTTTGACGCCGGCGCCCGTTTTTTCGACGCCGGCGCCCGTTTTTTTCCGCGAATTTTCGCGGCCGTTTCGCGAATTTATTCGCCGACGGCGAATTGCGCAAATTCGCCGCGAATTCGCGCCTGGCGAATAAATTCGCCCATCACTACATATAATGGAAGTGTGGGAGGTACAGAGTATTTACTGAATAAAGCATATATGTATTGCTAAGCTCTAGTATATACAAAATAATATTGTTTTATTTTACAAACTTAGTATTTCTTTAATGCAGGCCCTCACTTCCCTTTCTTATGTTCTCAGTGGATTCTAAAGATATCAATAATTCTAAAGCTTGCACTGGGAACTCTGTATATTTCCTATTTCTGAGCTGAGCTATTCAATCACATAGAAGGCTATAAACAATGTTACATTATTTTCCTGTTGCTAATTAATCTTATTTAATGGAATTATAGTTACAGGAAAGGTTTGAATGAGGGGGTTGCATACTGATAATCTAACCTGCAAAGACCAAACATGAAATAGCATCAATTTCCCTGATGCCCTGTTTAGCTCAAGAGATAAAAAATATACAGATTTTCCATGATTAAAACAATATAGTGTATGTTTTGAACAAACACTATTGATTAAAGTCACTTTGAACAAGGGGTAAACTGCCCATTTGGTTACTTCGTCTTGAAGTAAAAGAGTATTATAATGTATTGATCAGTTGATTTGGTTGTGTTTGTGGGGTTAAAGCATGACAACATTGGATTTCTTTGTCTTTGGGAAAACACATTTAACTTTGCACTTTTTTTCAGATATGAAACAGAGTCCTCGGGTCCCTTCTATTCACAGCTGCATTGTATATGGAACAGCTCATTGGCCTCTCCAGTTTCCACAGAGAACCCGTGCCAAAACAGGGCCATCACAATAACATGGCTTAAGGCTGTCTGACTGGGAATCGAGAAGCACATCAATAAGTACACACATCAGCATTAGCTGCATGCAGCGAGTGGTTTCAGACACATGTAAACAAATAAGAAGAAAATAATAAAAAATACTAACTTTAGATGAGAAAATGGTATGGAAAACATGAAAGAGTTAATTTTAGCATGTACCATATTTTTTATACAGTTTTACCAGAAATACTGGTTTGTTAGCAATTGTATTATTATCTGAGACATATTTGTTCTCCTTAGAATTCTCCAACACAGGAACATTTAGGTATGAGAACGCACATAGCAGTAAAAACACTTTGGAGAACTTTAAGATTCTGTCTCATACTGTCATATGTTTTACTTAGAACCCAGTCCTTATTTTCTTCTCAAACACATCATTCTAGAGAGATTTGATCATTACAGGCAACAGCATAACAGCTACGGCACTCCTGCATTTTGTTTGCCATGGTTCTCACAAAATGCTCTTAATTGTCTTATGGCAGACAAAGTAAGTCAACACATTTTTTGACTGTTTAAGTACCACTTTCCCTTACAAAGACAGACAAGTTCTCAATTTGGTTGAGCAGAATGGCACAAACGATCACACAGGTCAACACCATCTGCCTGTGACAGTGACACCTCCGTTGCAGATGCGCTGAATGACTTCTATGCACGGTTTGAAGCACAGAACAGCACAGGACTGCGTCTGATGGTGGTTGATGTGAGGATGACTCTGGAAAGAGTAAACCCACGGAAGGCTGCAGGACCAGACAATATCCCTGGCAGAGTACTAAGAGAATGTGCAGATCAGCTGGCAGATGTTTTCACTGACATATTTAACATTTCCCTGATCACCTCCACTGTCCCGAAGTGCTTCAAAACCACCACCATTGTCCCCATGGCGAAGAAGTCATCAGTGTCCTGTCTCAACGACTACCGTCCTGTGGCACTCACCCCCATCATCATGAAGTGTTTTGAGAAGCTTGTCAAGAAACACATTGAAACCCTGCTGCTACCAGCACTGGACCCTCTACAGTTCAGATACCGTCAAAATCTCTCAACAGACGATGCAATAGCCACCACCCTCCATCTGGCCCTCTCTCATCTGGACAAAAAAAGACACCTACGTTCAAATGCTGTTCATAGACTTCAGTTCAGCATTCAACACTATCATTCCTCAGCATCAGATAGAAAAGCTGAGCCTGCTTTGGACTGAACACCTCCCTCTGCAGTTGGGTTCTGGACTTCCTGACCGACAGACCTCAATGAGTCAGGATTGGAAACATCATCTCCAGAACCACCACACTGAGCACCGGAGCCCCTCAAGGCTGTGTGCTTAGTCCTTTACTGTTCACAGCCATGCACCACACAAATCACATCATAAAGTTCGCTGATGACACGACCGTGGTGGGTCTCATCGGCAATAATGACGAGTCACCATATAGAGAGGAGGTGCAGCGGTTAACAGACTGGTGCAGAGCCAAAAACCTGTCTCTCAATGTAGACAAAATAAAGGAGATGGTTGTTGACTTTAGGAAGACTAGGAGTGACCACCTGCCACTGAACATCGACTGCTCTAATGTGGAGATTGTCAAAAGCACCAAATTCCTTGGTGTCCACCTGGTGGAGAACCTCACCTGGTCCCACAACACCAGCTACTTAGCCAAGAAAGCCCAACAGCACCTCTACTTCCTGCGCAAGCTGAGGAAATCCCATCTCCCACCATTCATACTCAAAACCTTCTACAAAGGGACTATCGAGAGCATCCTGAGCAGCTGTATCACTGTCTGGGCTGGGAACTGCACTGTCATGGAGTGCAAGACCCTACAGAGAATAGTGAAGACAGCAGAGAAGATCATATGTGTCTCTCTTCCTTCCATCATGGACATTTACACAACTCGCTGCATCCGTAAAGCCACCAGCATTGTGGCTGATCCAACACACCCCTTACACTCACTGTTCACACTCCTTCCATCTGGAAAAAGGTACCGAAGCATTAGGGCCCTCACTACCAGACTGTGTAACAGTGTCTTCCCCCAAGCCATAGGGCTCCTGAATACTCAGGGACTGGACAGATCTCTCTTACACACTCCATCTTACTATGTACCGCAACTTTACATAGACATTGTATGCCATTGTATAAATAAATAGCCATTGGATACAATTGTTCTCTATGAGCACATTTGCACTTTATCATGTTCTTTATCATGTTCTCACTACCATCATATTACTATGATACACCCATCGTGTCTGACATTTAGCATTATTTACTTAACTTATTACATCTGCTGAGTGTGCACTGTCTTGTCCTGTCCCTGCACTATGCTGTCCTGACTTGCAGGAGTTGCATATTTTTGCACTTTTTGTCTGTTGTCCGATATATCTATGTTGTGTGTAGCACCATGGTCCTAGAGGAATGTGGTTTCATTCCACTGTGTACTGTACAAAAGTATATGGATGAAATGGCATTAAACCCACTCTTGACTACTGGAAAAATGTATCCCCTCATTCACAATTTTGCTGATTACCAAGAGTGTTGTAGTCAAGACATGTACTATGGCAGCTCCTACTTATGTATATACTTAAGGTATTTCACAGTTTGCCATCTAGCTAAACATTAAATGTAATACAGGTATGGGATCTTTGTTCGGGAAACCCATTTTCCAGAAAACTCGGATAATTATGGGATGCCACCTTCCATAGACTCCATTTTAATCAAATAATTAAAATTTTTAAAACTGATTTTCTTTTTCTCTGTTATAATAAAACTATAGCTACTACCTGATCCCAACTAACATCCAACTAATCCTTAAGGTGGCCATAGATGCAAAGATCCGCTCGTTTGGCGATGTTGCCAAATGAGCGGATCTTTCCCCGATATGCCATTAACAGGCATGGCTATATCGGGGGTAATCTGATTGTTCGGCCGTACGGCCGAACGATCAGATTACGATGTGCCATGAGCTCCGGTGGGATCGGTCGGGTCAAAATCAAACCTGACCGATCGACCAAACGACCGATCTCCGCCGGAAGAAAGAAGTCGGCACATGCCACACACGATCCGAAAATCGTACGAATACTCGATTCGTATGCTCGGATCTGTGTGCCTATGGCCACCATTATTGGAGGCAAAACAGGTAACAGGTCCAATACCTGTATAAAGTCACAAAAGGATATGTTAAGGTCTCGGATGGTCTGCTCCTTCTGCCGGTTTTGGAAAAGTCTGTTCTCCCTCAGGCTTGCAATCGGCATTAGTCAGAGTTGTAGAAAAAACCAGCGCTCGTAGCACGAAGTTTTAGACAAGGGGAAAATAGAAAAATAGTAATATAGTGTAGTACTTCTTATGGTATGACACACCGCTTAGTGCATAGGCAAAATTGAGATCTTATATAGGTGCCTTTAACCCTCTGTTTATCCACACTGTGCACTCTCTGCAACACCACTTCCCAACATGCGATGTGTGAAGAATCAATGGTGGGGTACTTACAAACGTTTAAAAGGAATAATTGCGTTAAGATAATACTTCAATGGGTCGATGGTCTAACCTTTCCAGGTCCTATGGTTCTACAAAAAGGTACTCGACATAGTGTAAAACCATAAAAAAATTTATTTGGTCACAGAACGATTAAAAATGCACTCACAATGTTCTTAATAAAATGCGCATAAATAGTTAAAAGTCACCGTCTCTCTGGTTCCCTGGGTCTCACATGCGGTTTGTATAGATGGTATTCAGCCGGATTCAGCCGGATGGTATTCAGCCGGATTCAGGCGGATAAACGCCGGCTGAATACCATCTATACAAACCGCATGTGAGACCCAGGGAACCAGAGAGACGGTGACTTTTAACTATTTATGCGCATTTTATTAAGAACATTGTGAGTGCATTTTTAATCGTTCTGTGACCAAATAAATTTTTTTATGGTTTTACACTATGTCGAGTACCTTTTTGTAGAACCATAGGACCTGGAAAGGTTAGACCATCGACCCATTGAAGTATTATCTTAACGCAATTATTCCTTTTAAACGTTTGTAAGTACCCCACCATTGATTCTTCACACATCGCATGTTGGGAAGTGGTGTTGCAGAGAGTGCACAGTGTGGATAAACAGAGGGTTAAAGGCACCTATATAAGATCTCAATTTTGCCTATGCACTAAGCGGTGTGTCATACCATAAGAAGTACTACACTATATTACTATTTTTCTATTTTCCCCTTGTCTAAAACTTCGTGCTACGAGCGCTGGTTTTTTCTACAACTCTGACTAATACCAATACCTGTATAAACACTGTTCACATATGGAGTATTGAGAGGTCTTGTTTATTACAAGCAGATGTGGCACAAGACACAATAGTCACAGAATTGCACTTTGTTCCTATAACCATTCTGTTAAAGAAGCATACTGCATCAATGTACCAATTGTGCCCATGTTGGAGCATCAGATGCAAAGCTCAACGTGTGCACTCGAGTCCTTAGGTTATTATTGGTGATCAATATAAGGCCAAAATATTTCTGTAGCACGTTACAGATTATTTACATCAGTCCCAACCCCAGTGGAGTTTATAATCTAAGGACCATATCACATTCACACTAGGGTCGAATCAATCAGAAGCCAGTTGACCTGTCTGTATGTTTTTTAAGTGTGGGAGGAAAGAGGAGTACCCTGAAGAAATGCACAGAGAGAACAACTCTTTGCATATGGTGCCTAAGTCAGACAAACTCAGGACCCCAACCCTGCAAGAAAGAAGTACTACCCACTGAGCCACTGATGCCTCTCACAATACAGGCAGACTGGGAATTAATTCCATAAGGTCAAGTATTTCTTTTAGGGGCATTCCCCCACAAACATCCTATTTGACATAAATCCTGGGCTGCCGGAAAAATGTTTTGCATACCATATTTCCCCACTTTACTGGAACAGCATAAAATGTATCTTAAAATAAGCTTTGGCTAAATCTGTTCTCATTATTCATTTTGACAAGCAAATTGCAAACTTCTGATTTTTTTAACTTAAGTCAGCAAAATAAGCAAGTGAATTTTACTTTATTTTGTACTGGACCATGCAGACATATAATCTCTATTTTAAAGCAAATAAATCCCAATTCCCTGCTTATACAGTTTCAAACTATTTAGTTTTTCCAGAACAAAGATACATTTACTTTAAGCCTAGTGTCGCAAACTATGTATTTGCCATATAGGTGCTACATTAAAAATAACCTTTTTCTATCATAACATTGTCTTTGAATGCTATTTATAATTGTTCCAAAAAAAGTATTTGCCTTATGCTTTTACATTACCTTTCTTACTACCCTGTTCCTCTATGGGGGGCTGCCATATCTGTGCAGCAGTAGTCGGTTAGCATTAGAAACTCTGACAGGTTAAGAAGGGAAAGTCAAGTTGGCAAAACAGTCAGGTTTAGGAACTTCAAATAACAATTACTTACAAAAGCAGATCTATCAGCGAAAAACGATCAACGTGACCTATAGACAACTTTTAATGTAGATTAATATTTTCAAAAGAATATTTTTAGTGTCAGTCACTGTTGTCCTTGGCTTATTGATTATTATTCTCTTTGTATAAGTTTATTGACAAGCAGCCAATCCTCTGCATTACTTAACTGACTTAAACACTAATGACTGGGAAATATAACAGGGTCATTATGTCCCTTGATTTAAGAGCAGGTGTTCGTGTTTTGGGATATATTGAACATATTAAGGATATCGATTATTCCAGTTATCAGGAAAAGGTAGAAAGTGGGAATGAATGTCTGAGATTTTATATGAAAGTGCAATGGTACAAATGTACATTATAGCAGCAGTGTCAGAGGAACAGGAATCTATTATGCACAGTTAATGTGTTTTGAAGCTATCTTAAAACACACTTTCTTTTTTTTATGTTACCGAATGTCCAAATGGGTAGTTTGCTCAGGCTGAGGTGCATTCAACCATGGACGGCTTATAATAAAGTAATGAATACAAGGTTGTTGCAGTTTAAATCAGGGACTTATAGTGGGTGTGAATTAAAATGTACCCGATTGAACTGCAGCCTGAATACAGGTGACATGCATTTTTTGCACCTATCCTAATAAACACAGTTGGACTCTACAACATAGAAGGTATTGCTAATGCTCCTGTGTATTAATATTCCCAGCAATGGATACTGTATCTGAGGATGCTGGGACCTGTACCTCAGTGAAATAAATTGGGTGCTGCTGGCATCACATTCTGTCATTATGTTAATAAATTCTCTTTATATTGAGTCTAAGGCAATTCACTCATGCACAAAAAAATTGCAGCATAATTATGAACGGGCAAAAAGGTAATACTTTCCAATTCCAAGATACAGGTTTCTAAGCAACAGCACCAATGCTAATATAGGAAGGTGGTAAACAGGCAGAGGGGTCAGAATGAAGGAAAATCTTCACAGTAGTTTTACAAGGGGTTTTGCTGTTTTGCTGAACCTAATTTGAAACTAGCAGGAAAAAAATAGCACATTAATGGATGGACAGTGCTATTCTGACTTTCACCGGAGGATGTACAAGTTTAAAAAGATAAAATTGAGTGACCTTGCTTTAGCTTAGTGAAGGAATCCGTAGAATAAATATGTAAAGCATTGCTAGGGATTTCCCACAGACCTGATCTCATCATTCTCCGGAATGCTTAGGTTCAACATAACCAAACAATTATTTATTCAGAAAGGAGATCTAATAACCGGGATCAAGGGGTTTCCAGATGAGGGATTTTTCTGTAATTTCGGTCACCAATCATTTAAACATTAAATAAACCCAATAGCATGGTTTTTCCAAAAAATATCACCGGTAATTCATGCTGCTTAGTATTATCTAGTGCAAGGTACTGTTTAATTATTACAAAAGATATGCAATCCCACCCCTGTAATAATAATTACATAAATGATTTGTAACACTTTCCCCTGTGCTAAAGTGTAACTCCCAAAATCCCTCAACTGTCAATTGTTGTCTAGAGATGTTGAGAGCTGTAGGTCAGCAACAACTGCAGAGTGACAGAGAGCTCTGCTATAAAATTTAGTATTGCATTTCTACTACAAATTACATTTTATCCTTCTTCAAAATACACATAAACTCCTTACCCCATGAATAGGTCTAAATAATCACATTCTCACTCATATTAACAGTCCCATATAACAATTATTTCTTATCACATTGACAGGTCACTTGAATAGGTCCAAGTCACTATGTTTTCTATCACATGAATATGTCCAAGTCACTATGTTTTCTATCACATGAATATGTCCAAGTCACTATGTTTTCTATCACATGAATATGTCCAAGTCACTTTACTCTCTATCATATTAATAAGCTGTCCAATTCACTATATTCTCTATCACATGAAAGGTCCAAGTCACTATATTCTCTATCACTTGAAAAGGTCCAAGTTAGACCATTATTCCTCACCACATTGATAGGCCCAAGTTACTATATCAACAACCACCTTAAAAGGTCTGAGTCATATATTCCCCATCAAAATAATAAGTCCTAGTCACCATTATTCTTTATCACATTAATAGGTCCAAGTCACCATATTAATAAGTCCAATCATCATATGCCAAAGCATTTTACTCTCTCTGCATATTTTACAACAGTGGCTTGTGTGCTGATTTGTTACAGTGCCCCATTATTATTTACTTAGCACAGATTCCCCACAGACTTACAAAATAGAATGTCCACATGCCCCTCAGCTTCATGCCCTGCAGTTAACAGGGGACTGTAACCTTGCTCTGTACCGTGACAGTCACCTTGACAACAAACATGACAGGCAGTGGGACTGGGCACTTTGCAGTGCAGTTGATAATAAAGAGGACTGTCTGAGATTTTAGGAAACTCCCTTTAATGAGTGTCTCTGCATGCTTATTTCTATACTGTATTTATGAGCAAAAAAAATCACCACAAAACTGTATTTATAAACCTCTTATTCTAAATTGCTAATTAATGCCGGTTATTAAACAATCATGCACAGGATAGAATATTTCATACTCTCATCATGTATTTCTTTTTCTGCTGTATATACTTTATGTTTCTATCAGATCACTATGCGTGGCTGAATGGAAGTGTTTATATACATCCAGACACTCAGGGTGAGGGAGGAAGAGGAATATGTTATGTCTGTTACCGCTTAACTGCTTCTCTGCCACAGTGCATGTGTTTCGCTGTTTTTGTAGCAGAAATTTAGTTCCAATCTCTATAATCTATATGGGTTTAGAAATATTAATATGCAAAATATTTACAGCTGTCATGCTCCTTCAGTATAGCTATTAGCATACATATAAGGATATATATATACTAATCCAAAGCTATTTCTGCAGAATGACTTGTAGGAAATGAAATGTATTCATGCTTCACAAACTAACAAGAGCAAATGTGATCATAACTATATTTCAGACTGGAATGTGATAATCAGTAATAGCAAGGGCAAAAACAATTCTGCGAATAAAATATAGAAATAGATTTCTGATTACAATCTTGTTTTCCTTTAGTGAATGGACAGACTAAAGCTGGCCATAAACGCAAAGATCTGATCGTTCGAATCCACTCCAGTGCTGTACTGACGGGTTAAACATGAACTTCGGCAAATGTAAACTGGGAAGAGCAAAGCTGCCTTAACATAGAAATACTGCAGTTTAGCCAGCAATTTAGATCAATTTAAGACTACACACACACACTGTAAATAAATAAATATTTATGTGCACATACAGAATGTCTGTACATACACGTACATACTCATTAGAGTTTCCATAGTGTTTGCTTTGTAATTTTCTTATTTCCTTTCTGCTAGTCACTTGTCCTTATATAAGTCCAGTCTAGGCATCTTGACCTTTTTTTCTAGACATACAATTCTATGATGTCAGTCTATGGCAACTGGCACACTTTGAATCTGAATGCCCCTAAACATAATAGCGGAGAGGCAGCAGGCACGACAAATGCTCTTGTGTATAATTAGTTGTCACATATGAAAGAAGGTGCAATTAATCCACTGTGCATCTCTGCCCTTATAAAGAGAAACCAAGGCTAAGTTGTAGCAGTTAATGCAGGCAGAGGAATGATGTCAAACTGCATGAGAAGTTTGCAAGTGAGATATAGGTGCTGACAGCCTGGAAGTCAAACCCACCTCTGACTCCTGGGAGCAGGCAGAGAAATCCTCTCCAGTAACAGGTGTAAGGTTCACTGTGTAGAACAAAGCTTGTATGCTGTTGTTTCTCTGGCAAAAGCAGTGTCTCCCAGTCACTGTCAGGATACCGCACTGTGAGGACATCTCTGACTCACATTTTACATTTTCGCTTTGAGGGTTGAGACACCTTCACTAGAGCTGCGAATGTCATCTTTGGGTTGCAGGCAAAGAAACAAAAAGCAAAAGGCTGAGAAGGTTGTTGTCATATTTTGCATTTTTCCCCTTTACCTCTGTGACAAATTCAGTTACTATCAGGACTAACAGCGAATGAAGAGGTTTCACAGCAACAGCAGCAAAAAGCATGAAATGAGATGGGGAGCAGAGTCAGTGAGTGCCATCTGCAGGGAAACTCCAGCAGCAGAACCAGTAACCCTTCCTGTGCTATAGAAAAAATGCTCTGCATGCTATATGTATAATTAACCTTTTAGTCTAATGTTCAGGGGGAGTAGAGAAGCTGCTTTTCTTTCTAAAGATTTAAAGAGTCGGTTATACAAACCTTCTTGGTTTAGAGGATGCATGCACAAAGCCTTCCATTAGATATCTAATTGAATGGTAGCCAAAGATATATTTATGATTATTCAATGAAAGGCCACAGTCGTATTGACATTATAATATTGCAGAATAATCTGGCAGTGCAGCCATTAACATAGATTATGTAATTCTGTTTGAGAAGCTGCTAGATAAATCTATATATAATATGTAGGGAAAGCAGGAGGCAGAGTAAATAAAGTGAAGTTGATGCAAAGGGCAGTTCATAAATGAACCCTATGAACATGAACTTTATATTGGTGTTTGTAGAAGGCATAAGATCTGACATAGTACATACAGACACAGCACACATAGAGGTAGAAGGATTGGACAAGACATCGCATATTTTAATTGATGCATGAGCTCTAGCTTTACTCAAACCTGCTTTACTCTCTGTCTTGCAGTGAAAGGGGAGATACATCTGCTTTAAATGAGAAGGAAAGGCTAAAATTAAGTAGTTTTTATCAGAAAGGTTTATATAAATATACCAGTAAACCCTCAAAGTAATGTTGCTCTGAGTCCTCTGTCAAAAGAAACACAGCATTTCTCTCCTTCTATTGTGTACACTTGGGCTTCTGTATCAGACTTCCTGTTTTCAGCTTAAACCTCCAGGGCTAGGGCCTGAGCATACTTAGGGGTCAGTTTACTAAAGTGCGGTAAATCTGACTTTAAGTTTCCACATGTTATCGCTGAGAATATTTTTACGCCAGAATATTCGCAGCGACTAAGTTTACTAAACAGCGATGCGCTCAGAAGTCATTGCGATCACGTTACGTTAAGGAACCAGCTTACGTTAGAGGTAATTTTAGCGAGTTGCGAATTTTCTGGCGAAAAATTAAGTTTTTGCGAATATTTATGCTATAAAATAGTCTTGTTTTATGGCAGTTATTATTATGGCAATTTTTACTGTGACATTTATGGCCAGAAATGCATCTTCAAAACTTTAATTAATAATTATACCATCCAGCAACATTACCAGAGTGCCAATAGAATCATAGGAACAAGAAATCATAACAGTCAATCTCTTTGCTTTATAGAAATGCACAGTTTAATGTAGCCAATCACAATGAAACCAAAAAAGCGTAGAGGCTGACGAATCCTTGGAATGTGATGCCCGCTGCCAATAATACGACTCTGAGCTGAAACTGCTGCTTTTGCAGCAGATAAAAGCAGAAGCCAAAACATCCTGTCAGCAGTAGCTACAGATCTCTCTCCTGTCAGCAAAGAATGATGGGTAAAAAAAAACTAGTATTATGGGATATTTCCTGCCCCTTGAGAATTTTCTGGTGAAAAAAATACTTTTACGCCACTACATAGGTGGCGGTAAAAGTTTGCGAATATTCTGGCGTTAATTTTGTCTTTAGCACATTTCGCTGTTTAGTAAACCAGGCGTTAATGTATACGTAGTGTTATTTTCAGTGAATGCGATAACTGGCGAACAATAATTCTTGCGCAAGAAAATTTGCAAATTTATATTTACCGCAGGTTAGTAAACTGGCGATAACATATTTGGCGAAAATTCTGTCTATATTTTGTGCGAATATTTTTAACGCACTTTAGTAAACGGACCCCTTAGTTTGTGCCCCTCTCCCGCTCCAACTCCCTTTTCCACTCTCCCTCCTCCCCTCCCTGCTGTAATCTGAGCCCAGAGCTATGAATGAGCTCTGGGAGAGAGACTCAGGCAGGAAGTGATGTCACACCACGCTAATATGGCAGCTGCTATCCTAAACAAACAAAGAGAGCTTCTAGAGTTGTTTACTCAGGTATGGTAAAGCAATCCACAGAATAAATATAGTCTTATATCTTGCACTATTGTTGCTAATCTATTGGCAATAATCTGCATTGGTAGCTTTCCTTCTCCTTTAAAATGTTTTTCCTTTTGGATCTGTTGTGTCTGCGTGTATGTAGTAAAATATCTATTGGCAGTGGCCCTACAGGGCAGAAGTGCTAGCTATAGCCTACCAAGGCTGTCACTACTAAGGCTGACCTGGCTGAGTGACTCTATAAGACTGCAGGCTGCTTTCAAAATCTATGTACAATGCTGCTAAATGACCAAATCAGCAATGCCCTTAACTGAGAAGGATCTAGGGGTTTTTTTTGTAGATAACAAGTTGTCTAATTCTGGGCAGTGTCATTCTGTGGCTACAAAAGCAAATAAAGTGATGTCTTGCATAAAAAAGAGCATTAACACAAGGGATAGAAATATAATTTTGCCTCTTTATAGATCCCTGATCTCACCTTGAGTATGAAGTGCAGTGTTAGGCTCCAGTCCTTAAAGGAACAGTAACAATTAAAAAATTACTGTGTTTTAAAGTAATTAAAATATAACCTAGAGTTGCTATGCACTAGTACAACCAGTGTGTCTGCTTCAAAAACACTACTATAGTTTATATAAGCATAGCTGTGTAGCTATGGGGATACACTGCAGATAACGGATAAGCTCTTGTAGTATACAATGTGATTCTACAGAATGTAACTACTCTTTACTATATAACCTGTGTTTTGTTTAAATAAATTATAATAGTATTCCTGAAGCAAACATGTCCATTTTACCAGTGCAGGACAACAGTACATATTGCCATTTTTTTTAAAACACTTATTTTTAGCTTCAGCCTCTTTCCAGTTTTTAGGTGAGGGTCACTGACCCTCATTTGATCCATGAGGCTACAATACTCATGTTTTTGTTACTATTTAATAGTTATCTTTGTATTCAGGCCCTCTCCTATTCATCTTCCAAATTCATTCAATCTACTACTAGTTGCTAGGGTTAACTGGACCCTAGCAACCAGATAACTGCTGCCATTTCAAACTGAAGAGCTGCTGGACAAAAATCTAAGTAATTATAGTTTGTATCAGAACATCTCTGTCTACATCATACTAATATGTCATTTAAAACTGAACTGCCCCTTTAGACATACATAGTCTCCAAAATTATCAGTGAAAAACTTGTGATCTGATGTTTTCTAAAGTTTATAACACTTAAGCACTGAGTTTGGCTTCTGAAATGTGTATCAGTAGATGGAGTGAAACATTCAATGATCAGGAGGGGATATAGTTAAACTATTGAGCATCACAGAAAGGCTATGGTACAGTACAGTTTGCACCAAGCTATTGTAATTCTGTTGAGCATAAATAGTAACAAAGAGCCCCAGTGCCACTTATTATACTAGAAATGACTGTGTGCTTCTGTTCTTCAATTATCTAGAGATCCATAGCTTTTTATGAGCAAGTGATATCCTTTTGGAAACAAATTGCTGACATACAGTACCAGTACTGTACTACCAGTATTCAGTGGATATCAAAAAGACCGGATGGAGCTAGGCAGAGACTAAAGCATATTTTTAAAGGGGTTGCTCACCTTCAAACACTTTTTGTCAGTTCAGTTAGCTTCAGATAGTTCACAGAAATAAAGACTTTTTCCAACAACTTTCTATTTGTGACAGTTTTTCTAGTATTGAAGTGTAAAGTTAAATTTTTCACCTTCTAAAGCAGCTCTGGAAGGGGGGTTGCCAACTCTTTAACTGATCTAAATTGATACATATAGGGTAAGGCCACACTGGGCGTTTTGGGGAGATTTGGTTGCCTGGCGACTAATTGCCTTGTCTTTGCGGCGACCAATCTCCACAAATGCCTTCCCTCACTCTGCGTCGGCTAAAATGAACAAACGCCGGCTATAATCACATGTGTTAGTTCATTTTCCGAAGTTGCCTGAAACTTTGGCGACTTCGGAAAACGAATTTCCGCATATAATTAGCGCCAGCGTTTTTTCATTTTAGCCGGTGCAGAGTGAGGGAAGGCGATTGGTCGCTGCAAAGATAAGGCGATTAGTCACCAGGCGACCAAATCTCCCCAAAACGCCCTGTGTGGCCTTACCCTTAGGGGCAGATTTATCAAGGGTCGAATTTCGAAATTGAAAAACTTGAAATTCGAATTCAAAAAGACCAAACAAAATGAAATCGAAGTTTCTTTTTGGCCGAATAGGTCCATTTTTGATCTAATAGGTCAGTTTTCGATCGAATAGAAGTAATAGCACATTCGAATCGTACACAAAAAAAAACTTAGATTTTTGGAAGTCCACCAATTGATTCCAAATAGGTTCTAGGAGGTCCCCCATAGGCTAAAACATATATAAAAAATATTGGTGGTCAGTGCCCCCCATAAAAAAATATTGGTGGCTAAGACCCCAAACGGTAAAAAAAAAATTGGTGTCCAGGGCCCCCTCACATTATAAAACATTGGTGGCCTGGGCCCCCCTTAAACGTCCATGTAAAAAAATTGCCCCCCAAGAAGTTTTTAAAAAAATGGTGCGCAAGGCCCCCCACACAACAGGGACCACAAAGGGTTACCTTTAGGGGGGCCCTGCCATGTTGTACTTACTTCATTATTGTAGCCCACCTGCTGTAAGTCAGCTGCCAACTACAGAAGGCAGGAAGGGAGCACAGGTAGCTGCATCTTCTTCCAGTGGCAGCATTTTCTTCCCTTATTGGTCACAGAATTTCAAGTCCAGGTAAAGCTGTATGGTGATTGGATGAGCTGGAGGGGAAGTTCAAACCTCAGCTATCCAATCCCTGAGCAGCTCAACCGGGACTTAAACTCTGCGACCAATAAGGGAAAGGAATGGACAGAAGATACCTCCCCCTGTGCTCCCGCCCTGCCTTCCCGAAGTTGGCAGCTTTTAGAAAGCAGGGGGGCCTGGCTAATCAAGTAAGTGCGGCATGGCCGGGGCCCCCCTTACCCTCGGGGCCCCCTACAACTCTCCCCCCTGTCCCCCCCTGATGGCGGCCCTGCCCACGGGTCCCGTGGGCTTTGGGCCGGCACACACATCACTACTACTGAGCAGAATCCCTGAGTTTCATTAAAGGCAGCTGTTAGAATTTATACAATGATTGCTAATATTACACAGTTAATGCTGAGAAATGTATCAACTGATTGTATCAACTAATGTGGTGAGGTCATTACTAGGATACCTGGGAAAGTCCAGGACGGAGCTTATTTATGCCCCAGGTTCCTAACAGAGTGGTTCCGGGACTGCTAGTCCAGCCCGGGTGTTTTGAGTTGTACTGATGTATTTCAGGTGGTTAATTAAAAAGGCAACTGAAGCCAGAGTGGAGAGTTCCTGGCTGGGGAAAAGACACAGGAAAGCTGCCTGTGTGAGAGGGACTGAAATCACCAAAAGGTTTGAGATTTGATATCTTCCTGTATGTTCTCTGTTTTGGGGAGACAGGCGGTAGGCCTTCTCCTGGTTAGTTAGGTAAACTGGCCTGTATTAGTTAGAAGCCCATTAAGTGGCAAGGATTTTATTTTGAATTGTTTGTTTTGTTTATTTTTTCCTGCAAGAGACAATAAACTGCCAAAAAGAGACTATACTCTCATGAGTTGTGCTTGTGCCGTGGGCTGTGTTACCCTAGGAAAACTGATCCCAGCTACCCAAACTCTTGGTGGAGGGTGCTCTGGCACAAAATAAAGCAACAAAAGGCAGTATAATATTGCAGAGACTGTGAATTAAAGGGGTAGTTATCCCATAAGAACTGTGCAGCATGGAGGAGATTGTGAAACAGTTAATGTTGTCTAATGCCACCCAGCAACAGGCACAGCAGCAAGCGGAAGCCCGCCATAAGGAGCTGGTCCTACAGTTGCAGCAACAGACAATGGTTCAGCAGCAGGCACAGCAACAGCAGATGATGGCCATGTTTAAAAAGCTGGCAGAAAATGCAGAGGAAGACCGGCAGGTACTGACAGGATTGGTCCAACAGTTGGCACAGAGACCCCAGGAGCCACCTGCAGTAGTACATAGCAATGTACCCAAAATCAATGTAAGCCGCTTCCTCCAAAAGATGACATCAGAGGATGATCCGGAGGCATATCTCACTACATTTGAGCGGACTGCCGAAAGAGAGGGTTGGTTTAAAGAGCAGTGGGCAGGTCTTTTGGCACCCCTGCTAACCGGTGAATTGCAAAAAGCATATTTTGATCTTGACTCTGTTACTGCCAAAGATTATGAGAAACTGAAAAAAGAGATTCTGGCCCGCCTTGGCGTTACCCTGGCGCTTCGTGCCCAACGTGTATACAGCTGGGCTTATCACCCGGAGAAGCCTCCACGTTCCCAGATGTTTGACCTGATCCACCTGGTGAAAAAATGGTTGCAGCCAGAGTCCTTGACTGGACCTGAGATTATTGAGAGGGTGGTACTGGATCGCTACCTGAGGTCCCTTCCTGTTGCCCTGCACAAATGGGTGACCCATGGAGACCCTAAAACTGCAGATGACCTTGTGGAGTTAGTGGAAAGGTACTTTGCTGCTGAGAACTTTGGCACCCCTCCCGCATCGTTCCGGGCCCCACACCTGAAAGGGAGGTACACCCTGGCAACGGGTAAGACTGTTCATGGGGACACGGGTGGTGGTAAAAGTAAATCACCCTTAAAGGGAGAGAATTTTGGCAAAAACCCGGGAGGCTGGCAATCTAAAACTGGAAAGTCTGAGACTCTTAGGTTTAATTCCGAGACTGTTAAATGTTTCCATTGCCATGATTTTGGTCATATTGCAGCAAACTGCCCTTTGCTTGATGATCCTATGCAATGTGATTTTTCTTACAGGAATAGACGCCAGTCCCTGTTTGCTACGGTTGCCTGTACTGCGGTGCCGGTTCAGGAAAAGCAAATGTGTAAAGTGAGTGTGAATGGGAAACAATTGCTTGCATTGCTAGACTCCGGTAGTCTAGTCACTTTGGTAAAGTTAGACTCAATAGGCCCTGTTAAGTTCCAGTCAAAAAGGGTTGGTGTGGTTTGTATTCATGGTGACACACAGGAGTATCCTGTGGCGACCCTAAAGTTCAAAACGGGCCTTGGTACAGTGACTTACTCTGCAGGGGTAGTACCACACCTTCTGCATGATGCAATAATTGGGAGGGATTTTCCCCAGTTTTGGGATCTCTGGAATCCATCAGTTTCTCCCTGCTCGGATGCAGTGGTTGAAGGACCTGGGCCCATAGAAAATTCAGAGCTAACAGGTTCAGAGGATTCTCCTCAGGAAACCCCAGTTTTCCCTTTCTCTGTATTAGCAGGAAACTTGGAGGACCCTGAAGATGGTCAAAACCCTAGTGGAGAAACCAGTGAGTCAGGTATTATTGACAGTGTTGTGGGTTTCTCTGATTTGAATGTACACAAAGAGAATTTCGGTACAGAACAGTTAAAAGACCCTGACCTTATAAAAGCTAGAGAAAATGTGAAAATAATTGACGGGGAACCTATTGAGCCAGGGCTCAGGTTATCCTATCCTCACATGTCTTTAAAAGGGGATCTACTGTACCAAGTATCAAAAAAAATCAAATGAGGTGATTGAACAATTAGTGGTACCCAAACCATACAGGAAAATAGTGTTGGATCTTGCCCATGGTCATGTAATGGGGGTGAAAAAAACTACCGAAAGAGTTTTGCAGAGATTTTTTTGGCCTGGTGTATATCAGCAGGTAAAGGATTACTGTGAGTCCTGTCCTGTTTGCCAAATTTCCACTCCAAGGCCACATTTTCGTAGTCCCTTAATCCCATTACCAATTATTGAAATACCCTTTGAACGAATAGCCATGGATCTGGTGGGCCCTTTGTTAAAATCTGCCCGGGGTCACCAGTATATCTTAGTGATCATGGACTATGCCACTCGCTATCCGGAAGCTATTCCTTTGCGCAACACTTCTGCTAAAACCATTTCCAAAGAATTGCTTCATGTGTTCAGTAGGGTTGGGATCCCTAAAGAAATCCTCACAGATCAGGGTACCCCTTTTATGTCCAGAGTAACTAAGGAACTCTGTAAATTGTTTAAAATTTCGCAATTGCGAACCTCTGTCTACCACCCTCAGACAGATGGTCTTGTGGAACGGTTTAACAAGACCCTAAAAAGTATGTTGAAAAAGGTAGTGAACAAGATGGGAAAGATTGGGACTGCCTTTTGCCCTATCTTATGTTTGCTATTAGGGAAGTTCCCCAATCCTCTACAGGTTATTCCCCATTTCAGTTACTCTATGGGAGACATCCTAGGGGGCTCTTAGACATAGCTAAGGAAACCTGGGAAGGGGAAGTGACACCCTACAGGAGTGTAATTGAACACATATCACAAATGCAAGACAGAATTGCTTCAATTATGCCCATTGTAAGAGAAAACCTGGCCCAAGCCCAGGCTGCCCAACAAAGAATATACAACTGTAATGCTAAAATACGAGTCTTTTCACCTGGAGACAGAGTACTAGTTTTGGTCCCCACGGTGGAGAGTAAGTTCCTTGCAAAATGGCAGGGACCCTTTGAAATAATTGAGAGAGTCGGGGAGGTAAATTACAAGGTACACCAACCTGGCAAGAGGAAACCAGAACAAATTTATCATGTTAATTTACTTAAACCCTGGAAAGAAAGGACATCATTGATTGCAGTACCAGCCTATGCTGTTTCTAAGGTAACTCACAAGACCCCTCTGGTCCCTGAGGTTACAATTGCAGAAACTTTGTCCACATCCCAAAAACAGGAGGTAAAAGAATTCTTAATGAGGAATAGGGATACTTTCTCTGACCTCCCAGGAAAGACTCCCGTTGTTGAGCATGATATTGTCACTGAGCCAGGTGTTCGAGTTAAACTCAAACCCTATAGGATTCCCGAAGCTAGACGAAAAGCTGTGGCTGATGAAGTGCCAAAAATGCTTGAGTTAGGGGTAATTGAAGAGTCCAATAGTGACTGGTCTAGCCCAATTGTTCTTGTTCCTAAGCCAGATGGTAGCTGGCGGTTCTGTAATGATTTTCGCAAACTTAATTCGGTATCCAAGTTTGACACTTACCCAATGCCTAGGGTAGACGAGCTCATAGACAGGCTGGGTACTGCTCGTTATCTGACAACATTGGATTTAACAAAGGGGTATTGGCAGATACCATTATCGGAACAGGCCAAGGAAAAAACTGCTTTTGTCACTCCAGGCGGTTCTTTCCAGTACAGAGTAATGCCCTTTGGCCTACAAAATGCCCCTGCCACATTTCAAAGGGCTATGGATAGAATATTAAGACCTCACCAACAGTATGCGGCTGCATATTTAGATGATGTGGTGATACACAGTACAGATTGGGAGTCGCACCTGCACAGAGTTCAGGCTGTGTTGGATTCCCTCCGTAAAGCAGGCCTTACTGCCAACCCCAAGAAATGTGCCATTGGTTTGGAGGAGGCCAAGTATTTAGGTTACACCATTGGCAGAGGTGTGGTAAAACCCCAGGTAAATAAAACAGCAGCCATTCAACAGTGGCTACACCCTCTTAATAAGAAGCAGGTTAGAGCTTTTCTGGGTATCACTGGCTACTACAGGAGGTTTATTCCTCATTTTGCCACCTTGGCTGCTCCCTTAACAGACTTAACAAAGGGAAAAAACTCTGTCATGGTCAAGTGGTCCCCTGAGGCAGAAAAATCTTTTCAGGCCCTCAAAGATGCGTTATGTGCACAACCAGTCTTGTATTCCCCAGATTTTTCAAAGGACTTTGTGGTCCAGACAGATGCATCAGATGTAGGGTTAGGGGCAGTATTATCCCAGCTTTATAACGGGGAAGAGCATCCAGTGGTGTACTTAAGCAGAAAGCTCAATGACTTTGAGAGGAAGTATGCCACGATTGAAAAGGAGTGTTTGGCCATAAAGTGGGCCTTAGACGCCTTAAGGTATTACCTCTTAGGCAGAAAATTTTACCTTATTACTGACCATGCACCTCTAAAATGGATGGCCCAAAAGAAGGAGACCAATAGACGAGTGAATCGTTGGTTCCTCACGCTGCAGGACTACTGTTTCACAGTGAAACATAGGCCTGGGTCAGAAATGGGCAATGTTGATGCCCTGTCCCGGGTTCATTCCTGTTGGGCCTCAGTTGTTCCAACCATTGGGTTGAAACAAGGAGGGGGGGTATGTGGTGAGGTCATTACTAGGATACCTGGGAAAGTCCAGGACGGAGCTTATTTATGCCCCAGGTTCCTAACAGAGTGGTTCCGGGACTGCTAGTCCAGCCCGGGTGTTTTGAGTTGTACTGATGTATTTCAGGTGGTTAATTAAAAAGGCAACTGAAGCCAGAGTGGAGAGTTCCTGGCTGGGGAAAAGACACAGGAAAGCTGCCTGTGTGAGAGGGACTGAAATCACCAAAAGGTTTGAGATTTGATATCTTCCTGTATGTTCTCTGTTTTGGGGAGACAGGCGGTAGGCCTTCTCTTGGTTAGTTAGGTAAACTGGCCTGTATTAGTTAGAAGCCCATTAAGTGGCAAGGATTTTATTTTGAATTGTTTGTTTTGTTTATTTTTTCCTGCAAGAGACCATAAACTGCCAAAAAGAGACTATACTCTCATGAGTTGTGCTTGTGCCGTGGGCTGTGTTACCCTAGGAAAACTGATCCCAGCTACCCAAACTCTTACACTAATTATAGCAAATTATAACAGTTCAGATGCTCCTGTATCACTGAGCTGCCAGACTGAAACCCCAGAGACAGGAACATTAAACATTTTTTGAAAACGGATTGGAAAAAGATTTAAAAAAAGTCTTTGTTTATGGTGAACAATCTGAAAACAACTGAACTGAAAAAAAGTATTTGGAAGGTGAACAACCCCTTTAAGGAATAAAGTCCAGTGGTTTTAGATATTCTTTAACAGCCTTTTATCTCCTTGATGCAGTTGGATGACCATTTCTTGCAGAATCTTTTGTGTACATTCACCAAATATTTTGATAGCTATAATCACTTTAAGATGTATTTTTGTTTAATTATGCAAACTGGTAGAAATGTATACAAGCACATTTTGTATAAATTACTGCAGTCTCATGTTCTGTCATTCAGTTAGAAGGATATATTGTTTATCACAAACACTGTTTAAGTGGCTTGGACGGCAGTAATACAGGTATTTACAAAAGGCAGTCCTCAAGCTGTATTTGTTCTTGACATATCCTTAACGCTGGCTGGCAACAGGCCCGGGAAATTTCCCAGCAGGTTTTCAGCACAAGACAAGACAATTATATGATATCATAGATTTGGCTGGAACGCTTTCAATGGAGGACTGATAACCTCTGTAATTCTTAGCTCTGCATTGCAGAACACCATGGAGCACAGCAGCCAGCAACACAAAAGTCTGCCATCAGGTTCTCTTTTGATTCTGAAAATTTCAACTGGTCTAGAGATATGAAAAGCAACTTAGCAACAAGGCAAAGAAAAGAGATACTGATTCAGCAGCAAAAGATACTTTGTTTTCAAGCTCAGGTCATCACCATACTGCCCAGTAGAACATACAACTACATGTACCTTGCAAATAGTATCTAATAGTATCCATGTCAGAACTGAACAGCAGCTCTGGAAGGCAGCATTGCCAACCAATGGCCCTGCTGTCCTGTGCTGATAATATATTCCATGGATCAATTTCTGCAATTGTGTTGGAAAAAAATCTGCAATCATAAAAATCTTGTATTCTTGATAAATCACTTTGAAGAAAACTGCTTTTTTTGTGGGCTTGGAACATTACAGATTTGCAGATTTATAAAAAATCAGAAAAAAAAATCGGAAAAATGCAGCATGTTGCATCTCAACCTGCGTTCAACGCCTACACGTGCCTGTGTGAGTACAGCCCCATTGAAAAAAGCTAAATGCGTCTATTCCTGCACTCCCCTGCTGCTGAACGCAGAAAAACGGAATGCAGGGGAGCGCAGCTTCAACCACTCGTCAGTAAGAGCCTTAACCACTGCAGGAGTTGCCAAGAAATCCGATGAGCCTTCAGCACTTACTCTGATCAGTGTGGTAACACTAGGGATGTAGCGAACTGCCGTTTTGGTGTTCGCGAACGCCGTTCGCGAACACCGGCAAAAAATGCGAGCAGTTCGCGAACAGTTCGCGAACTTCGAACACCCGCAAAATCGTTCGATTCGAACGTTCGAAGGATTTTTCGTTCGATTCGAACCTACGAAGGGTTTTCATCGTTCGATCGAAGGATTTTCATTCGAATCGAACGTTCGAGGGATTTTAATCGTTCGAATGAATGGAAATCGTTCGAACGAATGGAAATCGTTCGATTTTAGCGGTCGAATGGTCGCGAACTCAAATTGCGAACGTTCCCAAACGTTCGCGAACATTAGGCGGACGCGAACGGTCGAAGTTCGCGCGAACAGTTCGCTACATCCCTAGGTAACACATGGTCTTAAAATGAAACATTCTATCTTGAGTCTTATGACAATTATACTAAATGCATTCATGTGGGTTCCCAGTGCTTCTGGCATGTTGCTAATCAGAGTGAAAAATTCTAATTTAAACCTACATGTGTAACCACAAAAGAATATCTAATTATTTAATCTGTGAATGTTCATTGGAAAGCTTCTGTTCTGTGCTGGGGAAAGCTAACTGAATATATCTTGAGCTAGCAGTGCATCTTTATACTGCAACAAAACTGGACAGTGAAGCCAGAGGTACATTTCCTAGAAAGAGCATTTCCTTGTGTTTGTTCTGCTCACTAGCTAATGTAGCCTTGGTTTAGTATGCCCCTGTGATCATAGTCAGCTTTTAGCATATTATATTAACGGAATGAAACTTCATGGTTTGCATTAGATGCACTTAATTTGCATGAGAACGTGAGGATAAAGACTACCGAGAGACGTACGATGTTCAGAGGTCTTGTAATTTTATGTCTATTGTTGTTTTCTTCGGGGTAGTAGCAAAACAGAGGCTCAGAATAGTTTTAGAGTCATTGTCTCACTCTCTGCAGAACTGGTAAATAATGCACACCTCTGATTATGGGTTATGGCCATGGTTGCTAATGCAGAACTTTGAGAGACAGGCAATGAAAATGAGGATTATTCCCAAAGGTGCCAATGGCATGCCTCTGCAGCTATACTGTAAATCTCAGCATTTAGCTGCTACAAAACACTGGGTGTTGTAGTTCATAGAAGACAGAGGGCCACAACTGACAACCCCCTTGGTCTAATTCACAAACCAAAGCATTGAAATAAACGTGTAATAAGCAAATATTTGATTTAGATGACTAAATAAACGACAGAAGAGTTACAAACTGAGTAACTTAATTTAGGTGCCCTGTATCCTTTTATTCAGAAAGAATACTTGATCCTCTACCACAATGTCCACATCTACATTCATTCTATTCCTCCTCTTGGGCAATGTTGGGGCATTTGGAAAGAAACAGTTCATGGCATTCTGACTAATGCACTTTGTCTAACCTCCACTATGTGGCAGCAGAGAATTAGCTTTAAAGCCTGCTGGCACTGTGTTCTCAGATGATCTTCCATCGGGTGTGATTTTCCGCAGTATGTAATAGAGATCTATTCCTTGAATACATGTCAGCAATACTATATTGTAGTTTGAAGCAGACTATAAAGGATTGTATTTATTTCTTTGGGAATTCTAATTATTTGTGATGTCTAAAGCTTCTGTAATGGTCAAGTTGGGTATAGTAGCATCACTGTCTGTTTACTCCTTATTAAGGCACTGGCTTCTAATACAATGCTGCTAAGGATTGGTCAAGGTTAATCCAGGATATGTGAAAGCAGTAAAACCATGTTGGCAGTATTGGTATATTTCTTCCAGTGATTAGCACACATGGAGAAAATAGTAGTTTAATGAGCCACTCTAAAGCACCAATAAAATATTGCTGTTTATAAGAGTGAGTCAGAATTGTGCCAAAGTGGTATAATTACACAGGGAACATAGAAGGATATTGCTCTAGGCCTCACGTCTCAGATAGTGAACATTGCAAACAAAATGCCCTTGTATATTATATCTCTCTCAGATATAGAAACATTGGGGTAACAGTCATCCTGCTATAGTTCCAGGGGTACCCAGGACACAAATAAGTGCTCACCCAAAATCTCTCCCCTAACTGGCCTTTAGACAGGGCCCCATAGCTCATAACAAGGTAACAGATACATAGAAACCATACAAAAACTCACAAATAAGAATTATATTTTCAGAAACTCCAATGTCTGGTATTTATTATGGTATTTATTAAGGAAAAAAAACTAATCTAAAAAGCTGCATTTAAAAGCTGGCAAGGTCCTGTAGAAGTTGATGAGAGTTGTCCTAGGCAAAATTCAAGCCATTCTTTAAGGGCAGAGACACACCTGGAGATTCGGGGAGATTCAGTCACCGCGTTGACAAATAGTCTCTTCTTCAGGCACTAATCTTCCCGAACTGCCTTTGCACTGGCTTCATTTTCATATATCCATAGAGAACTGAAAAGTCCACTTTGCCCAGCATGACCGTGTACTAGAGTTGTTGTATAGCACTGGGGGGTTCTGGAGGAACGCCATTTCGTTTCTACTATGTACTGTATTTACTGTATATGGCTGAAATCACAACAAAATCCACTTGACTTGACTTGACCACTTGACTTGATTTTCCGAAGTTGCCTCACAAGGAGTGTCATCACACCGGCCATTTAGATTCTAGTGAGAGTTTGAGTTTTAATTCGAGTTTTCACATTTCTAAACTCACAATTTTGAGTTCTGTAAGCCTATAAACTCGAAATATTTGAGATATTCGAGTTTTTTTCATGATTGCATTCAATTGTGTATTTTACATTCAGATTTTTTCATACATAGGCAAACAATTGATTTTTTTTATATTGTGAGTTTCTTCGAAGCAGAAGAAAAAAACCTCTACACTTCACAAATTTGATTTTTGATAAATTAGCCTCGAAATATTTGAGATATTCGAGTTTTTTCAGGATTGCATTCAATCGTGCTTTTTACATTCAAATTTTTTCCATACATAGGCAAACAATAGATTTTTTTTATATTGGGAGTTTCTTCGAAGCATAAGAAAAAAGACTCTAAACCTCACTAATTTGATTTTTGATTTTTGATGGGCAACTAATCTCCCCGAGTGTGTCTCTGCCCTTACTGTGAACGTTTGAGTTTTAGTTCGAGTTTTCGAGTTTCTAAACTCACAATTTTGATTTCTGTAAGCCTATAAACTCAAAATATTTCAGATATTTGAGTTTTTTTTCACAATTGCATTCAATTGTGTTTTTTACATTCGGATTTTTCCATACATAGGCAACCATTTGTTTTTTTATATTGTGAGTTTCTTCGAAGCAGAAGAAAAAAAACTCTAAACCTCACAAATTAGATTTTTGATAAATCAGCCTATTCGGTCTTTTAAGGTTTATCTTCTTCTTGCTTATAGGCCAGGTTTATAATATTGGCATTGTACTGTAGATGATATCTGTAGATAAGAATAGGACTATGTCAGTATATTAATGTATATGAGAGGTTGAATAAAACAGACTCTACATGGAATAGCCCACACAATCAGATATAAATCTCACCATTAGTTCATTGTGCAAGACGGTACAAAAGGTCCTACAACTCGATGTCTCTGGTACTCGTATTAAATATGTCTGGCATCATATTTTTTCTATTTGAAATACTTCAGGCCAGCATTTTGAAAGAAGTTTTCCAAAAATTGGCTAGATATAATTAATGAACAGTGGCCCAGAACTCCAGTGACAGACTGGAATGATATGGGCAGATCAAAACCAACTTCGTATCTCACGAAATTGCAGTTCTTGTTGTTTATAACAGGCTCGAGGATGTTGTGGAGCATCTCTCTATAAACTTTCCCTAAAAAAGGAAACAGTAGTACATTGTTAATAAATACACGGTAGCCTTCATATAACAGCAACAAAGAATGACTTTGGATTTATCCAGCAAAGACTTGTGCACCTTCTTAATGTGCCAAAGAGCCTTTTAATAAATGTACAGCTAGAACTATTTGACAGGGCTCAACAATCCTCCAGCCAAGAGGTCCAGTTTCCTTAATCTGCTGTATGTTCTATATCAAACCTGTGAAGAACGGGAGCAGTGTGCAAGGCAATGTGGGAACTGGAGTCTTGGCTGGTGGAGAACTGGCTACTGCTTCAATGCTACATGCACTCAATTCAGCAGTGAGACCCTTACCTAATGCATTTCTCTTCAGAGCAGCTTTGCACATTTCAATACGAGCGGAGTGATACGGAACATAGTAATCCTTTAACGAGCTCACTAGAACCACATTCTTGAAGCGCTCCAACCCTGTAATACAACAATATTCAGCGTGAGATTCCAGAACAATGTTAGGACATCAATACAGATACATCTTCCATGAAATCGTGGGTGCAACACTTTCAATAATATACATTACAAATCAATATTTTGCAATGTAAAAGTATTGGGTCCATGTCAGGTCGATAGTGGCTGCACTTTAAGGTCTGCAAATATCTTAAAATACTCCCCCTCTGGTTATGAATGGTTGAAATAGTTTGCAAAAGGTTCTAATAAAACAATTAAATCACAAAAGCTTTATTTGGGGGAAATCCATAAGAAAACGGGGTCATATATCTTACCTGTTTGCTGGCTCAGTTTGTAGAGGAACGTTTGTCTTGGGTCTCTGTGATCTTTGAATGCCAGCTGTGATAGGGAGTCAGAACCCTGCAGATACCGCATACCTATAACAAAAGACATGCATATATTTATCAACTGTATTATAATAAAAAGGATGCTAAAGTTAACTGAATTCCAGCTACATGTAAGGGATCTATTATCAGGAAACACACAATATCTTAAAAGTTGCAAAATACAGCTATGACCTTTCCCAATTAATTACATTTTTGACCTGTCATTATAATATATTATCTTGTACGTGATGTAAATTAAGCATGGTTAAATCCAAATACATATATTTCTTGTTGTTTGTAATATTTCTAATCTATATAAAAATATAGCAATGTAGCCATTAAACCCTTACCCATATTAACAATACAGCTGGTATGGTACAGGAGGCCCATATGTGGACCACCGAAGGAGAGGAACGTGTGCAGGTTTCCAAGGAAGGCATCAAATTCAGGTCTGCACAGAGTTGCACGTATAATTACATTGCCTATGGAAAAGCCAATAAAGCTGAGGGGAGAGAAAAGTAACATTACTATTAAAAAAATCACACATATTTATAAGTATAGAGATGTTTGCAAACTCCTTTACCTGATCCTGGAAATAACGAGCTTTTGCATTGTTATATGCTGGACTATTTCAGTTAGGAGTCCCCTGGCCAAAGAACCAATATTATCAGAGGTGCCATTCTGTAAAGAAAATACAAGAAGTAAAACACAATAAATATTGAATCTGAATTAAAGCAAGACCGGCACTAATGAAAACATTATAGTTGCCACACAACCTATAAAATAACAAAGAATGAAGGGCCTTTCTGCTAACAATCAGCAAAATAATCTTCTAAGACATTTTTGTAATGAAATTTAACAATATTTTTCTATATATATTTGGATATCAACCGCCGTAGAATTTGTTCATAGGGATTTGCATGGATCGATCTATAATAGGGTCAATTTGTTACAGGAATATATCCAAATGATGTTTATGGATCCACTGGAACTGATCATTTCCTATTAATCATCAATAAACTAATAAAATACTACTAATGAAAGGATACATTGGTTACATTTAAAAATCTTTGCCTGTTAGTTGACATTGACCTTAAATCAATATACTGTTTGAACAATGTCAACTAGTAATGGAGATGACCTCTTTAGAACTCAGATGCACAGACGTTTCAGGATACGTACCATGTTGTACTTAGACATGAGGAAGTTGATAGTCCCATGCGTTACTCCAGACTCAATATAAGGTATTAAAAATTGAAGATCATCTTTGGAACCTAGAGTACAAACAAAGGCATTTCTTTTAACATTATATTTCTATAAAACCCTCAGGGTTGGTGTCAGAATCCAATCTTAAAATATTTTACTTACCACCCATGCCGTGTACACAAACTATTAGATGTGTTCCATCATATTCACTACTGGACTTCTCTTTGGGAGCTACGATAAAATAAAATAGAATAAATCAATATCAAAGTAATGTCCTCTTTCCTTCAAAATCGAATGAAAAAATCGTTATTAAACTCACCAGTAGACTTCCTAAACCCTTTTGGTGTCTGTATATTTTGCTTCCAAATGAGTTTCTTCTTGCTAGTTTCATGGAATAATCTGCACAATAAAAACACAATGTTAGGTCAAGGAAAACCGTCCATTGAAACACAAAATAGCAGCAATATTATTTGTAAATGCTCAGGTGTTGTTGCAATTTTACTCTATGAGATAATATTGTAAGAAAATGATATGATGAATTTCTATATATAAAATATACATCCACATTAGATATAGTGAGTAACGTAGGTTTTGCCCTATTAGACTGCTGGGTCTCACATTGCTTCATGTACATTTATTAACTGTAGCTCAGTTTTAACCCAGACAAGAAGAAAAGTTGATATCTGTATGCGACATATAATTATATAATTTGGTCTGATGTAAATATCAATAGCAACTAATCAGATAGCCCCTTTCCAACAGGTGACCAATATATATTACCTGCTGATTGGATAATCAAAATTAGTGGACCAGGTGGATATTTCTATGTAATATTGTGCATAGTCAGTGCCCTGACTGATGTCTCTTTCTCTTTGTAGATTGATAGACTGATAGACAGACAGATAGACAGACAGATAGAAATTCACATCCATTACCTGATCGTGGATATTTCCAGATTCTTAGATTGTTTCATTTCTGCAATTTGACTCAACAGACGATTAGCCAAAGAATTGTATTTAGTCAGAGTTTCATGCTACAAGCAAAACAAAATATATTATAAGAAATTATTTGAAATAAACACAACATTGCCTTGAAAACAGAGACATACAGTAATGCCTTGGGCATTCTAATTATATTTAGAACACCCCTTTCCTCTAGCAACTAATAGGGGGTGAATTGAATAAAAACAATTTAAATTATATTTAAGGGGTTGTAAATATCTGACAAAACAAAAGCAATAGCCACCTTTCCCCAGATTATACTAAAATTCATATAATCATATGGCTTCTAAAATATTGTTTCAATTGTCAGAACTAGCGATGCAGGAAAATATCCTACAATCATTACTGCCTCAGTTATTGCTCTTGTTCCAAGTGCCACCTATATACTGTACCTTGTTTTCTAGCTGCCCGATGACAGTAGTTCTTCCACCAAGATATCCATATGCAAAGGTAATTATTACTTGCTCTTCATTCATATCTAGGGTAAAAATAAGTTCATTGTTATTATACAAGTTGAGGCAATAGATATGCAATATTCATATTCCCCACAGGAGAAGATATAATAAAAAGGCAATTACAATACATACATCTCATCCTCATATGCACAGATATCCCTTCATTTGAGCCGTCGTCTAGCATCATGTTCAGAGTAAGGTTCTTGGGGTCCAGAGTGGGATATTTACCAGTAAGGGACATACATATCTGATCTCTCAGTACTTTTTTGACTTTAAATAACCTAAAAGAAAAAACATATATTTTAGGCTAATACTGATATCAGTAGAACTAATTGGCAACATTGGGAAAATCCAAAATCCTGGATGCAAACACATAAACCAGCTTTGACTATGCAAAATGTAGTCTCAAAAGTTAGTTGCTTATCAACAAAGCTGCACATTATATTTATATTTGGTAGGGATCATGACTTACCCATGCATTAACGGAGATGAAATTTTATAAAAGAAAGTATTTAAATCATGATCTGTGTCTGTTATTTTGATAGGACAGATTAATTCAAGTCTCCTGCGTATATCTTTGGCGTAGACAAAAGCGGAGGATTCAACATCTACTGAATAGTCATCTAGAAAATCAAATTGTTTGATGTTAGCAGGGAAATGCCTTCACATACATAGAATAATTATATTATCTTTCAATCAGCATCTGTACGTAATCTACATGGTTCAATAGTACAATGCGGTAGGATGGATTTCAGGATAAAATAAGCAACCTTCACACACTAAGGCCGCACCTGTGGATTCTTTACATACGTACCTATTGCGTCAGGGTGTAAGTATCGGTCTTCGAAGATAACGGGAGGAGATTTCAATATCACGTTCTCGTCCAGGCACTCGAGAGGACCATTGACTTTTAGAGCTTTTTTGACTTTTTTATAAATCCGTTTATGGCTTTGGACGCTGCAATGAAAAATGGGTTCTTGCTTAGAAATATATCAAGGCTAAAGATCAGTAAAGAACTAAAAATTAACTGAGTGATACATTAAAAAGCTGTAGTATCCAATAGCAACAAATTACTTTTAAACACCTGATACTGGCATGACATTTTCATATAAATGCATCCCGTAGAGGTACCATAAATAGTTTCCATAAAGGAGCATAAATGCAATATTCCCCAGAAAATCAGATGAGAACAGACTTTCTCTAAACATAGATACATGGGTATATAAAGAAAAACCATTGTACTCACGTTTTCTCATCATATAAAACAGCTTCTTGTCTCAGATGCTCAGTAGAAAAGAACAAATTTTTGAAGTTTTCATTCTATAAAACAGTAAATAGACACAGTTCATAAGCACAACCTTGAGAAATAAAGGCGGTGTAAACTGAAGATTAAGTGTTTCTTGCCTTCATTTTCTGCTGCAATAGTTTATTCTCCAAGGAGACTTGAAGAAATGTTCCCCACAGATTTAGAAGTTCGGCTGATAGCTGGATTAGGCTGGCATTTATTGCTTCCGCCACATCATCGAGGTCTTCCATTTCCTGTTTTTAAAATATTCAATAATTGACACATTGTATAAATATGGAGACTACAGTATGTAAAGTACTTTTTAAAACCCGAATAGTAAAAAGAAACCAGTTTGGGGTGGAAGGTTGGTATTATATCATGAAATAAGCAGTGAGCAAACTTACCGTCACTTTGTCAGAAAACTCGCTGAGCCGGGCTTTTATATCAAGTTTTTCTGAGGAGGAAACAAACACCATGTAAATGAGCAGTGAAACAATGGCATTATATTACAATTCAAAATAATGTTTTTTATAGCTAACAATTGAATCTGATCGTATTCCCTTTCCCTCTTGACTTGCCCCTGTGATATAAAAAATAGAGTGGATCAGACTGAGGGAATGATAGCCTATACCTATAGGTATAGGAATGGTATGCCAGAAGACTCTAAGAATACTTTGGGAAATAACATGATGTGAGTTCTTGGGAGTACCTCTACAAGGGAATTTAGAAAGCAAAGGGGTAATGTAATAAACGTTTGCAGCAGGTCTACTAAGCCATAGTAACCAAAGAAAATGTACCATTTACTGGTTACCAGTTAAATATCAAGCCTGTGAATACTTGCTATGACATGGTTCATAGCTTATTACATTAACCCACACGTTTTCCTTCAAGTAATAATTCTTTAACTTTGCCTTTAAAGGCCAAAAACTCAAAAAGTTAGTTTTTTTACTATAAAATCTATAAAATCCCAATTTCTAGTGAATTTTTTTTTTTCGAGATTTATCAATAGGGATGTAGCGAACAGTTCGCCGGCGAACTAGTTCGAGCGAACTTCGACTGTTCGCGTCCGCCGAATGTTCGCGAACGTCGCGCGACGTTCGCCAATACGAGTTCGCGTTCGATTCGAACAAAAATCGTTCGACCATTCAACCATTCGATTCCTTCGACCGCTAAAATCGAAGGATTTTCGTTCGAATCGAACGATCGAAGCCATTGGATCGAATGAAATCATTCGATCGAATGGCTTCGATCGTTCGAGTCGAACGAAAATCCTTCGATCGAACGATTAAAATCCTTAGATCGTTTGAATCGAACGATTTTCGGATGTTCGAAGTTCGCGAACTGTTCGCGAACTGTCCGCATTTTTTGCCGGTGTTCGCGAACGGCGTTCGCGAACACATCGGCGGCGGTTCGCTACATCCCTATTTATCAAACCCAGAGGATGGAAAAAGTCAGAATCCAAAAATCCAGCATCTCAGACCTGCCGATGTTCTATATAAATCAAGAGGAGATGTCCATATCCTATTTGGAAGCCTCTGTGGTCTGTGCTGGAATTAACCCAAAATTCATCTATTTTGGACTTTAAGGTCAAAAATCTGAAAAATTCAGGCTTTCCAGGAAAAAAACCTCATAAAAATCGTACAATTCGTAATTTTGCTCTATTTTATCAAGTTTGTCCCTGATCTGATTAAATTGTGCTTTTTTAGTGATGAATAAGGTCCAATCGGAATTCTAACCACCTGGTACCCACCACAGGTAACATCTCAATAAAATGGATAAGAAAAGCCTTGTTAGAGTTGTAGGCAATAGTGCACAGCTACTTGTGGTGCTTCCTAGTGACCTGAGTTAGTGGGTGTTTTACAACCAAAATGTGACAATTTATTTCTGCCGTAATATTAACTCTAAGAAGATAGCAGATAGGCCAGAGTGTAAACTTACGGTCACTTTGGGATACCTAAATGTAAGTTTCCAAGTGGAAAAAATGTGTTTTAAAGGGACTCATCAATATCTATTATCAATTTGGGATGGTGGGTGGTCAGAGAGAGAGAGAACAACGTTTAAATTAACTAAGTTGAACCTAAAAGAACTGGCCGAATATGAGGCACAAAGTAGAAGCAATCCCATACCAAGTTCCAGCCTGAATGAGGAAGGCAGCGTTTCTGATATGGAGGTCAAGTATCTGCAGAATCCATCATAGGAAAGCAGCAAGCAGGACCGTAGTGTTGAATGGAAACGGTAGGCATGCTGCAGTTGTTTCTCTTTTATCACAAAACATTTAACCTAAAATAGAGAAGCAGAGGCATGAAGCAGGACACAAAGCAGTACAAGATGACACCCTACCACCCCCCATTTTAAGCCAGTTACTTGGAATGGTGCAATTGTGAGACTCATTACAGTTGGGGTTCAGGAGGAGGGAGGGAGAGAGACTGTTAAATGGGGCCTGGGGTTGTCTGTAAAGTATTGCTTGCATTTAGGGGGTTATTTATTATGCTCCAAATATCTGAAATTCAAATAATTCGTAGTTTTCAAACTAAAAAAAAACTACTAATTTTTCTGGAATTTATTAAAGCCTGATGGTCTTAAAATTCTGACTCTGAAAATCCGGCATCTCAAAGCTCTTGTGGTTCTGTATAATTCAGTGGAGAAGGTCCCAGTGTCTGCGCTGTTGTCCATCCGTACTTTTCGGGCAAGGTTCCGAAGTTATCGGATTTTTGCCTGACCCAATTTTTCTGACTTTTTTAATGATAAATAAGGTCCATTCAGGCAGTGGGAGTTGATCTGATTTTTATGTTAGAAATACTTAGAAAAATTCGGACCTTGGTAAATAACCCCCTTAAAATACTGCTCAGGTTAATGTGTTTTACCTTGTAGAAAGTTCAGATAGTATCCATGTTTATAACTTACATTTGACAATTTCTTTTTGCAGGTTTTGCCAAAAATGGCACTTTTCAACTTCTGTATTTTAGTCTTTGTCCTTTGGATCCAAGGAATTCTTTTGACGACTGAGGTTTTCTCGTAAAAGCTGTTAAAATAACAACAATTTGTGTATATATTATCTTGAAGTTAATATTATTTCTTAATGTAATAGTAAAATGCCATGTCTATAGCAGACAATAACAATCCATGTACTTACCACTTCAGTGGGGGTTGTAATACAACCAACATGGCATGAACCTCGATCGATAACTTTGAAAATGACTTAAACATTATATTCATGTGGTCATGAATCCCTTGATGCAGGTTAAAGTGCGGTGTCGTGTCCTGGCTGAAGAATGGTACCAAATCCTTAGGATTGTTTAATCTGTTAAAATGAAAACAGGCCAATTTATTAAAGACAAATCAGATTTCCCTAACCCATCAGTCTTGTAGGCTTTATTGTATAAGAAAGAATCGTATGCTACTTTATGGAATAGTATTACCAGCTACTTAACCAAGTCTATTGATAGGTTCGTATATGTGCGTATGTATATACAGATATGCACTTAGGATCATTTGGAAGGGTTGTACAAAAAAGGATGAAGGTTGCACACTCAAAAGTAAAATTCACGTGTTTTTATTTTGTACAAAAGTTGAAAAAAATCAATAAAGCAAAAGCCCTACACGTTTCGACCCTAGTAGGTCTTCATCAGGGCACAAAATCAAAGTATAATCAAAATTTCTTTTCTTTATTATATTTTGATTTTTGCCCCAGATGAAGACCTACTGTGGTCGAAACGCATAAGGCTTTTGCTTTATTGAGTTTTTGTATGAAATAAAATCATGTGAATTTTTCTTTTGAGCGGATAACCTTCATCCTTTTTTGTTCATTATGCGTTAATGAGTCTATTTGGGAGTCCCGAAAGGATTGCACCTCACTTTGTTGTTGCTCATATATATATCAAGGTTCAAATTTAGAGTTTATGGGGGTTTATAAAAACTCCCATAAACTCGAAATTCAGAAAAAAGACAGAAATTTATTAAAAAACCTAATTTCTTAAATTCAAATTGAATTTGATCAAATTTGATTTTTTTTTTTTTAAAAAAAAAATTGATTTTCAAACTTCCACCAAATGACTTCAAATTGATTGTAGGAGGCCCCCCATAGGCTTATATAACTCGAATCGAATTTGGACTATTCCCTAGTCGAATCACACTAAAATAAACTCGAAATTTGAATTTAAAAATTAGAATTTTCAATTCGAACCTTTATAAACCTGCCCCTTGGTGTGCGCCCTTTTACCATTTTAGTTTTTTGCATTTGGAAGGGTTGAACTTATGGATTGTTGTATTTTTTCAAATCAAATTAATTATAAAACAATGTAATTTGTTCTCATTTTTGATCAATTTCAATTGGTCTTTTTTAATTTGAATTTCAAAGTTATGGGAGTTCAAAAAAGCTCCCATTACTTCATAATTCGACCCTTGACAAATCTGCCCCATAGTTTAATATAGTCTTCAATTCCAATCGTTTATTTACTTACGCTGCATAGCATACGTCGAAGACAATCCTGCTCTCCAGGGCATTTAGAGTCTCTTCAATCTGCAATTGTTGAGAAAACAGAAGAAACATAAGATATAGTATATGGAACACACAAACACAAATTTGATCTAAAAGACCTTTAATGACTTACTTTACTTGTATCCAGGAGGATATTAATGGTGTAGATCACGACATCGTCAATTGTAATAGCACTAGTGGTATCGACCATTTCAAATATGCTGGTAGAGAAGACATTGCCCTTTACTGAAGCCAAACCATCTGAAACAGAATATTTCACACAATTTGCCAAATGATTAAACAAGAACACTATTGAACAAGAACAACAGATAGTGTGAAAGCGTAAAATGTATGAAAATAACACTTAAGAATAGTCATTGGTTTAGGAAAACTGGGTCCAAATGTTGATCAGAATCAGTGCCTGGAATGAGGAACATAAAGCATTCCATAGGAAGCACCTGAATCCATTGCACTGGACCTGAACATTCCATATGCAGAACTAGGTAAATAGGTGGCGCCATATGAGGTTATAAGTAACAAGTACCTTTAGTATGAAAAATTCTTCCTTCAACTGTGTGAGGAAGGTTCGTAAGGATCTCGAATGATGTCCTCATTTGACAATACCTACAAGCAAAAACAAAGTTTTTAATATCAATATTTAAAATGTAACATTAAAATCAAACTCCCTCTGCCCCATAAACATGTTCTTTTAAAGGGGACATTCATTTGCCTGGTGCTTCTATGTAATCCTTTCACTGGTAGACAAGCTGCTCTTTGCTGCGGCCCATATATATAATAGAAATATGATTTATTTAAAGGGAAAGCCAATCCAAAAACAATTATATATACAGGTATGGGACCTGTTATCCAGAATGCTCGGGACCTGGGGTTTTCCGGATAATGGATCTTTCTGTAATTTGGATCTTCCTACATTAAGGGGCAGATTTATCAAGGGTTAAATTGAAGATTAGAATTTTTAAATTTAATTTTTAACTTTGCTGGAAACTCAGTTGTGTGAGGTTGTGGCAAGATCTCCTTAGTGCTCCAGCCTGCCCCCCCTGCCTCCAGATATATTTGTAGGATTAGTCAGACAGAAAGACAGTGACGAACCAGAGCAGTAAAATTCTTACTCATTGACAAAAAGGGCGTCTTTTTATGTGAAAACAATTACTTCTCAAGCAGCTTTTTAAATATAGATGTGGGCTGTAATGACTTTGGGATTTTACACATTAATTTAGTCAAAAACTAATGAGTGGAATCTGTTCAGCATCCCTTTCCTCACATTAAACTCTGGGTTGTGTGGGGGCCAATGAGTGCTAGAGACATAATAAAGGGGAACCTCATTAAGTTGCAGCAGGAGGGCCTCGCCGTTATTTATGTTGCTTTTGCTACTGGGAGGTGTTAGTGTTCGGGGTTTGTTTTTGCTCGCGCTACACTTCTTTCAGGAAATTGTTACCATTCATTCTCTGCCACTACAACTGCCTTGTGCTGCTATAGTTTGAGGGAAAAAAAATCAACATTACACTGAAAGAAAGTGTAAATACATATTCCTGTGGCTAAATAAGCACCGACTACCCGTTGTGGTTGTTTGAAACCTGAATAATATCACACGTAACAGCAATTTGTTGATGAAATGTGGCCTGTAGTGAGACTGAGTTGTAGGTCAACATATAAGTGTCATGGAGAAAACCCTAAAGTGTCTCTTATGTATTTGATGCATCTGCTAAATACTTTGCCCTTCAGAAAGAGCAGGTGTGTGTTGTCCAGGTGATTCAGTTTAGGCTCCTCAATGTCTAGTACATTTTAATTGTAGAAAAGTTATTTGTGTGGAGTAAATACAAGCACACGTGAAACACAAAAAATGGAAGAGACGTGGGGGCAGATTTACTATAGGACGGAGTGGCAAAAACTGGTGACAATTTGCCAGCGTTACCGGCAGCAGGGACATCGCCAATTTACAAACGGGCACTAGTGAAAGAAATAGGTGCTAACGGCCATACGCACTCTATCGCCAGGCGACAATTTGCTCTGGCGAATGGACGTTACTCTGCAAATTCAATGAAATGCAGATTTTACTAAACGTTACCTCTTTCACAAGACTTGCCTTCACCAGCTCAGACCAGGCGAAGTGCACTGGAGTGCATAGATCTTTTTCAGCATTCGAATTCGGACGAATCCTTCTGCCCCGCTGAACCGAATCCTAATTTGCTTATGCAAATTAAGGGAGGGAAATCAGGTGACTTTTTGTCACAAAACAAGGAAGTAAAAAATATTTTGCCCTTCCCACCCCTAATTTGCATATGAAAATTAGGATTTGGTTCGGTATTCAGCCGAATCTTTCGAGAAGGTTTCGGGGGTTCAGCCGAATCCAAAATAGTGGATTCAGTGCATCCCTAATTATAACAACTCTATTGTCTTTATTAAGGTTCCCTGGACATGTGTAATTAACAGTGGAAATATAATGTATTTGCTGCAACATGTAACATAAAGGTGTCCATTCAACTTTAAAGCTAGCAAAAAGTCGCCAGCGGTCGGTGCCCACGACAAAACTCTGCATTTTAGTGAATTAGAGGTGTCTGAGTGGATTTTTCGCCAGTTAGTGAATCTGCCGCTTGGATGGCTTTAGTGTTATTACTGTTAGGGATGCACCGAATCCACTTCATGGGATTCATCTGAATCCTTCGTGAAAGATTTGGCTGAATACTGAATCCTAATTTGCATATGCAAAAAAAGTCACGTGATGTCCCTTCCCACACCTAATTTATGTATGCAAATTCGGATTTGGTTCGGCCATGTACAAACGAACCAAACCGAATCCTGGATTTGGTGCATCCTTAGTTACTGTTAAGGGCAATAAATGAATAATAAAGGTTAAGGCTAGCTAAAGGGTGTGTGAGTTACAGAGGGTTGTACTATGGGTTGAACTGTGTGCTGACAACATTCCTATAAGCTTAAAGAAGAAAAATACATCTGGAGATGGCTGCACATTTATAAAGAGAGGGTTAGGGTATGGGCAAACAGGCAGATTCGGGGAGATTAATCGTCTGGGCACAAATCTCCTCCTTTTTGGATGACAATCTCCCCAAACTGCCTTCCCCTACCTTCCCACCGGCTATAATAAAAAATCGCCTGCAGGAAGGCACTGGTGGTGCTTAGTTTTCCGATTTCGCTTGAAGTTTCCTCGTGAGGCAACTTTGGAAAACAAAGCACTACGAGTGCCATCCTGCTGGCGATTTTTCATTATAACTGGTGGGAAGGTGGGGGAAGAAGAGGATAAACATCCAAAGTTTAAAAGGTCAGTGCTTAATGAAGCTCAGGGGGAGAAAGAAAAATGGAAAAATGGACATTTTATAGTGTAGTATTTACTTGTGACGTTGTAGTTTGACACTATCATATATTCCCAAATATACATTTATTGCAGTTACCCTTTAAAAGTCACCACGGCTTTTATGGTTATATAAAGGAGGTCTAATCCCTAAACCCTATACAGAATTTAATGCACCAGCCAAATGACAATCTCTATAACTGTAATGATTCAGGCTGTCACGACTGGCACCCAATACCAGAACAAGTGCCAAGTATCCTGGTCTGCAAAAATTATATATATAGAAAAAACAAAACAAAAAACAACATAGCATTGTAGTTACATTGTTATCTTAAGTAATGAACAATCCAAAAAGAAAGAAAAATAAAGGTATGGTGGAGAATAACCAGACTTCAAGGCTACTGTTTGTAGAAGCAAAAATGCCCAAGATCACTGTTCAGAGACTACTATTTCCCAAGCTGCCCATATCTCTAAGTAACGAGGAATTTTATTATGAATTTTGGCAATTTTTATTCTAAGTATACTGAATATCATAAGCCAGTCCCTAAGCTCAGTTAAGTGACAGGAATGCTGGGAAAAGGCAGACAATAAGACAGGGAGCTATTTGGATCATCTACACTGCTAAAGGACTGTTGTTGTCAACCAGCTGACTGAATATATAAAAAACTTCAGCAACTGTCCCACGGGCAATCAAGGCTACGACCGAGTCCTCCTCCAGCTCTTTGGGTTTTTGGGACATGGCAAGTCTTCCTTCATTAACACCTGTAAGCAGGTGTGCTTCGCCAAGGAGGCGAGTTGAGGCTGTCGCCTCAGGCGGCAGCGCCCCACTAGGTACCAGGGGCAGCAAAAATGCTGTTCCTGGTACTTTAAGAGCGAATTTCTGGGGGAGGGGGAGCAGCAGCAACTGCTGCTGCCTCAGGCAGCGGAGGGGCCAGGATCGCCCCTGCCTGTAAGTATGTCTTGGAAGATGGGGAGTATTAGAACTATGCAAACTCCAAAAAATCAGAAGGTGGGGACACTGTTGCCAGAAAAACGTTTCCGTTGACTGAAACCCTGACTGCTCAACAATGAGCAATTATGAAACAGCAGAAATACAGGCCCAGCTCGGTAAGTCCAAGGCTGTATTTGGAGAATACGTTTAAGCCATTTGTCCACAATGTAAATGAATAACCTGCTCAGGACACAGACCTGTGGGTTGCAATGTAGAGTTATGAATTTTTACAATGAGGTTTAGGTTGAAATAAAGGAAATAAGAGCTTTGAGAATTGAGCTAGAAAATGATTTCAAGTCCATGTTCCTATCAGGCCACATTCAGATCTTTTTCATGTGGACCTGTTATATTGCTTAAGGAAGGAATGCTGAAGTAATCATTATTAAGCAAGTTGCCACCTATCAGTAATACCAACTGTGGCAAACAGTTACAATTCCCTTTCTTCTCATAGACACCATCTCATTACAATTACACTTTATCATAGTTATTGCCCCTTTTCTTGACACCATGTTTCATAACAATTCACACCGTAGCAAAAGTTTTAGGGTATCAAAACATAATAGGTGCCAGGGCTCCCTCCCACTTTTACTCACCCGTGTGCTTAAAAAGGCAGATCACCCGGACCTGTGCGACTCGTACCGTCCTATTTCCCTAATAAATATCGATGTAAAAATACTCGCAAAAATCCTATCTAGACGCCTTAATAAAGTAATAACCTCGATTGTACACCCGGATCAAACCGGCTTTATGCCCAATAAGAGCATCTCTATGAACCTACACAGGCTATTCTCTCACCTACAAACCTCTCATACGAATCAGGGCTCTAGACTTGTGGCTGCACTTGATGCCACTAAAGCGTTTGATTCGGTTGAGTGGCCATATCTCTGGAATATATTGGAGAAATTTGGTATAGGGCAGAACTTTATAGGATGGCTCAAGCTACTCTATTTAGCTCCAGTCGCACAGGTCCGGGTCAACAACACTCTCTCCAGGAAATTCTCCTTATCTCGAGGGACCAGACAAGGTTGCCCACTTTCACCCCTATTGTTCGCCTTGGCAATAGAACCTTATGCTTTAATGATCCGGCAATCCGAGGAGATTGTAGGCTTTAAATGTGGGAGGGTGGAAGAAAAGATCGCATTGTATGCGGAAGACCTCCTCTTATTCCTGGCCAACCCACAGGACTCCCTTAGGCACGCTCTTGACTTGGCAGATCGATTTGGTGTCTACAGTGTAAAATAAAAGCAAATCTATCCTCTTCACACTGGAGACTGACCAGAGGGAGGATGACATTCAGGGATTGTGTTGGGTGTTCCAGTTCAAGTATTTGGGTGTTCAGGTTTCCAAAAATGCACTAGACTTTGTGGCCAAGAATATTGACCCGGTGCTAACCAAATTCAAAAGTGTAGTCGCTCAATGGATAAATCTCCCATTAACAGTGTGGGGTAGGGTGAATCTTTTTAAAATGATATACTTGCCGAAATTCCTTTATTTGCTACAAAATGCCCCGATATGGATCCCCCAACAGGTTTTTAAGCAAATTGACACTGTTCTTTTCTCCTTTATCTGGGCACATAAGCCTCCCAGGGTCAATAAGTTGACTCTTATGGCCCCAATCGATAAAGGAGGACTGGCCCTCCCCCACCTAAAGCGTATTACCTTGCGAGCCAATTAGCTTTCATTCACAATTGGTTCAACCCTGACCCTGAAAACCCATTGACCACATTACACGCCACCCTGGCAGGTTCATTTGAGGCTATTCGTAACGCTCCATATAGGAGAGTCAAGGACACGCCACAGCTCCCACCCACACTAAACTGCCCACAAAGGGCTTGGGCGCTTGCTAATAGAATGCTGGCAAAGCCAACCTCTTCGCCCTCCCCACGCGCCCCTTTATGGAGAAACTCTAATTTCCCGCACCTGCGACAACTTCAAGATTTTGTCTATTGGCCCAATCTGGGAGTGAAGCATTTATCTGACCTCTTAGCAGACGATACCCTCCTGACCCAGACCCAACTTACCGCTAACTTGGGACATCAACACATTGACTGGCATAGATACTTTCAACTCCGACATGCTGTTACTGCTCAGCTTGGCTCCCTAATTATTCCCACTGCCACTATGCCACATGAAGACAGGTTGTGGGATCTGAACCCCCAGAAACTAGTATCTAACCTATATCGAATACTAGTAACTTCCACTGGTAGCCCCTTTGCTAAAGCCAGAACTAAGTGGAACACGCTTATCCCCAATTTGGAGGATGACGCGTGGGAGGAGGCAACTAGCGAGGTCTACAGTTTTCTGATTTCCGCTTAAGATAAAATGGTACAATTTAGGATAATGCACTGCACTTATATTACGCCGCTAAGACTTAAGGCCATGGGTAGAAACCCTGATGCTGACTGTCCTAAATGTGGACGACCAGATGCAGACTTCTTTCACTTATTATGGTCTTGCCCCTTGATCAACAGCTACTGGGTGGTCTCTCACCTCTCCGATGTGGTCCTGCTTCCTGGGGTACTTGCACCGGAGGTTTGTCTCTTAGGAATAGTAGAAGAACTAGCGCCCCTCCTTGAACAGGAGGACTGGTTCATAATTGTCTGTCCAGGTTGCAAAGATCCAGACAGCAGCTGAGCATTCTCAATTGTCAACACCTGATAAGTGTTCCCTGGATCTAATATTTTTTTACCCATCAACCAATTATACCTCCTATATCTGCTTTCAGTGAAAGAACTGTTTACAGTATTTAAAGATCACAAAACATATGTGATTAAAAAATATACAAAATTAATCCCAAACAGATGTATTAAAAGATCTTAAGGTTGATGAATTTTTTTGACATTGTCCTGTTAACTGTTTACATGATAAACCATTTACATGATAAATATTTCACATTCATAGTTATCCTCACTGCTGGTTAGTTGGTTGTTTATTAAACCTGGAGCAGACATTCCTCTTTCATATGTGACTCAAAAACTTTGGCTCCAAAATACCTGGGACCTTTACTGTCTCCTAATATAAAAATATCAGGAGATTCATTGGAACCAGCAGTATGTAAATATGGCGTTTATGCTTTAATTAGAGGGTAACACAGATATTTGATCTCCACAGAAATCTTTCCTATTGTGGTTCTAACCCATAAGACTGGTGGAAATATGAGAGAAATAAAGGAAACGTTTGAAGACATGGGAGTGGAGCGAGTCGTTGCTCTTGAAATTTCACCCCAGAAGATCACATCAATACCAGAAAGAGACATTTTTCTGTGATGTTATTAAAAATATAAAGTTTCGATTGGAAAGAATGGTGGATCCGGTGCAAAACAGAGAGAAAAGAAAGAAATAGGTGCTAAATTTCATCTACCAATCAGGTCTGCAAAAGGAAAAGGAGGAGCTACAAATGCAGAAAGTGAAGGAAGAGAGGCTTTTGAAAGAACTAGAAGACATGAAAGCCAAGGTGGAAGAGAAGAAACCCTGCAAGATATGATAAACATGATGGACTTGTTGATACTCCATACTCATCTCATATACCATTGCTCAAGTTTAGGTAAATAATTAAATTTTAAAGAACTAGGGTGGAAATACAGACGTTTTGGGGGTTTGTACCAGCCCAAGGCAACAACAGGCCCTGAGCAGGGAAGAACCATGCCTTTAAAGGAGAAATAACCCCTAAAAATGAATGTGGCTAAAAATTTCATGTTTTATACTAAACTTATTGTACCAGCCTAAAGGTTCAGCTTAATCAATAGCAGCAATGATCCAGGATTTCAAACTTGTCACAAGGGGTCACCATCTTGTAAAGTGTCTGTGACACTCACATGCTCAGTGGGCTCTGAGCAGTTGTTGAGAAGCTAAGCTTAGGGGTCGTCACAAATTATCAAGCAGAAAATAAGGTTGATCTATAATATTAGTTAGAATAGAAATGGGTATATATAATTTATGTGAAAGTATGGAGGGACGTGTGTATGGATGCTGGGTTTTCATTTGGAGGGGTTGGACTTGATGGACTTGGTTTTTCAGCTCGATTTGTAACTATGTCCTGGAAATAGCAGTGACTGTCATCCATGGAATTCATTAAGTAATACATGCAAAGATATTATCGTTATCTGACAAAAATGTTGTAGCCTGTTGTAATCGAATAAACGACTAATCTCCATGGTATGAACATTTTTGGGATGATTATTCTAAGTCCACAAATGGTCCAGAAATACAAAATAAAGTTCCATACGACTATATCTGTGCGTCTATGGCCAGCTTTATTCAGTGTCAAACATACCATCTACTCACCATATAACTAAGATCTGGGTGGGGGGGTCACTGAATAGATTATTCCTGTGCCTGAATAACGGCAACCAACGGCACAAGAAATTAGTGTAAAGGTGGCCATACACGGAGAGATCCGCTCGTTTGGCAATGTCCCAAACGAGCCGTTCTCTCCCCGATATGCCCACCTTGAGGTGGACAATATCGGGCTGATCCGATCGTGGGCCCTAGGGCCCTACAATCAGATCCTAACGAATAGTAATGGGCGGTCGAATCGCAGGACCGCATCAACCAATAGATGCGCCCGCAATCCGACTGGATTTTTCGTCCCATCCGATCGAGATCTGGCTGACTTTCGGCCAGATCTCGATCGGGGAAGCCCGTCGGGGGGCCCCATACACGGGCCAATAAGCTGCCGACATGGTCTGACGGCAGCTTTTATCGGCCCGTGTATGGCCACCTTAAGAGTAAGATGTTGAAGACTAAGAATATATCGATAAGTTGTCTGAAAAAACATAAATCCTCTCAAAATCAGAGGTAATATGGAAATTGGGTAATAATGCTCAGCACTAAAAGACCTAAATAGGCAATATTTTTTTTTATTTATAGCAATAATAACATAATATTAGTATTTACAGACCAAAATGGTGATCTGTCTTCCTAACTCATTCCTCTTTTTTTCTAGTCAGTTATAGCATTCAGCTTTTATTTTCACCAGGAGTAGATGCTAAATTAACTAAACCTCTCTGCATTCGCCTTGTTGTCCCTCTACCCCACCTTGTGGGACTTGTGAGCTCTTCACTTTCCAAATCACTGGGGACTTGGCGTTTGGTAGATTCAAGTGGCGATCATGTGGTATCAAAGCCAAGTCCAATGAATTTCGTGAATAAATGTGGAGGCAAAATAGCAGCCTCCACATTGTTGTGAAATAAGAATACAGCTGTGCTGATTATAAGGTGCAGCCAACAGATTTATTACATGTTTCCCATTAATGTATCTGCACATTGCAATGATCCAGATGACCAACTGCAACTATTGTTAAATGTACATTCAGCAGTCCCAGATTATGGGCTGAACTCCACAAACGCTTTTGTCAGAAGGTGTCGGAACAACAAAACTCATTTCCAACAAGTCAGATGGTGTCACTTGGGTCACAATATAATGGGACTGATAGAAAAATCTGATGCATAAACTACATGTAAAATGTTCCATCAGACACGACACAACTGTTGGATGTGCTGCATGCTGTGTCTCTTCTTCCGACAATACATTTTTTAAATGTTTTCATTATTAATAAAAGGGATGAAACACAGGTGGTCGCTAGTTCTGTGTGCTCTATAGGGTTAAACACTCCAGGTCTTTTAACTATGAGGATAAAATGTGAGGAGATAATACTGATCTTACTGCACAACAACTCTCAGCATGGTGTTACCCTGGGTTATACGTTGGAAGATGCTGGGAGTTGTAGTCCAGCACCAAACACTAAGAAAAAGAGAAACAAATGAAGACAATTTAGCGACAGGACATTTCGTGTATTAACTACTGTGTTAAGCATTGAAATCTATTAGCAAAACATTTCTTTTCCCTCTGCCAGAAAACTCAGGGCTGAGTCTAAGCACAAAGCTGTATTAGGAGTGACACTAATAAATGTACTGTGGGGGCCATGGGCACTAAAGGAGAACTAAACCCTAAAAATGAATGTGGCTAAAAATGGCATATTTTAAATACTGAACTTATTGCACGAGGCTAAAGTTTCAGCTTGTCAATAGCAGCAATGATCCATTATAAGAAAATTGGTGGCCAGGGCCCCCGTTAAACGTCCATGTAAAAAAACTTGCACCCCCCCAGAAGTTTGAAAAACATTTGATGCCCAGGGCCCCAACAGGGATCTCAAAGGTTACCTTTAGGGGGCCCTGCCATGTTACACTTACTTCATTAGTGTGGCCCACCTGCTGTCAGTGAGCTGCCAACTACAGAAAGGGAGGAGGGGAGCACAGGTAGCTGCATCTTCTTCCAGTGACAGCATTTTCTTCCCTTATTGGTCACAGAATTTCAAGTCCTGGTAAAGCTGCATGGTGATTGGATGAGCTGGAGGAGAAGTTCAAACCTCAGCTATCCAATCCCTGAGTAGCTCACCTGGGATTTAAACTCAATGACCAATAAGGGGAAGTAATGGACAGAAGATACCTCCCCTTGTGCTACCGCCCTGCCTTCCCGAAGTCAGCAGCCCTCAGAAAGCAGGGGGCCCGGCTAATCAAGAAGCGTGACCAGGCCCTCCTTACCCTCGGGGCCCCTTACAACTCTCCCCCCTGTCCCCCCTAATCGTGGCCCTGTCTATACCTACAGATCTACTAATGTGTATCATGTGGAACTTTTCAGCACCTCTTTAGAAGAGCATTCCTAATTTTAACAATAATTTAGAGACTATAAATGAATTAACCACCCTGGATGTCTGCAGAATATTGTTGAAGAACATATTTAAGACTTGGATACTGACAACAGCACATAGAACTGCATTTGTAGCAAAGCAGAGACATTACAAGTAAATAGGCGGGCTCCAAATTATAAGCCCTCTAGTTACTTGGCCCCAATTATTAGCCCTTTAGTTACCTGGGCCCAAATTATCAGCCTTCTAGTTACCTGGGCCCCAATTATTAGCCCTCTAGTTATTTGGCCCCAATTATTAGCCCTTTAGTTAACTGGGCCACAATTATTAGCCCTCTAGTTACTTGGGCCCCAATTATTAGCTCTTTAGTTACCTGGGCCCCAATTATTAGCCCTCTAGTTACTTGGGCCCCAATTATTAGCCCTTTAGTTACCTGGGCCCCAATTATTAGCCCTCTAGTTACTTGGACCCCAATTATTAGCCCTTTAGTTAACTGGGCCATAATTATTAGCCCTCTAGTTATTTGGGCCCCAATTATTAGCTCTTTAGTTACCTGGGCCCCAATTATTAGCCCTCTAGTTACTTGGGCCCCAATTATTAGCCCTTTAGTTACCTGGGCCCCTGGGTGGTGTGCCCTGGCAACAAGTAAAATTTGGCCCTATTAAATTAAAAATGTATCCCACACGCATGGTCAGGTCCATGATCTGCCCTGCTCACTCTCCAATTATGTATTATTAACTCTGCTCCCTGTCCACTCTCCCAACATTCCCAGCTTTCTTGGGCTCCCTTGTTTCCACAGGCTCATGACAAGCAATGATGAGAGAATTTGTAATGTTTTACGAACTTCACAAACCAGAAAAAAATTGTAATGCTAATGATTCAAGGCAAAAAGAATAAGTAAAATAATATATTCACCTACACATTAATAATTTCAGGCTCGGACTGTCCCACTATGACACCAGGAAAAAACCCAATGGGCAAGCTTGCAGTCTTCAGCACTATTTACTCTACCTTAAAGGTTGTTCACCTTCCAATGAACAATAATTTAGAGAGTGATATTCTTGTGTAATTTGCAATTGGTTATCATTTTTAATTGTTTAATTTTTTTTGTTTAATTTAGCTTTTAATTCAGCAGCCCTCCAGTCTCCAAATTACCCTAGCAACCTTGCAATGATAGACTGGAATATGAATAGGAGAGACCCTGAAATGAAAGATGAGTAAAAAAAAAAGTAGCAATAACAATAAATGTGTAGCCTCATAGAGAATATGATTTTAAATGGGGTCAGTGACCCCCATTTGAAAGCTGGCAGGAGTCAGAAGAATAACATCATTCAGAAACTATAAAAGAAGAAATAACGACAGCTAATTGAAAAGTTGTTTATAATTCACATTCTATAACAAATTAAAAGTTAACTTAAAGATGAACCACCCTTTTAAAGGAGAAGGAAAGTCTTTTTAACTTGGTGGTACCAAAAGTTAGGCACCCCCAAGTAATTGTATTTACTTACCTGATACCCTTACCAGTAGAAAACTGCACCAACCCAGGGTTCCCCAGGGCAAAAGCATGCACAGTAGAATGAAATAACCAGCTTTTTCTTTAAAGTTTGGCTTTTCACTCTACTGCGCATGTGCAGCCATGAGAAGAAAGAAGATGAAGCAGGAAGAGCATCACCTTTTCAATTGCTTTCCATTTAAAATTTTTTACCCTTTTTCCAATGTTCCTGTCTCTCTGGTGTTTCAGTCTGGCAGCTCAGTAATCCATGTGCTAAATCTTAACTGTTACAATTTACTACATTTAGGGCACATTTATAAATATGAGAATAGTAAACTTGAATTCAAATTTTTTTTGGGTCAAAACACACAAATTCACATTTTTATTCACCAACTCTAATTCAAATTTGAATGTGACATTTATCATACCTCAACCCTAGAAACAGTTGTAATTCAAATATTCGCCACCTAAAACATGCTGAGTTCATTGACAAGTCAATGGCAGAGGTCCATTGAGGCATTTGAATATGTTAATTGCCTTCCTGACATTCAACTTTTGTTTGGAGGATAGCTCGATTTGAATTTTCGGGTTGTTTGTATTCCATTGAATATTAGATGTTTGAGTTTTTTCATAAATAACTTTGATATTCGACCTTTCATAAATCTGCCCCTTAGTTGATACAATCCTCAGCCGCATCTGCTGAACATTAGCAAATATTTTATAAATTTTAGCAGCTGCCTTGAAGGGTAGTGGCCAACTGGGAGATTCGTTTATTTATGTACGACTGTGGGTGACAAATCTCCCTAAAATGCCTCTCCACTGAAAATAACTGAAATCGCCAAAACCTAGATATCCTGGAATTCTCCCAAAGTTTCCTCCCAAGGCAACTTGGGTGACTTTGGAAGAATGAAGCAGTGCTTTGGTTTTACTGCTGGCAATTTGTTATTTTCAATGAAGAGGCATTTTCGTGGAGATTTGTTGCCCACAGTTGTGCATTTTTATCTTGGGCAACAAATCTGCCCTTATAGGAACAGTAACACCAAAAAATTAAAGTCATTTGTAAGAAATTGCCATCTTGATTTTGTTATTTAATAAGAAAGCTGTTGTTCAGGGAACTTACATGAAGCCCTGCCTGTCCAACCTGTAGCTTGTCAGTTGTTGGCTCCCAGAATTCTTGGGCGTTTTCCAGATTACTGATCTTTCCATAATTTGGACCTTCATGCCTTAAGTCTACAAGAAAATCATGTAAACATTGAATAAGCCCAATAGGCTGATTGTGCCTTCAATAAGGATTAATTATATCTTAGTTTATCTCAGGTACAAGGCACTGTTTTATAATTTTTAAGAAATATAGATTATTTGGATAAAATGGGTCTATGGGAGACAACCTTCCTGTAATTTTGAGCTTTCTGGATAACAGATCCCATATCTGTATACTCCTATATCTATGGAGGCGGGGCAGAGGTATTGGCAGGGTTGAGAAAGGGCTGAGAATGGACTGGGTAGATAGTTTGTAGTTCGACTACTTCTGGGTTTAAGAGACAACAGGTGCTGACTGCAGAAGCTGGAGCTTTAGTGATGTATTTGGTGAGAAAATTCAAAAATATATTCCCAGTCAATTCTCAAAGTTAAAAAATCACTTTTTATTCATCATAGATATTAAAAAAGGCATACAGACCAATTGATGCTTCGCCTTACCGAGAATTCACTGGGAATATATTTTTGAATTTTTTGATTTGGGTGCCCTTTGGAGTTGGGGGCTATATTCCAGCGCTTTTGGCCCTTTTTGACAGGCCTGTATAGACTGCAGCAGTTGAGTAAAAAAAATTTTTTTTGGTATTTGGTGAGAAAACATGAAGCAGTCCATGACATGGTTGACATCAGATCTTTGCATTTTCTAATTTGTACCTGATTGATTGAATCTGACAGCAGCTTGGTGGCTATGGATAACTGCACTGGCACAATCTAGAAACTATTTTAGTCCAATAATGTTCATTTGATTTCCATTTGTAAAAATGCTAATTGTTTGCAGATAGCATGATATTTTAAAAATAACTTTACTTTAAACTTAAAGGACTTTCTTCCCCAGATCATAAATTTGTATTCAGGGCCGCCATCAGGTGGGGACAGGGGGGACAAGTGTCCCGGGCCCGGGCCTGAAGGGGGGCCTGGCAGTGCTGCATTTTTGAAAGAGCCAGGCCCTCCTTACGAGCGCCCCGAGCCGTGCGGCCATTTCGCAGGTTGCCGAATGCGGAAGTGCCGATAAGCCGAAGCCGAAGTCCCGAAGCGGCGAAAAGACCGAAGTCACGAAAACAGCCGAAGCCAAAGTCCCGAAGCGGCAAAAACACCCGAAGTCGCGAAAACAGCCGAAATTAAAGTCCTGAAACTGTGAAAAGACCCGAAGTCACGAAAGGAGGCGAAGTTGAAGTCCTGAAGCCTTGAGTTCAATTCTACTGAACATCAGTTTTTTTTTTTTTTTTTAATCTCCTGGCCACCAATGTATTATTTTAATATTCCATAGGCCCCTGCCACCAATGGTTTTTTTTTTAAAAAAAAAAAAATTTTAATTTATAAGGGGGCCCTGACCATCAATAGCTTTTTATAACTTGTGTGTGTGGGCGGTTACTTTTTAAGCGCTGATGTCAGTGTGGTCTTTTAACTGTGATGTGGAGTGGGCGGGATATGGGGTGGGGCTTGGGCGTGAGGGTGGGCGGGGGCGCCAAAAATGTTGTTGTACAGGGCCGCATGATTTCTAATGGCAGCTCTGTATGTATTATCTAAAGCTACACTAAAAAAAACACACTTCTGACTGACATGAAACAAATTAAAGAGGTTGGTCACCTTTAAACACTTTTTTCAGTTCAGTTGGTTTCAGATAAATCACCAGAATTAAACACTTTTTGCAATTACCTTTTACCACTTTTTGGAATTTTTCACCTTTTAAGCGTCTCTGGGAGAAGTGGTCGCCGTCTCTTGAACTGTTTTAAATTGATACATTTAGTTGATAAATTTGTAACTTTGTCCTGGCTGAGCAGACACCCTGAGTTTCATTAAAGGCAGATGTTAGAATTGATATAAAAATATATAATTGATATAAAAAAGGAATTTCTCATAGGGGCACATTTACTAAAGGTATTAGGGGTAGCACAAGGGTTAAATGAAGGAATAACCCACTGAAGGTGTGATTGGCCACAGAGGATTTAAATGTTGGATGTTTTGTTTGTTCCTATACACTTGATAAAGGGCTTGTCCCGAAACATGTTGTATACTCCCCAATAAACTGATTTTTTGCAGTTTGACTGCCGCCTTGGATCTGTTCCACACTTACACTACAGTTCTACTAATTGATTTGGGCTATCGGACACAGGATACCCGTGGACAGGTCTGATCTTAGTATGTGGTGAGCTCCTTTCATACTACTTTGTGCACATTTACTAAAGGGCCAATTGTGTTTTTGTGGTGTAAATTCACCAAAATGACAATTCACAATAACATCGCATATTTACTAAATGACGAGTAAGACAATTTGCTATCAAAAAAGCTCAGAGCAAGAGAATTATCACGTCAGATGAATTTTCAGCCAGACGAAAAATTTTCAAAGCCTGAACTTTTCTAAACATTACCCTTTTCGTCTATTTCATCAGGTTCTGGATGACGAATTGATAAGATAAAGCTACATCCTCAACATTACTATGTCAGTGACATAATATCCTGTATTCCAAATAAGTCATTAAAAAAAAGAAAAAAAGTAGTTCGGGATCAGTAGACCTTTAGCTTGTGAGCAGTAGATCTCAAGACTCTGTCAACAAACAACTTATTACCCTGCAGTTCATTCAGATATTTATTATGTTAAGACTACATAAGAAATAGTTGTTTGTTAATTATAGCAATATACATCAATCAATATTTAAGTAATATTTGCCATGGAACAGAATGCTGACAATGCTTTTATGGATGTAGATCCTAATGGGACAACTTCACTAAAAGTAGACCTCACATTAGAAAAGTATGATATAGATGTACAAAAAAAATCAGGCCTTCCTTTGCAAGGAAAGTATTTTTATGTGCATAAGATCAAAAAGCATGTTTGACAATAAAAATGGGGTTTTACTATTTTTGTGTTGTTACTTCTTTATAGAGGTTAAATAAGGTTGAGAGAGAGAGAGAGAGAGAGAGAGAGAGAGAGAGAGAGAGAGAGAGAGAGAGAGAGAGAGAGAGAGAGAGAACCACGTGTCATATGCAATCAAAAATATGTTTTTCTTTACTGCCCCTTTAACTATAAAGACTCTCCCAAAATCTTTCATACAGTTTGCAATTGTACCTGCTAATTGGTAACTATGGGTTACTAGACCTGATGTAAATTAAGGGTTTCTGCATATTACTGGGTCATTTGTACAGTATACCAATAGGTGATATCACTTAAAATAACTGATGCAGGTATGGGATTTATTATCCAGAAAGCTCTGAAATATGGTTTGGCATTTCCCATTAATAGCCCTCAGTATCCTTAAAGCTAGAATTAATTCAAATTGATGGCAAAACAATCCTACTGGTTTTCTTTTAATGCTTAAATGTTTTTAGTGACTTTAAGGCATGGTGGTCCAAGTTATGGAAATCCCCATGATCTGAATAACCAAGGTCAAAGTATTCTACATAATAGAGCCCATACCTCAAATTGTGCTGTATGTTTCTATTTATTTAAAATATCTTCACTGAACAAGCTTTTCCCTATGTGCCCCAGTGTGTCATTTATCATGTGTAATGGGAGGTCTGTTAAACAAGTGTTTTAAAACGGATGCTAGCTTTATTGTTTATGCAAGGGAATTCCAGCCTGAGGCCCATCAGCTGTTACTCAAATACTTACTCATACTCTTCTAGTGCAAAAAATGTTGAAATGGAAGGGAATTGCAGTTCAGTAAATGGTATATGGAACCCTAGTCTACAACAAATGAATCACAAATCTAGAACACATATTATAATCTCATGGTCTACAGAAACTGCAAGTCAAAATGATTTCAGGCAATTTACCATCTAGCCTATAGGGTGCTTTTTTGGGCTCTTTGGTGACACATTTTCATCTACTGGAAAAAGTGCTTGCTGTAGCCCCAGTGTGTAATTTGCCTAAACCTATAATCCATATGTAAAAGTTGCATTCACTTCATCTGCTCATAGAAGGTCCCCATAGGCTAACAAATTAAACGGCAGGTTTAATTTGGTGAAGTGTTGAAGTCGACTTTTTTTTTGAAGAGACAGTACTTCGATTATCGAATTTTACTTCAAATCGAATTCGAAGTTGTAGTATCCTATTCGATGGTCGAAGTATCCAAAAAAATTACTTTCAATTTCGAATTTTTTTACTTCGAAAATTCCCTTGAATTCACTTTGACCCTTAATAAATCTGCCCCTTGGTGTCTGGTTTATATAATTTTTTGAAATATATGTAGATATACAATTGTTACTTTACACATGGAAGCACTTCACAGCTCAGATGTATCAAGTTTAGTTGACATCTTATTCATTACTAGGAATAGTTTAGTAATCAATACAAATATATATTTATATATAGATAGTATTAAACATAATGTCAATAAGCATTACATCTAGAGAATATTTAAGAATTTGATATGGGCATACATCTCTGCATTCTATCTCCAAATAGGGTTTACAAAACAGTTTAAATTGATGCCTTTTTATATACATTGTTGCTTTTTAATCTGTTAAAAGATCCCTATCATATACTTCTAAATCCCAGAGTATTCACCTCAAACCCCAACTGTGCCAGTGGTGCTAGCACCAGAAGTACCTCTCCAGTGGGTTATTTTTTCTACTCTACTTTATTAGAAGGATACTAAAGCTTTTAATCTTCACACAAAGAGGCAGTGTCCTTCTCTTCAACCCTTTACTGGAAACCATGTGGATCATGACACATTATGGGGTATATTTATTAGTAAATTAGCCAAATTCATGGATGGGAGTTAGATCAAGTTTGTTTCTGGTAAAATATGAGGAAAAAAAGTTTTACTTAACAACCCCCTATGAGTTTAAAGGGTCTCACACAATGTTCTTCTACTAGGAACAGAATGCCAATATAACCATTTTTCCCACTTCTATGGGGGGGGGGGGTTGTGGATGCACACCTGAGGCCAGTTTCAAAAAGTTTAAAGCCCTGTCTAAGTAATTCAAGTAAATATGCAAGTGCGTGTAATTTTGAAACAGGGTTTTTTTGGTTACAAAGTTATGATCATAATATTGATAAGCCACCATACCACGTCAAGGTAAAACCCCACATGGTGGTCCCTAACTTATTTATCTTTAGTCATAGTAAAAAAGGAATATTACCTCTCTGTGTAGTAACAATTCTTTATGTAAACATCTCCTGTGCTTTGGTTTCAAACTCTCTGCTAAATCCTCCCCCGCCAACTGCTGAGTGGCTTTTAAGAGGGAGAGACTGCCTTAACCAACACCCATTTTAGAAAAGTAGAAGCAAGGTGTTGTAATTAAAAACAAAGTAGAGTGATATGCGCAGTTGCACAATAGTGTGTATACATGTGTAAGTGAAATGTGAAGGTGTGTATGGTAGTGATAAGGGAAAGTGTATGTGTATTTGGGAGTATGTATGTAAGTAAGCATAGAATGAAAGAGTGTAAAGGAGAACTAAATGAATGACACAATAAGTGTGTGTGTACATAGAGAAGGGTCTAATGGGATGTTGGTTTTTTCACGGCTAGATCCTCCCATGCCGCTAGCATTTATGGCTTTTAAGAGAGAGCGATTGCACAAACCAAGGCACAACAAGTGAGGGGGACCACCAAAAATATAAAGGGGTGGGTATGAGGGTGCAATAACCACATGAGCTTAGCCAAAGCTTCTCCTTCATTTTTTTCTTCTTTCTCCAGAAGTGACTTCTGAGACACGTGATTGAGTTTGTTACCTGAGATGAGGTTATCACAATGCAGATAAGGCATTCTATAGCATTAAATAAATGAAATCTCCATGTAGGGCGTGCCTTCATTAGTAAATCATAACATGAAATGTTGTTAAACCAAGAAATTGAAATTTGTAGTTCAGAAAATAAAATACCAGTCCAAGAGTAAATGTCTCTAAAACCTTTCCCTGTTGAAAATCTTATGTTAAACTTTATTAAGGATGGTTTGTTTATTGCACCACACTTTGATAAAACTGCCTCTAAGAATTGTACCCATATGTAAAAAAAGGCGTTTGGCCAGGAGCAGTAACCCATAGCAACTAGGGATAGCAACTAGGGATGGGCGAATTTTTTCGCCTCGTTTCGCCGAAAAAAAGATGCCCATAGACTTGTATGGAGACGTGCATCAAAAAAAAGACGCGCAACAAAATAATTTCGCCGGGCGACAAATTTTTTTTGACGCCCATAGACTTTAATGGACGTCTGCGAATTTTTGGCGAAACAAAATGGGTCAAATTTGCCCATCCCTGATAGCAACCAATAAAATGTTTGCTTTTTAACAGATGACCAGTAAATTATACCTACTGATTGGTTGCTCCTGGGCAAACTTAGTGCATTTTATTACTCTACCCACATAGGTTTTTAGCACTAGTATCTGTTGAAGGACATATTTGCTTATGGTTTCATAAATAATATGCCAGTGCTGCTATTTATTCTCTACTTGGCCAAAATAACACATGGGTGACATTGAGGAGTCCTAACGCTCACTCATAAGGCAGTTTCAATTGACACATCATCTTTCACAGGAGGATCATGAAGATTCTAATTTAAGATCAGATATACAGTAAAAGGACTTCCTGAATAAATGCCCAAGCCAGACAGCTGTAATCCTGAAGAGGACAAACAGGCTTCATAACAATAAATAAATATAGTGAGATGATTGGTGCTGGCAAACCATGAAGCATCCATTAGTTACATACCGCAATTAAACAATCACATGTTAGAGACGAATACACAGTTTCCACAATGACACAGAGATGTCACAGGGCTGTAATGGGTTATGTTGTACAACACGTTTTGTAGTAAACCTCTTTTATTAAACTTAAAAATGTTGAATCAAACATGTAAAATGGCAATAAAACAATTTTGAAGAAGTTATTTTCCCTGTAACTCAACTAAATCAGTAGACAACTAACAAGACTACAAAAATAACCAGATTCATTTATATATAAACCTGAATTAACTGTTATCTAAGAACTTCCGAAAATACATGCATTCAAACTAAAAAATAAAACACAGTAATTCCATGTTTCACCCAATGTATGTCTACATTATTTAGTACAGGTATGGGATCCGTTATTTGAAAACGTGTTATCCAGAAAGCTCTGAATTACGGAAAGGCCATCTCCCATAGACTCCATTATGATCAAAAACATGTTTTAAATAATTTCCTTTTTCTCTGTAATACTAAAACAGTACCTTGTACTTGATCGAAACAACAATATAGTTAATATTTATTGAAAGCAAAACCAGCCTATTGGGTTTATTTAATGTTTACATGATTTTCTAGTATTGCTCCCAGTTTTTCATTCTTAAGCTGGCCATACATAGTCTCTTTCGCTCATTTGAGAATCAGACTCTAATCATGCTTTGGTGGGGCCAACTTTCATTAACATATCAGTCAGGCAGGCCCATCACGTGGCTAATTTGGTCTGGAGGGACCAAGTTGCCAGCTTACATAAATAATATAAATCAAGTCTGAAAATGGGGATCTGTCAAGGTGTAAAGCTACAAGGAATTTCCATAGTTGCTGTCTATTGACACATTAACACTATACCTCATTCAAAAATATGGTGATGTCCACGTTCTACACAGTTAATATTGTATATCACAGAACATATTTTTAGAATGCGTTAACACTGCTATATTTTGCGTAAAAACACATGTATTTGAAAGGTGTGTAATGACTAAATATAATTGTGGCAGATTGTATGAAAAAGTGCTGATGATCTTTACACAGAATTTCACAACCCTTTTACACAGAAATTCTTTTCTGCATGGTTTTTTTTCTTATGCCAAGTCTAGAGTGGGGTAGAATACAATCATTTTCTGCATAAAGCTGGTCACAGACGCAAAGATCCGATCGTACGAATCAACGTATGATCGGACTTCCCCATCTCCCGACCTGCCACTAACCATTCCGATCAAATAAATTACAAAAGAACAGACCAGCCAATGTTCTGCCCCTGACAGCAATCTTTACAAAAGTTATGTCCGACCAAATCTAGTGACAGTCTCCCTCTGAAAATCGTACGATCGGCAATTCATGCAGAGATATTACCCGCAGCCGACAGAAATCTTTTAACTGTCGACCGTTCTCAACTGGAAGAAAAATGACGGGACTCTCCACACACGGTCCGAAAATCGTACGAATCCTCGATTCGTACGATCAGATCTTTGCGTCTATGGCCAGTCTGGCCACTGCCTCACACTCTATTACAAATTTGCTAATTATCTCTTAATTATGGGACAACCTCAGATTTAGAGAGATTTTATAAACATTGTACAAGTACGGGACCTGTTTTTTTTTTTTTTTACCATAAGTCTACTAGAAAATCATGTTAACATTAAATATACCCATTAGACTGGTTTTGTCCCAATAAAAATTAATTATATGTTAGTTGGCATCCAGTACAAGGTACTGTTTTATTATTACAGAGAATAAGGAAATTGTTGCTAAAAATTTTGATTATTTGGATAAAATGGAGTCTATGGGAGATGGCCTTTACGTAATTCAAATATTTCCAGATAATGAATTATCATACCATACCTGTACTATATTTATTTTACACCTACTTTTTTGGGAATATAGTTCTTATAACTCAATGTCACCTTTGAGTTTCATTAAATTCACGTTTCTTTTACATTAGGGGGTTACATAATTTTTGCTTTTGTGCTATTTTCATTTATAAGTAAACTAAAATTACATTAGCATTCACTTTAATAAAGCAATTAAACAAAGTAAAATTTGTTTGCAAGAATATCAGTTTTAACTATAGCTCATCCAAGTTTCTGGATTAAATATCAACATATACATTTTCCTTTCTGTAGTTGTGATTAATTTGCCTCTGTGTGCTATGTGTATTCTGTTAAATGTTAATATTCAGTAGGGAAATGCAATGTTTCAGGAAGTAAGATTTCCACCAAATCGGAAAAAAATAACGATAACAATAAAAAATAATGTTACAAACATTATTTCTTTATTCGGTACTGCAAGAGCAGTAACCTGCCTGAGAAGCCTGAGTTAAACGACTGTATTTCTACTTCAGTGTAGTGCCGTCTCCTCCAAAACATCCAATGATTATTAGGAAGCCATGTCATTCTTTATGCTGTTAGTCCCGAAGTTTTACAGGTGCAAATAACTGTAAATGTATACGTTATCAAAGAAATATGCACACAAGATTATTTTACACTTAGAAAGGAATGAGTCTATCAAAGTCACTTTTTGTCCTTATTTGTTTACATCATCAAACAGAAAATATATTTTACTAATAGAAAGAGCACCTGGAAACAGACAATAATTCTATTTAGCACCCAAAAAATAACATGGAAAACTCATTACAGCAAGACTTCCACCTGCAGAGCTTTTCTGAAGGGAAGCTTGAAGTCAGACATTTTTCCTGATAATTACTCGGGCCATTATAGATGGAGGGTTTGGAGGAGAAATATCATCATAACAGCTCCACATAAGCAGAACTTACAGTGTTCTTGTCATAGGTGTTACACTTCCCCCACCCTCACTAATAGTAAAGGAATGGCTACTTTTGCCATTCCTCATTAAATGTAGCAGAAGTGGAGAGCTGTATCATGAATTATAATTAGTAGAGAAAAGTAGCACCATGCAGTCTGCAAAGTGCATTTCAGGATGAGTCTGCTGAATTATTTTGGAATGATAAAGCCCTTGGGTGCTGGATGGATCTTGCATTTGCAATGTCCTTAAAGGCTTAAACTCAGCAGCAGGATACTTGCTTGCAGTGACAGAATGAAAGGTAACATGACATCAAAATGGGTCATAATTCACAGCCAGCATCTGCAAAAATACTGAACTTTTGTGCTGTAAACAAGGCCCTTTATAAAGGATGTTTATACAGTACATGTTCCTATTTTAGAAACCTATTTAATTGACTTTGCTAAAATATATAAGCATACATAATTCATCCATAAAACAACAATAGTTATAGTAAAGTATAGAATAGAATTGTGGCATTGTTACACAGTTTCAAGGAAGACCTTTGGCTTTGTGAGGGAAAATAATGATATGCAGTAGAATGGATGCTGGAATAGTGAAATAGTCTGAGTAGAAGCGTCTTTTATTTAAAGAGGAACTTAACTGGCCTGAAAGTGACACATGGCAGCATTGGGTGTTAATTGCAGCAATACAGGCCATGTACTGCCTGCTCTGATCACAAAGGTGGCTGTGGATTAGGCAATTGATATAAGTATGTATTGAGTGTCACGGTGGCATAAGTTGATCATGTGCTAAAGAACCATACACCTCAAGCAGTTGAAAACTTGAAAAAATATGAGCAATGCTCATTTAGAAAGAGATGCTGAGAGATAGTCTCAGAGCAGAGATATGGAATTCCAGTGTCACTGGTTTAAGAGAAGATTAACTGGATATTAGTGATGTGCAGGCTGAAACACGTGGGTTGACCATCAGCTGGTCAGGTTCGGGTTCAGGTTGAGATTTGGTCCACCATTGCAAGTTAGGGTTGGCTAAATCAGAATTGGAACATACACTCCTCCACTGCTCACAAAGATTCCCATCTTGGAACCAGAGTCATGCTCAGAAGTAGCCTACAGAGTGAGATGAAGTGGGTATGGGTTGGGTGCGGGTCTTACAATGGCAACATTTTGTAAGGGACATGTACAGTTAAGGTTTTACAGGTTAAATTCTGGTGCAGGTTGAGTTTTCCTGACCCACTCATCACTACTGGATATGTAGAATACTGAGAATGATTTCATTTGATAAAAGGGCAATCCATATTGTAAGTAGTTTTGTGTGCAAATATAAATATTTCTGGTAGCTATGTAAAACAAAGGGGGCACATCCCAGAGTTTCTGTCCTGCCTCCCATCTGTATGAAGTTAAAATGATTCTTAGCTCAGTGTAGACAATGCCAGTCCTTGCCCCTTGCTACCTAGTGTATATGAAGATTTTCATTCATCCAGGTCATGGTATATCTAGTATGAGTAAATCTAGACAGTGATCCCCAACCAGTGCCTTGTAAGTAACATGTTAGTCACCAACCCCTTGGCTGTTTCTTCCAGTGGTCTTAAAGCAGGTGTATATTTTTGAATTCCTGGCTTGGAGGCAAGTTTTGTTTGAAAAAAAAAAAAAAAACAGATGTCCTGCCAAACAGAGCCTCCTGTAGGCTGCCAGTCCACATAGAGCTATCAAATGGTCAATCACAGCATTATTTTGTGCTTTCATGCTTGTATTGCTCCCTAACTCTTTTTATATCTGAATGTGGCTCACGGGTAAAAAAGTTTGGGTACCCCCAATCTAAAGCAAATGGACTTGTGAGTAATGATTGAACTAAAGCATATCAAGAGGTATGCTTTAGTTCATTGATTACTCGGCAAGTTCTATTGCTCTAGATTTACTATACTACTATATTATCTACTAATTATCTAGTATAAACAATTATAAAGTTATATCTATTTCTAAAAAGATGTAGTTTTTTTCTAGTTTTTTTCTTTTTTAAGGGTGATAGGCTGAAAAAGATCATACATTTTTTTGGGGGTACCCTCCTTCCCCCATACATTTCCTAACATATGGCACCTAAACTATACAGTGGGCACATGTGTAGGGCAAAATAACAACTCTATTTTATTTTATGAAGGTTTCCCAGGCTTGTGTAGTGTAATGTATTTGCTGCTACATATACGTCCATTGAACTTTAATTTGGCGCCGTATGCAAATTAGGCATCGCTAGCGTAACTTTGCTTTGCTTGACGAATTAACGCTTGCGCAAATTCGCTACCGTTCGTCTCCCTGAGCACAACTTCGGATTTTAGTGTATTAGCGGCGCCCTGGCGAAAATTCACCTGGCGAAGTGCCGCGAAGGCATTGCTAGCGCATTTTCGCTGCTTAGTGAATTTGCCCCTAGACCTTTTCAGCCTCATACTGCAAAACTGAGGACTGTTGTTTTCCAGGGGCCAGTCTTTATAATGATGTTCTTGAAAAGCCATAGCTTTAACGTGCCCTGAGATTATTACCTTTTGTCTCAGTTGTTTGCTGAGCGTGTTTGACCAATAGAATATTTTATTTTATACTGCAAGACAAAAAGATACCTTATTAAGAAACAGACAATGCAAATGCATTTGTCTGTGAGGGTAAAATAAATGAGTATTGCAGCATTCACTCGCACTGCTTTTGTTTTCAGTGAAGTGAGCTGAACTTTTAGGAGCAGAGCTGTCCACATACAATCCCCGCAGCTACCCTGAATCTCCCTTAGATTTCTGCACTCTTCTCCTGTGCCTCTTTGTAGATATACTGTAAATATACTGTAGCATTTAGTTTTACTTTTACTATTTTATTGATTTATAATTAGCAGTTTCTCGTGAAAATGATTTACTGTAATCCCACATTATTTGCAGAATATCTATACAGAGATGGCTTTAATGGAAACAAATCCCATTGTAGTGTATAGTATTTCTCTGCAACATGTTGCACTGTATGTGTATATATTGTACTATTAAAGCTTCCTTTATCTTTATATAGGCTACATAAATCAGGGTCCACAAATGTTTTTACCCACTAGAACTAGAAAATAGTTCCAGGGGAGCCACAGGGGGGCTGTGATTGGCTATTTGGAAGCCCCTATGGGTACTGGTAGCCTACAGGAGGCTCTGTTTGGCAGGACACATGGTTTTTTTGCAACCAAAACTTGCCTCAAAGCAAGGAACATCCAATGGATTGGTGAGCAACATTTTGCTCATGACCCACAGATTAAGGAATACTGACATAACAGCTTCAAAAATAACCTAAATCATTTCCTCAGTTTGAGAGAGCTGGAATCATTCCACAATAATTGTGGTGCTGAATATATGGGGTAAAACTTTGCAATGGTTTATAGTAATGCAGGAAGTGTGAACATGTGCATCATGTGAGAACATATTTGCATTCCTTTTAATGGTGATTTAGTGCGTGAGCATAATGCATAAGGGAAGCCCTATTCATTTAGCTTACTCATTGGCATGTGTAGGGTTAGACTGGGGGCCTGGGGCTGCTTCAGGGGTACTAACACCCCCGCCCCAGCCGCAAAGACACCTTAGGCCCCCTGCGCCAGCAACAAGCCAGCCCTCTGGCCCCCCATGCATACATTTTTCCTGCTCACAGCTGCAGCCGAGCCCAGGGAGATTGGTTAGTGTCAGCGTGAATAGTGGGTTTGGGGTAATGAATCAAAACACTGGTACGGCAAAAGGGTGGCATAATTGGAAAATCAGTCCCTGCTAGAAATGAAGTCACTTGTACATGAATAGGAAACTGGCTACACGATCGGGTACAGAGGATGGTTGTTAATGGTACATTCTATACTTGGAGTGGGGTCCCTCAGGGCTTAGTATTGGGTCCACTTTTATTTAACTTGCAGATGACACAAAACTATCCAGCCCAATTAATTCCATCCAGGATGTGGCATCCTTGCAACAGGATCTTGACAAACTGGCAATCTGGACAGCAAAGTGCTGTAAATTAGCAAAGTAAGCACTGCTCTTAGTAATGACAATACACAGAGCACCACGATATCCCATACCTTTGTATCCACTATCCGAGGTAGAAAGAGAATATGAATAAACCCGCTAGAGAAAGCCTGGTATTGTTACATGAAAGGACATATTACAGCATAGCCCAAGTTTCATTCTTTCTACTGCAGTGTTATGCTTTCATTTTATGATGTGTCATTTACATTTCAGAAGGGCCTGCGGAGAATTCCTTTCTACTTCTGATTGTTTTACAGTAGTGAAGAAGAAAAATGCCTCAGTTTCAATGGTTCAGTGCTCAGTCATAAAGCAGTTGTATTGACAGTTAAGAGCTTTGTCTCATCCATAGAAATTGGTGCTTGTGTATCTGAAGTGCCATCTTATTTCTGTGTTCCTTTGTTTAAATCCACTTCAGAGTTCTGCTTATTTTTAACTGCAAAAGAATACAAATAGATAATGCAACTTCATGGCACCCCCCAAAAAAATGGCTTCTTTGGAAAAACAAAATTCCATAAACTAACATTCAATGGTATTCAATTACATGAGAGTACAGTTGTGAATAACAAGCAGTTAACCATAAGCTTTGAAGAGGCTAATGGATGACAGCAGAACTCTTAGCGCATAGTTGAGAAATCTGCCAATGTGCTCATCTGGCGCATGCATGGGGAGGAGGAAGTGCATTTAAAAGGCCAAGAAGTGGCATATTGATGTGTGCCACTAGTACTGATGATCAAAGCATCAGCTGAGCCACAATCTACATCAGTTAAGCAGGGGGTACATTTTTGGATTTACATTTATAAACTTTGGCCCTTCTTTCATTGGCAAATGACATTGAACTGCAAATTATCTGCAAATGCTGTAGGCAACTTTCACATTTCCCCACAGTTAGTTGTGGCAAAAACCACTTTCATTAATGGTACTTGCAGTAATGTGCACTCCTTGCATATGTAGTTGCAATGGTTGCAAGGGAGGCGTGAATGCACATAGGCCCGCCCACCCTCTGGGCCCGCAACGGAGCCTCGGATCTTTGTCAAATCTTCCAGGTCTTCTCCAAATCCAGAGCGAAGATCATGTTGGGAGGGGGGCCCGCTGCACTTCCTGCACCCTGGCCTCCCACCAGCAATAGTTATGTTACTATATAGTTTCACTTGTGGCTGCTTAGTTCTTTCTACCATCTGTTCTGGATTAGGAGCTGCTGCGCTTATTGACACAGAGTAGTCTTGAAGCTACTGCCAACTCCTGACCAGACTGAAGCTCCAGGGTTCCATTTGTGCCTGGCATCAATAAGCGCTGCACAATTGAGCCTAAAGAATGAGGTGCAGCCAGCACTTGCATGGCAGACAGAATCCAATGCCTGGAAAGATTTGGCACAACTACATCTGATTTTTGTGCAGTTGTGTCCATTTTGGTGAATTGAATTAGATGAAATTGCAGTAGATTCAGTGCAATTGAATCAAGATAATTGCCATTTTGCATTTGCAAACATGCTGGAATTGGTGCATTTTGGAGAAAAACATGTGATTGCAATAGCACTTTGCTTACTGCACCTCTAAGTAAAGTAAATGTGTGGTGAGTGTAATTGTATGTAATACACAAAAGCCATGAATATCTTGTAAATTATATCCTTATAAACGGTGAGTTTTGATGTCATTAGTTATAAACAGTGAGTTCTGATGTCATTTCAGTCAAATGACTCATTGAAATTTGTGTATTATAATAAATAAAGTACCCCCAGTTGTACGAGATAACATTTTCTTATAAGTTACCTTGGAGTTCCATGACCTGTATAAAAACACTCGGCCTTCGGCCTCGTACTTTTATATGGTCATGAAACTCCTCGGTAACTTATAATTTCCTTATATTTTACAACCGGGGGTACTTTATAATACTATACATTGGGCCAGATTCAGCTCAGCAAGAAAATGTTATCTCGACGTTTATCATGTGAAAACTCATGGACGAGATTCAATATGAGCAGTAAAAACTTTTCCCCAAATTCAATTCAAGTTTTTTCCCATAAAGTTTTCAAGTGATAAACCAGGAGATATGTTTTTTTGAATTATATTGCATCTTAAACTAAAAATCTCTTCCATGAGTTTTCACATGAAAAACCTTTTTCTCACTGAATTGTTTCTGGCCCATTATCTGAAACAAACAAGTACAAATTCCACTCTACAAGGCTTTGATTAGCAATGTAACCTCTGCTGAATGTTTCAATTTTTCTTGTGATTAAAAAGTGTAGGGTGTTAGTCAGACACAGCAGGTAAAATTAAAGTTAACATGGCACAGAAAACAAGCGGAATATGTGCACTTGAAGTTCCCTTTATACTTTTGGATAATCTAGAAAACAGATCAGGAATCCTCGCTGGGCACAAGATCCTTTTGGTTTGAATAAATCATTGTTTTCGCCTGTCTGGTAAGGTGGATGTTCTGTCTAGCCAGGAATTATGAGGATTCTGTCTCTAGATTCTTGTAACTGCTTTACGTAAAAACATTATTTCACAAGGATGTAGGCACTAAACATCTGCAGGTCCTTTGGTGTATCAGGAATATGGGAATAGCTGGTTTTAATTTAGCAAATGCCAATTTTCACAAGGTAAATATTTTTGTAGCATAAATTTCTCCTCCAGAAAGACACCCTTATAAAATGTTCACTCTCAGATTTTAGTTTAGTAATACATTGAATTAACCAGCAAAACTGTAGTTTATATTTCTGATTTAATTTCATACTAACTGTATATGGAGAATCCACAAAAATATTTAATAAAAATAGCGCTTTTGTTTTTTGTTCTATGAATTTCATAGGCTGTAAACTAATGAGAGTTCTTTGGGAAACCAGTTGCACATGTGACCCAGACATAAATATCCCAAATCCCTGGATATTAAATTCCAAAGACAATATTTAAGATGTATATAATGTTATTTTCAATGTGTGCTCAGTGCGTCATTACTGCCAGTTCAATCTATTTGGGCAGTGCCAAATAGAAATAAAACATATGAGATGTTAGGCATATTTCAGTCTCATGGTATAAGGCAGTATGCTTCTAGATATCCCTTGCATGGTACATTTTAGCACTACTAGAATACAGGTTTATATTCGTCTTCAAGGCTATATTCCTTCATTTAGGAAGAAATAGATGGATGATAGATTTTGTGATCTTTAAATTTATGATGTCCTGGACATAATTGACATAGTAAGTCAGCATCTTAAACTAAACAAGTGTAAGAAATTTAAATCCTACAGGATCAGTTCCCTTAGTTACTAGATATCAAAGTTAGTCCATTTGGCCCAGGTGTATGATGACCCCTTCCTGTTATATTTTTGATATTGTATTTAACAAGGGGCAGTGTTTTTATTTTTGACCTTCATCTGAGGAACACGGTGGATGGTGCTGGGGAGTCTAGGACTTAGGCCCCAGTAAGGGAGAGGCCTCAAGGATGGTGAGACCCTTGGTGAAGTCGGGAACAGGGACCCCATTAATGAGGTGTAGCCAGGATAAGGTAATTCCCTGTAATAGCACTTTTTAGAAAAGTGAGACAGATAGAAGTAGGAATCAAGAGCACCCTGTGCTCCACCTATCAGGAATAGCAAGGGAGTAGTTCTTCCCTCAGACAGGACTGAACTATAGTATAGGGATCACAAAGCAGGTAGGTGCTTAGGTATATGTACTCCCTGATTCAACATGTTGGCAATGTAGGACTGGGATACCAGGGGCCCACCAGAAAACCTTAGGTTGAGGACCCACTTTCCAAACTATTATACCTCCTCTCCTCACTCAACCTCTTTATTCTCCTAGTCCCTTTTCTGTACATACTATCATCATCATCATCATTACTCTATTCTTCCATTATTAACTCTCTCCCTCAAATGATCACCAACACTGAGCACAGTTAAAGCCAATTTGAACCTGGCTTCAACTGCTGATTGTCAAGTCTGTAATATTAAAATCACTGGCAGAAGAACAACAGGCACTTGAAATTGTGCCCACCAGCCATTACTGTGCTACTCTGATTTGTCTTAATGGCTGCCAAAAATGGGAAAGTATCGGAAGGTTGCAAAGGTCCTGGGGCAGCTCCAGTGCTACTTTTTAATTATGGCATTGCATTTATTTTCAACTATACTACTATTAAGTACTAATACAAAAAAAATCTTCAAGGTAATTCATGAATATGCATTATCTGAGGCTCCAATAAACAAAGTAGGCCTTGACTTTATTAAGAAACCAGCTGAGCTGATAAAAAAAAAAAACAAAGTAAAAAACAGGGAAGTTGGCTTGTGAGAAAATATTTTATACCTACTGCAAATAAATAAATAGCATGAAAAGTAAAATGTACTGTATCATTTCCGTTTATGGTGTTCCTTTAATGGAAATAACACATTACAATTTTCAGCATAACTGTACAAAACAATCATTTTGACCTGGTTGCGATTCTCAGAAGCCTTTACAGAAGGAATATGAATCTATAAACCATACAGCAAACCATCACCGCAGCAACATTTTCACACTTCCTCCCAGAGTTGCCATATCATTCATTTGCGATATTAAACCTTGAAAAATCTCATTAGTATGAGTCCAGCTGCATATCACATAGCTGAACAGACAGCTTGTATTAAAACTGATTACTGAGGAGCAGCATATTTTATAGCAGTCCCAATTTAAACTCTGCTCCTTTCACAAGTATACACAGGTATATGCAATTACCCCAGCACCCACGAACCTACTGAATAATCCAAATAGCTGCAAAATCTTTAAAGGAGACACACACGCACACAAGTTTCTCTATCAATATGTCTGTTGTTTGTGTGCTCAAGTGATCTTATACATTATTCTTTCTTTTCTTTCTGTGAAATTAGGTCATTACCAGTTGTGTCTGGTGGGTTTTTAGCTTGGGATAATGACTTAAAATGTAAAAAAACAAAAAAAAACTTGCAGGTATGTTTGTAATGAGACACTAAGGTATTTCAGAGACCAGAGCAGTGAGAGGCTTAAGCAAAACTAATCTCAGATGAACATACAGCAGCTACAGTAGTCCTGTTATCACATTACAGAAATGTTGCAAAACATTGACATTTACTGCTCCCATCAAATTAAAGGAAGTCTTGTGGTGAGAAATATTTTAAAGCCAACCCACTTTGTCTCATTAACCATAGCAAGAGTTCAAACCCTAATGCCTGCAGGGGAAAGTAAAATTATGGAGAAACCGTCTCACATTTCACTTACTAAGTTTCTAACAAAATGGTTCATGTAGCATAGCAGAAGAAGCAAACTTTTAACAAAATATGAATAAACTGAGGAAAACAACAAAACATTCTAGTGTCACCTCTTTTGAATGGAGAATATACCTTATAACTGTTGTGTATGTCAATGGTAATTGGAAAAAAACAAGAGGAAAGGTCAATCTCTCCTTGAATGCTCTTTAGGGCAGTACAACATTTGGCAAGAAAAACATGGGCTTTGCTCACTTTGGCAGAAATTGCAGAAAGAACTTCTCAGATCAAAACGTACTGAAACCCTGAAAAAAGTAGAAAGGGGACATTGAAATTAACTGGAAGAACAGACTTATAGGGTTATGTAATAAAAAGCACTAGGTTTGCCCAGGGGCAGTAACCCATAGCAATCAGTCAGCAGGTAGAATTTACTAGAGACCTGTTTAAATGCAAGTATCTTATGGGTTACTGCTCCTGGACAAACTAAGTACCATATATTTTTTTATAGGGGGCAATATAATTACAAAAACTATAGTGTAGTCAGAGCTTAGTTCCTGTAACAAGCAATACAGAAAGACCAAATGTCATGATGAGACATGGAATTAAATTGTCTGTCCAAGGCATGTTAGTGCCATGGTACTTCTGCACATATAAGATTTAGGTGTTGCTCCATGCACCTCAGAGTGGCTGATTATGAGACTATCCTCAACTAGTCACTGTGACATATACTGAAAATACTAGTAATGCAATTAAATTCTAAATTATAGAATGCCGTTAACAGATTTCTATTACTTATATGATAAATAAATAAAACAATAGCATCTGAATTCTGACAAACTTGTTTGGGGCAACAGTTATTTATTAGGATGCAACACTGGAACCTTAAGGTTTTCTATGGATTTTTTCAGGATGCCTCTATTCCAAAGTAGAATAAAAAGAATGCAAGCACAAGTGCAAAGCATAACATTGGGTGCAAAGTGCTTTACAATGCTCACAGAAGGTAGTTGTGCCAGTGTGCTCTCTTTGCAACTTGCATCTAGCACTGATGAACTGTTTTGATAGTTGTTTATGTGCAAGGGGTATGGGCACAAAAGAGGCCTGGAATCAGTACCTACTGTACCTTGAGGAGACATTCTCCCAGGTCTGCCTGCTCGTGAAACTGACTTGTGAATGAACACACACAATGCGCTGATTTATTAAAATTTAAGTTGATTTTTCCACTTATTGAAAAAGCTCAACTATGGATATACTCAAATATGATTTATTAAAATGTGAATTGGTGCAATTTTGAAATGAAAACTTGAGAAAATTTGCATTAAAAAAGGCCCAGGTTTCTATAGAAGTCAAGTGTATTTGAAAATATCTGCATGTGATTTATCATAGCAAATAATAATTTGCCCCCAGTTACATGGCCATTACAGTATATGTTTGCACTTACGTCTTTAAACTTGCATTACATGAACCAGTTTGTGTTTACTGAGCTTAATTAATGCATTAACCTTTATTTTGTGGATGGTCACTTTGACCTCTGCCTTGCTAACAGCCAAAATAACTGATTTTATTGTCTGTGAAGATGAAAAAGCTACACAGAAAGTACAAAATAATGTGTGAATAGCAATATTCTTCCTCTGAAGGAATGATTAGAACATGCCATTTTAATGGGCTTATCACCATCTTGCACGTGCACTGCTTTGTGCAAGATTATCATAAGGCTCAATAATATTTAGACACACTAAAGTTCATACAAACCTGAGGGAAAATAGCTTAACACATCGCAGTGACTCCGGCCTTTAAATAAAATACATGATTAGGGACAGGGGTGTCAGCAATGTGTTAAGTTCTTTCTTCACCACTACTACACAGCTGTGTTTCCTATTTTTCTTTTTTTCTTTTTACCCGTAAGCAGATTTCTTTGTAATGTTGAGGGCAGCTTATTAAATAATGTACCATGGATAAATATTTCCCATAGGCCCTTCTTTAAGCCTAGACTAATAAATAAATAAGAAGCACATTGCCTAAACATTCCATTGGAAAGGTTTATCTAAATTCTATCCAGGTGTTTTATTAAATTTTTCGATTCTCATGGACTATTACAGAAATGATTAAAAATAATATTTGCATAAGCAAACAAAGTAAACAGGCCTTCTGTGCCAAGGTGAATAACCATCACTACAATGTTATATCCAGGACTAGAATTCTGTTAGAAAAGTCATAAATTTTTGGCACATTAGGAAGAACAAATGTTTGAATATTGTGTGGCACACTAGCCAGGAATAATATATTATGCTCCAAAGATTTCAGTTAGAATACATTATTTTATTTTTTGTACAACAAAATATGTTTAAATAAACCTACTTAGGCATTTATATATTTCTAACTCTGTAGGAGCAATACAATGCAGAATCCATGGTCTATGATCTATGCCACGCATTTGTTTACATGGGTAGCATAAATCCACGAGCTGACATGGGTAGCATAAATCCATGAGCTGACGGCCATCACAGAAAGGGTTAAAGGAAGTTCCATTGGTATAGGAACTATAAAATGAGCACTTGCATCTACCCTAGTCCTTTGTTTCAGATTAAAAAATGTTTGTATAATGTGTAAAACACTGGTTGCACTGGCATACCAGAGCCCAAATTTACTAAGCGGCGAAAATTCGCCAGCAATGGCTTCGCAGGAATCGCAACACTTCGCCAGGTGAAAATTCGCTCAGACAACGCTAATTCACTAGCATGCAAAGTTCTGTCCAGGGCGCCGAAAGCTGGCAAAGTTGCACTAGCGTTTATTCGGCAAGCAGAGCGATGGTGCACTAGCGTTCGGTAATTTGCATATGGCGGGAAGTTAAAGTTGAATGGACGCATATGTTGCAGCAAATACATTACATTACACAAGCCCAGGGAAGTTTAATGAAATAAAATAGATTGTTATAATGCCCTACACATGAGCCCAGTGTATAGTTTATGTGCTATATGTTAGGAAATGTAGGGGGGAAGCGGGCTACCCCCAAAACAATTTCCGCTCTTTTTCAGTCTATCACCCTGAAAAAAGAAAAGAACACAGCGGGTTTTTTTTTTCAAATAATTTTTGAGGAAGTCCTCAAGGCAAGTCTGGCGCAAGAGGTAACGGTCAGTAAAATCCGCATCTTCACCAGAGCGCAACGTAGCCTGGCAATTGAGTGTGAATGAGCGCCAGCGTTAGTCTCTTTCGCTAGCGAAGTTACGCCTGCGCCCGTAATGCCGGCAAAGTACCGAAATAACGTCATGCTGGTGAATTTTCGCCAGCGTTAGTCACTTCGCCCTTTAGTAAATTTGCCCCTATGTCTTTGGCAGGAAGTAAGTATTGCGCTCTATTGCACCTAGAACAGGATGCAGAAATCTCTAGGCTTCCCTCCCATGTGCAGACATACAGTATATGAGCATAAATCTTTTCACTACATACAGCTAAGTGAGAAGATGCAATGAGACCCGGTTGTATTGTTAGGGCTATTAGCATTCTAGTCTGATACCTGCTCCATTTTTAAATGTTCTAATAACAGCCTAGAATAAAAGGTTACAGAGACTCTGCAAAAAATAAAAAAACCTAAAGTATCAGCCACCTATACATTCAGTATCCAGGCTATAACACCCATAATTTATACTTTGTCATTTCAGATAGGTATGGGGTCCATTATCCAGAAACCTGTTATCCAGAAAGCTCCAAAGGACTGGAAGGTCTCCCAAAGACTCTATAATTATCATATACATTTTTAAAAATGATTTCCTTTTTCTCTGTAAAAATAAAACAATACTTGATCCTAACAACAATGTCATTAATCCTTATAGGTGGCAAAACATACCTACTGAGATTGTTTAATGTTTAAATGAATTTATGCAAACTTAGTATGGTGATCCAAATTACTGAAATATCCTTTATCCGGAAAACCCCAGGTCCCAAGCCTTCTGGCTAACAGGTCCCATACCTGTACCATTTAAAATGTATATAAATACATATGCAGTTAATGTAAAAAGGAAGATTTCAACTAACTGGTGCCATAAAAAAGCCTTTAAATTGGGTAGCCCAGATGCCATCAAATACATTTGGGCACCGATATGTGTATTTCTTTCTGCATGAATGTATATTTTTGCATATGCAGATGTTTTGTATTTGCATTGGATTCACAGTGTACATTTGTCATTCTACACTATTTTAAATATACAGTTTTTTATGATAAAAGCCACCCAAGATCTGTATTTCAAAGGGCAGTTCACCTAAATATTTACTTTGTATGCTATGCACAGTTGAAAATTACACATCTTTGTAACTTTTTTTCCATTTATTTCAATAACTTTTACATTAAATGTTTTAATTGTGAGCTTTTTAGGGCAGTGCCATGATCAAGAACTTTTAGGACACTAAAGCAAAAGTTCTTGTAGTGCCTCCCAGAAATGTCCTATAACCCCCATCTTCTCTTAATCTTCTCTTAATCTCTTAATCCAACCATTTAAAGTTTTACAGGTGTGAAATCTATTATCGAGAATGCTTGGGACCAGAGTCGAGAAGGCATTAGAGGAAACATTGATGACAAGAGCCTGAGAGTGTAAGGAGTAACAGTCCACTGGCTCTCTACACTTTTTCTGCATTTTATTGCTCATAAACTATGAGCAATAGTTTTAAGATATACAGAAGCCTGGAACTAATGGCAAGCATGGTGATTCTCTCATTTTTGTTCACAAACCAAGAAGAACCACTTGGCCAATCAGGACTGCTAAAAGGCAGTAAAATCTGTAAGGCTAATTTATGAAGCATGGGTAGAGTACAAAAAATGTGTGCATACTGCCAAATGTTTTGCACTTTGCATCCTACCTCATGGATCCATACACTGCACTGTGAAAAGCACAGGCTGCACTGACATTACCCCGGAGGAGTGACATTGTAAAACATTGTGCCCTAGAATTTGTGTCCATATATTGGATACATACGTCCAGTGTTTTCTGTGGGACCCTGTATACAGGAGTCTGTGGAGAGCCTGACTGGTTTTCAGTTTCAATATATGTTTGTGAAATAGGTAATCTTCCCCCATAGTTTGGCCATGGGAATCCTTTACTGGAGGCAAATCATTTTTAGATATCCCAGTTCTGCAATTGCAGTCAGTGTTATGTACTACAGGAAGCACATGGGTTCATTTATCATGGAACAACCCATTCTAGTTTTTCTGCTTAATGTTGATTATTATTTTTGTTTATATAAAAGGCAATTCCTATAGCGATGTGCAATTTTCTTGTCAAGGTTTTCTTAGTTTGTTGCAAATTCAGTTTTAAGTATTTCCTATACATGCATTCATTCTTTTGTTTAGAGGCATATTTATAAACACATTTTTAATTATAAATGCATTAAAATGAAAGCATTTCCTCTTTATTGTTGCAGTTAAAGTGAAATGTTCTCTGTATGAGAACTCTTATGAACAGAGCTGTAATCTTACAGTATAGTGTAATCCTGGCTTGAGGTTTAAATGATCTGAGGAATTTTGCTGTGTGATATAAATATGCCTAATGGCATCCCAAAGAATTCTACTGTATCACTTTTTTATCGCAGCAAATAAAATTCAGTAAGGAAAAAAATCTAAAAGCCAGTTCAATATTTTTGCCACCACTGATTTATATAAAATCTGAATCTTATTTCATGCCCATAAACGAAACTGCTTAGTAACTTATCTCTGTGATTTCTGGTTCTGGGCTTGCATATAAAAACTGTGCACACCCAAAAAACACCAAAGCTCCTTACAGGACTTAAAGGAAAACTATACCCCCAAAATGAACAATTAAGCAACAGATAGTTTACATCATATTAAGTGGCATATTAAAGAATCTTACCAAACTGGAATATATATTTAAGTAAATCTTGCCCTTTTACATCTTTTGCCTTGAGCCACCATTTCGTGATAGTCTGTGTGCTGCCTCAGAGATCACCTGACCAGAAATACTACAACTCTAACTGTAACAGGAAGAAGTGTTGAAACAAAAAACAGAACTCTGTATGTTAATTGGCTCATGTGACCTAACAAGTATGGTTTGTTGGTATGTTTGTGTGCTCTGTGAATCGTACGATCCCAGGGGTGGCCCTTATTTTTTAAAATGGCAATTTTCTATTTATGATTACCCAATGGCACATACTACTAGAAAAGTATATTCTTATGAAAATGGTTTATTTACATGAAGCAGAGTTTTGCACATGAGCTGTTTTATGCAATATCTTTTTATAGAGACCTACATTGTTTGTAGGGTATAGTTTTCCTTTAAGGAATTTTTCACCTTCAGGTTACCTCTTAGTATGTTATAGAATGGCACATTTTGTAATGCTTATCTTTACATTCAGGCCCTCCCCTTTTGATTGTATGGTCTCTCATTCAATTCAGTACCTGGTTGCTATGTTAAATTGATCACTAGCAACCAGATAGCTACTGAGATTCTAAACTAGAGAGCAGCTGAACAAGAAGCTTGATAATCCAAAAACCTTAAATAAAAAATGAAGACCAGTTGCAAACTGTCTCAGAATATCATTCTCTGCATCATACTAAATGTAAATTTAAAGATAATCAACTCTTTTAAGAGGATTGCCCTGTTTTCCCTTGGTATGTGGGCTTTAGTTACTTTACTATCCATTCAAAGTGTAAAAAGGCAATTAACAGATCACCAGAGTTTAAGCTGTATTATCAAAAATAGTCACTTGTATTACACGTATATCCCATTATAAACATACCAGGGCATAAATCCAAATAGGACCAGTGCTTACACTTTTTGTGGTATCTCACTACTTCCTAAGAGCAAGACATTGGTCTCATCAACTTCAGCAATAATGTAATTTTCAAAACTACAAATAGAAGCAGTAAAAGGTATGCTAGGCTCACCAGGATTTGGAAGAAAAGGTGCAGGCTGCTTCAGAGGTAGAAGAGCCATAGTCATTTTTAGGGTTTAGTTCTCCTTTAAAGATGAGCTGCCCCTTTAAAGTTTACATTTTGCATGGTTTGCCAATAGAAAAGGAAAACAATGATTTATCTAAAAATTCTCCCTGCTTTTTCTAGACTTAGATTGTTTACTCTTTATCATAACTATGAAGTCATGCAGTTAGAAAATGTTCCCTGTGTGATTATCACCAAGGGGAAGTTAATCTACGTACAGGAGACAAGTAAACAAACACGCAGCATAGCACAAACCACTGGCTGAATGGACGATGGTCAAATATGTGCTTTTAGTAAACATATGTTATGTGTGTGCCGGAACAGTCTATTCACTGAGAAAGAACAACTAACATATTTAGGAAATGTTCCATACCAATACTTCTTCAAAGTAGGTGGGATATTACTGCAATCAAATAAGAACCTATAGACAGAAAACATAAAAGAATTGCTTCCCAAATGTTCTCAAATTACCTCTCACACTGTCCTGGTTCAAAAATAAACTTGTAGGACTGAGAAGCAAGGTTGTTAGCGTGCATTAACATCCACGTTCCAGGCGATATTTTTAGGGGTGGCATTTATACTTGGCTCTGGTCAAAAAATGTAAGGCATTTCCACTTCCTGTCAAGTGATATTTTTCCTTGCTCACCAAAAATGAATATATGTATAGCTCCAAATCATCCTTCGGGATATCTAACATTACAATTATTTTGGTAGTAATATTTGATGTATTCTAGCCCAACCAGAGCAGTTGTGATTTTCAAACCATTTTAACACTGTCACTTTTGTTATGACCACTAAGTTTGTGTAGGAATTAGGGATGTAGCGAACTGTTCTGCTGCGAACTTGTTCGCGCGAACTTCGACCGTTCGCGTCCGCCTAATGTTCGCGAACGTTTGGGAACGTTCGCAATTTGAGTTCGCGACCATTCGACCGCTAAAATCAAACGATTTCCATTCGTTCGACCGATTTCCATTCGTTCGAACGATTAAAATCCCTTGACCGTTCGATTCGAATGAAAATCCTTCGATCGAACGATGAAAATCCTTCAAACGTTCGAATCAAACGATTTAGCGGGTGTTCGAAGTTCGCGAACTGTTCGAGAACCGTTCGCATTTTTTGCCGGTGTTCGCGAACGCCGTTCGCGAACACCAAAACGGCAGTTCGCTACATCCCTAGTAGGAATTCACTTGGCATTGTTATAACTAATAGCTATAGAGTTATATATTGCCTTCTATTGTTTTCGCCCAGGAATGTCCAAAGTGCAGATGACAAGGGACAGAAATTGAATTCCCTGTATCATAGATAACTTTAGGATGGTGAATAATGCTGTAAAGACACAATTTATTTTAGTCCATGAATTTCTCCTTACAAATAAATATGTAGAAAAATACTAACACTGAAAATACTGTACTAATTAAATTTTACTTTTTGAAAAAATCACATTTATCATTAGTTCCAAAACCTTTGCAAATATGTTTAAAGTAGCTCACAAATTTCTTTATATAAAAAAGTAGGTTGAGGTAATGTTTTACCATGCGTTTTTTTAAAACAGGTATGGGACCTGTTATCCAGAATGCCTGGAACCGGGGCTTTACTGGATAACAGATCTTTCTGTAATTTGGATCTCCATACCTTAAGTCTATTGAGCTGGCCACTGCCTTAGCGCAGGTATATCCAAGACCCTGCTCTTTTGCAAAGATAAGTTCTTTTTATTCATTCTTACCATGGTCACCCACTTTTACAAGGTTCATCCACCACCAGTTAACATGCCATAACATACCTTCTAGCAGACTGACATGGTTCAGTCCAGTTGCTGTGATAACCAAATATTTGGAAAATTAGCCTCAACTAGTAAAGTGTGCATACATGTAGCTTCACCGAGACTGGACCTAAAAAGAATGAACAATGCAGGGTTTACAAAATGCAGAGTTTAAGGCTAATTGTAAACAGTTTTTAAAAAGTCTTCTGCCTTTGTGAGTGCAATTTATACCTGATTGTTGAGGATCTTTGTCATAAGTAATCGTTGTTTTTTTGTTACAGATTTGATATTTGAGAGACAAGGGAGGATTTCTGAGGATACCTGCTAAGACAATCAATGCATTATGTGCTACACGTGTTACCAATCATTCCATTGGCATTGAGTTATCTTATGTATTCCATTTGATTATCCATTAAACCATTTACAGGTTCCTTAATATTTCATTATTTCACTCAAGGACTACAAAGGACTATTAAACATCAGTTCATCATTAACTGATGATTAAGTTCCTTTAATAAATCTATTGTATGCAAAATGTACATTATGGATTTTTGAAGGAGAACTAAAGCTTAACTAGGGTAGAAATGTTGTACACTATGTTTTGAGCTTCTGTACCAGCCCAAGGCAACCACAGTCCTTTAGCAGGGAAGATCTGTGCCTCCAAAATGCTTCCCATCTTCTTTTCTGCTGATTCAATGCACATGCTCTGTGCTGCTGTCACTTACTGAGCTTAAGGACTGACTCAAAATATACAGTACACATAAAATATAAATGTCCCAGTATAAGGCTGATTAGTAATTAATGCAGATTAATTATTACATGGCAGCACAGAAACCAGTGCAATTAGCATCAGAATTGAATTATCAGTCTTGTAGCATCAACTTATATTACAGGCCAACCTAATTTTCTGCTTGATAATTTGCAACAACCCCTAAGCTTAGCTTCTCAACAGCTGCTCAGAGCCCACTGAGCACCAAGATGGTGACCCCCTGTGACAAGTTTGAAGTCCTGGATCATTGCTGCTATTGACAAGCTGAAACTTTAGCCTGGTGCAATAAGGTCAGTATATCAAATATAGAATTTTTAGCCATATTCATTTTAGGGTTTGGTTCTCCTAAATACATGCGTCATCAAATGATGCATAAAATACTGATGACTAATAATAATAAATGGCATTAATAAATGAGTTAATGTTTATAACTGATATGTCATCTACATTTATTACAAAGTATGTATTAGGCTTGTTCCCTACCATATCTGGCTTCTGCTCAGTAAGGTAACTAGAGGGGGGCGGGCCCTGGTGCGTGACGCCCCCTCCGTACGGCCCGCATTTCAGTGGCGTGCGGGCTGACGGGGGGCCCTGAGGGACTGCGGCCCCTGGCCCGCTTGCACCCCCTGCTCCTCTGGTAGTTCCGCCACTGCTTCTGCTGCATGAAGAAGGCAGGCAGCGCTCTGGATGCTATCGTATTTATTAAATATAAAGTATGCCACCAAGATAACTGCCTTTTTCATCTTAAAGCCTATTACATACTTTTTATGTAGATGACATATGAGTTATAAACATGAACTCATTTATTGATGCCATTACTGTAATTATGATTTGTCATTCATATTTTAAGCATGAAGCCATAAAGCTTTTGCAGCAATGAGGTGAAGGTTACTGCACCATTTGTCAAGCACGTAAGTAGAAACATTAATATTGCTATCACATTTAACATTGCTATAAAGCTTGTAAACGATTTAAATGAGTGATTAAACAACCTTTTAAAACACATCAACAGTAGGTTTCGTGCATGTTAGATGATCATTTACTGCCTTGAAGTCTAGCCCAGCTCAGCTTAGAATTCGATCTATCAAAAGTGAAGCTGTCATTATATAGTTCTTCACTAATATTAGCAAAACAGAACAGGCTACTCATTGTTTCGGTCAATCAATTATACTACTACGCCAACACCCTTTCGCTTCAATTATTTACTGTTAAAATATAAAAAATAATTTGTGATTTGTTTTACTCTTCTCAACAACACCATCCCAATGCTAACTGTGCTATTAATCCACAGAGTTTTTTCTTTTCTTCGTTTTTGCTTTTATGGGGACTACTGTATATAGAGACTAAATATATATCTACTTGGTTACTAAAATACAGACATTCCATTTAGCAGATTAGTTTTTCCAGTTAATTTGATGCAGAGATGCTTTAACCTGCTAAAGTTTCCATTTCTAAAGTAGAGGGTTTTTGTTATTCTTTTATACATGTAACAATATTAAATTACCCTGGTGGTCTAGTGGGCGTCTCTGGTGGGGACACCCACTGCATGCTGCCTATTCCCTTCAGTACAGGTTCTGTTGCGGCCTCGCGTTTCCGGCGTGATGACGTCAACGCGTTACGGCGCAAAATTCAAACTATTTAAAGGGGTTTGTAAAATAACACATTGCCCGTTGTTAGGTTCAATTAGTTTGTTCCTGGTGCTATACTTTAGTGATTCCTATTTATCCTCTGGTGTTTGACTCTTGCTTTGCCTGACTATTCTTTACTCTGTGTCCTGACCCTTGCCTGCCTGGTTATTCTGACCTCTTCAAGCTGATCCGTGCCTGTCTGTCTATTCTACGCTCTCCAATCCTGCCTGACTATTCTACTCTGCTTGTGCTGGCCCGGCCTGCCTGTTCCACGCTGAGTTGTCTGTTCTGCCTTCCAAGTTGTGTTCTTCCATTCAGTATCCTTGGTGAGATCATCATGCCCCTTTGCTCATACAGAACCTGCTGCTTTGCTCCTCTCTTAGTAAGACCTGGTGGCATCCAATTAGCCGAGGGCTCCTCCCGAGGTGAAAGGCGGCTGTTAAAGGCAGAAGCAAGAGCCGAGACCAGGGAGCCTAGCACTGGTTCTGGATTTAGGGAACTGTTTGTGACAATACAACTGTCTCTGCAACTTAGTCTCAGGAGAGCATGATATCATCCCTATTCTTCAAATGCACTTCCATACAATGTAAATGAAGATAAATGCAGCTTTATTGGTGATTTTAAAATCCAAAAGAACACCTTTCCAGGTTGGTTCTTAAACCATAGTAACAACCTCACCATAGTTTACCATAATTTGGGGTTGTTCATGGTAAAGAAGGGAGCTTAAGGGGAGATATGATAACTTTGTATAAATATATAAGAGAATTGTACATTAACCTCTCTAATGCTTTATTTATCAGTAGGCTCTTCCAGCTGACAAGAGTGCACCCATTCCGATTAGAAAAAAGGAGGTTTCATCTAAATAAGGAGTTTTTTTACTGTGAGAGCTGTGAAGATGTGGAATTCTCTCACTGACTGATGCATTAGATAGATTTAAGAAGGGGTTGGATGGTTTTTTTAGAAAGTGAGGGAATACAGGGTTATGGAGGATAGCTCATAGTACAAGTTGATCCAGGGACTAGTCTCCATTTTGTAGTCAGGAAAGATTTTTTCCCCTCAGAGGAAAATTGGAGAGGCTTCGTATGGGGTTCTTTGCCTTCCTCTGGATCAACAAGCAGTTAGGCAGGTTATACTGTATACTGTACAAACTTAAGGTTGAACTTAATGGACGTGTCTCTTTTCAACCTAGCTTACTATGTTACTATGTATCTCAAAATGAAATCTCTGTCCATAGTTCTACAAATGGCTCTGTATAATAACAAATGCACATCTTTTTTCTTCTGTTCCTCATAAAAAAGTTACATTCACCTAAATTCACATCCCAGTCATATGTTTCATCCCATCAATAATACCAATGATATCTCTGTATATGCCATACAATTATGAGCAGACAGCTCAATAAGCCCTTTATGTGAGAGACACTCACCCTGGTGGTCTCGGCAGGGACGCCCACCACGCTGCCTCCCATCCTCTTCAGTGCCGTTTTTTTAGTGCGCGCATGGCTCGCATCTCCTTTATTTATAGGCTCATTGCCACTGGCGTAATGATGTCAGCGCACAATGGCACCAAATTCAAACAGTATTTAAAGGGACTTTTTGTATTTCTCATTGCCCGTTTGATGGTATTTCTAATAGTACCATTTAGGAAAACCTTTAGTAATAGTCAGGCAATTTATTCATACATAATACAACATAACAGTTTTGTCTGGGTAAGCTGTTGGAGTAACATACAGAATGTCAGCCAAGGACTTACCAAAGACCCACCTCTTGGTCCAAGTGTTATATAGCTTTCAGAAGGCATTTACAGTAATTGTGACAAGGGGTATAAGGAAATACCATACATGGTCTGGTGAGGAGACTTACTGGCATATATATTTATACATTCCTGTAAGATCTGCAGTTTTGCAACATAAGAGTTTTCTGGTTCCAACTGTCCACAGCCTCGTAAACATCTGTTGGCTAAACATGGCCATTGTGGTACAGACAGCTATTGAGCAACACTTCTGCAAAAGGGCATAAGAGACATGCTGATACTATGCTGACACTCTTCTAAGTAACAAAGTTGAGATCATTTATTTGTATGGCCTAGTATAAGTTATATGAGTGACCATTGTCCACAGTTGACCATAAGCCCTTATAGTCCATCCTGCCTTGGGCCCTATAGCGTTATGGCATCATAGAGGGCGGGGTTGACAACTATCAACCCTTTGACACTAGCCATTCGTCCGTCTTAGGAATTAGACCGTTCCAGATATATTTTATATAAACACGTTATAGGTTCATTCCTTGTGAGTTCCTAGTGCTTTTGTTTATCCTAACCTGATTATCTGATTCCTGTTTTGCCCCCATGCCTGCCTGACTACTCTTACTTCTGTTAACCTGACTCCTGTCTGGTAACCGAATTTTCTAACTTCTGTAATCCGACCTGTGCCTGTTTGACTCTTCTGATCTGACTACGTTAGAATTCTGACTACGATTTGTCTAATCCTTTTACTGTGACCTTCTGCCCAAAAGACTTTGCTTTACAATCGTGCTCCACTGCTCGTCCAGAACCTTCACTTGGCACCTCTCTTAATAAGACCTGGCGGCATCCGATTAGCAGAGGGCTCCTCCTGAGGTGAAAGGCGGCTGTTAAAGGCGGAAGCAAGAGCCGAAACCAGGTTGCTTAGCATTGGTTCTGGATTCTGAGTGCCGATTCGTGACACTTTAGCCCTACAAAGCTCTGCTATATTCAACCTATTAGAAAGTCTCAACTGGAAAGTTTTGTACAAGTAAACCAAATTTTGCAATAGTCACATAAGACGTTAAAATAAAATACTTATATTCTGTAGTATATAAATAGCTGTAACCCTTTTTAACCCTTTCATGTATTATAGGATATTTTGTGCATCCTCAATATCTTACCATACACAGGTCCTGAATCCCCTTAGCTATATGAAAGGGTACAGAGAATTTAGTTCAATGACTGTGCCTCCATCTGGTGGGATTCGGAGATACATCTATGGGTGGCCCCACTAGGAATAATGAAGTGTGGAGGGGCCGTCCTCCCATACCCCAAGCACCACACATAATAATTAGTGGAGAGGCCAGGTGTGCAGGTGCAATCTTCTGCCTAAACTAGGAGTACTAAACAAACACAGTTGCAGCAAAACATATAAATGTTATATAAGCAAAGGAAAATGGCAACATGCAATTACACAATAGCAATATCAACAACACCTGCCCTGGGGAACCCGTGTGGTAAGTCCAACCCTGTCACAGTCCTTACCAGGCAAAGTTCCACACTCCACTGGTGGATAAAACATTTGCAGTCCCTGTACCTCAATCCAGATGGACAGAGGTAGTTGCACCCACGTGGCAGGTGCACATATAATATCTGTCCTCACACAAGGAACACGCTGGAGCCATTCCCATACCCTCCCTCAGGCAGATATTCATTGGGGGCTCACACAGAGCTGGTATATGCATCCAAAGTGTCTGAGATCTGTGGGGCAAGCTCCCAGCAATATACGGAGTGTGAGTACACAGAAGCCCTCTTTACTGGAATCCATCCACAGGCAGCTTCTATAGGGTTCTCTGCTTTGCCACAACTATGGATTTATGCTAGGTTAGTTAACTTCAAGTTCATGGTACTTCAGCTATTAATTCTTAATGTTCTCAAAGAACATACATCCACCACATTCAATCTGCACTTGTAAAAGTTACATGCCTTAATATAAATTATTAAAATATCCTAGAGCCAGCCATGCGTGGCCCACATTGCATAGTAGATAAAAGAAGCAGTAAATAACAGGCTTAACATTCATTTGAATGCCTGGGTGCTGCTTAAAAGGGGATCATATAACCATATTAAAATAGTAGCGCACACTCCTTGGTCTTTAAAATTATAATTGTTGTAATATATCATCCCTTTCACACATGCATTTCATTTGGTGCAGAAAAATACAGTATAATAGTATAAAGTGAACAAAGGAAACCTATACCTAATGCCTGCTCAATAATAGGTTTAGGGCTCTATTGTGTCTCTACTTCTATGCAGTGCATCTTGGGCCTCATTTACATGCTAGCAATAAAGGTATAGATGCCCTAGAAGTAGCACCACTAGAGCTAGAGGTTATATTGGCAAGGTGCATGTGCTTTATGGATTGCATCCATAAAGGGAATGTCAACCGAAATATTTTTTTGCCTCATAAAGAAAACAATTCTTATTAACTTTGCAGTATATATTCATTGCAATTATTCATGGGTTTTTAAGTTATTTGTATATGTTTTGCTATTGAAAGCAGTGTTTGTCCCTTTTTATTCTCTGCCCTGTTGGTTCAGACTTTTAAAACAATGTAAGACAAAGCAGCTGATTAAAAGACCTGTCTTTGCCATGGAACCAACCCTTGAACCAACATTGTTAAATGAGTTAAACAAATTCTGCTTACAATAGCAATTGTTTTTACAAATACATTTACAAGCAATGAACATTTTTAATAAATCTTTATTGGAAAGTTGCTTATACTTATGTTTTCTTTTATTAGGCAAATGTATTTTGGGGTTGACTTGCCCTATAAACTGGTACCTTTCCATATCAAGTACTGTGCTTATTCTTTGTGAGTTTGTAATGTTTAAATTAAAAAAAAAACCTTCTAAAATTTACTTTTTTCTTAAATATTAGTAGTGGTCACAAAAGGAAGGGAAATATGAAGTTCATCTTGCACCCCTTCCCTCAAAGGGAGAAAAATAGGAAGACAAATATCCATATGGAAATGCCTTTTAGAAGAAAATTCCCATACAGTTTCCCCCTAGCAGATGCTTTTCTAGATAAAGACAATTAAAAGCTAGTCCTTTTTTGCTTCTGTCACACTGTGGGATAGAGGTTTCCCTTATAACCAACATGTGTTATACAAATATACTGATTTGCTGTAGCAGCTGTGAAATTCATTCAAATACCCATATAAAAAAGGTGCTTTCCTCTAAGGACAGTGTCCTTTGATGGAAAGGTCTAAATACATCTAATGAGAGGAATAAATCCAGTAGCTACTGGTCTCTGTCTAATAGTGGTATAGACTGGAAGTCAAGTAGTAAATGCCCTTGAATTTACTGAACTGTCTGTCTGAAACAGTGCATGTACATAACAGATGGTATTCTCATCAACTACTATGTAGAAGAAGGGGCAGAAAATTGCATTTTCAGATACAACAAATTTCTTGCATTTTCCTTGGGAAAAAGTCAACAAAACAGACACAGGTTATATTTATCCAGACAAACCTCAAGCAATTGTGGAGAAAATAATTTTTGTTATGTTTTGTGACTGAATTAAAGGAATTAATGAGCGGAACTGCCCCATTTTGCTTTGCAGAAAAAATTAAAAAATAGTGAAATGCCGAAAATTTGGCAAGTGCATTGGAGTCATAATCTTGTACTATTTCTTGTTTCAAATCAATTGGAGTCAATGGGAGTTTTTTCTTGTGTTTAACTGAAATTAGAATTTTCAAGATGCAGTAAACTTGAAAAGCTTGACTGTAAAATTTGGCAGCTACAAATGTGCAAGTTCATGTTGTAGTGATGGGCAAATCGGACCCATTTTGCTTTGCTGAAAATTCGCCAAAAGACAAAAAAATCGACAAATGCATTGAAGTCAATGGGTGACAATTTTTTTGGACGTGCAACAATTTTTTTCACCCATTGGAGTCTATAGACGTCTTTCGTTTTTGGTCCGTTATTGTTTTTAACGGACCAATTAAATGTTACGTTTTATATCAGCATAACACATGAATTCTGCTCAGAAATGAACGGAACAGAAATGATGACACAGGGCACTTTATTAATTGGAAGCACTTATATTTATTTATTGTTCAATGAATTCATCACAAAAACAGTTACATGAATGTTTCACCAAGTTTGATATAAAAGTATTTATGGAAAAGAATGCACAATTAATTTTTGTGAGAGTCACATGAACGTTCCCTCACTTTAAATTATTTCACTATTTCTTTTCTCCTTTTTATTTTACACTAAAATATGGTATATGGATGATGCGACATAATATAACTCTTCTGGTAGTTCTTTTGTATAATTCAATATTTGGAGTTGTCTGCACATACTTTCTCCTCCAATTTCTCCTTTTTGGTCAATGATGATAAGTTAGATGGTGTGGAGTAAAACATATATGTAAAATAATATATAAATATATATATATATATATATATATATATATGTATATATACTGGACACCTGGGTAACATTTACTCTAACTTCTTCTGTAGAGCAGTGCAGCAGAGTAGACAGAGTAACTCTTTCAACATTTCCTCTTTGTCAATTTCCCATGCTCAGCCCAGGACTGTGTTTCACATTTTCCCTATAAACTATTTTGATGCAGACAGCACCTTCTCCTGTCACTCACTAATCTAAAAAAGATAAATGTATTTTTAAAAATATGAGATCAGATGACAAATCCCTGCATTTTTATAATTTTTGGTATTTTATATTATAATATTTCTTAAATAGATTTGATACATTAAAAAAAAAAATTAATCATGCTTATACATTTATAATTTCACTTATGCCTAAATGGTGTACTGTACATGAAACATTGTGCTCAAGACAGTGGTACAGATTAATCACAGGATGCATTTTAAAAAAGAGATGTAAATACCATCTCTACTGAAAAAAACGCATGTGAGAAAAAGATCAGGCTGTGTTAGTTTCCCATAGACTTTCATTCATTTCCTCTACCTTGCATCTCAAAAAAATGTTCCCACTCTTTCATCTGAATAAAGACATGTATGTTTTTGGCTAATAAGAGAGAATGGGCCTGCCAGGTAGTGGAAAAGCCATTTTTTGTTGCAAAACTTCTTTGGAACTTGAACCAAATCATAAAACTAAAATCATAACATATTTGTGATTTTGGTGAAAAGTGTTTCCGTAATTGTGATAAGTAGATTTTATCAGGAGCCTTTGATTAGTCTGTTTCTTAGAAAATCTTAGAAATAAAATTATTGAGGCTCAGATTGGAAAAGGGTCATTTTCATGAAGCTGTACTAGAATTTTGCTATGTTATGTTTTATCAGAATTTTTTTTTTTTTAAGAAAAAGCAGAGTCTGTATTGTATTTATTTATGTTAAATGAATGTGAATCGCTTGATCCAGGGAATGTTCTGATCGCCAGTGGGGTCAGGAAGGAATTTTTTCCCTCTTGAAGCATAATTGGCACTGGCTTCAGGCTGGGTTTTTTTGCCTTCCTCTGGATCAAAACAGTGAAGATATGATATTATATTTTATGTTTTATTTGTCACAGCAGCGGTAGGCTAGAGTACTGCGCAGGTAAGTTTAGAAGAGGGAGAAAGGAGGTTCTCTCCTGTGACTGCACGGGAGATTGATTGATTGATGCAGACTCTACTACTGTTTGTGCTAGGGGGCAGCCTGCTTGGATGTCCTATCATCGACACACTGCAGATGCAGGTCGGGCAGCAGGGCTGCTGAACTTCTCTCATGTTGGTGGCAGCGCATAGAAGCGATCTCTTGTTAAATTCTGGCTTTAGAATATTGCCTTGGGTTAAGCTGGCAAGGTCCTATTTATTTAATAAAATATGAATAAATGCTGCGGCCATTTTATACCCATCTCTGTCTCCTGGTTTCATTAAGGTATGTAATTATGGGGTCCAGTGGGATAACTCAAGGCGAAGGGTCAAATTGAGGAGTCCCCTTGTCATGCATTTAGATCAAAAAAAATTGTTAAACTTTTTCAAATTGTCACCTGAAAAACTCAAATTTTTTGGATTATTTAACGTCAAACAGCCTGAACACTAATCTTCCTGTTTTGTAACTGGTATATTGGCTTGGTATATTCTCAAAGTTCCTGGGTGGCCAGTTTCAGTAGAATATCTCTTTTGCCCCCGGCAAGCATTAGTTTTAAAACCCGACTAGCTAGACTTCATATGGAAAAGTATAAACGATTTATAAAGTTTTATTTTGTGCTTCTGGGTTTTCCATCTGATTCAAGCAATAAGCAGCTCTAAGCCTAATGAGGACAGATTTGATTTAACAGTACGTTTAAGTGATTTTAGCTGTGCTATTCATACAGATTCAGATATGCTGTTGTCATTAACTACTGTGAAAATAACCCACTTTAAGTTCAGTGATTAATTACAGCCTACACATAAATGAAAAATCCATCTGGGTAGTAATGGGCAGTTACTTGTTATTACAGCAGGAGGCTATGATCAGGGTCAGCAAGGTTCTTCCTTTTACTGTAATGAAGCAGAGTACAGCATTTATTAATGTTAATTTAACGTATGTAAAACAGTTCCACCTTTAAACGCCAAACAAAGAGGAATGTTATAGTATATTATAGTAAAGAGCTGTATTTTTCTTCATTCAAAATAAATCCTGACAACTGAGTCGAATCAATTGTGCATGCAAAAGAAGCAGTGGCTGTAGGGTACCTAAGAAAAGCCTCTTTCATCTGTGCCTCAGGTTTCAAAATAACTATAAGCACTATGCATATAGTTGTGTAGAAAAAAGAATGACAAATGTCTTCAGAACATTGGAATCTTGAATATATACCACAGCCTGCTCCCCCACTTGTTTGCTCACTCCTAAATAATCCCTTACATTACAAGTTCCATTACATCAGTAAAGGGTTACAATAATTATCCCTCTGCATTGTGATGATGTCACTGTTGTGGCTGTTGTATAAACATCTTAAAACTATAGGTAAATATGTATTTCTTTTTAACATGGATAATCTAGTGTGTGTGTATTATATGCTGAGTGTTTAGTTTATCTATATCTATGCAATAATAAAATACATAAATATCATTGTATATATATATATATATATATATATATATATATATATATATATATATATATATATATATATATTTAAGACATTACCCAGTGCTGTTATGCATTTTCAGCAAATACTTCACAAAACCGATGTACAGGTATGGGATCTGTTATCCAGAAACCCATTATCCAGAGAGCTCTGAATTACGGGAATGCCATAGCCTTTATTTTAAATCAATAATTCTAATTGATTCCCCTTTTCTCTGTAATAATAAAACAGTACCTTGTACTTGATCTTAAGTAAGATAAAACAAATACTTATTGGAGGCAAAACAATTATTGGGTTTATTATGTTTAAATGATTGTTTAGTAGACATGAAATATGATGATCCAAATTACCGTAAGATCCCTTAGCTGGATAATAAGGTTCATGTCTGTACAAATAAATAATAAAAAGAAAATGAAATAGTTGCATGATACTTACCATCTTATTCTGAAAATGTTATTTGTACAAATATCATGTGAACAAGTGTATTAATCAAATTTAAATGGAAAACTGAAAATGAATGCATGGCTTTATAGATTTCCACAATCAATGTATTGCTTTAACATTGCTGCTTTTCATGGGTAAAGTTAAAACCATTTTCTTCCCTTCTCTGAGAAAACGAGGGCAAATGGAAACAGAAACTTCCTCTGCAGAAACAGGCCTTTAACAATATAAGTCAAACAGAAGGTTTGTGAAAACAGAAATCACTGACCTTTCAGTATAATAGCAAGAGCTGAAATTGCTTTGCGTTATTAATATTTGAGTTATAAATATTTATTAGCATACTAATAGCCTTGGAAAAGCTTTCCAAAGCATTCAAAAAAATACATCATTTTATGATTTATAATATAATTCTGCTATTGCCCTCAGGATAGGTGACCTACTGGCTTGAAACACAAATGTTTAATATGTACAGTATTTGCAATCACATTTTTATTTTTGTTTTACATATGTAGGTTACAGAAGAATTACAAAGATAATGAAATCAACAAAGCATGAAAATGTGTCTATATGTTTTGCTGTAGTTCGTAATCCAACATGTTCTTTACAATTCTCACACCTTAAAAAGTGCCCCCTAGTTCCCTCAGGGTCTACAGAGCATGTGGGCTAGTTAAGATAGCCTGTGAACATTAACAATGAGAATAAAGTGATTTTTATATGTTCTTTTCTGGCACAAAGACAGGGGGGGGGGTCCGGTTAAACAAAATGTATGCCAAAATTGTAGCCAAAAAAATTTCAGAGCTGGTGAATCTACAATGAGCAAAACTGTATCAGGCAAAAATGTTTGCTCATCCCTACTAACAAATCAGCCACCAGAGAGCACTTCTGATAAGAATTTGTGCATGATGTTAGCTCATCTGAATAATTCAGTTCTATCTTTCAAAAATTAAAACAAATATGTAGAATAATTCCTTATCCAGAATAACAATTTCTTTAATGCCTAATGACATTTCTAGGGAATTACACCTACTGTAAACCCTACTTTATAATTTTATAGGCGTATAGTGTTAGCTGCTTAATGGCTAAATGCCTTGAGGTCACTATCTCTTTCAGTGAGGAGAATGGGGGGTTATAAAATTAAAGCCAGTCTACAAATGTGCATTGATACATATATGTCCTAGCTTTGTGTAATCTCGCATAGTATCTACAGATCCTGAAAATCCTATGGTAAATTTAAATTTCTGAAATCTACTCTCGTCTATGCAAAGATATAGGATTTTGATCCCAACGCCCTTTTGTGCCTATTGGGACATTTAATTACTCATATGCTTGCAAACACTGCACCTTGCACCAGATTTTTAATCTCAATTTTGCACCACTTAATGTACAGCAGTCAAAATGGTGTTGAAGAGGAGATATTCAGACCCCTATACAAAAATGGGTTATATATCTACCTAATGGAATGAGAGGAGTAAGAATGAGCTAGTAAGAATAAAAAAGTCACTTCTCATTATACTGTATTGGACCTGACAAGCTTTTTAAAGAGGCCTGGTGTTAGACTTTTCTTCTAACCCTCCTCTCTAACTACCCTATTCCCCATCTCCTGTTGGCAGGGTCAAAACTGGAGTAAGATTGTTTTTTAGGGTTATTATTTGTTTAAAGAACCTCAAATTCACAGAGACCATACTTTACTAGTAAATATGATTGTGTTGGGTGCTTTGGAATTAAACTGTCAATCAGGAGACCATATTTGAATTTGGTGTTGGTGTTATTAACTCAGTTTTGTTTGTGTCATTAATCAGATTCCAAAACTCTGACTCTTACAGACTTAACAAATTCCACTTAGTGAGAGCTGATGAACAAAAAGTTAAATAATTCAAAAAAAAATGACCAACTGTAAATTATATCAGAATATCACTGTCTACATAATACTAAAATTACATTTAAAGGGCGCCTGTAATCCAGGCATAAAAAGCTATAAAAATAATTGTCATTTTCAAATTAAATATGAAACCCAAATTATTTTTTTTATTAAAACATCCATACCAGCTGTCAATCATATATTGCCTGCTCTGGAGAATTTTAGGAACTTTAGGCAAAGACGCTCGTCAGGCAATTACTTTCACTTTCTATACTGCACCTTCTAGATTTCTCTGCACCCCTTACTTTCTCTCCTCCTTCCCGCCTTCAACATCTATTTGTGTAGCCAGTGCATGGGCATGGGCATCAGGTGCCCCATCTTGGTGCATAAACAAGATTTTGGCATGATGCAAAGCTTGCCTTAATAACAGTGTCCATAAATGGCTTCTGCTTACTAAATGCAATTTCAAAACCTAAAAGAAACAAGAATGAAATAATTTATATAGTGTAAGTGAAGTTTATTTTGCCTGACTAACATCATAAAATAGGATTTGGAATTATTTCTTAGGGTGACTTTTAAAGATAAACCATACATGTCAGTGAATATAAAAACATCAATTCCAAAGACAATTTTGACCAAAATACTCACAAACAAATTCTGCCAATGAAACAATTCCTCACTAGTGATGGGTGAATTTGTCCCGTTTCCCCTCGCAATGAATTTGGCGGAAAAATTAGCAAAACAAAGATTTTGCAGACAATTCGCCGGTTCCGTCGCTGCAAATTTATTTGCCAGTGGCGAAACACGCAAATTCGCTGGGAATTCACACCTGGCGAATTAAATTCGCCCATCACTATTCCTCACTCACACCATTGGTTGAATTAGCATATAATTATGCATGTGAGCAGTAATGCCACTTCAAGGCTTCAACCCTCTTACTGCCATTCACGCTGGGTGTAAAGCCTCAGGGGAAATAAGATGTAATAATTTGCCAACTGGATCCCCTCAGTGAGATGTCATCTCACAAGTAACACAAAACAGGACAAATGTGACAAACAAAGACAACACAAGAGGCTTAAACTGCACATGTCTATGAAGTTGCTCATTTAACAATGAAACTTCCAGGATAAGGTAAAAAAAAACATCTGAAGCGGAGGCCAATTTGCTTCAGACAGGGAAAAAACCCTTAACCCGGGTAAAACTATAAAACTACAGTGTATATACAAAACTAGCAATGTATGGGTTCCATAGACACAATGTGCAGGAAGACAAAGCAGATTGCTTTTAGCACCTCTTGCCTTGTTACACCCTTATCTTTTCATATCTCACGTTCTCTCACACACTCATAGATCCTTTGCTCCACATATAGGTATACTTACCTTTATATGCCCAGATGAACCACTGTGATACTAAACTCTATAGTTAGTATAGGTATGGGAATATATAATTTATGTGAAAGTAGGAGGATGGGTGTGTGTATGGATTTTGGGTTTTTGTTTGGAGGGGTTGAACTTGATGGACTTTGTCTTTTTTCAACCCAATTTAACTATGTAACTATGTAACTATGTAACTCAGGGATTTAATAATTTCTTATCGGTATTCATAAGTCATGTTCTTACTTCTCTTGGCTGGAAAGGTGGTTGGGCTCCTCTCTCTTCCAGCACCACCCAATCAATAGATTTATATGTCTCCTTGCACACCAAGCTGCTGTTTTGGGTTCACCTCAAGGAGCTGAAATATAAAAGGGCACATTTATCAGGTTCAGAGGCGTTCATTTCTGCATTATCCATTTATCCATAAACATATTTGTATTACAATAGCATTCCCTTCTACTCTATCTCACTTTTGCTAATCACCATTTTCACAAGATCTATTAGATCCACCCAGTGAGGTTTTTCAGGATCATACAACGTGATGGAATGGCTGAACTCGCTGTAACTGATGTTGTTAAAGGGGGCCTTTCTGGCTTACCATTTGCTAAATCAACCACTTACAGTATTCTGTCCATATCCAGCTTGTTGTGTTGCTTCAGCTCTTTTTTTAGGCTTCCCCCACTCCGGTACTCCATTACAAAAAGTCGTGCCTCTGGTTTTACAGACATATAGTAGTGAACATTTTATCAATGACAACATGGAGCAAAAATATGTAAAACCAAATAGGATGGGCATGGATTTCTCTGTTTTTATCAGTAATAAATTCCCATTGCTGTACATATTGCACGGAAAGAACAAATTATATAATACAAATATATGGCATCAGCTCATTAATATAATGGGCAGTATTGGGTACAGTATATAACTCCTGCATGAACATGTATGGGGAGTACAAAGCAAGTAAGCCTTATAGCAGATAATTTAGCCCCTGCTGTAGTTTATAAAGATATTAGAATTTACTGAGCAAATATGTGATAAAATAAAAGAAAGATGTAACTAGACCCTCCTATCTGTTCCACTCTCTGCCACCCATCCATTCCCCTCTGCTGTGGTCCCTCTTGCCATCCATTTGCCCCTTCTTTCTCCCACTGTTCCCCTCCCCTTTCCCATTATAGATTGGGTGATCCTCTGGTGTTCTGACAGGCTGGTCTAACCCTGCATCTATAGGACTAAATGTCAATACTAAACCAAAAATCAGCAATGCCTTGGCAAAGGAATGGGTACCCTCTGAAGATCTTAAGCACTTGTGCCTCATTGTAAACGCTGTAATTTTTGGTGTCTCTTGATTTCGTCATTGACTTAAGAGCCACATATGGCTTCTTGTCTCCAAACTTGGCCAGCATTACCTGAAAAGGAAAGAAAAGAGTCAGTATATATATATATATATATATATATATATATATATATATATATATAATTACGTGTTTAGAGAACTCAGTGGAAGATGGAAAACACAATTAAAATGCAGTTGGAAATTCAGATTTCAATTTTGTTTATTAAGCATTAACATAATTAGTATGCATCAACCTAATTACAGAGAGAGCTTTATACAGTATCTCTATAGCTATTTACTGCATATTGTAGTAAAGTAATTGCAATTCCCAGTTGTATGTAATGTAGGGAGGTAGTGCAGAATCCTTGCACTTAACCACTCTTCTGCAGCAGTTCCCTGTAATGGAGCAGGCACAGAACCTGTGTCTGTATGCTGTTAGCATACAGCTGCCAGTGATCTCAGGGCTGCCAGTTAATAAAAAAAGAGTGAGTTCACTCTTGGCCAATGACAAATAGACTCTCTCACTCTCTGTATGGTCCTTATATTTAGTATGTGCAAATTTCTCTTTATTTAGCCATGAAGATCTTTCTTCTGTTTGAATCACTATGCATGTGTTCCTATTGTATCTCCTCCAGTTTGCAGACTGTGACCTGCAGATTCTGAACAGCACAATCTAGTATGGAAGACATTTCAGTGCTTGCTTCTAACATACAGCCAGCTGTAAAATGAAGATCAGCTTTGTTGAGGTGATTAATCTCTACTATTTTATTTTGCCTTTCATCTAAAAGGTTAGAAACTGACGCCTGTACAACGCGAGCATCATGACGCACATGTGCGCCGCGATGGACGCACGTACAAATGGACGGCTCCGACGCGCCCATGACATGGACCACTGCGGCCACCAGATCTTAGTGCCTTACACTTCTAGAGGCTTATATAACAGCTATATATATCTGAAGTATAAGGGTAGAACTACACAAGCACTTTTACCTGGGATAGAATCTGTACTGACGTGCTGAGATGCAACGCAGGCGTCGCGATGGATATGCTGAATCTAAGGTAAGTAAAGGAATGTCAGAATGGATGCTTTCGCAGGTAAAAGCACTTCTGTAGTTCTACCCTAAGAGTGTGAAACATTGGCATTGATTGTTGAACTGTATCCAACAATGCTTCTTTTAACTTTCATTTAACTTTGAGCCAGTGTTATAAAGTTTGTGCCTCATTCAAGTTGACACAATGCATTTCTGAATCTGCAGTAGTGAAGAAATACCCGCTACAGAAGCAAGAGGTGAGTGAGCCAGTGGTAGAGTGCACTCCACATTCCTGCCTTTCCCCAGAGCAGCCTCTCTGAAAAAAAAGTCCTATGAAGTAATAAGAAAAAGTGAATTACTGGCAGCTACTTACTCCCTAAGTTAAAACCTAGGGAGTATTTTTGGCCCCGATCCTTTAGGTTAATGGGAATGTTAACTAGAAGAATGAGACTGCAACACTCCCCTTAGGCCCATACATTTGCTTACTTTGCCTAGGAGTATGAACATCCAAGGCAGCAGCCTCAGCCCCATGATCCATTTCATTTAGGCTCTAGCCATGTGTGTTCTTAGTTTGTAATGTATATGTGTCCATAGGAATCCAATAATTAGACCTTTAATCTCTATGTAGGTTGTGGAGTGGCTGATTCACCCAAAGATCTCTGTGCAGTGTAAGGAGTTTTCTGGATAAACAAATTGTCCAATTCATTAACAGCAGCAGTGAGCGGGGGCAGAGGAGGTCCAGCATGCTTTTGTATTGATCAACACCAAATTTCTGTTTTTTTTTTCTCTAGGTGAGATGCAGATCTCTCCTTATTGCTGTCCTATAAAAAATGTTCATAGGTTTGTAAGATTTGTAGCACATGACATTTTTCACTACTTTAATTCAAATGGATAGTTCATCTTAGTATTCACTATGGGTAGATAGTGACTGTAAACAAAATGTATTTTAAAAATAACTATAACTAAATGCAAAAATGTTCATCAATAATAGCTAATTAAGGTAGGCAGGGTCGGACTGGGCCGGCAGGACACCGGGAAAAAACCAGGAGGGCTCCAGTCCTCATGTGTCCAGACTCGCTCCCCGGATCTGCTGCCCCCCAGAGCAAAGCAATGATATGTGGTGCGCACCTGGGTTTGCGCATGCATGCCGTTCGCACATGTGTGCGGGGGCCCCTGAAGTTTGAAAAATAGTGGTGGCCCGCAATTGTCCAGTTGGACTCTAAAAGAAGAATACAATGTTGACATGGTACTGTATGCTAGATCAATACTAACATTTAATGGCTGTTTCTGTTTAATACAGAAGTGTTGATATGACTTTCAGCATACCGGAACAATAATCATGTATAGCACATAGAATAATTATTGAAATAATATTTGCAATATATTGATATTATAGGGGGGGGGGACTGTCAGACTATCTTCTGGTGAAGAGTAAAAGAAACACTATGGTTAAATAGCCTTTCTATTGGATATGTATTGAAATGGCAAAGGTAGTAAAGGGTCCCTTGAAGTATTTTTTTTATACAAAGGGTCATGAAAAGCCTTGAACTCTGTTTATATTTAAGTTATACAGTACCATCTAATTAAAAATTCTAAACTAAAACTAAAATCTGATTCCTCTATAAATATCTGCCATATACAGCTACAATTCATGAGAAAGATAATCATAGAAATGGCTGTTTAATACACAAATGTCTAATGGCAAAACACTTGATTTTTGCCTTGTGAAAAATTATAGTTTTTGGATTTTATAGGATGCAAATTATTCTTGCTTTTTGTTTTTTTGTTTCTTATTTTTGCAAACAGTGAAGCATCTCCTTTGAGCCTGTAATTGTTTATAAATTTATATAGGAAAATTTACATTTACAGAGCCACTTTTAGGACTTTGGCTTTTGCTTTGTTACATCATTCCCTATAAAACCTTTCACACATACCATTCTTCTACAGTATCCTTTGCTATTAATTTGCCTGCTCCGTATTGACTTGGCTGCACTTCTGTTATTATACTTGTTTGTTTATTTGTACACAAGTGACCAGACCTGATATAATGCAAGCTCTCCTACACATTTTTTCCAAATTAGCACTTTGTTTTATGCTATAACAATGCTTTATACAGTGCTGTGCAAACTCTGAACTTGTGTTTTGACCAGAGTAAAATCTCAAAAGCCTACAATGAATTCTACAAATAATAGAAAATATATTTAAACCCAAAACAATACCTTGACAGCAGAAATTGAACACTAAGCCTATTCTGTGATGGTCTGTTCTAAGGTGAAAATAATTGTTTTTAGGTGAATTCTAACTCAGCACCTGCTTGACTTTATTTAAAGTGTGTTTATAAAAATGGTCATAACAAAAGAACAAACTGCATAAATGCTATAATTCAGATACCTGCTACTTATATGTTGTTTTCAGTATTCCTGCTCTAAAATGAACCTGTGCAGACGTATTTTCTAATATTTGCGGTGTTTTTATTAACATTTCATTTTTGTTTTGTTTGCATTGTTTTGCCAAGTGTAGTCCCCCAAGATAATAACATGTGGTTTTAGAAAGTATGCTTTGATCACCTGCTAAAAGGAATCCTTCAGGGATGTAGATCTGACAGAGCTGCACAAGTTCCGTAATCGGCACTTCATTTATTTTGCTCTACTGCATATGTTTTGTTTCAGAATCTGGACTTTCAATTGGCTTGGAATGGTGGAGTTGGAGAATCACTAATACATGACATGTTCAATGACTTCCTGGAGCTTATACTGTTGACATGAAATCATGTCATGTCTTGTATTTTCTACACAGGCCTTTCAAATTAAATTCAGATCTGAAAAGGAGCTGTTGCCTATTTTTCTCTGCAAAATAGTAAGAAGTGCTTATATCCTTCATACATGTTACATATACAGTGGCAAACTTTGCATATTTTGTGCCATCACACTGTTCTTATACAAACACATATAGGCTGTACACCTAAAGGCAATTGATCTGGGTGCTCATGCAAAAAAATAGTGATGGCACTCACAGGGTTTTCATGAAAGAAAAAAACGTATACTAAATGAAACATTTTATTGGTCCAATGTTTTGGTCCCATACAGGAACCTTTCTCAAGGAGGTATATATATATTTATTCCATGCAAACTAATTGTTGCTTGTTTCCTATTAATAGTTGGTTATGCTTCTCACTAAATATGTAATTAATTCAAACCTGTATAAAACAACCACCAAACTCTGTAGGAGAATAGAACATGGTGGCAGGCGTACATAGACAAGGTGGGATGCTCATTGAAGAATTCTTTTGCATTTTAATCATGTTGCTGACCCTAGGAAAATGGGAAAATGTGTTGAGCAATATTGCTTAAAACATACAACTCTAATGTTGTGAGAATACAGCAGCTTTAATTTTTGATTAATATGTTCAAGTTCAAGTATGTTCAATTCCAGCCACATGTGTGGTTGAGGAAGTGTTGAGAATCTCATCAGAGGTTAGGGCTGTTTATTTTAATTACCTTAAAAAAGGCAGGTTAAAAACCTAAAACTGATTGTATCTTAACTATTTTAACAGTTCATTAGCCCCTGTGCGGATCTTACGTCATATCATACATTTGTCATTGTTTTGGACTATGCCCAGGTCAAGTTGTTCCTTTACACATGGAAACTCATGCTGGGTTTCCTTGAAGAATGCCTATGCCAGAAAGCACAAGCACACTTAAATAGGCCACTTCATTTTTTTTCTGAGCAAGTTGGGGAGCATTGTTATTGCAGAGAGTACAATAATACTCTTTGCAGTAGCAGAGCTGCAATTCCAATATAAAAATCAGAAATCTCTGCTCTTGAAGTTATAAGGAGTAGCTTTTTGTTACCCCTGGTAACTTGCCAGACGCTGCCACCTGAGGCACGTTTCGGAACTCGTATATAGCATATACGCTATATTATCAGTAGTACCTAGTTGCCTGTCAGTACATAACTTCATTCCAAAACAATGGATATTTATATAAATTTAGTCCTCCGTTTGTTGCTGTAACAACTTCTACCATTCTACTATTCAACCTTTCACTAGATGTTGGAACATTGTTGGTGGGCTTTACAAAGTAGGAAACATGAAACAAAATTTGCTATCACCTTAAACCGTGGACCATAGCCCAAACATGGAAATCAGACCCAGACCATTAATCTGCCTACACTAAACTCTAATATAGAAGAAAATTACTAGCAGCACACTGTTAAACTTGCAAAAGTGCTCAGATGCAAAATGTATTCAGCCCATAGCATACAAAAAGGCAACGTTTTGGGCCTACTAGGCCCTTTATCAGGCACGAAACCTTGCCTTTCTGTATGCTAATGGCTGAATACATTTTGCATCTGAACACTTTTGCAAATTTACCAGTGTCCTGCTGGTAATTTTCTTCTATGGATTGAGGTGACCCTGGGACAGGATTGGGTCTTCCGGTTCAGCACCTGACACAACAGAAGTGGATGTTTTGGGAAGTGAGCGCTCCATATTTGTGACTGTATACCAAACACTATGTCAAAACTACAAATTCAAACTGGTATTGTTCTTTTGTATCGATCAAATCAGACACGCCTGACTTCCAAACAGTGTCGGACTGGGGGGCCTGTTGCCTTAGTGGCCCCCGCACCACCCCCAGCCACAAGAGCTCTCTACCCCCCCAAGCCACAACCCCCCTCTGCGACCAGGGCCAGGGAGGGAGGTCGGAACATCGACAGAGCCATGGAGGGAGGTAAGTAGAGCCTTAGTGTAGGGAGTGGGTCTGGGCCAGCGGGGCCCACAAGAGCCGGGCCCAATGGGTTTTTCATTTTGACCCTGCTTCCAATTGGTAAGTGCAGCTCATCCCTCCGAAAATACATTTCTGCTGCTACAGTGTGTCCAATGACTTTTATGTTCTCCAGTATATGCTTGGCTTTTTGCCTGAAAATGTTAGTCTTAGTGTAAAGCTGCTACCCATGCCCAAGTAAAAGCATATAGAAGCAGAACTAGTTATTTTTCTCTTTTAATAGTCAAGAAATAAATATTGTTTGTTTTTGGAACCAGGTTTCTGCAAGACATTGGGGTATATTTATCGAAGACTGAAGTTAGAGATCACCACAGTTAAATTCCACCACTCTCCATTCATTTCTATGGGACCTTGAAAGGCGTATTTATCAAAGGATGAACTTTCACTTTCACCCATTGATAAATACTTACTTTCATCAAGATCACATTTTCCTTTCCATTAAGTATGTTAAATACTCTTTAAGAAAACACCTGCATTTGCAGACAGCTGAAAGGCTAGGTAAAGTTTAAATTAGAAACACGAGAAACATCTTGCAGAATATAGAGTTGTCTTAATGTCTGAGCAATCTTTCTCAAATAAAGTATAATAAAGTGATTCTAATTCTCTAATGTATAATCACATTAATACATTTTTATTTTCACAAACTCATTTAGTTCTTTGCTGCTGTCCATTAAATATGTTTATGTATAATGGTTTCAAATTGAATCCAACATGGAGTGTCAGCTGGGTCCTGTTTTTATAAATGGTACACAACATTCTTATGTCTCACATCATCATATGTTATAACATAATGCAGAATTCTTCAGGTAACTGTCACTCTGCAGGAGATACACCACTTGCCTTAGGAGGTGCCTGAAGATGGTACATGGGAACATTTTGGTACCTGCAGCTATGGCAGCAGAGTTGTGAAAAATAAGGGAAAATGGAAATTATATTATATTAAGTACATCAAGGGGCCGATTCACTAAGCTCGAGTGAAGGATTCGAATGAAAAATACTTCGAATTTCGAAGTATTTTTTGGGTACTTCGACCATCGAATTGGTTAAATTCGTTCGAATTCGAACGAAATCGAACGAATCGAACGAAAAATCGTTCGACTATTCGACCATTCGATAGTCGAAGTACTTCCCCTTTAAAAAAAACTTCGACCCCCTACTTCGGCAGCTAAAAGCTACCGAAGTCAATGTTAGCCTATGGGGAAGGTCCTCATAGGCTTGCCTGTGATTTTTTGATCGAAGGATTTTCCTTCGATCGAATGATTAAAATCCTTCGAATCGAACGATTCGAAGGATTTAATCGTTCGATCGAACGAAACATCCTTCGATCGATCGATCGCAGGATTAGCGCTAAATCCTTCGACTTCGATATTCGAAGTCGAAGGATTTCAATCCGAGGGTCAAATTTCGAAGTATTTTTAACTTCGAAATTCGACCCTTAGTGAATCGGCCCCCAAGTGTATATGCTGTCATATAAAACGAAAATGGTTTTTAGTATAATGAAAAATACTTACATACTGTATATTATAAGCTTACAAACAAATAAACTAGACAGCAAAACAGGTACAGTCCTAAGCCTTTTCTTGTTTGCTCCACACACATTCTGGTAGAGGTCATTAACCAAATGAATTGCTTATTAATCGCTAACTTGCAGCATTAACTTTAGCACAATAAAAACACACTAAACAAGGTACAGGTAAATGTCAGTCCGTACCTTATTCTTGGTGAAATGTCAGTCCAAATGGAAGTCAGAAATGTTTAAGGATGCAGTTCAGTTCACATACAGTTCCAAGAATTCTCGGCCAATTCATTACTCTTACAATGCAGTAGCAGATGTAATATTTCTTTGACAAACAATGCAGTATTACCTTAAATGCAAATACAGGTATGGGTTTTGTTATCTAAAAAAAAATCCAAGTTACGGGAAGGCCCTCTCCCATAGGATCAATTTTAATCAAATAAAAATGTAATTCAAATTTTTAAAAATGATTTGATTTTCATCTGTAATAATAAAACAGTTTATTGTACTCAAACCCATCTACGATATAATTAATTTATCTGTATAGGAAACAAAACAATCCTATTGTGTTTATTAAATGTTTAAATGCTTTTTGGTAGACTTAAGGTATGGTAATACCTCCCAATTATGGAAAGACCCTAGGTCCCAAGCATTCACTGTGTTGTGTCACTGGCCCTTTATAAATCTTTGGCATCCATGTCTAAAGGTGTGTTGCTTTTACTTAGCAATTGCTCATGCTGTGCCTTACGCTTATGTGTGTCATATAAAGGTGTTGCAGAACAAAGTGATGCAAAGTGAGTGATCAGTCATCTCCAGTTGAGGTGACTGTTATTTATTTTACAATGAAATAAAAATGGTTGGCACTATTTATACTGTAAAATATATAGTTTGTAATAATTGTAATGCTTGTTATCAATTGCTGTTAAAATCCTTGAAATGCAGAAGCAGATCCAAATTACTTTCTTAGAAATGAAAACCAATAAGTACAATTTCTCCTCAGTCTCTCTCTCTCTCTCTCTCTCTCTCTCTCTCTCTCTCTTAAATCTTATTTTTCTCTATTATGGACCTATTTGGGACTGAGGTGGAAAGATGAGCAGCTTCAAGTAAAGCAGTATCTACTCCTCTCCATCTAAATGAGAAATACACTTAAGACCCAATTAAACTTGTCTAGTATATTCTTGGAAAAATAAACAAACCACAGCTTTTCTAAACCATACATTTGTGACATCAGAGATGGGCATGTCCACTGTGTGGCACCGTGAACTATGGATGGACCTTCAGTTTATTAATCTATTAAGGTGTACATCTCCACTGTGGTGATTAGACTTATCTACTTAAAAGTACCATTGCCTTACCAACATTTTGTCAGGCATAGTTAAGTAACTGACTGAACAAAATATTTAAAAAAAAGATTATCAAACATACATTGCAATGAAGGAGAATGCTAGCCAGCAAGTCTTTCAAGAAGCTGCTTACTTCATGTATCAAAGAGCCAAATAAGCATATCTGTTCCCACCTAGGGTTGCTACCTGGTCAGGCCAGTAAAAATGATGCTTTCTACTAATGATATTAATAAGGCATAAGTTTAAAATATAGGAAGGTTGATATTTTCTTTCAGAAAGGGTGACAACCCTTTGCCCTCTTTTATAGGCTCAAGGCCTTTGAGCCCTCCCTTTTTCCTGGAAACCTCCAGGGGATCCTAACCAAGGCCAATCCTATGGGGTCGCTGCTTTCTAGGGCTTAAATCAGGAAACCAAGAAAGTACACTTAATCATAACCTAATACAGTCCATTTTATAACTATCTTACATGTAGAAAGTACAGGCCACAAATTCACATACCACTTGTGCCATCTACCAACACTGCATTCTAATGTCTCCTAACCATCAAATACTAAGGCCTGCAGGTGCTTTGAATACGAATATAAAAATACTGTGGAATACAGAATGCTGATTCTGCTTGGAATATTTTTGAGGTAGACCCATTCCATCCTCAAGGACTCCTCACACTTGCCTCATACCGTAGCATTTTTAGTAGGGTAGCATAGTTTCAATAAGGGTCTCTTATTGAAAACTAACCATGGATTAGGGGAGGGGGTCACAGTGCAAGTGTTTTACTATAATGTTAGTATTTGCTTTGGAGTCCATTTTTTGTGCTCTTTCAAAATTATTTTAATGTTAGCAGCTATTATGCATAACCTTAACCGCATATGTTTATATTAATACAGATGCTTAATAGCATAATATAGATGGATGTCTTAATGCATCACTTTAATAACGGTGACCTGAAGAACAATATATCATGATACTTCAGCTGTAAAACCATAAGGGCAGCACATGTCAGTGCATTACATCACATTAAACTGAGGAGATCTGTAAAAGAAATTGAAGCACCTGCAAATCTACTGAGATTTTTCTCACATGCTACATACTGTATATTTGCTTTAAGTGGAGGAAATAGAAAAATCATAAGCATGTCATATTTCCAGGATACATACTTGATAAACCATATGGAGGAACAGGACATGATTTTAACTGGTATCTTTTTACATTATTGCTACTCAAACTGTATTTTTGCATTTTAGATATACGAAATAAGCTACCATCAGCTCAGTTGGCAAATGTTTTACATGGTGCAACAATTTTTAAAAAAGCACTGAAACTGAATCTCTCCATCTAGTAGGGATGCCTTGAAGTTGTTACCCAAGAAAAGCCAGATACTGTACTTCTACTCTATTTATTAGTTTTAGATTATTAGTGATCATAGGTGCAGCGCTACCCAAATTCTATTTGTAGAGTCGGACTGTGGGGTCTGGGGAGCAACAGGGATCCCATATTAGGGGCTCATTCCCATACCCCCCGCCTCAGCTTAAACCCCCCTCTGCCCTCGCTCCCCCACAGAGTACCTTATTTTATCTTGTAAATAAGGCATTGGCATGGTCCATTTGAAGAGGTGCTGACCACAAGATTTAAGCTTTTATTACAATCATTGCAGGTTCTCAATGGTAATTTTAAGAAATGTGTTCATATTAAAAATGAATAAATGTATATATACAGGTGGTAAGAGAATATCCTTTATTATGAAGTACAAGTCCAGGGAAGGGCAAGTGCACGGTAGGTAAGACTAGAAATCCAGACAATAGAAACGGACAGATACATTTCTTTTAGTAATAACATGTTTTAAATATCAATAAAATGTGTGAAAATGTGTGCATTAAGACAGATAGATAGGTAGATGTTTGATAGATAGATAAAAATATTTAAAGTCATAGTCTACTTACGCAACAGAGTACTAGTCTCAACAGACACCTTTATTGAGAAAGGTTGAGATATTAAACATTACATTTTGTTTCCAAAGACCTGTGAGTACATTTGGATTTCAATACCTTGCCAGCTACAAATTATTTAAAGGAGAAGGAAAGGTTAAATAACTATGGAGGTATCAAATTATAATGATAATCACAGAGCAATTGTCTTCGTCCTTCTTATTCATGGTGCACATGCACAATAAAGTGAAATGTTGAAATTTAAAGGGCTTGTTCACCTTTGTATAACATTCAAAAATGAAACAGTCCATGTAAAAATAACAAGCTTTGCCATATAAATTTTAACAGAAAATGCGCAGTTGATGAAATATTATTCACCTCACATGAATCTAGGGTTGCCACCCGGCTGGTAAAACACCTGCCAAGGCTGGGACCGGTAATACAAATTTACCGGTAAATTTGTAATACCCTTAAAAAAAGCCCTTGGCTCGCCCCTAATTCGCTCAGAACTTACCTTCTTGCTTACCTTTTTTCATCCTTCTGGCCATCGCATGATGTGGCTCAACCCCTTTTGCAGCATGGTGTGTGGCTCTGCCCACTGTTGCATCTTGGACTGCACCTTTTGTTCCCACCCCTCCTGGCCAGTAAATCTTTTAGAAAAGGTGGCAAGCATAGATGGACTTCATTTCATCATGGGCCCCCTGTTGGGGGGGGGGTCGCCAACCCCAAAAATGCTACAGTGACGCTGCACTTCCTTATTTTACATCATACACACTTAGGGTTGCCACCCGGCCTAGCCGGTAAAATACCTGCCAAGGCCAGGGCCGGTATTACAAATTTACTGGCAATGTAGCTGCCGGTAAATTTGTAATACGATCAAAAGGAGCCCTCGGCCTGCCCCCAATCCCCATGCAACTTACCTTTTTTTTTGCCTTTTCTAGCGTCCGCGGGTCTTTGGACTTGGGGGCTGCTGGTGAATAGGGAGAGCTCAGTCACTTTCAGGCAGGGCTGAACTGACATTTTTCAGTGTTTGGGGGGGTAAGTTGCAAGTGGTCAGGCTGCCATTTTCTAGAGGGGAATAAGTCTTGAGAGGATGGGGCTCACCTTGATCCTGGAGTGTGTCTTAAACATGATACTTAAAATAGAAAATGTTCTGCAACACAAGCTGTACAAATAAATGAGAAATACAATATCAACATCACCTTAGCAGAGTGTTCTTATTTTGTCTGCATTCTATACTGAAATGACTCGGTGCACTTAACCTTTCCAAACATAACTCCACCTGTGTCATGTACATAACATTTTAGCAGTATTTGCTGGAGTAAGAGGATTTATTTTACACACCAACCGAGAGGGTTAATTGATCTGTTTACTTATGATGTAAAAAACAGACAGCCCTGGGATTTATTATTAAGTACAAGGTACTGTTGTACTATTACAAAGAAAAAGGAAATCATTTTTAGAAATTTGGATAAAATAGAGACGTGGGATACAGCCTTTCCATGATTCAGATCTTTCTGGATAATGGGTTTCTGGATAACACATCCCATACCTGCAGTTCTTGTTTACTACAGTATGGGCAAGAAATCTCATGAAAATGCTTTCTCCTTGCCAAAGCATCATAGTAGTGATCCCCCAGGAAAGGCTCCAAAATTGAGAATGGTTGTTCACCTTTAAGTTAACTTTTAGAATGCTTATAAAATGGCTAATTCTAAGCATCTTTTAATTGTCTTCATTTTTTCTTTCTTATAGCTTTTTAATTATTTGCCTCTGACTCTTTCCAGCTTTCAAATAGGGGTCACTACCCCATCCATGTTGCCAATATTATGAAAAGGGCAAAAATATAAACAAAGGAAGGCCAGTGTTTGCAATTTCAGCTATTTGGTTGCTAGGGTCCATATTACCCTTGCAACCATGCATTGATTTGAATGAGACACTGGAATATGAATAGAATAGGTCTGAATAGAAAGATAAGTAATAATAAGCAGCAATAACAATAAACGTGTAGCCTTACAGAGCATCCGTTATTGGCTGGCTGGTAAAATACCAGCCAGGTGAAAACCCTAGCTACATGGCTTTTTGGTTGTTTGTCACAAGGCTAGGATGTTTGGGGACAGAGACTCTCAAATAGGGCCAAATACACAGAAAGATGTACTTAATGTATATGCTTATTTGCATAGTAAAAATGTGTTAGATTTGGGATATGCTGGGTCTTTTTACCTATGTGAGACTCAAGTAATGCACACTAGATAGCAGCCGATGCAAGGGAGAAATTAACCAACTGTGTAGTTTGCTTAGGAGAAATTAGCCAATGGTCTTTGAACTTATGTGACTGCTTACAAGTGCACAAGCAACCAATGAATTACAAGACGGAGGCCACTATCAATGTCCAATAGGAAACAAGTGAGGGCAAAGCCTGGGAGTGATGATGTAAGCATAGGAAGTGCAGGTTTAAAACAGGCCACTCCCATCCTTTAGAAAACTGATCAGAGAGACAGAAGGACAGATTTAAATGGAATATAAACTAGCGTTTACAATTACAGTACCATTTTACTTTTTTGATGTAAAATGGATTTTCTAACACATTGAGAGCTTTGTTAGTGGTTTCATAAGATTTGGATATTGAAGGTGAACAACCCCTTTAAACAAAAAATCAGCCTTTTAACTCTACAGGGCCAATGAAGAAGATAGTGATGTAATGTTCACTGAGAAGTACCCCAGGCCAGGCCAGTGCAGTTTTCTGCTAACTGGAGCATTGGCCCAGGGTAATTGATTATAATATATAAATAGGCCTCGAAATTCAGAGATATCTGGATAATGGGTTCTGAATAAGCAATCCCATACCTGTATTTAATTTACAAAGTAACATAAATCATTCTGGAGATATTTGTGTATAAGTTAGCAAATAGGAACTACATTTACATTAGCTCTGATTGTATCACCATTTATTTTATTGCCAATAGAAATACAGCAGACATTATATCAGCTTGTCTTCATTAATCTGTAAGGGTATTGGCACACGGGAAGATGTCATCCGTGATTTTTTTGACGTGGCTGCGGGCGACAAATCTTCTGAAACTTGCTGAAAATTGCTGCCTGTATGTCCAACGTATCGCTAAATCGCCCGAAGTTTCCTCTGGAAATCTTTCCGTGTGCCACCATCCTAACATTCATTTTGGGGAAATACAAGAGGTCCACTGCACTCAACCCATTATCAATATATTTAAGACATTGAGACATTTTGTGCATACAGCTACTAAAAAATGCCTTACCTTTTAAACAAAACATGGATTGATTGTCCATATATTGCAATATATTTATGTCTCAATTTCTTAAATATATTTATAATGGGTTGAGTGCAGAGAACCTGTAAAATACTGTCAGTAGTTTATTCTATCTCAACCTTCTGTTATGGGAATGTGGAACCCATTTCATTGATGTTCTTTGGAAAGAGGATCAGGAAGCAAATGGTATCTTATTTTATGATTTGACAATGAAAATGTTGTTGATCGAAATGTTTTTCAATGTCTTCTTTTATTATAATATTTTTGTGTCTATATATCACATGGGACAATCTAAGAAGGTCTTAAAATGGCTCTACATATCAGAAAATAGAACATTTATTTATTTATATATTTTAAGAAAAACACTATAAAATGCATATCTCAGGAAGTTGTGGGAGGCTTAGATTCTCTGGATAAACAACTTTGCAAAGGGAATTATTTCAAAGATAAAAACAATTTTACTTCTGTTTAGATCCCTGGTAAAGACTTATCTTGAGTATGCAGTGCAGTTTTTAGCCCACTCATTATCAAAGGATATTAACAAGTATTAACAAGTTGAAAAGAGAGCAGAAAAATTAAACTAAACCATCTTAGATATTTGTGTCTTATCCTGTGTTTCAAGAAAGAGCCAGCACTGCACAATGGAACTGTTTCAGATGAGCTATTGGTTCTCCTACTCAATGTAACTGGAGGAGTCATGGGCAAACCTGGGTGTTTTACTATTAAGTTGTGTTCTAATATCTACCACTAAGTGGGGCATGGGAGTATTTTTAGCAATGCAGATGTCAGTAAGCTATCTTGTTGTTTTTTCATTATTCTGTTGATGGAGGGTGATATCACTCCAACTTGTAGTGCAGTAGCAAAGAGAGACTGAAGTTTATCAGAACACAAGTCACATGGCTGAGGGCACCCAGGAAACTAAGCATTTGTCTAGTCCCACTGTCCCACATCAAACTTCAAAATGAAATGTTTAACAGATTTAAATGCAGGATTCTGCTAAAGGAGCACTATTAACAGATGCATTTTGTAAAAATGCATGTTTTCTTGTGACAGAATCCCTTTAATTATGTAACTATATGTAGGAAAGTGATTTCTCTAAAAAAGTGTCCCTTCTCAAGTCTTATAAGTTCTGAACACAATGTAAATTCTATATGAGGGAAGCTTGTAGTCAGCCTGCCAGTCAGCGTGTTATACCTTCACTAAAATTGTAGTGTTTCCACCGCACACCCGGAACTTTACTTTATCCACCGACCCGACAAGGCCCCTCAGCAACAGCAATTCAACAATTATGGATCCGCACACACCTGCGGATCCATAATTGTTGAATACCTTCACTAAAAACATACCATAGATTCATGAAAGCACAATGACTCTTAAATGCAGGCTTGAAAACTGGAAGCCATTGGGTTAGATATGGCCTTTCCAAACATGACCCTTAACATGCCAATATCTTCGTACACTTCATTGTATCTAGCCCAAAATATGTAAAATAATGTATAACTGACTGATGGTGGAAAATCTTGAACAGCATTGTGCAAATCACTAGGTGGAACAAATGCCTGGCCAAAGTCTACTAACTATTACCTCGGTAGTAGCAAATGTTTTGTAACCAGAAACCAGCCAACCACTTATATGAAGTAAAGCAGGCAGGCAGAAATTTAAAACACTTACAGGAAGAAATACAATACACTTTGAACAATCTACAAAGGATTAAGCTCATCTGAAAAAGATTACTGCCCCTTTAATTTTACCAAAAACATCCCATGCCCTATACTAATGACCTTTGCAATGTTCAGAAAGTCTATATTTGGAAAGTCATATTCATGTCATTCACAGTCACGTTAATTCTTTGGCCACTATTTTGTTTCACTGCCTCTGACAGTCGTGTGTAACTTGTGTCATTTGTTAATGAAATGACCCTAAGCATAATATTTGCCTCACATGTAATGGTATGTTGCTTAACCATCACAGGTTTGACCTTTGAACATTAATGTCAGCCCTGGAACTTTTGGCATTCATACACACACAAGAGTTTTCTAGATGTTAAACGTTTTAAGTGGCAAAAACATCAGCAATCATGGTGCCAGAATTCTCCTTGATGCTCTCCATTGTATTCTGTGTGAATTTTACATATTAATCCGGTACCATTTTGTTGTGCAGCTGTGAGGCTTTGATATGTAACTAGGGTTGCCACCTTTAATGAAAAAAATAACCGGCCGGTGGGGGGCGGGTACAAAAAGGAGGCGGGCCATGACTCAAAAAGGGGCGGGCTGCTCAGCGCGACACAAAAAGGGGCAGAGCAACATCGCGGCGATGTGAAGAAGACTACAAAAAAAAGTAAGTTCTGTAAGTTCTGGGGGCAGGCCGAGGGCTTTTTTTAAAGGATATTACAAATTACCGGCAACTGCATTGGTAAATTTGTAATACCGGCCCCGGCCTTGGCAGGTGTTTTACCGGCTAGGCCGGTAAAACACCGGCCGGGTGGCAACCCTATATGTAACCCATAGGGTTCAAATAATATCCATTAGTCATCCATGGAGCTAATTGTCCTCACATTGCATACCACAGAGTGATAGGGAATACTTAATGAGAGATTTGGCAGGGGCCCATGAGTCTGGATCCATGAAGGCCATATGTAGATACTCGGATTTACAGCAACTCTTTGGGAGATAAGGGCCCTTGGTTCAAGTACTGCTATTTTACATTTGTGGTTCTAAAATGCATTTTAAATTGTGAAGTCATCGTGCTGCCATTTGTCTATTTACTTAGCCGTGTGTTCAATTAATTCCTGTCTGCCATTTGACACCAGTCTTATTTTAGATCTACAAGTGGGACAGGGGTCGCTACAAAGCTGGATTCAGATTAATAGAATCGTAATGCTTACAACAATTTACTGGCCAAAAATGCAGGTTGCAAGCTACATTTACACAAAGCTGCAAAATCTGTGTAGGGAATTTGTGCAAACTCCTTGCTCTTATCCCTGTAAAGGCAGAAGCACAGAGCCTGTGTCTGTGTGTTGTAAGCTGTTACCTAGCAACCAGCTGTTCAATGCAGTAGGAAGTGACACAGCAGCTAGTGAGTGGCTGGAAGAGGAAGTCACAGAGACTGGCAAAAGAAGAGATACTGGCATAGAGAGCCGCATGGTGGACAGAGAAAGAGGCCAGAGAGCTGCTGGTGGGCCCAGAGATCTGAGAGGCTGCACCAAAAGCATTTCTTTGGATCGGGCTGGCACAGAGAAGCCACATACTGTGCCTGGAGAGAAGGGGAGTGTGAAAGGAATACAGACTGGAGGAACAACCAGCAGGAGATTCCTATCTGAGCACCCAAAGGGGCTGGTAGTTGAACTGTATGCCTGAATGTGCTGGACTCGTCTGAAAAGATCTCTAAAGTCTACAAAGAGGATTTGTGTTAGTATCCTGTTTAAAGGGACAGTACCCTAAAGAGTGCTGAAGAAAAAGAGACTGTTTATTAAAGGACATTAAAGGATTTTGCCTTTTTAGTTAGCTAGACAGCTTTGCACAAGCAAGTTATTTAGTGAGGCCCTATTGCCACCGGTTAGGAGTGCTGCATGTACTAGTTGGCCAATTATTTATGATAAACCGTTATTTAGTTTAACTAATACTAGGGGGCACATTTACTATGGGTCGAATATCGAGGGTTAATGTGTCTCTCAAGTAAAAAAGGTCGGGGGACCCCTGGTCTACATAGTGGATTTTCATTCACAAGTAGCACATTGTAAAACAAAAATTCAGTCATATCTATATAATAATGTTAAAACTCTGAGCAGGTCAGTTTGTCCCAGTAGTTCTGAGAATTCTGAGTTTCTGTAATTTCACTCAAATCTGACCTGTAACTTTGACAGAAGCAGCTTGACATATTTTGTGCACGCCTTTGTCTGCTTTATCTAAGGAGCATTCTTGGCCAGTGGAATGTTCCCTGCACTTGTTCCTACACTATTACAGCATAGGATCTTAAAGCTTATTAATGTTAATGTCCCAGTGCTCATGAACAGTGACACAATCACCACCTGCCAAAAAAAAAATGTGTTCAAAGGAATAACTAGCACTCATCAGAAAAGGCCAACCAGTTAAAAACTTCTGGCAGAGTTATCTATATCTTTCCAGCTAAGTCCTTTTTATGTCCTAGATTCAGATAGTAGTGTCTTATAAGAAGCTACTAGATATTGTTAACCCCTCATACTTATATAGCTTGATATTTTTTAAAAAACATAAATAACAAATTTATTAGAAATTTATTGAAGCCCAAAGACCTACACCATATAATCATTATCCTGTTCATCATTTACCTGTATTTTCATAACAACAAGTATCACTTAACATATTATAAATAACAGCGGCCTTCAATTACAAGTATAGGATCTGTTATCCATAAACCTCTGAATTATGGGAAGGCCGACTCCCAATTAATTGAGAACTGAAGAAACTAAGGTACACCTGGAGCTCAGACATAAATAGTAAATGTCCTGTTGATTCCTTTTATCACTGAAAAAGCTGCCAGTCGTTGGCTACTTCTGCCTGTTGATGCTAGAAGGGGGCATGGAGATAAGATTAGGTATGGGCGACTAGGGAATTATCATAATAAAGATAGGGGATAGAAGTAATTACAGATACACAATTTAAATTTGTTTCCGTAGACTGGACTTTCCTATGCTTTTCATAGAATATTAAGAATTCTTAATGCATATACGGTATACACCAAGTTCCACAATCTTGTTAAAACAAGAATATGTTCAACAATGTTTGACTTTTTCTGCCTCCATAGAGGCTACCTTTATGGAGAGTAACATATTTAAATGACTTCCATCTTGTATTCATTAAATAAACAGTTCACTTTTACTGGGTTTAGGGTTAAAATAACACACTAAAAAGAAAACTCAAATGTGTGTAAAATGTGGACCACACTGAGCCGGGAGCTACCATGTTACACCTGTTATATCTTAGGCTGCAACACAGAGTGAACAGTACAATGTTATATAGTGAATAAAGTACCCTCTATACCCGATAATGAAGGCCCAGTGCCTTGATAAAGGTCATGGAACACCAACACGTCCTCTTATTTTTAAACAGTGGGTACTTTATTATAATACACAAGTTTAACCAAGTCATGTGACTGATATGACATCACCAAGCTCCAATTATAACTGATGACATCACTAAGCACCATTTATAAGCATATCATTTACAGGATATGCATGACTCTTATCCAAATGCATTTTGCATTCACCAGTTGCAACTCTTTTATCTATGCAGTGCTGATCCATGTACTGAGCTGTAACATTACAAGGAGCAGTGGAAAGGGCAGTTCTTTATCTCAACGTCACAAGAAGCATGAAAATGTAAGGTTCATCAGACATAAAAAAATAATGCTTAAAGCTGAGTTTTCCTAAATAGAATCTTTTCTATCGCTTGCTTGTTAGGCATTAGCGCATCTCCTTTACTTTGGTGTTTTTCATGCCAAATATTTTTTGTCAATCAGCTGACAAGAGACAGGATGAGCGATCATGACAAACAGATCATTCCAGTGGTGAATAACGTATGCTTAATTTTTCTACAGGAATGCCACCAAAAGGAACAGCTGAAGGTTACCAAGATCAAAGGCATTTTTGTTTTTCCTAAATGTCCATCAGCTGTAAATAAGCAATGATGTCCACACAACGGAAGGAGAAGTTTAGTGAAAACTATTAACAATGCTTAAGTTGCCCTTAGAACATAGCCTGGTTGAATATTATATAATGCACTACATTATATTTTTGTTTTCCTTCATCCTCCAACTTTCATGCACCTACCACAGCACACTTCCTCTGCTTTAGGCTTAAAGGGCAGCAATAAGTCAACTCTGGTAACTTTAAAAGGCACCTATCATAGCAAAATAGTTTTTCCCATTAAAGTTGTAGACTAATGGAACCTGCAGTCCAGCTAGAGAAAACTATACTGTTTCCTCTGCCCTAGCAAGTTCTATGTCACAACAGGTGGGAGCTCCTGGTGTGAGCAACCATGTTGGGTCATGCACATAATGAGGGAGTCCCTCAACTTGCTCATTATGCATATGTGTATGAGTTTTGGTAGGAGGTAAAAGTTGACTGAGGACACATGTGCATAATGAGTGAGTTGCATGTGAATAGGGACACTTGCTTCTATGTGTGACTTTATACCTCTCGCATGTGAGTGGTGCGCCCAAATCACAGTGAAAATTCTCTACTCTATTAGCCTGCAGGTCAGTTCTATACAATACCTCCATCATACTTGAGACTCAACCATTCTATTCACCAGTTAGCAAAAAGCAAACAAAAGAGAGGGGTTTGATCAATGCACATTCCTTGAACCTCTGTCATTTAGTATGTCTGCAATTGTACATAATTTCAAAAACATGGGTTTGTAGTTACAAAGTTATGATCATAAAACTGTCAAGTCACCACACCATGTCAAGGTAAACCTCAAATGGTAAATCAGTAAAACTGACAAGCCACCATACCAGGTCTAAAGAATATTCTTTAAAGAAACTAGACTGGGAGATATGAAGTATGATACAACATGGCTGTGAATCCAGAAAAGGGGAGAATATTAGGGCAGGCCTTCCACTACTCACATGACACTAAAGATAAACTGAATACAGTAGCTTACCTCAGCACCTCCCATATTGGTTTAACCACCTGTAACAGGTAGATGAGTGTAGAGTACCCAAAAATCCCTATTACGTCAGATGAGCCCTGTCAGGGGGCCTCAAATCCAAGCAACTCCTAGTGGGATACTTGGTCTCACTTAGGTAGGCCCTCACTTAAATATTAGAGGAAGGTTTACCACAGTGCATCTCCACCTTCAGACAAATACTTCATAGCTTGGGCACCAGTGGTTCTTTAAAAACAGATTAACTTATTTATTGATAAATGGCACACTTTAGAAAATGGTGGGTGCATGCTTAATATTAAAGCAGCAATCAGTAACAGCTTACAACAATACACATCATCACAAACTTTCAGGTTTAGTGTTTACAACACCCCAGATGTAGTATTGCTGCCTTTGGTGCACAACCCCCATCACCCATTAAAGTTTGAATTCCATAGTTACACTCAAAGAAGTCCCTAAGCTGGCGGCCTTGGTACTAACCCTCCTAGTTTCCTTATTGTAGCCTGTGGCTGCTCTACTAACTTACCCCTAAATCCTGTCGCTCAATTCTATAGTGACTACAACAAAAACTGCCCTTGCATTTGTACTTCACTTATACTGGAACCTTTCTCTGTTCCAGGCTATGTGGAGTACACCTCACCTCCTCCAGCCAGTAGGAGGACCAAAAGAGACAGAGCAGATGTATGTTGCTCTTTTAATGACCTAGGGAGAAACCTAGCCTGGCCTACTCCCCTCCCAAGTGTAATTAGGACCCAAATGTATCTTTCTAATAACCCTCCTGGGAAAAATGAACATTCCTAACGGTTTGCAAAATCTTCACCCTCCTACACACCTGAAGGCTACAAATTATAACATTTATCATTTGTAGGAGGAGACAGGTCTAGTGGCAAGTACTGTGGATGCTATCTATTGGCATAGCTGGTGAAGAAAGAAATACCATTTATTTTTGGCTCTGGTTTAATTTCATTGGCATTATTGCCCATATGAGTTCCACTGGTTTTTAACTTTGGGGTGTATATTTCGTTGGCAAAGGAGTACATGAGAGGATCATTACCACAATTGTAGGGACTGCTTGTCTGTCCCACTTCATATTACTTACAGATGCAGCCACTTTGGTTTATCTGTTTGACACAGAATAACTAAACACAGATATCCCATTTATCTCATTTAACACAGAAAACTGCGTCACAACATCCCATCTAATTAAAGCATTCACCATTGTGAACAATGGAGCTTTGGTATGCTAATGAAAAGGTTAAATGCATTAAATGAATTAAGATGACTTAAGATAACACAGTTTCTTCAATTACCCCTGAGTCATGACGCATTTAACTCACAAATCCAAGTGGCTTCATCTGTACCTGCATTTTGCATTACTAATATGGAAAGTTAGTTTGGACTATTTTATTCTTTTATTTAACTTGACTCGACGTGGGCTTTCTTCTTTTTTTAATCTTAACTCAATCATTGATGAAGGCACATCTTGGATCTGCATGTTTGTGTCCTTAGAGAGTCTTGATGCCTCTCAAAAATGGAATGTACCCAGGTGGCAGATGTAACCAATGTTCTTTACATATGATTCAAACACCCCTGTGGAGTGGCTTACATAGAAGAAACTTCCCAGCCAATTTGTGATAGAATTCAAAAATGAGACTTTGCCCTGTCATATTATTTGAGAACTACTCAGCAGGGCATTATGCCAAAATACAGACTATGCTAGGGCTGTATAAACGTGCTAAAGTCCCATATCCAAACTATTTATTACAACATCACATGCGTGCCTGTGCCATTCCATAGTACCAAAAACTATTTAGCAGAGCAAGGGGACACTATGGGGCACATTTACTTAGCTCGAGTGAAGGATTAGAAGGAAAAATACTTCGAATTTCAAAGTATTTTTTTGGCTACTTCGACCATCAAATTGGCTACTTCGACTACAACTTCGAATCGAACGATAGTCGAAGTACTGTCTATTTAAAAAAAACTTCCATCTATTTTGCCAACTAAAACCTACCGAGCACCAATGTTAGCCTATGGGGAAGGTCCCCATAGGCTTTCTAGGCAATTTGTGATCGAAGGAAAATCGTTTGATCGATGGATTAAAATCCTTTGAATCTTTCGATCGAACGAATTGCAGTAAATCCTTCGACTTCGATATTCGAACTCGAAGGATTTAACTTCGATGGTTAATTAAATTTACTATTCGACCCATAGTAAATGTAAATGTGCCCCTTAGTGTATATATATATTGTGACGAAAACTCACCCTGGGGGATGCCCGCCGTGTGGTGTTCCTCCTAACGTTGGTGATACTGTGGCTTAGGGCACACACGGTGTGCACTTTGGGTTTATATAGGCGCACTTGTGCAGCGTGTTTTTCAGCGCGCATTGGTGCGAAATTTATATAGTAATAAAGGGGACTTACTGTATCATTGCCTGTTGGTTTCACTTGTGAGTTCCTGGGTGCGTTCCTGATACTTATTCTGTTGTCTGAATCCTGTTTTGACCCCTGAATGCCTGACTTTCCTTGACTTCTGTAATCCTGACCTTGGCCTGTCCGACTATTCTACACTCCGTAATCCGACTCGTGCCTGTTTGACCTATCTTGATTGATCTCCTGGGTTTTGACCCCTGCCTGTCTGACTGCGCCCGAATTCTGCCTGCACCAACCCAGCCTGGTTTGACTACGCTTTCTGTCTGTTCCGTAAATTGTGACCTTCTGCCCAAAAAGACTTTGCTAACGATCGTGTCCCTCTGCTCATCCAGAACCCTTTGCTTGGCTCCTCTCTAAATAAGACCTGGCGGCATCCAATTAGCCGAGGGCTCCTCCCGAGGTAAAAGGCGGCTGTTAATGGCAGAAGCAAGAGCCGAGACCAGGGATTCTAGCATTGGTTCTGGATTTTGGGTACCGATCTTGACATATATATATACATATATTACAGCTGGGAATAATTCATCCCTGGACCAGCACTTCCTTGAGAAAGGTCCTTGAGAAAAGGTCCCAGCAGGGACCGAAACGTTGGAACACCACCTTGTGTAACTAAATAAAAATGTATCCACAGAGGGAAGTGCTGGTCCAGGGATTAATTATTCCCACTTGTAGATTGACCCTGCACCCCAAGAATCACCATAACAGAGTGCTGACGCTTAACAAAATTTTGGTATATATATATATATATATATATATATATATATATATATATATATATATATATATATATATATATATATATATATATATATATACACACACACACACTGTATAACTATTGTTAATGGTGCTAAATTAGTTTATGCAGCGTATTTGCCCACAAACCTGATTGATTTACTAGCCAATTCTGGGATAAAGACCCACCTACTGGTGAGAGAAAAAAGTTACGCGTCAAAAGAAATGTTGTTTGTCAAAAAAATTTGACACGCAAAAGTTGAGTTTTTTCTTCAGAGGAAAACTCAATTCAAATTTGATTAGAGTTTTTGAGTCGGGACTATTTGATCAAAATTTAGACGTTCAAATTTTTCATACATAACATACCATTTGTGAATAAAATCAAATTTATTAGAGTTTGCGACCTCTAATAAATTATCCCCATAAAGTTACAATTCTTTATTTTTTAAACTAGGTTTTTAAAACAAACTCAGAAAAAATGCATAAAATAGATTCATAGTATTATATTTTAATTATCAATGTCACTTTAACGTCAGTCATTATACCCAACTGGTCATTATTTTTTAGAAGACACAATTGGTAGCAATGCGGTAATGGCGGAGCTTACCCAGTGCGTCCCGTCTCCCAGCCGACTGCTGCTCTCACGATACGCCAGTCACTTCCAACATACACACAAGAACTCGCTGTGGAGCGCTGGGCAGAACAATCCAGGAGACAGTGAAATATCAATCCAGCTTTATTTCAACGCTTAAAATTACATGGAACGGAGGGGTATGTGAATCTCTCTAACGTTTCGTGCCTACATCCTTGGCACTTCATCAGAGTGCAGAGTGCTCTGATGAAGTGCCAAGGAAGTAGGCACGAAACACGTTAGAGAGATTCACATACCCCTCCGTTCCATGTAATTTTAAGCGTTGAAATAAAGCCGGATTGATATTACACTGTCTCCTGGATTGTTCATACCAGCGCTCTGCAGTGAGTTCTTGTGTGTATTATTTTTTAGAAGACCTGCAGATTTTCTAGACACATTTTCTAGAATTAAATAAAAAAAATATCTAATGTGGAACTAAAAATATAGAGGAAATTTTTACTTACAGTGGAAAATGTGTACAATAGACACCTGGAGGCAGTTTTTTACATTTTGAATAAATAACTTTGAAAACCAATTACAGGAAAAAAACATACTAAGCTGGGTCACATTTTTTTCATGATTGCAATTATTTTTTTGATTGTTAGCATATTAAAATTCAGCTGTTTTCAGCTCTGAGAGGGAGGTTGCCAACTTGATACAATAATTGTATCAAATAATTGCTAATATTTTGCTAATATATTGTTAATATACCAGAAGTGCTGCGGAGAAATGTAGCAAATTCTAATAGATCAGAATCTGCACTTGGATCACTGAGGTGCCTGACTAAAACACCAGAAACGTGAAGCTTAGGTTTACATTTTGGAAATAATATAAAAAATAAAAGCTGACAAGCAATTGAAAAAAGTCTATATTTCTGGTGAACAATCTGAAACCAACTAAACTGAACAACCCCTTTGATTAATTTTTTTATATCGGTTTTTATAGATTTGTCATTATTTTAACTTCATACATAGTGTCCAGTTGGTCACTTTTTTAATAAGGCCTGTCAGTGAAGTCATAATAAGCTTCCATGGCAACAATCAGATCATTAGATCACCCACGTGGTCAATTCAAATTGCATAACCTTTGGCAATTTAGGTCAAGGACACCTGCAGGTGATGTCATAATGGGTTTCCATAGCAATGCTGATGTCATAATGGACATTTGCATGACAACACTGTTGTCATAATGAATTTACATGGCAACAGTGATGTCATAATGGGTGTCCATGGCAACACAGGTGTTTGGCATAAATTTCCATGGCAACACAGCTGTTTTAAAACTCACTTGTTGGTCAATTCCATCATTAATCAACTCGGGTTTTGAAGTCAGGAACGGTAAGTATTCCTGTTCTGGGCTCTTCCAGGTTATAATTCTAATTTGCACTCTAATAAAAATCTAATTGTTCTATTTATTTTCAATGAAACTGAGAATCTCATATTTTAATAGAAGTAGAAAAAGATGCATAAAAAAGTAGCTTGAGACAATTCCCATTGACTTTTATAGAAACTTATTAACTTTCAGTTGGCAAGTTTTTACATGCAACTTTTACTTTCTTTTTTTTTTCATGCGACTATTGCAAGGTTCGACTATTTAAGACTTAAACACATACGTTAACATACAGAAAAATGTCTTGGTCTCGAATAACAAAAAATTCAATACAGGGTGTTGCTAAATCTTCCCTCTAAGCAAATCAGTAGCTGTTAAAAATTAAAATAATAGGATTTAGATTTTATAACAAGTTTTAAACTGGGTTTTAAAAATGTATATAATGCGACAAATATAAACAAACAAATTCTTGCCGCTAAGATTTAGATTTCATTTTAGTTTTTAAATGTTGAACCATACTACAGCATATAAATTAAAATACATGAAATAATTTATACATGTTTGTATTACCTTTATGCATTCATAACATTCAAAACATTGAAGAAAATTACCAAGTGTGATTGGTGAGATACTTTCTACATATTGTCTAATTGCTAGTTATACCATATCTCACTCACCACTCCTTTGGAGGGTGTAGAGTAATCTTCAAAGAAATAGTAGTGTGCCCTGCCATAATTTAATAAATTAAACTAAACAACTACTTTAATTAAAGTTTTTTATATCGGTTTTTATAGATTTGTCATTATTTTAACATCATGCATAGTGTCCAGTTGGTCACTTTTTTAATAAGGCCTGTCAGTGATGTCATAATAAGCTTCCATGGCAACAATCAGATCATTAGACCACCCACGTGGTCAATTCAAATTGCATAACCTTTGGCAATTTAGGTCAAGGACACCTGCAGGTGATGTCATAATGGGTTTCCATAGCAATGCTGATGTCATAATGGACATTTGCATGACAACACTGATGTCATAATTATTTTACATGGCAACAGTGATGTCATAATGGGTGTCCATGGCAACACAGGTGTTTGGCATAAATTTCCATGGCAACACAGCTGTTTTAAAACTCACTTGTTGGTCAATTCCATCATAAATCAACTCGGGTTTTGAAGTCAGGAACGGTAAGTATTCCTGTTCTGGGCTCTTCCAGGTTATAATTCTAATTTGCACTCTAATAAAAATCAAATTGTTCTATTTATTTTCAATGAAACTGAGAATCTCATATTTTAATAGAAGTAGAAAAAGATGTATAAAAAAGTAGCATGAGACAATTCCCATTGACTTTTATAGAAACTTATCAACTTTCAGTTGGCAAGTTTTTACATGCAACTTTTACTTTCTTTTTTTTTTTTCGTGTGACTATTGCAAGGTTTGACTATTTAAGACTTAAACACATACTTTAACATACAGAAAAATGTCTTGGTCTCGAATCGCAAATTAATCAATATTGGGTATTGCTAAATCTTCCTACTAAGCAAATCAGTAGCTGTTAAAAATGGAAATAATAGGATTTCGATTTTGTGACAATTTTTAAACTGGGTGTTAAAAATTAATAAACAGTGACAAATATATACATAACCCAATTCTCACCACTAAAATTTAGATTTCATTTCAGTTATTAAATGCTGTGTTATGGTGCAATGAAAATACATGAAATAATTTATACATGTATAAATATGTATATATATATATATATATATATATATATATATATATATATATATATATATATATATATATATATTATATGTATGGCATATAATTCTTCTTGTGTAAATAATTAATTTTTTTTAAATGCTATAATAGTATAAACAAGACATAAGCACTAAAACATTGTGATAAAATTTAAACATATACTGTACATTGTAACAAGAAAAATATACATATTTGTGCAGATTAATTGATACCAAGGGGCAAATTTATGATTCTTCCATGGACGGGCAAAACAAGGGCAGGAAATATGAGTTCCTATGAGTTGATTTTTTTTTTCTCCTACCTTATTTTAAAAAACCCAAACCTATTTTTTTCAGGTTTTAGTTGGCAAGCTTTTTATTTTTTGTAAGAACTCATTAACAGGAAACAAAAAATAGGCCCAGATTTTTCAAAATAGGATCAAGAAAAACAAAATGGCGTTAATTGCAGAAATGCTCTCTTGTTTTCTGTCTTTGCGTTGCCTGACCATGATCCTCAAGGTTTTACAAAAATGCCACATAGACTAGGGGCCCATTTACTAACAACCAAATACATTTTTTTCCACAAATCTTGAAAAATTTGTGGTTTTCCTATATTTCTAAAAAACTCTAAAAATGTAAGTGTAAAAACCATGAAAAATCTCTAAGGCAAAACTTTGCCAAGTAAAAGTTGCCACGGTGCTATAGAAGTCAATGGGAGCAGCACTGATGCTATTGGACCATTTTTAAGCCAATCAGAATGTTAGAGGTTTTTGGATTTGCAGAATGAATTGACTAACAAATGCAGTGCTTTTTTGTTTCACACTTTTTATATTCTGATTTTTTAAATCAATTCAAAAAACATCTTAAACCACTAAAAATCTGACCTTTAATAAATAAGACCCCCATTGTCAATAATAAACATCCGTGTTTTGATTTCTCCAGCCAAATACATTCATTTTCATTTTTTTAATTTACTCTCACATGAATTAATTGCTATTTTTTTGCTTTCCTATATGTGACAGTCTAGATAATCTAAACAGGAATGGCTTCAAAACTCAAACGTATTCTTCAATGTGTACGAAACATATTTACATGTACTAAGAAAAAGAAGGTAAGATAATGGATTTACATATTTTTTTTGCTCTGTTAGAATTTTTTCTTTTTTTTCTTCAAAAATGTTTAATGTGTATATGAGCTGAAATGAGCTTCCACCGAAACTTAAAGGAACATGATAGAATAGCATGATACTCTTTTGTATGTGTTAAGGTTCCATTTTGCTAGAACTTGAATGCATACACAATAGAAAAGCCCAAAACAGAGGATTATTTATCATTTTTCATAGTACAGGTATAGGATCCCTTATCCGGAAACCTGATATCCAGAAAGCTCCAAATTACGTAATGGCTGTCTCCCATAGACTCCATTTTATCCAAATAATCCAATTTTTTAAAAATGATTTCCTTTTTCTCTGTAAAAAGTACTTGATCTCAACTAAGATATATTAGAAGCAAAACCAGCCTATTGGGTTTATTTAATGTTTAAATGAATTTCTAGTAGACTTAAGGCATGAAGATCCGAATTACAGAAAGATCCATTATACGGAAAACCCCAGGCCCCGAGCATTCTGGATATCAGGTCCCATACCTGTAGTATCAAAAATTAAGATACGTATATTAAATAAACCCCCTCATTGATTATAAAGCTGTATATTTTCATGCTTGGAGTTATAGTATTTGCCTTGGCAGTGGCATTATTTCTGTAAGCAGAACACCTAGATCTCTATTTCTTGTATTCTCCTGCTGTAAATGAATGTATGAGGAAACAGGCATGGATAGGCATTCGTCAAATGTATTGTGGGACATAAGCCTTAATATTAAATTTCTTGGTCCCTTTTTATTTGTCTAGTGAAAATATGTGGAAAAAATGTATAACAGTAGCATGCCTCATACTTGATGCCATGATTTGATTTGTTCATATAGAAAATAAATAATACTCTTTTTCTCTCTTAAGGAAAAAGAACCAACAGGACAAACAACAGTTGATGATGTAAGTAGAAAATACTGATATACTTATTTGACTAAATGAGCTGCTACACCAAGGGGCACATTTACTAAGGGTCGAATATCGAGGGTTAATAAACCCTCGAATCGACCCTCGAAGTAAAATCCTTCGAATTCGAATATCGAATTGAAGGATTTTGCGCAAATACTACGATCGATCAATCGAAGTAAAAATCGTTCAATCGTACGATGAAATCCTTCCAATCGAAGGATTTTAATAGATCGATCAAAGGATTTTTCTTCGATCAAAAAAACCTTAGAAAACTGATGGGGAAGGTCCCCATAGGCTAATATTGTACCTCGGTAGGTTTAAACTGCCAAAGTATGTAGTCAAAGTTTTTTTTAAAGAGACAGTACTTCAACTATGAAATAGTCGAACGATTTTTACTTCGAATAGTTTGAATCTAAGTCGAAGGTCATAGTAGCCTATTCGATTGTTGAAGTACCAAAAAAAAATACTTACAAATTCAAGTTTTTTAACTTCGAATCCTTCACTCGAGCTTAGTAAATGTGCCCCCAAGTTATTTGTGCAGAAGTTACTTCATGGTTCTGGTGTTGTTGCAGGCATTGTATAAGTAATTAATAATGTATAAGCTCATGATAAGATGTAGAACTGCCTGAGTTGACCATACACCTGATGAGCCACTAGTTTGGCAAGGTCGCTCAAGGTTTGCCCAAAATGGTCAACTTGAGCTGGGCAATATGAGGCTGACCAGATCATTTGTCCATTAGGTCAATGATTGATCATAACAAAAGTAAATATAGGCCATTACGAGAGGACCACATCAACATTCAATGCAGTCCTTGCTCAAATGGGAAAATCAAACCTGCACAATTGATACAAGGGCCTATAAGAGGCTGTCCTTTAGGGTTGACATTGGCCTGTGTATGGCCAACTTTACTCTGTCTATTTTTGTGGGTGCTATTTTCTCAGTTATTACCAAATATGGGAATTAAATGATCAACATAGACTAACTGCATAGTTATTGGTTGTGAGGCTACACAAATATGTTTCAGGCCTAATGGACCTATTTTAAAGTAGGTATACTTTTAGTATACACCAAATATTTAAAGAACCCCATAGGACGTCCCACCCAGCAATATACAACAACTATGTCTATAACAATGTCTATTAACCACTGCTGGTGGAATACAAAAGATGAGAGAGGCCATTTGTTTAAGTGTCCATTACACGTGTTAGTCCATGTTTTTTAAAGGTCCATTCCAAGGTTAAAATATCCATCTTAACCATTTTTTATGTTTTCTCAGTAAAAGCTCAATTAAGCTGAAATTAGGCATTGGTCATTTATACCCATCTTTTGAAATAACTGAGGAAACTTCAGTTGATGCCAGAGATTAGTAAATCAGGACGTTTGCAATGTTACCTTTTTTTTTATCTATATTGCATTATTTTCCTAAGATAATAGCCAGAGAAGCTAGGAGGCAATAATAATTGCTTATTAAATATCTAGACATTCATCCGTCCTATTTTTATGTACAATAAGTTTTATTATTGATTGGTAAACAGTGCATATGCATTGATTATTTTTTATTCTTTCTCTTTTTAGACCACAGAAATACGTGTTCCATTGCCATCTCACGTAGAAGCACCCATAGGTGAACCTAAACCAGCAGAGGATGTGGAGTTAAATTATGTAAGTTGAAAAGGAAAGTGTAAAAAATACTTTGATTTCTTGCTAAACAGCATATTCTTATAAATCTTACCATTTTGAGCATCTAATGTCTATTTACATTAGTAAGAAATACCATTCTTTTCATTACAAATAACAAGGCACAAATGGGGGAATGTAATAAAAATTGCAAAGAGCAAAACAATTAGCACAAATAAGAATGAAAAGTCTAATTTCGCAATGTAATACTCTTCCTTAAACTGTTACTACATTGCGAATTGTAATTGCGCACTGCAAATTTTAATTGCGCATTGTTATGTTAGCAAACATAACAACTTTTTCAGTAAGAAGTTTTATTACATTCGCTAGACACTGGCCCTAACTATAAAATTCGCAATACTTTTTCTACTGTCAGGAAGTGGTCGCTAAACAGGTTCCGGGTTTGCAAAAGCTATATTACAATCGCACAAAGGCAAATTTGTTTGCACAGAGGCATAACTTTTCGCAATGCGAATATTTTTTCCGTTACCGACTTTTATTACATTCCCCCAATAGAGGCTTATTTTAAAACCAAAAAAGGGGTTAATATTCATATCCATATTTTTAATTTGTGTCAGTTTTACGTTTCCACCTAGGATTCTGCATATGCATACTATTGTATTTTGTAATGCTTCTGTTTGAGGGAGTTTAAGAAAGCCCCAACAGAACTCATGTTATATTATACAGCACTGGAGTTTGGTCTGTAAACATAGATAATTGAAAAGCCCTAGTGATGAGCCAAAAATTACTTTTTTGACGCTCGTATTTTTTTTTTTTTACGCATGAAACTAAATGGATGCCAAATATTCCCCGCAGTTTCATGAAACGTTTTACCCATGGCAAAACATGGAAATTTGCAGAAAAACTGACTGAAATTTTTCCCTCTTAAGGAAAATGAACCAACAGAACAAACAACGGTTGAAGATGTAGAAGCACCCATAGGTGAACCTAAACCAGCAGAGGATGTAGAGTTAAATGATGTAAGTTGAAAAGGAAAGTGTAGAAATACTTTGATTTCTTGCTAAACAGCATATTCCTTTAGTGCAAAAAGGTATTAATTGTGTTTTAGGCAATATAAACCTTTTCTACATTTTGTATAAGTTGAAGGTGGCCAGCAATGTGTTTGTATTATTTCTATAGATTCGTGATTACACCACCTCAATCATTAATCATTTTTGTGTGTGATTCATATCAGTAATGCAATACCCTATGGTTTTATTCAACCATGTGTTTCTATCACTACAAATGATTGTAGAACCCAATATTAGGTTATTTTTATCATTTTCTTTATCTTTTAAACACACACGCATCTATATATGAATATATTTTCTTTGCAGTATTTTCATTTTTTAGAGAAATGAGAGAGTATCCCCAGCCCCATTGTTTGGCTAAGTGGATTTATTAGTGCGATTGGAATGGGTTCAAATGGAAAATCTGCATTTGAATCTTTATAAATATTACCATTTTGAGCATCTAATGTCTATTTACATTAGTTAAAAAATATCATTCTTTCCTTTCCTTATGGGATGAACTATCATTACAAATACCAAGGAGGCTTATTTAAAAACCAAAAAAGGGGTTAATATTCATATCCATATTTATAATTCATGTCAGTTTTACCATTCCATCTAGGATTCTGAATGTGCATACTATTGTATTTTGTAATGCTTCTGTCTGAAGGAGTTTAAGAAAGCCCTAACAGAACTCATGTTATATTATACAGCACTGGAGTTTAGGCTGTAAACATGGATAATTGAAAGGCACTAGCGATGAGCCAAAAAACTTGCGAAACGAGCGACAGTTTTTTTACATGCAACTTTTTTGACGCTCGTCTTTTTTTTTTTGATGCATGAAACTAAACGGATGCCAAATTTTCCCTGCAGTTTCATGAAACTTTTCGCCCATGGCAAAACATGGAAATTTGCAGTAAAACTGACTGAAAATTTTCACTCACAGTATTTCATAATTTTTGATGGCCCAGATTACTGTATTTATGGAAATCAGATTCATTAATGTACCTTATTTATAATGATTACCGTAGGCAGGGCACATGAGAAACAATCATCCCAGTCCCGCCGCATTTCAACTGCAAGCTCACGGTAAGTCATCAAAGTCATGCAAAGCCGAAGACACCAAAGTCATCCCAACCCAAAGGAACCAAAATGATCCCAAGCGGAAGCCGCCGAAGGGAAACACAGCTAAAACCGCCAGAGAGAAACAAAGATACAGCTGGCAAAGAGAAACCAGGTCAAAGCCCCCCAAGGGAAACCAAGCTGAAGGGAACCAACGGGATGTGAATCTAAAGCCGACGAAGAAATCTTTACAGGTAAGTTCCCTTGACCACCAATATTTTCTTTTTTGACTTGTAGGGGGGTCATTACCACCAATTCTTTATTTAACTAAAAGGGGTAGCATGACCATCAATGATTTTTTTTAACATATGGGGGGCTGTGACCATGAATAATTATTTTAATTTGTAGGAGGGACCCTGGCCACTATATAAAAAACTATAATGGGGGGCCTGACCACCAATTATTTTTTTTAACTTGTAGGGGGGACCCTAGCCACCAAATTAGACTTTTATAATGAACCTTATTTATAATGTTTACTGTAGGCATGGCTGCGAAGAAGGAGGCACATGGGCAAACGTCCCAGACCCAGCATATTTCCTTTACTAGGTTGCAGCAAAGGTATGCCGTCATGCAAAGCCGAAGACACCAAAATCATCACAAACCTAAGGCACCAAAATGATCCCAAGTGGAATGCGCTGAAGGGAAACACAACTGAAGCTGCCAGAGGGAAACAAAGCTACAGCTGGCAAAGGAAAACCAGGGCAACGCCCCCCAAGGGAATCGAAGCGGAAGGGAACCTAATGGAACCGAAGCTGAAGCCGCAGCAGAAAACGTTAAATGTAAGTTCCCTTAACCACCAATGATTTTTTTTAACTTGTAGGGGGGACCCTGGCCACCAATTTTGAAAAAACTTTTATGGGGGCCCCTGAGCACCAATTGTTTTTAAACTTGTAGAGGGGGCCTGGCCACCAATGTGATTTTAGAACTTCTGTTTTAGCACCAATGTCTGTTGGCTTTTTTCTGTGGTGCAAGGGGTCTTGAGTGGGGCCCAGAATCTAATGTCATATGGGTCCCATGGATTTCTGAAGGGGGGGACCCTGGCCACCAATTTTGAAAAAACTTTTATGGGGGCCCGAGCACCAATTGTTTTTAAACTTGTAGAGGGGGCCTGGCCACCAATGTGATTTTAGAACTTCTGTTTTAGCACCAATGTCTGTTGGCTTTTTTTCTGTGGTGCAAGGGGTCTATAGTGGGGCCCAGAAACTAATGTCATATGGGTCCCATTGATTTCTGAAGGCAGCCCTGACTGTTGGAGCTGGTTTTACTTAAGTAAAGGGCAGATTTATCAAAGGTCAAGGTGAATTTTAGAATGAAAAAAAAATTGAATTTTGAGCTATTTTTTGCGTACTTCGACTAGGGAATAGTCCAAATTCCATACGAATTTGAAAAAAATTATAATATAGAAATTTATTATGTACTGTCTCTTCAAAAATCCATCTAAAACCAGCTGAATTGCTGTTTTAGCCTATGGGGGGCCTCCTAGAACCTATGTGGAGTCAATTGGTGGACTTTAAAAGAATCTAATTTTTTTTTTCTGAAAAACGTTGAATCTAATTCGATTGAATGCGCTATTCCTTCGATTGGTATAATTCGAAATTAGCCGAATACGGACCTATTCAATCGAAAATGGACCTATTTCACCAAAAAAAACTTTGACTTCATTTTGATTGGTCTTTTTGAATTCGAATTTCGAAGTTTTTTCAATTCGACATTCAACTCTTGATAAATATGCCCCTAAATGTGTTAGAAAAACATACCTTAAATAGTATAAGACCTACTGGTTTCAGAATCTCTGTTCTATGAAAAAAGTACTGATTATGTATTTTTTTTTTGTCTTTATAGGAAGAAAAACCTTCACCGATTCCGATAGTTGAATATGTATGTATAAAACTGTAACAATCATATTTTGGTTTAAAATACTGATTTATTATAAAACACTAGAAATAAATTAATAAAAACAGGAGATAATCTCCAGAATGTTTTCATACAATACATACCTTATTTAATGTTATAAAGCTTTTGGGGCATATTGATCATTTTTATTGCACACATAGGCAAATACCTTTTGAATTCGTGGGACAAGGTGTTGACAATAGGGGGGTTATTTCAAGCGATACCTCAAGGTTTAGGAAGAACAATGCTTATGCACGATGAATTGTCATGCGAGCTGCATTATGTACCTTGCATTGATTATGGTGTTATGGGCATAAAACAGAATAACACCTTGTATATAATACTATTTTATTATAATACCATAATGATAATTTTTCACAAAAGCTCTGTTTTATTCTTTAGGATCCAGTGGAATTTTTTGATTCTTTTGAATTTATAAACAGCGGTGGATTTGGACAAGTTTACAAGGTAAGCTTCTTTTTATAAAGAATCGCTGTAGCCAAAATCAGCATAATGAACCTGTAATAATCCCTGCTGTATTACTACTATCATGTGCCCACTCTTATGGTTATTTGTTAATCATATAAAACAAAGAGTCCCAAAACTATGCCTATATCTGCACATCCAATTCAAGAACTTAACCTATAAGCATGCCAGCTTTTCTATTAGTTCATCTGTCATATACTCTATGCCTATTGAATTTTCTGAATTCAATGTAAAAATCACAATAAATTACTTTTGTTATTTTACAGGTCCGCACAGGCGATAGTCAAGTGGCTGTAAAGGTTGCTGATATCGAAAAGGTAATGTACTTGTCATCTCAATTTGCACATTCCTATGTTAGTTTTAATATCTGCACTCCCAATTAATTTAGCGACAACTTATTTTCTCTTATCTAGGACCACACCGAGGAGAGTAGTGAGATACAGGAGATTCTAATCTTGCAAAAACTTCAAGGGCACAGAAACATTGTATCAATTTATGATGCAGTGGTTCAAATGATGGATGACAGCAGCCGTTATAACAAGCTATGGGTGAGTGTATACCTGTAATATAAATGAAACATCTATGCTGCATAGACTTATATGATACATATCTTTAGATCTTATCTTTTGAAAATATAAACATTTGCTTCATATATGTTTTCTATATTCTAGTGTATGATGGAATATTGTGGCGGAGGCTCATTATCCGACATCATTTCCTCTGAACCAAATCAGTCACTCCCTGAACAATGTATTCAGTTTATATCCAGAGAGGTTTTACAGGTAAGGTGGAATTTAAGTCCTTTGCATTTTGGATTGCAATTTATACTAAAATCATCTAATACAGCTTAATCAGACCATCATGTTTTGGCTTACTTAAAACAATGTTGTATTTAATAATGTTTTACTTAACCTTAGAATACAAATGACAAAATAAAAATAATTATTTATTTCTCTCCTCAGGGCTTAAGTTACATTCATGAAAATTTGATTATACACTGCGATATCAAATCGATGAATATCGTCCTAACTGAAGATGCAGAGGTCAAGATAAGTAAGTGAATACTTAGAAGCATAAATCAATGTGTAGTGTGGGGATTTAAGTGCTCAATTATATATGTGGTTATCGTGATATATTACAATATTCTAGTCTACAATTTACATTTTTTATTATATTATTATTATATACAAAGAAAAAAAGTATTTTAATAGATGTACAGTTATAATATTCCAACTCATAGGGGCATATTTATCATATTTATTTGGTCGAATTTTGAATTGAAAAAAATTCGAAATTCAAATTCAAAAAGACCAACCAAAATTAAGTCAAAGTTTTTTTTGGCCGAATAGGTCAGTTTTCGATCAAATAGGTCCATATTCGGTCGAATTTGAATCGTACCAAACGAAGGAATAGCACATTCAATCAAATTGGATTCAATGTTTTTCACAAAAAAAAAGTCCACCAATTGACTCCAAATTGTTTCTAGGATGTCCACCATAGGCTAAAATGGCAACTCGGCAGGTTTTAGATGGCCAATGGTAGAAGGGAATTTTTAAAGAGACAGTTCATGATAAATTTCGATATTTGAATTTTCACATTTTTTTCAAATTCAAAACGAATTTGGACTATTCCCTAGTCAAAGTACACAAAAAATACCTTGAAATTCGTATTTTTTTAATTCGAAAATTCACCTTGACCTTGGATAAATCTGCCCCATAAGTTTCATGTCCTGCATGCCGTAGTTTTAAATGTCTTAAGGGAACAGTTCAGTGTTAAAATAAAAATTGGGTAAATAGATAAGCTGTGCAAAATAAACATGTTTTGAATATAGTTAGTTAGCCAAAAATGTAATGTATAAAGGCTGGAGTGAGTTTAACAGCGCAGAACAGAACAGAAAAAAGCTTCCTGCTTTTCAGCTCTCTAACTCTGAGTTAGTCAGCTACTTGAAGGGGGGCCACATGGGACATAACTATTCAGTGAGTTTGCTTTTGACCGTTAGCATGCAGCACAGAGTCAAAAGCAAACAGTTATGACCCATGTGGCTCCCCCTCAAGTCACTGATTGGTTTTGAAAACATTTTTATTTTGTACAATTACAAATTTATCCAGTTTTTTATTTTTATACTGAACAATTGCTTTGAGTCTGTTTAAACAGATTTATCACACTCTTTTACGGCCAAACATTACTTTACTAATAAGTATTTCAAATGATATGCTAAGATCGATTGTTTGCATATAATTGCATTATATTACACCTATATTTATGTGTTTTTATATTAAATTATATTTAAAATATATAGTTTCGTTTGATACCAAATGTATATAAAACAGTACAAAATGCTAAGTACAAATACTTTGTTTATCATATCAGTCATTTTTCTGTCGTAAAACAATTGCTTTGTTAATTTCCAAAGTTGAAACTGTAATGTATGTGTACAATATTTCCTTTCAGTTGATTTTGGGCTGGCTGTTCAGTTAAAGCACCAAGAAGAAGAAGTCAATGCATGGAGAGGAACCCCACATTGGATGGCTCCTGAAATGATAACATCTGATTTTAACTTCAAGGTATTTTTATTATGGTTTTAGTTTGCTTTTACATTCCTATTTACATATTACTTTTTTTTAAATTATTAATACTTTCCCTTAGTCGCATGTCTTATGATTCCTTATTTTATTCCTTTAATTCACACTATGGGGCAGATTTACTAAAGAGCAAAGTGGCAAACGCTAGCGACTTTTCACCAGCGTTGCCACCCGAAGGTTGGTTTCGCTTGGCACAAATGAATGCTAGCGTATTTTCACTATGAAATGCTCGCACAGTCGAAGTAATGCTAGCGAAAAGTCGCCAGCATTCAACGTCCGGGACAAAGCTTCACATTTTAGAGAATTAGCATATTTGAATGGTGTATTTGCGCCTGGCGACGTGATGCAATGGGTGTGAAACTGACACTGCGAAAATTTGCCGAATAGTAAATCTGCCCCTAAGTCTACATAATCAATCCAATACTGCAGCATTATTTAGATATATCTTTATTTCTTAAGACCTGCTTTCCTTAGAATAGTATATGAATTACCCACAAAAAAATCATTATTGTGTCCTTTAAAAAGCCTAATAAAATCTTTAACCTAAATAGAAAATTAATCTCCAAGTTTAATTAATATAGCAGACACTTTTCTTATATTGCCTTTACATCTAATTTTATTTATATTTCCAGTGTGACATCTGGTCTTTTGGGATCACGGTCATTGAAATGGCTGAAGGACTTCCACGTAAGTAGAGCCCACTCTCTGATATGATATTTAAAACAGGTGTTTTGGGAAATCAGAAATGTAATTTATTTTACTGTGCATATTTGGGTTTTGGGTAGTGATGATGGAATTTATTTGGCAGGCATGGATTTGCGTCAAACTTCTATACTTAGAGAAACTGTGGCTAAAATTTGCCACAAAAAAATTCACCTTTTTAAAAAAGTCGTGCATGTAAAAATTATTGTGTGCCCATTTATTTCAATTTGTTTCGCAATTTTTTGGCCGTTTTGAGAATTTTTTTTCTGAGTTTTGCAAATTTTACGGCGAAGCAAAAGGACAGAGTCACTCATCATTAGTGCTGGTCATGGGAATAATATTACAGGTTCTTTGTTCATATTTGGTTACTGGGTAAGGGCATAATATTATCTTAGAGCCTCAGACCAGCTAGGCGATTGAATTGTACCGCATATGGAGAGGTCTATGGATTGCACAGAGCTTCTATATATTTTTCAGACTATACAACAGATAAAGTCTAGTTAACATAAACTAAAGAGCAGATTTAGTGGGTAATAGTAAAGGTCTTATAAAAAATTCATTGAAGATGTGGTACTTGACAGCAGTCTGAAAATTGGAACTGGAATGTTCTAAAAGAATTTGGGGTCAGATTTATCAATTTTAAATTGAAAAACTTCAAAATTCGAATTGAAAAAGACCAACCGAAATTTATTTAAAAAAAAGTTTTTCAGGCAGAATAGGTCCGTTTTGATAGAATTAGAATCATACGAATCAAAGTAATAGCGCATTCTAATCACACAAATTTAAGTTTTTCCCAAAAAAAAACCTTACATTTTTCCCAGTACACCAAATGACTCCAAATAGGTTCTTGAAGGTCCGCCACAGGCTAAAACAACAATTTGGTAGGTTTTACATGGCGAATGGCCGAAATTGAATTTTTAAAGAGACAGTACATGATAAATTTCAATATTCGAACTTTCACATTTTTTCAAATTTGAATCGAATTTGCACTATTCCCTAATCGAAGTACACAAAAATTAGCTCAGAATTAAAAATCTGTGCCTTAATATTTTAATGAAAATATTATTTCACCTGATCGTGAATTGTTTTAATTTTATATTTCAATTCGAATTTTCACTTTGACCTTTGATAAATCTGAGCCTTAATATTTTAAAGAGAAAATAATTTCATCTGCTCATGAATTGTTTTAATTCTAAATTTCAAAAGTGTTACCCTTTAACTGGCTAACACCGTACCATATTTTGCATTTACAAAGATGTGACTGATGTGTTGTACCTAAGATTAAACTTTCATATATTGTAAAAGAACATCCCCTCTGCTGTTCCAACATGTGCACTAAATTATGTATATATAAATGTATATATATTATTTTCAGTAGTTTCCAGCTAACAGATAAATTCTTTTATAATTTAGCCTACTTCGACATATCCAAAGAACGTGCGCAGATGAACATCGTGAGTTGTGAACCACCTACGCTGCAATCCACTAGATGGTGAGTTATTATCCTACATAGCTCCCCTTTGTTATTTAATTAAAAATGAAATGTACTACAATATATTCCATACAAAATTCTAATTCTTTGCCAAACAGTGTATTAGGGAACATAGCTATTTAAGAGCAGGTTCCATATTACCTCCAAACCTTAGAATAATTTAATTCTATTTAATATATGTGAGGCCCTGTGCACTTGTTACATCCTTCTTAGTTTTAGTCTTTTGCCCAATCCTTTCATCCTTTTATGTATCCTATACTCCAATCTTACCATTCAGTGATAACTGGAACAGTGAACACTAGAACCAGATACATATTGGCATTTCAAATGCACAAACAACCCCCAAAAGGCCCAATAAGAAGTTCTATTTATAGAATCCTAGAAAGCACCTCTGGTCTTTGCCAACATCTACAGATTTTCAGTCCAGGCATGACTATATCAATTTCAATGACAATTTCATTCTTAAAGAGATACTGTCATGGGATACTGTCATTTTTTCAAAATGAATCAGTTAATAGTGCTGCTTCTGCACTGAAATCCATTTCTCAAAAGAGCAAACAGATTTTTTTATATTCAATTTTGAAATCTGACATGGGGCTAGAGATATTGTCAATTTCCCAGCTGCCCCAAGTCATGTGACTTGTGCTCTGATAAACTTCAATCACTCTTTACTGCTGTACTGCAAGTTGGAGTGATATCATTCCAACTTGCAGCCAAACAAAAGAACAATGGGAAGGTAACCAGATAGCAGCTCCCTAACACAAGATAACAGCTGCCTGGTAGATCTAAGAACAACACTCAATAGTTAAAACCCATGTCCCACTGAGACACATTCAGTTACATTGAGAAGGAAAAACAGCAGCCTGCCAGAAAGCATTTCTCTCCTAAAACGCAGGCACAAGTCACATGACCAGGGGCAGCTGGGAAATCGACAAAATGTCTAGCCCCATGTCAGATTTTAAAATTGAATATAAAAAAATCTGTTTGCTCTTTCGAGAAATGGATTTCAGTGCAGAATTCTGCTGGAGCAGCACTATTACCTGATTCATTTTGAAAAAAATTTTTTTTTCCCATGACAGTATCCCTTTAAAGGATGTTTTTGGATAATAAACCAAGCAGCATATTTTTTGAGGAATAACTCTTGGTGACAAAGAAAACCTTATCATTTATACACAACAGGGACACATTTACTTAGCTGGAGTGAAGGATTAGAATAAAAAATACTTAAAATTTCGAAGTATTTTTTTGGCTACTTCGACCATTGAATTGGCTACTTCGACCTTCGACTAGGACTTTGACTTCGAATCGAATGCTTCGAACTAAAAATCGTTCGACTATTCAACCATTCGATAGTCGAAGTACTGTCTCTTAAAAAAAACTTCAACCACCTACTTCGCCACCTAAAACCTACCAAGCACCAATCGATGGATTAAAATCCTTCGAATCGTTCAATTCGAAGGATTTAATCGTTCGATCAAAAGATATTTCCTTCGTTCATTTGATTGAAGGAATTGCGCTAAATCCTTCGACTTCAAAATTCGAAGTCGATGGATTTAACTACGAGGGTCGAATATCGAGGGTTAATTAACCCTCGATATTCGACCAATAGTAAATGTGCCCCACACAGTTACTAGCTTTGTGTTATCACATAAGGAGTATGTCATTACTCTGTATAACTGTGTACTCCTTACCTTCTTATTAAAATTACATTAATATAATCCCTTAAAGTTTGTATGAAATACAACTTAAATACCCTTACAGATGTTGCAGTTTAATTTGTATATTGAATTCTCTTCCCAGGTCTGAAGACTTTAATGATTTTGTGAAGCTTTGCTTAACAAAATCTGCTCATGAAAGGCCGACTGCAGACAATCTTCTTGGGCATCAATTCATAACCAATCAGCTAAATAATGATGAGGCTAGATTGGCATTCATACATTATACGAATCAAGGTAATACTTATGTATATTTATAATTAAAGCATTATGCTTTTCTTAAATGCTTTATCATAATTCTGATATAATTCTGCCATTCTGAAAAAGGCATTATCTTGTTTACTGTGATACTCTAGCAGTATCTTTATAGTAGACTGACATAAGGTAATTACTGATCTATTGCTGTTTGAACCTGGAGTGGTGTAATTTATAACTATATTAGCTAACAAATCAAATTTAGACATGGTTATTAATAACATTAATAATATAATACTGCATACTGTGCTTCATAAAATATTGTCTTTGTTATATTTACTTATATTTAAACTATTATTATTTTAATTCTTCATTCTTTTTTGTTTTCATCATTCTAGCTCAGAATTAAGTGCCCCTTACTGCTCATCTATAGTGATTGGCGAATTTCTCCCGTTTTAATGAAAAATTCACCAAATTCGCAAAACAGCAAAAAATTTGTGGGAAAATTGTGAAATTAGAAAGTTTCACAAAAAAAGCTGAAAATTGAGTGATTTCACGGAAAAATTGTGAAAATCTGACATTTTCACGAAAAATTTTGAAAATCGGAAATTGATGCCGCGTCCAAGCTGATGCTGGTGTTAAAGTCAATAGGCGTCTGAATAGTGTTGACACGCACCAAAGTCAACGCGAGCTACTTTCCAGACGTGCGTCCAAAAAAAACGTTTTCGCCCATCACTACTCATCTACAAAGAAAGTCTGCTGAATCAGTGTATCAGTGTTTTCAGATGACATGAAACTATCCAGCCCAATGAATTTCATCCAGGATGCAGCATCCTTGCCACAGGATCTTGACAATCTAGCAATCTCTTCCTGAATCAGTCGTACAGGCTGATACGTTGGATAGCTTTAAGAAGGGGTTCGATGGCGTTTTAGCAAGTGAGGGAATACAGGGTTATGGGAGATAGCTCAAGTTGATCCAGGGACTAGTCCGATTGCCTTTTTGGAGTCAGGAAGGAATTTTTCCCTCTCTGGGGCAAATTGGAGAAGCTTCTACTGAGGTTTTTTGCCTTCCTCTGGATCAACAAGCCAGCACCGGATTTGCTGGGCGGCCAAACCTAGGCCGCGTGGTCCTAGCGCCCACCCACACTACAGGTGCAAGAGCGCTGGAGTGCAAGCGCTGGAGCACTGGGGAGCAGCTCTTAATAATTGCGGGGGGGGGTTAGTTCTCTTTTAAAAACAACGGTCCCACCCAACTAACTGCAAATGCAACAGACCCATCATCAAAACAGTTTAATCTGCAATGTTTGGATAGTCTGAATTAATCTATGGCATGGGTTGAGGCCCTTCTGGAAAGGTATAATCAGCCGAATAGGGGTCAACATAGGATGCAGTCAACAAAACTATACCAACGTCAGGCAGCAAGAAATAGAATCAGAAAAAGGGTCAACACCAGCTTGGGATAGTACGTATAAGGCATGGAAGCCCAGATTTTAATACTTTAATAGAATTGACAATGTCAGAAGTAGAATATCCTGCTTGGGGTTTTTTGGAAAGGAGAAACACATTGGGTGGTGTGGAGGGAGAAGCAAAGGACTATGGCACAAGAATATGCTGTTTGAAGGTTGCTGGCAGGGGGTGAATTCTTGTTGAATAATTTCAGATCAGCTTGAACTGTTGAATGTGTCACACAGAATAATGTAGTCTCAAATCATAAGTAAATCACAAGAACTGTTCATTAACAAATATATTATTAGGATAATTTTTTGAATTTCATTAAAGGTTATAATTTCTGTAATATTTAAAAACTGCATGTGATCTATAGTAATGTATTGCAGAGTTACATCTGCCAGATTAAGGTTCTGCCAAAAAATGTAAATAAAATTCATATTTTCAGCTCAGCTTCAATTTTATTTGTAATGAAAGAAGTCCCCGATTTGAAGCAATATGAGTTGGGGATCTTTTTCTAGGGGTATTTGATAGCCCTAAGCAGTCAGGGTAAACAACATATTTTTCTTGACTTTGTTATATGTTTTGAAAAAAAAATGTCAGTGAACCATAAATAAAAAATCAATAAAATATGCAATTAAGTGATATCAATGCGTCATGTGTTTTCATTACTTTAAACAATTAAAAAAAGAAAGTAAGGGAAAATTCTGGGTGGGAGAGTGAAAGAAAGAAAAAAGGAAGGCAAGAAGAGTGCTACATAATTAAACATTGAAGAGAATGGGGGGATTTGTGCAGAGCAGTGACATCTAGGAAGTGCTGAATATAAAGTGAATGCCTAAGAGAATGAAGGGTGGAATAACACCCATTATCTTGTGTTTGTGCTCTTTATTATGATACTTTTTTAAAAGTGACTTTCTGCAGAACAGAAATAAGGCTTTTGCTAACAGAAGTGTATATTAACCTTTTAAATGCCACAGATCGTAGAATCTACGTTCTGTGGCAAAGGTACTTGAAATGCCACAGAACGTAGATTCTACGTTCTGCAGCACTTCCTGGTTCTCGAGCGGAGGAGCGGCTGTTAGAGCCGCTCGCTCCGTTCCTGCTCGATCCCCTGCCCCTAGGCAACGAGCAGAGCAGGGGATCGAGTGGCCCCTGGGGCGCGATCGCCCAGGGGCCCAAAAACAGCAGCAGGCACGTGTTACTTACGTGTCCTGCTGCTGCAGCCTACACCGGATCGACGATCTCCGCCCCCACAGCACACAGACAGGAACCACGAGGCAGATGTCTTCCAGGGGCTCTTCCTGATCGCCTGCAACAGTCTCCAGCGACTTTTTCAGGTTAGTGCAACAATTACACACACAAACACACCAACACACACTTATTACAGTAATACACACTTAGATTCACACTTACACACACTTACACATACATTTTTGGGGATTGGGGGGGTCACTTACACTCACTGCACTTACACACACGTGCACACGCACACACGCGCACATAACATGTAATTTACCATTTGTACACACGCACACGCACATACATGGCATTGTGGCTTTTTTTTTTTTTTTCTTATCACATCGTTTCTTTTTTTGGCTGAAAAAAATGTTTTATTGCCATTACGCATAGCGTATTCGCTTACCGTACTGTGCAATACCTTTTGTATGTTATTTCGGTGATTATATTGCAGTTTTGGGTATTTTGGTGCATTTTTAGCCATTTTATTGAATTTTTAGCCATTTTATTGCATTTTCAGCTCTGCATATATTGTGTTCACTTTTTTCTAGCCGTATAACCTGTTTGGCCCATCTAAAATATTCAAATTGTGATTCTGACGGCCGATAACACTAGTCTGGAAAAAAAACATTGATTTTTGTGTTTTTATTGGATTTTTTTGCATTTCACCCTTTACTGCCTTATTTTGTTTTGCCTTGTAAATTTTATCTACTATATATCCATTTGGGGGTCTCTGTGCGCCACATAGTTTGGTATATCTATGCATATTGGGCATCAAAGTGTTCAGTAGACCTCTGGCATTCATATTTAGGATGTTTTATGCTGATACGTTACGAAATGTGGGGCATATAATGGGGTAAAATTCAAGCTTTCTGACAATTTTCAGAAATTTGATAAAAACCGTTATGTTCAGCATTGCTTTGCAGTTTGGCAGTTTGCAGTAGAAACACTTATTTACCCATATTGGATTCGTCAGAATGTGTACTTTCTGAAAATATATGGTTTTCTGGGGTCTCTGTACTGTTAGGGGGGTCTAATGTCGCATAATACACACACCAGGTGCTTATATTGCAGCAGCCAGCGCGTCAGCTGTGAAAATGTATATACACTATTGTCATTTGGGGGTCTCTGTGCGCCGCATAGTTTGTTATATCTATGCATATTGGGCATCAAAGTGTTCAGTAGACCCCTGGCGTTCATATTTAGGATGTTTTATGCTGATACGTTACGAAATGTGGGGCATATAATGGGGTAAAATTCAAGCTTTCTGACAATTTTCAGAAATTTGATAAAAACCGTTATGTTCAGCATTGCTTTGCAGTTTGGCAGTTTGCAGTAGAAACACATATTTACCCATATTGGATTCGTCAGAATGTGTACTTTCTGAAAATATATGGTTTTCTGGGGTCTCTGTACTGTTAGGTGGTCTAATGTCGCATATTACACACACCAGGTGCTTATATTGCAGCAGCCAGCGCGTCAGCCGTGAAAATGTATATACACTATTGTCATTTGGTGGTCTCTGTGCGCCGCATAGTTTGGTATATCTATGCATATTGGGCATCAAAGTGTTCAGTAGACCCCTGGCGTTCATATTTAGGATGTTTTATGCTGAAACGTTACGAAATGTGGGGCATATAATGGGGTAAAATTCAATCTTTCTGACAATTTTCAGAAATTTGATAAAAACCGTTATGTTCAGCATTGCTTTGCAGTTTGGCAGTTTGCAGTAGAAACACATATTTACCCATATTGGATTCGTCAGAATGTGTACTTTCTGAAAATATATGGTTTTCTGGGGTCTCTGTACTGTTAGGGTGGTCTAATGTCGCATATTACACACACCAGGTGCTTATATTGCAGCAGCCAGCGCGTCAGCCGTGAAAATGTATATACACTATTGTCATTTGGTGGTCTCTGTGCGCCGCATAGTTTGGTATATCTATGCATATTGGGCATCAAAGTGTTCAGTAGACCCCTGGCGTTCATATTTAGGATGTTTTATGCTGAAACGTTACGAAATGTGGGGCATATAATGGGGTAAAATTCAATCTTTCTGACAATTTTCAGAAATTTGATAAAAACCGTTATGTTCAGCATTGCTTTGCAGTTTGGCAGTTTGCAGTAGAAACACATATTTACCCATATTGGATTCGTCAGAATGTGTACTTTCTGAAAATATATGGTTTTCTGGGGTCTCTGTACTGTTAGGGGGGTCTAATGTTGCATAATACACACACCAGGTGCTTATATTGCAGCAGCCAGCGCGTCAGCCGTGAAAATGTATATACACTATTGTCATTTGGGGGTCTCTGTGCGCCACATAGTTTGGTAAATCTATGCATACTGGGCATCAAAGTGTTCAGTAGACCCCTGGCGTTCATATTTAGGATGTTTTATGCTGATAAGTTACGAAATGTGGGGCATATAATGGGGTAAAATTCAAGCTTTGTGACGATTTTCAGAAATTTGATAAAAACCGTTACGTTCAGCATTGCTTTGCAGTTTGGCAGTTTGCAGTAGGAACACATATTTACCCATATTGGATTCGTCAGAATGTGTACTTTCTGAAAATATATGGTTTTCTGGGGTCTCTGTACTGTTAGGGGGGTCTAATGTCGCATATTACACACACCAGGTGCTTATATTGCAGCAGCCAGCGCGCGTCAGCCGTGAAAATGTATATACACTATTGTCATTTGGGGGTCTCTGTGCGCCACATAGTTTGGTATAGCTATGCATATTGGGCATCAAAGTGTTTAGTAGACCCCTGGCATTCATATTTAGGATGTTTTATGCTGATAAGTTACGAAATGTGGGGCATATAATGGGGTAAAATTCAAGCTTTGTGACAATTTTCAGAAATTTGATAAAAACCGTTATGTTCAGCATTGCTTTGCAGTTTGGCAGTTTGCAGTAGAAACACTTATTTACCCATATTGGATTCGTCAGAATGTGTACTTTCTGAAAACATATGGTTTTCTGGTGTCTCTGTACTGTTAGGTGGTCTAATGTCGCATAATACACACACCGAGTGGTTATATTGCAGCAGCCAGCGCGTCAGCCGTGAAAATGTCTATACATATTGTCATTTGGGGGTCTCTGTGCGCCACATAGTTTGGTATATCTATGCATATTGGGCATCAAACTGTTTAGTAGACCCCTATGTTTATATTTAGGATGCTTTATGCTGGTAATGATACATGGACAATACGATGCTGGAAAGTTGAAGCTTTGAGGCAATTTCCAGATATTTCACCAAAACCGCCAAATTTGGCAAAGCCTTGCGACTCAGTAGTTTGGAGCAGAAAGGCATGGGTACCCATTTTAGATTCCGTAGAATGTTTACTTTCCAAAAATATATGGGTTTGGGGGGTAAACATATATTTCTGTGTTTTTACCCCGCAAAAATGCAGTCAATGTGTTGATTTTTCATTAGCTGAAGTTACCCACAGCAGAATTTGTATGTGCTAACTTCATTTTGGGGCCTCTAAATGCCAGATACTTTGGTAAACTTATGAACAATGGCCACCAAACTGTTCGGAGGAACCCTGGCAATCATATTTAGGGTGCTTTTTCTTGGTGCATAACGATACATGGGTGATATGGTGCTGAGAAGTTGAAGCTTTGAGGCAATTTTCAGATATTTCACCAAAACCGACAATTGTGGGAAAGCCTTGCGACTCAGTAGTTTGGAGCAGAAAGGCATGGGTACCCATTTTAGATTCTGTAGAATGTGTACTTTCCAAAAATATATGGGTTTTGGGGGGTAAACATATATTTCTGTGTTTTTACCCCACAAAAATGCAGTCAATGTGTTGATTTTTCATTAGCTGAAGTTACCCACGGGACTGTTTGTATGCGCTAACTTCATTTTGGGGCCTCTAAATGCCAGATACTTTGGTAAACTTATGAACAATGGCCACCAAAATGTTCAGAGGAACCCTGGCAATCATATTTAGGGTGCTTTTTCTTAGTACGTAATGACACATGGGTGATATGGTGCTGGGAAGTTGAAGCTTTGAGGCAATTTTCAGATATTTCACCAAAACCGACAATTGTGGGAAAGCCTTGCGACTCAGTAGTTTGGAGCAGAAAGGCATGGGTACCCATTTTAGATTCAGTAGAATGTGTACTTTCCTAAAATATATGGGTTTGGGGGGTAAACATATATTTCTGTGTTTTTACCCCACAAAAATGCAGTCAATGTGTTGATTTTTCATTAGATGAAGTTACCCACAGGACTATTTGTATGCGCTAACTTCATTTTGAGGCCTCTAAATGCCAGATACTTTGGTAAACCTATGAACAATGGCCACCAAATTGTTTGGAGGAACCCTGGCAATCATATTTAGGGTGCTTTTTCTTGGTGCGTAACGATACATGGGTGATATGGTGCTGGGAAGTTGAAGCTTTGAGGCAATTTTCAGATATTTCACCAAAACCGACAACTTTGGGAAAGCCTTGCGACTCAGTAGTTTGGAGCAGAAAGGCATGGGTACCCATTTTAGATTCGGTAGAATGTGTACTTTCCAAAAATATATGGGTTTTGGGGGGTAAACATATATTTCTGTGTTTTTACCCCGCAAAAATGCAGTCAATGTGTTGATCTTTCATTAGCTGAAGTTACCCACGGGACTGTTTGTATGCACTAACTTCATTTTGGGGCCTCTAAATGCCAGATACTTTGGTAAACTTATGAACAATGACCACCAAAATGTTCAGAGGAACCCTGGCAATCATATTTAGGGTGCTTTTTCTTAGTATGTAATGATACATGGGCGATATGGTGCTGGGAAGTTGAAGGTTTGAGGCAATTTTCAGATATTTCACCAAAACCGACAATTTTGGGAAAGCCTTGCGACTCAGTAGTTTGGAGCAGAAAGGCATGGGTACCCATTTTAGATTCAGTAGAATGTGTACTTTCCAAAAATATATGGGTTTGGGGGGTAAACATATATTTCTGTGTTTTTACCCCACAAAAAATGCAGTCAATGTGTTGATTTCTCAGTAGCTGAAGTAAAGTCCTGATCAATTTGGATGTGCTAACTTCATATTGGTGTCTCTAAATGCCAGATACTTTGGTAAACCTATGCATAATGGGTATCAAACTGTTCAGTGGACCCCTGGCAATCATATTTCAGGTGCTTTTTCTTGGTACCTAATATAGTTTGGGATATGCGGAGCAGCAAAATAAAACCTTTGAAATGATTTTTCAGAATTTTGAATTTTTTTTTGAAAAACCGCTATTTTCAGACAAGCTTTTATGTTTGGTAGTTGGGAGTAGAGAGACATAGTTACCCATTTTGTAATCGGCAGAATGTGTACTTTTCAAAAATGTATGGTTTTCTGGGGTAAACCTACGGTTTCAGGATTTTTTGCCTTGGAATCTAAAGCATGCCGTTTATGCCTTAGTGCTTTCAAAATTCGGTAATATACTGCCAGGAGTTTTTGCTGTACAGAAATCCTAAATCTCCCTAAAACTATACATATCTGGTATTGGCACGTTCGAGAGACATAAGGCTTTCCAAATCAGTTGGATTTTCATCCCTAAAATGAAATATTTTTCTGGTATAAATTGATATACGATGAAAAATGGTAATTTTTCATTTTTTTTGGTATTTAGCACTATAAATTTTTTTGCACAGGTGGAAATACATGAAAACTCAGGCAGATTTAGAAAGCTCAGTTTCTACCGAAAAAAACAATGTATAGTTTTCCTAGGTAAACTATAGGTTTCCCCTCAGAAAATGCCCCTAAAGTGAGAGAGCACAAAATGTTTCAAAAACGGCTGGCATTTCGCGTAACCAAAATGTGAAATTCTGCTGGCACTTAAAGGGTTAAGTGCTGCTCACTTTGAGTTTTCCTATAACTGGATTAAGTACCAATAAACAATAGAATATTGAAAAAACAATAGGGTATATTATTATAAATATAGGAAAATAATTATTATTGTGTTATTTGGATTTGCTTGTTTGGTTGGTTTTGCCCATTCCTAAGACTGCAAAGTTTTTAGTACTAGTTCCAAGAACTATCATTTATATTACTAATTTAGTTAATCTACAAAGTCATGTCATGGTAAATTCAGTACCTGTTTATAAATCTGTAGACAAATTGCCATCAGTTGTGCCATATTTTGATGATAATTCTGGCTCTAGACTTATATCATATAGCATATATGTGAGCAACACATTTGACAGGATGACAGAAGTGATTGTAGTTTAGTAAACTGGCTATGGTATTTGTTGTGGTGGTGGTTAATTGGTTAGTTGTTGGCTCATGCCTTTGGATATTTTACGTGAGATTTTTGCACTATTTTATGTTCACGATATAGTGGTGTAGTTGTTCTGTGATAGCTTCTAGCTCCATTTGCAAGAACAAAGAATATTGAACCATATTTGTATAGTTCTGGTAGGATTCTCATTGGATAATTATTTTGCATTTTCATATAGCCACTGGCCTCATGACAGCTGGGAAAATACATTTTTATTGGGCAATAAAGCTTTAGGGATAAAGTTAATATGTGTTCAACCTTGATATGTTAAACTATGCTTGGATTTGTAGTCCAGTAACAATTGAGTTAGGTATGGTAGAGCAACAGTTCTAAGATTCCCTTTAACAACCAGAACAATTCTCTTTTGTTTTTTTTTAAAGGAGAAGGAATTATTAATGCCATTATTCAAATAGGGATCCTATTCTCAGCCTCAAAGCAAAATTTAAAGTTTGTAATAGCATGTTTTTTAGAAATCTTGCCAGACAAATTGAATTGCTTTCTATATGTAGGTAAGCAAGAACCTAGCTTTTGGAGTGACAGTGGATGTGAGCCAAAGAATTTGCTAAAGTACCACATGGAACATGTTTTAACTTGTTTATTAATAGCCTTGAGCTGGGCATTGACAGTATTGTCTATATTTATACCAAATTTTGAAAAAAACTAAAGGTTCCATATAGGGTATTGCTACTTTGCAAAGGGAATTGACTAAATTAGAGAACTGGGTAGCAAACTGGGAAATGGAATTCAATGCTGATAAATGCAAGGTTTATGCGAGGCATTTGGGCCAACTTAAAGGGGTTGTTCACCTTCCAAACACTTTTTTCAATTCAGTTATTTTTAGATTGTTCCCCAGAAATAAAGACTTTTTCCAATTACTTTCCATTATTTATTTTTTACTGCTTTTCCAAGTTGAATGTTCGTGTCTCTGGTGTTTGAGTCTGGCAGCTCAGTAATTCAGGTGCAGACTCTAAACTGTTACAATTTTGCAACATTTAGTTGATACATTTCTCAGCAGCATGTCTGGAGTATTAGCAACTATTGTATCAATTCTAACAGCTGCCTGTAATGAAACCCAGAGATTCTGCTCAGCAGGGACAAAGATAAGAAATGTATCAACTAAATGTATCCATTTAGAACAGTTTACAGGATCGGCTACCCCCCCCCTCCCAGAGCTGCTTCAGAAGGTGAAAAATTACCCTTTACACTTCAATATTAGAAAAACGGTCACATATAGAAAATAGAAAGTCATTGGAAAAAGTCGTTATTTCTGGTGATCTATCTGAAACCAACTAGTTGTTTGAAGGTGAACCACCCCTTTAATTGGGAAGCATTTGGGATTTGTGTTGATAAACTGTTTTACTCTAGACCAGGGCTGTCCAACTGGCGGCCTGGCCCGTGACCCCCTTGTGTGGCCCTCCACATGAAAGTCTGCCTGCTGTGTCTGTTTACCATGTGTAACATTTAAAGGGTATCACTACAGAGATTAGCTGGCCCCTGCATCGTTTAAACCTAAAATTTAGACTATAATCCCCTGTATTCACACCTGTCACCCCCCCTACATTGTTCCCACTTGTAACAGCTCTATTGTTCACACTCTACTGTTTACACCTAAATCCCAGACTAAAACTGGCTACATTGTTCACCTTTTCATAAAAACTGCTGAAAGTGCACCAGCACTGTGTCACTGTATGTAGTACATTTTAGAGTGATCCTGATATATTTCCCTATCTCCTGCTCTGTTCTGCCTTCCCTATGCTCCCTATGTGTGTCATACTCTGCCTTCCCTATGCTCCCTGTGTGTGTCATATTCTGCCTGCCTTATGCTCCCTATGTGTGTCATACTCTGCCTTCCCTATGCTCCCTGTGTGTGTCATATTCTGCCTGCCTTATGCTCCCTATGTGTGTCATACTCTGCCTTCCCTATGCTCCCTGTGTGTGTGTCATATTCTGCCTGTCTTATGCTCCCTATGTGTGCCATATTCTGCCTGCCTTATGCCCCCTGTGTGTGCATTAGTCTGTGGGTGCATTTGAAAATGATTGTTAGGGGCCCCAAAAGTGTTTAGTCATGTGCTGGGGAGCTGTGTTATCCACAAGGGAAGATTGATTGAAGGTATGTCTTGATATGACAACTTTTTTGACATATGAGTGATGAGTGATATCCCTGCAGTGAATACCAAACATTTGATTTTTTGGTGTGTTACCACCATTAATGTGGAAATGGTCTTGTGGTGACAAGGGTGCGGTCTTAAGTGGGTGTGGTTTAAAAACAGGGAGTGACCAACACTGGCTTCCATTATCGGTCCTCCACCATGTAGGACAGAAAACTTTCAGCCCTCAGTATCACAAAAGTTGGACAGCACTGCTCTAGACAATGCTAGCCTTTTTCTACTAAAGCAAACAAAAGTACTCACTTGCCCAAAAAGGCATTACCTCAGGGTACAAAAGAGGGCCGGAACTAGAGGTAGGCAGAGTAGGCACGTGCCTAGGGCGCAAAGCTGGAGAGGAGCCAGGCACACACCTTCTGTACCTCTCCTACCCCCTAGTCCAGTCAACGCTCTGGCCGACGTGTGTAATCTTTGTTTTGCGCATTTCGCGCATGCGCACTGGCGGCTTTTCACGCATGTGCACTAGCGGCTCATGTATTGGGCGCTTTGCCCGGCCACGCTGCCTAGGGCGCCTGGCCGGGTTGGCCCAGCACTGGTACAAAAACATAAAGTTGCCACTTTTTTGATTCTTGCTGAGTTCTCACCTTGCAGTTTAAGGCCCAGTCCTTAGGAATATTAATGAACTGGAATGAGGGCAGAGACATTAAACTAAGTGACCCCTAAAGACTTGAGGAGCTGAACTTGAAGCATAAAAAGGGTTCTTCACTATAAGGGCAGTGAAGTTGTGGAAAGTCCTGCTGGATGATGCTGTGATGGCAATTTATATTAATGTCTTTAAGAGCAGCTTAAAAGACTTCTTGGGCAAAATATATATATATATATATATATATATATATATACCAAAGTCCGTTTGGGGCCGGCACTACTCGTATAAGGAGTATTCAGTGCCTGGGTGCTAACAGCAAAACAGTAGAATATCCAGAAAGAGGCGAGTGCTCACAGGTCTTATGATACAAAAATGGTGTAAATTATTCAAATGAAAAAATAGCTGACGTTTCAGCTAGCCCTCTAGCCTTTCTCAAAATGCAACACACAGTGCAGACCAAACATTTAAACCCCCAGTGGCGGGAAAACATAATTGATGACGTCATCAGGTGTCAGCCAGGGGGAGTGGAGAAATTCAAAAAAGTTAGGTGTAATACTAGTATGAAAATATCACAAACCTCTATATGCATCTAACATAGGTTTTATAGTATGGAGACGACTATAAACAAAATATCAAGCAGAAAACAAAATAAACATTGTATAGAGTCGTAAACATAATATGATAGAAAAAACGCAACAACAATCCACAGATACATGTTAATAAACTGCAGCAAATTGTTCCGGTCAATATTGTTACATGTTAAGGGCATTTTGTTACTGTATGGTGTAAAGGGGGAGGGTGTGCGGCAACCAGGGTGCTGGGAATCAATAATATCTCAATCCAAAGTGAGTGACTTACTGTCTGTATCGAATTCAAAGCTGTCTGTGAGGAGGGTGGTGGTGGTGGTGTCCATATAAGGGTACAGTGGCCGATGTCTTGTGCACGGGTCTCCGATCCTCTCATGTTGGTAAATATTTGTTGGCGCTCTAGTCCATACCGGAAACAGTAGGGAGACCTAGGCCAGTGGGAGTGTAACTCCGCGCCGAAGCGCAACCACCAAATTTATACGTAAAAAAACCCAAAAAATATTTATTTCAACGTTTCGGCTCCTCTACTCGGGCCGTCTTCAGGAGACGTCCTGAAGATAGCCCGAGTAGAGGAGCCAAAACGTTGAAATAAATATTTTTTGCTTTTTCACATATAAAGTCCTTGGAGTGCGGTTTGTTACTAATGTTATGTAATGCTTTTTTGAACCTGCACCCAGGCATTTGATGGCTAGTTCTGAGGTATCCGCACTCCAATGCAAAAATATATATAAATCGGGGTGCACATACAATATATAGAAAAATTATCTTATGACTAGCACACCCATGAAAAATGTTTGTGAACTTTTATTATCAATACATTGTACCATATATATATCTATGTATACCTTGTTTATGTGGCACACTGTTTTCATGTCTCCTTGTAACATACCTCTTTTTTAGGATAAACTAAACAAAATTTTAGTAGGCCTCATGGGGATGAAATGTTATCTACAATTGTAATGTGTGTAATGCACCATTTAAATTGCATGATTATTTTTTGTTAGCAACATGCATGGGCATAAAGATGCTGATGTTAATCTACATTGGCTGTTTACTTTTACATTTCCTTCATACAATATAAATTTGACTATAGCAAAGTCTAAACCCCTCCATAGTGTTTCCTTGTTGGCAGTTACCAAGTACTGGGGGTCATTTATCAACACTGGGCAAATTTGCCCATGGGCAGTAACCCATGGCAACCAATCAAATTACTGCATTCATTGTTCTACTTGCAGCTGGCTGCAAAAAGCTTATCACTGATTGGTTGCTATAGTTAACTGCCCATGGGCAAATTTGCCCAGTATTGATAAATGAGCCCCATCTCTAGTACTGATTTCAAAGCAAGCGAATCTGATACACCTTCATCAATTTGCTGATTACAGAGTATGCAATAGGAAGCGTATACCATTATGTAACAAATGATAATATGCTGACCTCACTTTTGTTCATGTTTTTTTAATCCACATTCTGTTTATATGTTTGGAGAAGATATAAACAGATCATTTAGGCTCCTTATGGGAAAACAAGATCAAAGCAGAATAAGTTAAAAAAGAATGTAAATGCTTGTACCATGGTGAAAATGTTCAACTCATGCACTCATCAACTGTGTGCATGTGTTGCAGATTTCTAATGGCAATAGAAAACATAAATGGATAGAATTGCTATTGCTTGACCACCAGTGCTGGTTCAAATGACCCTGGCATCCAAGGCACACCCTCATGCCCCATGTCCTTAAGAGATAGGAGGGTAAGCCTTCATGTTTGTCAAATCCAACCCCTGCTCAGTAACAATTCTTTATCTTCTACACCAGACCCACTCCACTGTTTGTGTGATGCACTTACAGATCAGCTAGACCTAGGGGTTATGTGCCCAGTAGGGATGTAGCGAACTGTTCGCCGGCGAACTAGTTCGCGCGAACTTCGACTGTTCGCGTCCGCCGCAAGTTCGCGAACGTCGCGCGACGTTCGCCAATAGGCGTTCGCGTCAAAATCGTTCGATCGTTCGACCATTCGACCGCTAAAATCGAAGGATTTTCGTTCGAATCGAACGATCGAAGCATTCGATCGAATGAAATCATTCGATCGAATGGCTTCGATCGTTCGATTCGAACGAAAATCCTTCGATCGAACGATTTCCATCCTTCGATCGTTCGAATCGAAGGATTTTCGGATGTTCGAAGTTCACGAACAGTTCGCGAACTGTTCGCAAATTTTGCCGGTGTTCGCGAACGGCGTTCGCGAACACATCGGCGGCAGTTCGCTACATCCCTAGTGCCCAGTGCCCCCTTATCGTTGTGCCTAGGCATGTGCTTCCTTTGCCTACCTCTGTGAACCATACCACACTCAATTATTGTTGGACAACAAATCCCTGCATACAACATATTATGAATAGGAAATTGTTATGTCACATAAATGAGGTGGTTCACCTTTCTTCTAACTTTTACTATGTTATAGGTTGCCCAATACTTTGCAGTTGGTCTCCATTATTTATATCTAATAGTTGTTTATCATTTGCCTTTCTCTTCCAGCTTTCAAATGAGGGTCACTGACCCGTACCCAAACATCTTTTGCTTAAATAATTAGTAGACAGAGTAATGATTTGTACAATGCCAAGGGAAGAACCAAACATATTTTTATAATAGTGGGGGGATTCGCCCCCTGCATGTGCTTTATAATCTCTAGTTCTGACTACAAAAACAATGTAGCAGAACTCAGTGGCCCTCCAGGTCTGTTAATAAACTGGCTTCTGCTACATTGTTACATGAATTAGAAGCAGCAGAGCATAGAGTATAAACAGGGAGTCATATTTGAATTTTAATACATTTCATTACATTTACAAATAACTTTTAAAAGTGTTTATTGATATTTTATAGAAAGTTGCATACAATTACATTGTCTTACATTATGAAAAAACATTTTTTTAGGTGAAGATCCCCTTTACGTTACTTCAAAATACTACTCCTTTATCATGAGATGTTTCTGTTATGCTGACAGCCTCCTGTATTTGCTGACCTTCTGACTGAAACTGACATATTTAATGAGCCGTGGTATTTTATGAGACTTTTTCCACAACTCATATACCTTCTGTCCAATGCTGTTGACTGATGGACTTGCTTTGATAAAAGGAAAATAGTAAGGAAATGGTTGACACTTCAAAGCAGTACAAGATCAACTTTACTTTCTAACGATGTTTACAGTGTTAATATGAGGACAGGATGCATAGGCCAGCTGGATTTTACAAGTCACCTCAATGAACGAATTTGCCATCTTGTGGCTCCTCTTTGTTTTTATTGTGGCTCCAAACAAGCTTAAACATCCTTTATTTTTATTCTATTAGAACTACATTTTTCATTGTCACAATGACCTGTAACCTGAGTTATTTTATCCATTTCAGAAACCTTTTTGTTCTCAGTGCAGGGTGTGCTGACCAAGCAGCAACTGAGGTGCAGAAAAAAACAACCTTCCATTTCCTTTTTAATTTCAGAAGAATTCAGTACAAAACAGTCTGCTTTCGGTGTCCCTTAATAGAAAACAGATGCCAGGAAATCTCTGAAGTAAGCTTGTAGTAGTAACATATGGAGAGTACTTCATCGTTTAATAACTGTCTGTTATGGAAACTTAGATGTTACATAAAAGCTGGTTGTATTGAGTGGTATAAGAACATGGGGCTTTGTTGATGTGGAGTAATTATCACCTGTTTTCAGTATTGTGCTGTTAATGGGGGTCCTGTGAAGTTTTATAAATGGTTCCAACATGGCCTGATGCACAGTTATTAAACTTATAGGACATTCACATGCAGCACTAGTTAGCGTTCTTTCATCAAAGCTTGCACAATTGCTGTACTAATACACACACAAGATAATACATTATCCACTTAGTGTGGATAATAATATCCTTAAATATAAATACTCTTTTGGTAAACTATATATATGTGGTTTACTTGATGCTTTAAGTGATTGAAGATTCAGAGAGGTTTAAGCATTATCAAAACCCAAGTTTAAGTACTGCAGCCAAGTAGGATCGGACTGGACCAGTGGGGCACCAGGAAAAAACCCATGGACCCTGGTCCTCATGGGTCCCGCTGGTCCCGGAACAGTGCCTGCACTGGACCTTCAGGGCATCTGCTGATCGTTTTGGGGTGCAAGCAAGAGTGCCGGAGGGGAGGTGTTTGAGATATATGGCTGGGAGGAGGGGTGGGAAGAGCCTGGTGTGCTCCGGATACCCCAGTCTAACACTTGTTTACAATATATGCACAATGCACTTAAATGTATGGATAGTGTTAGTGTTTCGCAGTAGGAAATTTAGTATGTATTTTCCTAGTATAAGCACAATGCAGCTGTGTTTTTAAATTTATAGCACTACATTTTATTTACTATATATTTAGTATGTATTGTTTAATATATTGCACTGTCATTGTTTTTTGCATTTAAACACTATTGCACTATTTTATAATGCACTAGTATATTGTTATTTTAAAAATGACACAATTTTGGAGTGATCAGGGTACATTTTACTACAGGTTATACTACTTGTATAACTTTGTATGTGACAAATAAAGGAATCTATCTATCTATCTATCTATCTATCTATCTATCTATCTATCTATCTATCTATCTATCTATCTTGCATAAACAATAGCTTTGTTAAACATAGGTGAAAGCAAACATTATTACTGACTGGCTTAGAACAGAAAATACCTTTTTGGTCAATACTTTAACTTTTACTTTGTTAGCAGGTGCTACTCTTCCATGTCGGGAGGCTGAAGCTACCAGTCCCTTCAATAGTACAGCAGATAGACAGGCATCAGAATCTATCAGGACAGGGAGATAATAGAACATTATTATAACAACAATATTGGGATAATGCATTTAAAGGTGAAAAGTTTGCTATCATTTAAGTAACTCATAGCCAACCAATAAACAGGTAGCATTTGCTGGTCTGCTGTTTGAAAACAAAGATCTGATTTGTTGCTATGACTTACTAGATTCTGGGCCAATGTTACTTGTAAGTCTATCATGGCCCTATAAGGTAAAAAAACTTGTGGAACCTCTTTCTTTCAGAAACATACAAAGAAGAAGAGGTTGCCCCATTTAGCAATGTAAATGGCTATCCCCTGTTATAGCAGTAAGGTTAGTGAATGTTCTGCTCAGCGATGTTGTCATGGCAGACAAGGGCTTCTTGAAGGACAGTAAACACAGATTTATTCTGGAGACCAGTATACACATTTATCTAGTTATTAACATTGATTATGTTGCAATAAAGCAGAATGATGCACAAATACATATCAGATGTGAACAGATACAAACAAGAGACCCCTAGCATAGAATAAAAAAATACATTAAAATAATTAAATAAATACCAGTAATATCAATAACAAAAATATCAAACTGGTATAGAGTAGCTTGCTGCTAAATGAGACACACAGAATGTTCCAATACTATGATCCCCTCCAGGAACAACTGAGTGCAATTTCTACTGCAATTTCTAAACATCAGCATCATCGACCCACACATTGTTCTGATGATGATTCTCATCAAAATGAACAAAATATTTAATTTAGGCCAATTTCTCTTGCACGCTTGCAAATTTTGGTAACAATGAGCATTCCATAATCCTGGCACAATACCTGCATACAGTGTTCAATATGTTCAATAGTGTTTATAGTCATTTGTCAAACTTTACTGTCATTGCTCCAAGTTTAACAGTGGTTATATTAAAATTTTCATTCAGCACAATGCTGAAAAGAATGAAAGGTTTAACAAAGCAAGCAAACTACTGTTGTGTATATTTATTCTGTTGTTTATACTGTGCCTTTGTGCCTGTCATCGGAAAACATGTTTTTTTTACAAAACACTAGTGATGGGCGAATTTATTCGCCAGGCGCAAATTTGCGGCGAATTTGCGCGATTCACCGCCAGCGAATAAATTCGCAAAATGCCCGCGAAAATTTGCGGCAAAAAAAAAAACGGGCGCCGGCGTAAAAAAAACGGGCGCCGGCGTCAAAAACAAGACGCCGGCGCCATTTCGTGAATTTTTCGCCCTTTTGCGAATTTCGCACAAAATTCGCTAATTTTTGGCAAAACGGTGCAAATTCGCCCATCACTACAAAACACATCAGTTAATAGTGCTACTCCAGCAGAATTCTGCACTGAAATCCATTTCTCAAAAGAGCAAACAGATTTTTTTATATTCAATTTTGAAATCTGACATTGGGCTAGACATTTTGTCAATTTTGAAAATGTTTTTTTTCCCCATGACAGTATCCCTTTAAAATCAGAATTCATAAGCAAATGCATTTAAGTTGCTTTCCTAACTATTGATAATATATTTTTATATGACCACATTTATATGAGAACAGCCTATTCCAATGACGGACAAATGGTTATGTGTCAGAGTGTAAGAATAATAAAGTCCAATAATAAATGCCCCTATAATTCTGACGCTACAATAACCACATGCCCAAGGCAGGAAAGGTGAAGGGATGGGTGATGTTCCCCCATTTATTTATTCTCTTATTAATGACACCCAGTGATGAGAGTTCACTTTGTAAGTTACTGACAGAATTCAGAGTGTCAGCAGATACTAGATGAGGCCCCTTTGTACAGAAGTGCTTTCTTCATTTACTGAGTTCCTCCCTGTGTCTGCTTTTAACAGATAAAGAACTGCAAGGCTGGGGGACAGTTGTAAGCGGGAAAATATTTTCAGTGCAATATCTGTAGCTAAGAACATTCAGTCCTCTTCCATTTTGGGAGGGTTCAAGTTATATAACGTATATAACGTATGTATGTGTACTCCCATTTTAATCCATAAAAGCTTGTGAAAAGGGAAGTGTCTTTGGTAAAATGCTCGTGGGACACTTCGGTGTAACATGTTCATTTTCCCAAGGCAAAACTATTAAAAATGTTTTGTTAAACTCAATAAAACTCATTTCATTTGAAATAGCCTTATCTCGATGTTTTGCCTTCCATATAACGAGGTCATAGCAATAAAATTATCAACACTATTAACAACAACATGCGTATGGAACTTGCTAGAGGCAAAATGTTGTAGGTCATAAAGGAAAACAATTAGTCATATAACTATGAACCCCAAAGTGTAGTGAAGGCTCCACTATTCTTGTTGGAATGAGCCAACTGAGTGTGTTGACTTAAGCAAGAACAAATAGTAGGGCTTGCACTGAATTATGCTTTTTGCCTATTATTCTAACCACAAAAAGTATGTTATTTCTTGAGCTAATCAGGGCAAACACATACAGTTACACTCTCCCTTCTACCTTTATGTATATGTCTTGTTAGCAGGAGTCTATTATGCTGTGCACTAGTATTCTAATTATCTACATCACAAGGATCAAACATGGAGTAGCTTCTGTTTAGTTCAAGATATTAAAAAAACAGTGTGATTGAAACAGTAGGCATAAAGAATGTTTAGACAAGCCTTGTTCATTGACCGCCTGTTGAACAAGGGGGGTATAATGCCCCTTAAATATGCAAAAATTCATAATATAAACATACATATAACCATTAGTAAAAAATCAATAAAAGAGAACAAAACCTCCCCCCCCCATCCCCAGGCCCCCCTTTCAGCCAAACTCTTTCCTCCACTTGTTGCTGCCACAAGGACCCTATACTTGTACCTGCAGAGTTGCACAGTGGGGTTGGCAGGCGCCATCTCATGCCATTTTGGATCCTCTGTCAAATCACCTACTGTATAATGAGCATGCAGGAGTATGCACAGTTGAAGTCAAACCATAACTAGTTTTAACTGCACATGTTCAAGTTGGTTAACTGTGACAGAAAAGGAGCCCAAGTGATGCAAGATGGCCCCTACCAACCCTGCTGCACAATTTTTAGCAGGTACAAAGATAGGGACATTTTTGACAGTAACTACACAGAGGGCCAATTAGGGCATTAGGGGTAGGGTTTTGTCGTCCTTTAAGACCATTATTATTAAACTTCCACAAAATTTTAATGGTTTTTTTCCTCAATTCGTTTGGATTCACAACAAAAAAACACCCATTGACTTCAATGTATTCTGTGAGAAAAAAGTTACTGTAAAATATCTTGATGTCAATGAGTTTTGAAAATGTTCAGCGTTTTGCAAATTTTCCTGCGGTTTTACAAATTATTTGGCAAATTAAAAAGGGATAGACTCGCTCATGACTATTCCTGTGTCCACTGAACTTAGAGGTCTAGTCAGTGGCAGATTAATGACAAGTGGGGCCCCTAGGCTACATCTACACAGACCTCCCTTCTAAGTTACAGCTGGGTCCAGATGGGTGTAGATTCAGGCATGTGTGCACCTGCATTCTCTATGCCGACAGGCACCAGTGATGTCTCTGGATCTGTGTGTATCCATATGCACCCTCACTGAAGTTTCCTCTAGCAGCAAGAGAAGACCATTAACAGCCAATGTAACAGAACAGCGCATGAGCTTGTCACTTCTGCCTACAAATGTACATTGGCAATTTTTTCAGCTGCAAAAAGAACCTCCATAGAGGGGTCATGAACATGTTTGAAATCTGGATTTTATTATATGTATGGGTATTAAAAGAAAGGGAAATAGAAATGGGCCCCTGATCACACTTGGACCCTAGGCTATAGCCAAGGGCAGCCTGTGCATGAATCCGCCCCTGGGCCCAGTATACACAGGCCCAGATTCAATTCAGTGAGAAAAGTTATCACATGAAAACTCGTGGACAAGATTCAGTTTGAGGAGAAAAAAAGTTTCTCCAAATTCAGTTCCACTTTCTTCCCATAGACTGCAATTGATATAACGTGAGAAACATTTTTCTGAATAGAATTGTAGCTCAGATTGAATCTCATCCATGATTTTTTTCACTGAACTGAATCTGGCCCAAAGTTAAAAGCAGAAAAGAGGTCCAGTTTGTATGTTGGTATCCTAGTCCAGGAAATACATAGCAGCAAAATGCAAAATTATCTTTACTCAGACTATTATAGATATTATATTTAATAACAATATATTATATATTATAACAATATTATAACAATATTCCAAGATAGTTTTTAGCTTGTTACGAGATGTTAGAAAAAGTGGATACATTTACATTTTTCGGCAACGTATATAAAAGCATCATTTACTCTTGGCAAGATTATGTTTTGATCATGCATTTAAATATTGGAATGCACTTGACAGAACTGATATTGTTGTGCTGGAAATATATTTAAGATAAAATTATGAAGAAATTTCCATTTCCATCTTCAGCAACATAATTATTTCTTCACTATGAAACATTTAAGGAAAAATAAATGTAATATATTCAGGTCTAGAAAAAACAATGTTTTATTCCAAAAATTCAGAAAGGGAAGAGCTTGATGTAACAAAAACTGTACAATCCTTTTGGTTTTGGACACAGGCCGCTGTGGTCAGAATGCTCTGGTAGCTACAGTCTCATTCCAGAGGGATCAATCATCCAAAGGGTTGGCTTGCTGTTTACTTTGTACTCCAGTCTGTCTGAGAATCTCAGCCCTCATCCCAGCATGACTCAAGGCAGTAGACTTGCACAGAGAAGCTGTCAGGGTCTCAATGTATTCCTGGGTTTCAGGGTCAATAAGAGGGTTAATTCATTAAAAAAATACTTTTGTTAAGTGACACTGCCATAATTCCTGTTATAGGAATGTATCAATATTCCTTTACCATTGTACCATTGTGCCCTTCCTAAAATAATATCATCAGTAACAAAAACCTGCGATTACAAAAATGCAATCATTCTCTAGAGCATAAAAGCAAATACAGTGTGTGCTCCTGTAAATAAATTCCTTTGAAAGAATGCCTATGAAGAAAACACATTTTTCTCAGCCTTTGGCAGGCTGAACACAGGAGAAATTGAAATGTTCTTGCAGATTGGATAGATTTCACAAAAAATATTTTAATGGCTGAAAGGTCAACATACGAGAAAAGTATGAATATTAGTTTTCCTTATGGGTCACTTACTAACCAGGGAACAAAATAATACAGTTTGAAAAGGTGGGGGTGAGAGGTAGGGAGAAGTCTGAATTTCATAAAGGTGTTCAACAGAACATTCAACACCTTAGATATTATTTGCCATTATTTAAGTCCATGTGTAACAGCAATACTGCTTGTAATATTTCTTACAGTAACACTGCAATTTTTCTGCAGGCAAATGAAATGCCCATAGCAATTATTTTGCTTTATTAAAATACATGGTAAAGTAGTTGAAATGAATGATTTACTCTAAGATGTGGAAGAAGCAGGTCACACAAAGAAATAATGAATGTATATATATATATATATATATATATATATATATATATATATATATATATATAACCAAAGGACTGGTGCACTCCGTAGACAAAATTAATACCTGGGTGCCAGCATGGGAAATAAGCTGTGAAAAAGGATTGCGGCACTCACAGGGTTTTAGTGAAAAAACAAAAAATGTTTTATTATTAAGCCTCAATGTTTCGATCCCCCACAGGGATCTTCGTCAGGAGCAAAAACAAACAAAAAAACAAAAAACAAAAAAATCGAAACGTTGAGGCTTAATAATAAAACATTTTTTGTTTTTTCACTAAAACCCTGTGAGTGCCGCAATCCTTTTTCACTATATATATATATATATATATATATATATATATATATATATATATGTCTAAAAATATATAAGAACAGATGTGTAAGCACTCAACAGCACTATTTACCTTCAAATAGAACTTCATCAAAAGCATAAGCTTGGCCAGTAGAATCACAATTTACAATAAACTTACTGTCTCTTCGAAGAATGTTCATTGTAGCATAGATAATAGATAATAGTTAATGGCAATATTAAACAAAACATATTACCTTCTCGATTTACATGCATCATGCCATCAATATATTTATTTACTATATACTGTACATAAGATACCAAAACGCCTGTAATAATACTTGCGATTACATAAAAGTAGCATATATGTCATAATATAAAGAATATAATATATGCATAAACACAGAATTAATTTTGAAAATGTCCATGTCCATGTTAGAATGTCAGTACAAAATGTCTGATTTTATGGAGATCCTTGATTTGCATATCAGTACAAAAGTGAATTTCAAAAGTGACAACAAGAAATAGACAGCTTAAGAGGGAAAGCACAAAATTCATGCTACCTGCAATAGCATATGTATTGCCCTACCATGTTAGCAGAGCCCTAGGAAGCTGCGCCGGCTGGTTGAGCACTTCTGCGCGAAAAACCGCTTCTGCGCATGTGCGAAAAACCGCTTCTGCGCATGTGCAAAAACCACTTCTGCGCATGTGCAAAAACCACTTCTGCGCATGTGCGAAAACCGCTTCTGCGCATGCGCGAATTGACGCATGCATATTCGCATGCATACACAGATGGGACAGTGGGCGGTCGGCAGAGGGACCGGATTAGGGGTAGGAGTAAGTACGTGCCTGGCGCCCTCCACCGTTGCGCCCTAGGCAAGTACCTATTCTGCCTACCCCTAGTTCCGGCCCTGCATGTTAGAGAATTTATTTCACACTATGCTACAATTGTTCTTCGCATATATACATTACTTACATGTGACCGGTCCGCATCTACCCTCGTGGTGGCCCTCAGTCAGCCGGACTCCGCTCCTGGCAAATTGGCAGCATGGTTTAGTTGAACAGTCTCAGGAGAATGCCTGTCTGTGTTTTTAAAGATGCTTGGAAATAAAGACTTTTTTTTATTCTAACATCCCGTGGTTATGGCTCCAGTCTATCCATTGCTGTCTTGTATACAATTGTTCTTCACAGTAAAAATGAAGGGGTCTATTTATCATGCTGTGTAAAAAGTGGAGTGAAGAATTACCAGTGATGTTGCCCCTAGCAAGCAATCAGCAATTAGATTTCAACAGTTAGAAAACAAAAACTAGGGATGCACCGAATTCACTTTTTTGAAAGATTTGGCCGAATACCGAACCAAATCCGAATCCTAATTTGCATATGGAAATTAGTGGTGGGAAGAGGAAAACCTTTATTACTTCCTCGTTTTGTGACAAAAATTAGGATTCAGATTCGGTTCGGCCTAGCAGAAGGATTCGGCCGAATCCGTATCCTGCTGAAAAAGGCCGAATCCCGAACCGAATCCTGGATTCGGTGCATCCCTAACAAAACAAAGATCAAATCGGTTGTTATGAGCAACATCACTGGCAATGCTTCACTACACTTTTTACACAGCATGATAAATAGACCCCTATGTCTCCCATGTTCCCAGAGAGCTTCTTAGAGATGCTGGGGGGGGGGTTAATGGGTGAAGTGGAAGACAGGGGCATATAATAATGACATCTGTACTTTTTTTTCTGGTGCAATTTTTTTTCCAGTAAAACTAAATACATGGCGAAATTTTAGCATGTATTTTTTTCTCTTTTCTTTGGCACAAAAACCTTTTGTAGCTGGTGAAAACTCACTGCAAAAACTGTATCAGGGAAAAAAGTTTGCTTATCCCTATTGCCTCATGTGGATACATTACTAGTGGATGAAAACGTCTGCCATTTGGGTTTGCTCTGATCTATATTGTCACATTGCATTGAAAGATAGCTTTAGGGAATTTTTAAAACCAAAAGTATTCATTATGATGACCTGCATACCATTACATTATGTACAATTATCTTGACAGTTATGATGATGTATTTTTCAACAAAAAAATTTGTTGTAATTCACATATTAATATTTTTTTGTTGCCATTTTGTTTCTCTCTTAATCTCTCATATCTTGGACATGCTATAAGTAAACAGAAAGAGAACTATCTCAAGGATTGTGTGCAAAGAGTAGAATAGTTTGTTTGGTGCTAAAATGTATATGTCTTTCCTCATGACAAAAAATATGCAATACACACCATCTAGGATATATCATCCTTGCAATTGGATTTGGAGAAAATGGTGTTCCAGGTGTCTAACTGGGATGTTACATGGTTACATAGTTAAATTGTGTTGAAAAAAGACCAAAGTCCATCAAGTTCAACCCCTCCAAATGAAACCCAGCATCTATACACTCACACTGACCCCTCCATACACTCACATAAACTATATATACTCATACACTAACTATAGATTTTAGTATCACAATAGCCTTGGATATTATGCTTGTCCAAGAAATCATCCAAGCCACTATTAAAATCATTAACTGAATCAGCCATCACAACATCACCTGCAGTGCATTCCACAACCTCACTGTCCTCACTGTGAAGAACCACCTACGTTGCTTCAAATGAAAGTTCTTTTCCTCTAGTCTGAAGGGGTGGCCTCTGGTGCAGTGATCCTCTTTCTGGGTAAAAAGGTCCTCTGCTATTTGTCTATAACGTCCACTAGTGTAATCATGGCCCATTGCAAGCAACTTTTTTCGAGAGAAAACAACCCCAACCTTGACAGTCTACCCTCATAATTTAAGTCTTCCATCCCTCTAACCAATTTAGTTGCACTTAGTCTCTGCACTCTCTCCAGCTCATTTATATCCCTCTTAAAGACTGGAGTCCAAAACTGCACTGCATACTCGAGATAAGGCCTTACCACGGACCTATAAAGAGGCTAAATTATGTTTTCATCCCTCGAGTTTATGCCATTTTTTATGCAAGACAGAACTTTGCTTGCTTTAGTGGCAATAACACTGCCCGGAATTAGACAATTACAAAAATTGTGTTGGATAACAATAAATTTATAACATTAAAGGGTGAACATTTACTGGTTACTTATATGCTTAATTAAGCAAAGTTAGGTGAATCATTGCTTTAGAATGACGTAGGAGTGCTTTAAGTGATACTGACACTATAAAACAACTCTTAATATTAATGTACACTAAAAGTTTCTTATAGGTCATGGTGATCTTTTTTACTGATAGTTCTGCTTTTGTAAGTAATTGTCTGTTGAAGTTCATAACCCTGACTTTTTGCCAACCTGACTGTCCCTTCTCAATCAATTGGAGGTTCTAATAGACTACTGCTGCACAAACATGGCAGCCCCCTCATAGAGGAACATGGGGATCAGATAAATAATGTAAATCATCAGGCATATACTTTTTATGGCAAAATTGTAAATGGCATGTAGACAATATCATTGATGTAAAAAAAAAGTTAAATTTCTAGCTTATGTGCCACTTTAAAGACAAAAAAACAACTGCAGCAAACAATATCAAGGAAACAGGGATATCATCAACGTGCAGGTTCTTTTTGAACTGATAACGGTTCATAGAAGTCAGTTTTAAATATATATTTAAATATAATATAATCTGAAAAAGGTGGGGAACTAAAAATAAACAGATTAATTATTCTACACTGACTTAAAGATATTTCTCAACTTGTCATCAACAGATCTGGAAAAGCCTCAGGCAGGTAACACACCCAAAGCCTGTGTTCAAAGTGTTCTCATAAAGGTTATACCCTGTGACAGTATATAGGAAATGTAAAAACTTTTTACTTTTTACTTTTTATAGGTATTTTTTTAATGGGGGTAGAATCCAATTAACAGCATACTGTAGCACCAGTAGTTAAAAGATATGAAAACTACTAAACTATTGGATTATATTGGTTCAACTGAGGATTTATCTCTTGGGAAATAATTTATACAGTAAGAGCATTCTGTTTTTCTTTTCCCATGCTTTTTTCTACATAATTCTACTGGTTTATTTTTCCCTTCAAGAACCGAAGCCAAGCAAGACCGCATATCATATATATAGCTTAAACTAGTTAATTAATCACCAATTTCACATACTTCATGGAAGCGTACAAAGTAAATATGATAAGCAATGCACACTGTTTATAACAGGAAACTTCAGTATTGCAAACAATAAATTTTTCATGGTAACCATTTTGTCAAACTATAAAACCTTCACTAAACTGCCTTGGCAAAATGTATTCACTCTCAACTGTGCAACACTAATTTTCTATGATGCCTCTTAATACATTGACTACATTAACCACACCAACATGTTCTAGCTTTAGTTCTCCTTAAATGAGTTTATAATCTCAAAACAAATATACTTGAAAACATCAAATTAAAAAAATGCCTGGAATTTTGCCTAGGACAAATCCCATGGACTTTTAAATGAACTTGCAAGCTTTTAGATGTTTAACAATAACAAATATTCAAGTTTTTGAAAATATAATTAGAATTTGGAAGTTTTTGTGGAAAAAAGAATATAAATTGTGGCAAAAATTTTAATTGACATGGATAAATCACCCCCATAATATGCTTATATTTTAAAGTAGGGGGTACATTATTTAGTATATATCTCTATTATTACTACAGCTTGCCTTGTAGACTCTAAATACCCATTGTCTCTCAAGCATGTTGGTAATCAATTAATAACTGTTATGTTAAATAAAATCACATTAAAAGAAGAAAAGGCATGGCCTAGGAGTCTAGGGATATTGTATATATAGCCAATGGCATGTCCAGCCAAATAGAACTCTACATGGCAGGAACAACTTCCTTGGTTTTCTTATAGCATGTACAGACAGATAATAATGTATGCCACAGAATTACTCCTATACAGTAAGCACAGTGTATAGTGGTCTTTTAAAGTGTTGTATCAATTGCAATGTTCCCATAGAACCATCAAACAGGATTCCTGATTCCCCAGCCTCTCCAGTCAAATAGCGTGGTGTCCGGAAAAGAGGTTGGCACCTCTCCAATATACATAGAGATGAAAAATTCACCAGACATTCAACAGCAAGTGAAGCGGGCGGACCCCTGCACTCACTTGCTGTTGAGTGTCTGGTGAATTTTTCGTCCCATAGAACCATCACCATGCCAAAAGAGACCCCAAGCCATTGTTCATGGTCAAAGATCAGCCTTCATCTACTGAGTGTCTTTTGCACATGCCCCTTTCTGACATCCACTTAGGTCTCTTCCTCTTGTTCTGGTAGTTACAGTATTTTACAACAGCTGTGGGAGACATTTTATACATCACCCTAAGAAAGATGAGATATTAATTGCTTTATTCACTCAGGAATCAATAGTGTCTACAACAACTTGAGTTTCATTTATCTAAGTATGTACCTGGTTATTAGAATGTGTGTTTGCGTATGTTTCTGTATATATACATATGGAGCAAGCTTTAATGGAGTAGTTGGTTAAATAGTCCAAGATGGTGCATTCTATTATTACATTGCAGTTTCATGTGTTCCATGTGTTCTTGTTTCTGTGTGTAGTGTGTGTAGTGTTACCATGTTTTTTCTTATTTAAATGATTGTCATACAATATTATTTATTGTTTAAGCTAGATGTATTTAAATGTGTGCAATTTGAAAATGCATTTACTCTCACAGAACTGAGGGCAAATACAAAAAAATGGGTGCAGTTTTGCACTTTCTGTCTTGAGATTTGCAAATGAGTTAACATTCTCCATCATTATTTATTGATTTAGCTTGATGTATTGAAAACTTGAGCAATCTGAAAATATATTTGTACCCTGCCTTGCCGCTAGTAAATGAGGACAAAGTGTAAAAAATTTAGTCCAACTTTTACTGACACAAAATTTCCACCATTATATAAGTAATAATTAAATTTAAAGTTAACAGATGTTTTGTTTTATTCAAGTAAATAATAATAACTGATACAAATATTCTATGGGCCGTTAACAATATGAGAAAATAATCTGTGCAACAATCTACTTCTTTAACATACCACATTTTAACACTGCACAATCGTATTCACAGAATATGTATTTTACTACATTTCTCAGTTTATAATTTAGGAATATTGCTGTATATTTGGCCAATTATATTTCATCACTCCCAAGCCTCAGGTCTGCAGGAAACCATTCCATTTATTTATAATCTGACTACGGCTGAAGGTGTAACTGGAAAACAGGACGTAACAAAAGGGCTATAAATGACAAGACAATGCTTTTTTGGAAACACATCACAGTCTGTCCTCATTAAAGTGGGACTGAAAAGGCTGGTAATAAGAGTATGCCTGGATTACCCATCTGCCATTTAGCTAGTGGGACTACCTCAAATCAACTAACTTTACATATTACAGAATAATTAAATACACCTTTGTAATTAAAATGACAATAACATGGCAATTGCAGATTTAAGTCAAATAGGTTGTTTGTGAGCTGTGCCCAACACTGTTTTCTATGGTAAGGCGCAGTAGCCATTGCTTCAGAAAGCTACAAATTACTGGGAAGGCCATCTCCCATAGGCTCCATTTTAATGAAATAATTCCATTTTTTAAAAATTATTTTCACTGTAATAATAAAACAGAACCTTCTACTTCATCTCCACTAAAATATAATTAAAATTAATTCTTACTGGAGGCAAAACAATCCTATTTGGTTCAAATGATTTTTAGCACACAAAGTATAGAGATCTAAATTACAGAAAGACCCCTTATCTAAAAAACCCCAGTGCTCCTATCTATAAGGAGAGGATTTTAAACTTTTGGATCCAGTTCTTGAAATATCATAACTCCTCACAACATTTTCATGTTATATATCATTGGCAACATGTAGTTGAGACAAACTTAAGCTATTGCATTAGATGCTAGACTTATTATGGTACAGCTAAACACAGCAGATACAGTGTAGTTATATTTAAAGTAAATCATTGTTTTGCCTTTTGTAATAAAAGACACAGTCGGCACAAATAATAATCACTGGCAAAGACTGAAACAAATTGTAATGCTTTTATTGTGCCTGTGATAATATTTAATTGTGCCAAGCACCAAATTACAGCTTTGTCTTTAAATTTTCAGTCTGAAATATCACCATAGCATATGGGTTTTTCATTCATTTGTTGCCTGCCAAACTAATTATATTTTTCTGTGATAAATATGAGGTTTGAGAAAGGTCTCACACAAAGTTTATTTCCTATCTTTCAGCAGCTATACTGATTTGAAAATGTTTAACAAGACAGATGTCACTATATGTAATCAAAGAAAGCTGTATCTTTACTTGTTAAATCACACAGCATTGGGACTTTATATTGTATTATATATTTGTAATGCATGATGTTAATGGTAAGTTTTTATAACTATAGATACAAAATTGTAGATTTTAACTACCTTTTATCTGCTTGGCAATTTCCTACAGAGCCTTTGAATGCATTGTAGACTAGGTGAACAATGTTACTATATAAGGGGTCCCCAACCTTTTTTCCCGTGAGCTACATACAAAAGGTCAGAGAGCAACTTAAGCATGGAAAAATTCCATGATTCCAGATTCTTGATGTGCCAAATATGGGCCGTGATTGGATATTGATAGCCCCTATGTGGATTCACAGCCTACAAGAGGCTCTGTTTTGGCAGTACATATGGTTTATATGCAACTAAAGCTAGCCCTCAAGTCAGAAATTAAAAAATAAGCACCTGCTTCAACGTCACTGGAAGCAACATCCAAGGGGTTGTACTCGCCTACTACTCTTTAATCAGGGTCAGACAAACCATGTACCACTATATTAACAGAAAACTTCTACATAGGCCTTTTTCATTCCATTAGAAAAGTGCTGTCCAATTTATATGGTACAGAGGGCCGGAATTTTTCTAATCGGCATGGTGGAGGGCCGATAATGGAAGCCAGTGTTAGCCATTCCCTGTTTTTAGACCACACCCACTTGAAACCACACCCATGTTACCCTAAGATTATGTTCACATTAATAGGACACCAAAAAACAAGATGGTTGGTGCTCACTGCAGGGATCAGGGCCGGAACTAGGAGTAGGCGGCTGTCTAGGACGCCACAATTTTTCTTAATTTCTTAATTTTTGTTCAAGCGTTTATTTAATAATTTGTTTCAGTAATCATGGACACTAAGTCGGATGGAATCCCCCTTCTTTACCTTCTGATGTGATCAGATTTATTTTTGGCTGCTGTTGGCATAGGTAAAGATTTGGGGCAATGGCTGCTGGAGGGCTGTATGATGGATGGCTGCTGAGCTTGCTGATACAGGTATGGATGGGCAGTATAATGGATGGCTACTGACACAGGTATGGGGGGCAGTATGATGGGTGGCTGCTGGGCTTGCTGGTACAGGTACGAGGGGCAGTATGATGGATGGCTGCTGGTACAGGGGGGGCTGTATTATGGATGGCTGCTGGGCTTGCTGGTACAGGTACAGGGGGTAGTAATATAAATGAAAGTGTTGTACACATAAACCATCATGGTAAGGAGGTAAATGGTAATGCAGGACAGGGGGGCACTGAGTGAAGCTCTTGCCTAGGGTGCCAAACTACCTTGGCCCGGCACAAGCAGGGATGCCACTCATATGTGAAAAAAGTTAATTCATATTACGACATACCCTTAAATCCATATACCTCCTTCTCCCCTGTGTATAATACAGTACCCCAGCATGTGATTAAACACCTTAGGGGCCCCTAACAATAATTTTCAAATGCTAACAAACCCCCAGAACAAATACCAGGCTTATGTTCCATAGGGACCATAGGTCAGGAAGAGTATGGCAAACACAGGGTGCAAAGAGCAGGCAAAGTATGACACACACAGTGAGGGAAAACAAAACAGAGCAGGAGACATGGGCCTATCATTCTAAAATGTACTACATACAGTGACTCAGTGCTGGTGCTCCATTAGCATTTTGAATATGGTGTGAACAGGTGAACAATGTGGGCAGTTTCAGTCTGGGTCTCAGGTGTGAACAGTACAGGCCAATAGAGGTGTCACAAGAGTGAACAAGGCAGGGGGGATTACATGTGTGAACAATACAGCGGATTACAGTGTGAATTTGAGGTTTAAACTATGCAGGGGCCAGTTAATCTCTGTAGTGATACCTTTTAAATTTTACAAATGGTAAGAAGACACAGCCGGCAGATTTTGATGTGGAGGGCCACATAAAGGGGGGGGGGGGTCAGTTGGACAGCCCTGCACTACAATATATATATATATACAAGTATATTAATTCTTCACACTTCATTGCTTGCCCTCTAAACCCCAACACCTTTCAGATTCCTCTCTCATTTTTTTTTTGTTTTTTTTTTTTAACTTGTTTTTTATTGCAAATGATAAAGAATAATCACATTGAATAGTTATACAGAAGTCCTTAAAGCGGAGAGTGTATCAAGTATGATTACGAAAATAAGGCAGGTCAATAACATTTTAAACAATCAGCTCAGGCATGGCTTATAGCAATGGGGGGGACCTGTAGGGATTAGGTCAGATAGGAGGTTAGAAGTCTGTTCCTCTCTCATTTTTAATTATCTTGTCCCACATCTTTGTCTCATCTGTTAAATCTGGCATTTTCTCAAAATCCTTTAAAACATTCATAAATGATTCTCTTAATTAAAAAACATCACTTGATCCCTCTACACTTTGTAATCATCTGATTTCCCGATTTCCCATCTGCTTAAAATTACCTGAAAATGTAGTATACACTCAAATGTCTCAACCTCCATCAACACCCTTCAAGTTATAAATATGTCTGACTTCTGATTCTGAAAACAATTTATTACTAATAGTCTGCAAAAAAATAATTCTAAGCACTTGAAAAAAAAGGTTATAATACTCATATGCATAGTCCATCTAACCATTTCCTCTTCAAAACCCAATGAATCATCTGAAACCTGCAACCTGAAGGCAAATTATTATAGAGAAAAATAAAGGGTGATTTTAACTGTCTTAAATATCCCTAGAACTTTACTATAGCAACTGTTACAGCAGCTTAGTAATATACCTGTAACCTTATTATAAAGCACGTGGGGTTGACCAAACATCTCCAAGAAAAGTACCTTGCAAACCTATGTTCCACCTTCACATTAGTAAGCTTTCCTTTGGGGCATCTCACAAAATGAACTGTTCTTTACGGGTATGGTCAGTTTATGTCTCTACCACTGGCTGTGCAGTTTAACTCATGTTTTACTTAGCCATATATCTAGGATTCTGCATGAAATATATACCAAGTGTCTTTTCTCAGTTCTCAACTCGAATCCTCTATACGGCAAATGTATAACTTCAATTTCAATTCAAAGATGACAAAATCCATTGACTCCCATGGATTTCTGTAAACAAATTCAAATAGTTTGGTCAGACCCATTTGTAACTTGAAGAAAGTTATTTCAGCAAATGATCTTGTTCAGTGTATTCACAGCACAGTCAGTCTAAAAAAAGGCTTGGTATCATAAGTTTTAGATACACTTATTGGACATTGTTTTGAATTATTTTATTATTATTAGGAGCTGCTTTCTGATGCCTGTGCTTTAACACATAACCTATATGTGTGGTGATGCTTATATCCGTTACCTTCCTTTACCCTTTCAGCTTTTTAACCATGAACCACATTCCGTTGTAAAAAGAGTTGGGGAACAATGCAAGCAAAACAAAATATTCCTGGGTGGCAAAAAATAAGGGCTGTGATTGGTGATTTGGTAGCCCCTATGTGGACTGACAGCCTACAACATGTACATGTAAATGTATATATCCATACGATTTATGGCATTTATCATGTGTTGTGCTGATTATGAAAGCAAAAATAAGCACATCCACATTTATTTTAAATATGAATAGATCAGTAGCCCTATGTATCGACCCTTTGTTTTTCTTTTAGACAGAAACAGAACTGAGTTGGATGGAGGGAAACAAATTAGTTTAAAATTAGCGGCAAGTGAAAGAATCAAATGAGCTCATCATGATGTTTAGGTTACAGGGAACCGATCTTGTAACATCTGGCCAATAGCTCACCATTGTCAGTGATTTTTTGACACGTTAACCGACTAGATTTTCAGAACTGCTGTCTCACCGCAGGTATTGTGGCCACAGACTCTTCATTTGTAAGTACCCAAGAGACTCTTCACATAGCTATACATTTCAAGACTGAACTGTCGCGTGAAAGTTACAAGAAATTCACTAAATGGCTGATTGGCATGTTAGCCCTGATTGTGACAGACAAGCAAGCAATTTGCCTGCTCAGACAATCCCTGAGAAAAGTAGGCCTCTTTGCACATCAAAGCAATTTTGCGCTAGGGGATTTTATATTGCATTTTCCAACCCAACCAGACTTCCATCATATTTGATGTTAGAATCTGGTATCACAGACATATTTAATGAAAACTGTTGACGATTAGATTCAGAACTTATAAAATTCTCTGCTCTGAAAGCTGGGTGTTTGGCATGACTGCACATTGTAGAGCTTTTATCTTACCCAATTCTCTCCCACTGAACTGTAGTTAAAACTCTGTGCCTTACATCAACATAATACTCTTCACAATAAAAGGTTTCAACCCATCAAAAGGCATATAAACACGTAGGAGGAATTGGAAAATTGAGAACACCGTGTGGTGAGCAGGGCTGGAACTAGGGGTAGGCAGAAGAGGCCTAGGACGCAGCAGTAGGGGGGGTGCTAGTCATGTACCTCTCCCATCACCTACCACTAGTCCTGACCCTTGTCCTCTCACTGATGGCTCTTTTTGTAGAATTCCAGATCTTGTTGTCAATGCGCTCTCATGCACATGTGTGCTTGAGCATGCGTGCTGGTGTGGGTGGGGTGCAAAGTGGCCAGCCATGTTGCCTATGCTTGGTGGTTCAATTGTGTTTCTCAACTGTTATCTAGTATCTTGCTTAGTTTAGGGTCTATATTGTATAGCTTTTCATAGTATTTTTTGAATGCCATTGCAATTTTCTCGGGGATCATTTTTACTGTACCTTGGGAATCTTTAACTTTATTTACATATATGTCAAAAATACATGTTTTTGTTTAAGGGCTTTAGCTAGCATTTTCCCGGTTTTGTTACCATATTCAAAGAATTTATGTTTTAGTCTAGTTACGTTTTTTTTAATTGTACAATTCAGTAGAGTTTGGAGTTCTAGTTTAAACCCTGCTAACACTTTTAAGGTGTCCAGGCAGGATGTTGTTTTTTCAGTCTCTGTAAATCTTCTCCAGTAGGACCTCTATTTTTCTATTACTTCCTTTCTTTAATCTTGATCCCTGTTTAATTAGTATACCTCGTGATAGGCACTTAAGGACCTGTCATTTGGAAAGGGATGTAGCTTGGTCTCTTTGTACCTCTGATTTTTATATTTTTAAGGATGACTGCAATTCTAGTACACATTCCTAGTCTTATAGGAGGGTGTCATTTAGTTTCCACTGTCATGAAGTTCTGGGTTTATGTGGAAACTTAAGTTATCCATCCTAAATGATGTTGGGATAGAAATATGTAGTCAAGCCTCAAGTAGACCTGGCTTCCATGGGAAAAAAAGGTGTAATCGGTTTCACTGGTATGTTAAAATCACCATGTGTCAATCAAATGACTCCTCCATAGTGCTTTTTTGTGCTATATTTAATGCTGAGTGTGGAAGGCAGGATTTACCTGTGGAAGAATCTAGATTAGGGTTGAGTGCTATGTTGAAGTCTCCACCAAGGATTTTTAATCCTTCAGCAAAATCATCAGGGATCTTTAAGACTATACATAAATAACACACTTGTTTTCTGTTTGGGAGATATTTGCTGCCTATTGTACACATTAAGTGATATAACTATCCGTTAATAAAAACAGATATAAAAACGGAATAAAAACAATTTCATCAGATATTGATTGTACATATTCCAACACTCCCACAACGCAGAAATGAAAGGCATGATCTCTGGTGCTGATTTCTGTTTCTGAAAAACTGAAATCATTATATCTATTTTCAATAGATCTCATAAAGGCCCAAGAAAGAACATAAAAATGAATAGATTTTGCTGTGCCAAGGTATGGGACTCTTTGTAGGCACAGTGGGATGGAATTCTGCCTATATTTTGTGTGAGTACTTCTACATAAATAAACACACATTCACACACATACACATGGCTGTACATTTTAAAATATCTGTTTATTTTCTGCCATTGCAGAGGAATCAGACGTTCAAAGCATTTACTTTCATCAGCAAAGATTGTTAGCTCTCTTGCCCTAAGACCACCTCCCTAGTATCTGTTTTCAGTTTACACATTTCTTTTTCACTGAATTTATTAAGTACCATTTCAATCTTTATTTATTATCTTTTTCAGACATGATGGGGAAGTTGTATGGCAGTTGATGAATAAAAATGATATACAAGTGGAGTGTAAATTTTCATCAGAAGCATGACTCATTGTACTAGACTGTAAAGCGTATGTTGGTAAGCAAATGTTTGCACAGTTATTTCCTAATAAATGCCTATCATCACAGAGAGGCTGAAAGATGGCTATGAAAAATATAATTGGTGGGCCACCATAATTGCCTCTAGAATTTTATTTGCATTTTTGCACAGGTGAACATAACTACACCATAATGAAATGGTCTGTGCATACAGTAGATGATGGTTCATGTGAGTTTTATTTAAATATAGCAAGGACACATAGCCTAATATATGTTTGAAAGGGTACTAGATCTTTTTGTCTTGTCCCTTTTCCCCATTTATAAAAATCTGTCTTCATTGAAAGGCAAAATAGCTAAACTGGAACAGTCGCAACAGTTTGTGTTTTATCATTTACCCTTTCTCATTGGAATAACATCCCTCATATTCAACTCCCTCAGTAGAAAACAGTATAACCTTTAATTAAGGAATTATGGACTGAACAATACAAATAATTCTTTATGTTTCTGTGGCCAAATAGACAACAGAACTCCTGGTTTAATGGCACAGATAAATCAGAGACATAAACCCAAACTTGCAAAAAGCCTGTGAAAAACAGGCAAATGTAGAGCTTGCAGAGAAACCAAATGAAAAACTATCATGGTTAGGATGAGACAGATTTAAAGGAGCTGAAAAGCCCATCACAATCCAAAACATGCAGTAAAAGCCCTCAAAAGTATCACATACCTCATATTACACACATAGGACACAGTGCCGGAATTACATAGTGGGCACCCCTAGGCCTTCTAATGTTCATCGACCCTATTCCCTCCCTTTTATTTGTGCAAAGTTTCATCATTGGGACCAGAGCTATGGGGATTGGTGCACAGGAAATGATAAAACTATTGTATCTCCTGCGCATCCCCAGTGTTTCTGAACCAATGTGGGCGTGGTTGGGCAGCATGCCATCCCCTAAAATATGCTGCCCTAGGCCCGGGCCTTGGTGGCCTCTCCACAAATCTGGGCCTGATAGGACAGTTTAAAGCGAAAAATAAGAACTTTGAATCCCTTAAATTATGAGGTAAACTGCCCCGGCAGATTATATTAGAAACTATTAGCTGCTCAATAGCAGAATCAATGAGAGGTGTGCCGCCACAAACCTACAGTCTGTCACTCAATGGATAAGCACCCTGATTGGGTTGCTGGTTTACAGTGAAGGGATGGTAAGGAGTAGTGATGGGCGAATTTGCGCCGTTTCGGTTCGCCGAAAAATTTGCGAACTACGCGTGAAATTCACCCGTTTTTTTTACGCCGGCGCCCGTTTTTGACGCCAGCGCCCGTTTTTGACGCCGGCGTCTGTTTTTCAAAAAAAAAATTTTCGCGGGCATTTCGTAAATTTATTCGCTGGCGGCCTGCCGAATAAATTCGCCCTTCACTAGTAAGGAGCTACAGTATATGAAAATTAAAAGTGAGAACTGGGTAACTATTTTGAAGGGCCATTGTTCATTTTCTTCCTACTTAAAATGGCTTAAAGTGGCTGCAGTTTTGTCATTCCATGCCACATAATGAAAACAAAGCCCACTGTTTAAAAAACAAGGAGTAAAGTCAATGAAGGGCATGTCTTTAATTAAAATTAAAAATGAAAACAGAAGTGAATATAGTGGCAGCTATAAATAAAATAAAATAATACCTTTAATAAACATCCCATTTAGCTACTGCTTTTGAGCTTTTCCATTTGACCTTAGTCTAAAAAAGGCTAATTATGTGAATTGGTTAACTGTGACTGATATTACCACTCACTACAACTTAAATATAAACATGGAAAGACATTAAGAAAGAGGAGCTCACTTTAAAATTGGCTTGTTTACCTGCAGTAAAGCAGATTATATGTCAGGATCAATTATAGTATGGAAACATGTTTGTGATTCTTTTGATGTTGCAATATGTTCTTATATAATAGTGCATATTTTATTTTAGCAAAAATATTTTAGCAATATAGGTGATTCTTCACAGTGAGGACAACTCTCTGATAATATTACCTACAAAAAAACTTAAGATTAACCCTACAAATGAATTTAAAGGACAACTAAACAAGTTACTAGAAGAAGCTAACAAAATAGGTATTTTAAGCAAAAAAGAACACGAATATCTGAAAATTATCCAAAAGTTTTAGTAACTTATACTCTACCAAAGATACACAAAAACACAACTAATCCTCCAGGACGACCCATCATCTCAGACTGTGGTTCTTTGACCTCCAACCTGTCAGAATACATAGATATGTTCCTACAAAAATATGTGAGTACACTACCATCATACTTGAAAGATACAATTGAAACCATCAATTTCGTCAATAACATCACCTGGAAAGAACAATACATCATAGGGACTTGTGATGTCACCTCATTATATACCATCACAGACCACCATCATGGGATATCTGCTGTAAACCATTTTTTGGAAAGTGACACTGCTATGAATACAACCCAAAGGAAATTTATACTCAATAGCATCGAATTCATTTTAAATAAGAACTATTTTTAGTTTGAAGGTGACTACTACTTACAAACCAAAGGCACTGCCATGGGAACGAAATTTGCCCCTAGCTATGCCAACTTGTTCATGGGCCATTGGGAAAAAGACCACATCACACCACTGTTAAATCAAACCAAAGGGTTAATACAATGGAAACGCTACATTGATGATTGTATATTTATCTGGCATGGCCCAGAAGAAGAATTGGTTCAATTTCTCAATACTCTAAATCTCAACACCTATAATATTAAATTCACAACAAATTATAGTAGAAAAAGCGTAAACTTTCTAGATCTTATTATAACAGTAGACAACACCAAGCTTGCTACTAGTCTATACCGTAAACCTACAGACAATAATGGATTTATTCTAAACAATAGCTGTCATAATAAAAAATGTTTAAATAACATTCCACTTAGCCAATTTAATAGAGTCAAAAGAAACTGTAGTAAAACAACGGATTATTAAAAAGAATGCAAAATACTACAGAAACAATTCAAAGAAAAGGGATATAACGACCACATAGTGGAAGAAGCTAAGAGAATGTGTGATATGAAAGATCGTGAATTAATGTTAAAAACCAATAATAAAAAAATACAGAATTATACCAAACAATTTGTTCCTTTAATTACCACATATAACCTTTCTAACAAATTATTTCACAAAATTCTGAAGAAACATTGGCACGTATTAAAAAAAGATAAAGATCTATTGGAACACGTGTCTGAACAATCGAGAATATTATATAAGAAACCACAAACATTAAAAAGAAGTTATATACCAGCTAAAGTAAAAACAAAGTATTATATTTCCCTGGATAAAAATGTTTTTTTCGCTTGCAAAGACTGCAAAAGGCTTGCAAAACCTGTACCAACAACGAAAAAAAGATTTATAAGTTCAAATCAAATGTAACAAAAGAAATTTTTGACATTAAAACCCCAATAACTTGCAATAGTAAAAACGTAATTTATTTACTTGAATGTCCATGTAAACTACAATACATAGGGAGGACTGGCAGAAACCTTCAAGTTTCTTCAAGTCCCATCATAATTCTGACCCCTCACTACTAACTTTCGTTGGGATAGTCCAAAAGAAGGTCCATTGGCGGGGAAATGATATAATTAATTTAATATCGAGGGAAGAAACCTTATGGATACACAAATTAAAAACCCTCACACCCAAAGGACTCAATATTGAAATTGATCTGAAATGTTTTTTGATTGAATAATTTGTTTTTTACTATGTTTTCCCTGCAATTCACTGTCTTAACATTTTTAATTGAATCAATTAAGTAAATTGCTAACACCACCCACCAACCTAATAAATTAAATCGCAAAGTTATGTGGGTATTTGTAGATACGAAACGCGTTGGGCTCTGTAAACTTATTTTACTATTAGTAATAAATCATTATCTTATTGTACCATCGCATTGTGGTATTAATCCCTGACAATACTTAAAGTACACTGAGTGGATTAACCGACCTGTTTAACAGCGTTTGAGATGAGGAGTGATTTGATTCCCGGCAGCACAGCTGACATTGTGAATCAGAGCCGACAATATCGCTTCAGTTCCAGGAGAAGAAATCCACACCCGGCATCTTTACAGCTGCCCGAAGAACGAGATAACCAAGGGCTCCTTGCAACCTTCGATATAAGTCACTCTTTATCTCATATATCTGGTACGCTACGGAAACAGACCGAACTTAGACGAGAACGCTACATAGTTACATAGTTACACAGTTAGATCGGTCTGAAAAAAGACCAAAGTCCATCAAATTCAACCCCTCCAAATGAAACCCAGCACCCATACATTCACACACTGACCACTCTACACACTATAAACTGTATACTCATACACTAAGGGGCAGATTTATCAAGGGTCAAATTGAAAATTCGAATTTTTTTATTTTTTTTATGGTCAAAACTCTTAAATTTGATTTGTGAATTATCCAAACTTGATTATCATACTCTGGCCCTTTAAGAACTCAAATTTGACTATTTGCCACCTAAAATCTGCTGATTTCATGTATAAGTCAATGGGAGAGGTCCAGGGACCAATTTGGACATGTTAGTAGCCTTCCTGACATTCAAGCTTTTTTTGGAGAAAAAACTCAAATCAAGTTGGTTGAATTCGATGAAAATTTTCGAGTCAGTAAAATTCTTGCAAGTTTAAGATATTCTATTTTTTAATTGAATACCCCCCCAATCGAATTTCAAGTATATTCGAATTGAATAGAGTTTAAAAAAAAACTCACATGAATTCACAATTTGACCTTTAATAAATGTGCCTCTAACTATAGATTTTAGTAGCACAATAGCCTAATAAATATTATGCTTGTCCTAGAAATCATCCAAGCCACTCTTAAAGCCATTAACAGAATCAGCCATCACAACATCACCCGGCAGTGCATTCCACAACCTCACTGTCCTCATTGTGAAGAATCACCAATATATCACTTAAATAGAAAGGGAAAGTTAAGGAAAAAAAACAATGTTGCCATTAAGACGGGTCACCTCATCGGATAACTATGCCACAAGGGAGAAATAGTGTATATGAACATTTGGTATTATTTTGCATCACATTGGACTACACATTTTTAAGTGTCAAGAATTGCTCTGTGTGGCATAGGAAATCCCGAAAAATTACAACTGTCTCACATGGGGTATATAATTACAACTCATATTAATGCTCCTACTGCCTATTGCTGAATATTCTAATTCATAGTTTTATTGCTGAAACCACTGACTATGGGATCGATTCTCCCAGCAGTTTCTGAAGATGATCTCATGAGAACATAGCCGGTGTTTACAACTATCTAATGCTTGTGTTCTCCCCATGTTTAGTATTAGAATAAAAAGACAAACAAATGAGACATAAAAGCATGTATATGAATCATCGGTAGAAAACACAGTCCATTAAACTGGATATTTGCCATGCTGGCAACATTTATAATTAGTGAGAACTTATTAATCTGACCTTTTAACCCTCATTTGAAATTGTAACAAATGTCAGAGCGTTACCTTTAAGGCCAATGGAAGTGTTTACTCATTAGAATGGTAGCTTATTATATTTTTTAACATAAAGATTCTCTTTCTGGAAGCTGCCCAAATCTTCCTCTCCACAAGTTCATTCCGGTTCTGCAAGAGAGCAAAGGAATGCTCATTAATGAACCTATACAATATTGTTTGAACAAGCTTTTCTTCCTTTGAGGAACAATGGAGTCAAGCCTTAATAATAATAAAAGTTTAATCTTTTCAAACAGGGAACAGACAACTTCCAAGCTTTTGGAGAAGTTGAGACTTGTTAGAGTATAATATATATATATATATATATATATATATATACAGATGAAGCCACTTGGATTTGTAAGTTAAATGCGTCATGACTGAGAGTTAATTGAAGAAACTGTGTTATCTAAAGTCATCTTAACTCATTTAATGCATTTAACCTTTTCATTAGCATACCAAAGCACCATTGTTCACAGTGGTGAATATTTAATTAGATGGGATGTTGCGACGCAGGTTTCTGTGTTAAATGAGATAAATGGGATTTCTTTGTTTAGTTATTCTGTGTCAAACAGACAAACCAAAGTGGCTGCATCTGTATATATATATATATGGCAACGTGTTTGGCTTGGGACCCAGGGGAAGTGATGTGGGAGGGGTGGGGCAATGCTTTATATTGTGTAATGAAATGTTTTTTAACGGTGAACATTTTGAAAAAGGTTTGAGACCAGAACCGAAACGTCAATGTAATCGTTTGAATTTCGCAATAAAGACTTCAATTGTTGATGGAGTGCGCACATCTTCTTGGATTTTGGTGTGAATATACAACTAAGTGCAGCACCCAACATTATCTGAGAGATATTTGGGAGAGTGCAGCCTATGTGTGCTTATGTGCAAATCCGTGGTTGGAGATTTGGGCCATGCACCTCCATTATTTTTACTATTTTTACTATTTATAAGCTCTTACTATTAAGCTTTGCACACCTGATTCCCACTATGGAGGGCTTCATGGAAAGATCCGGCATTAATGCAGATTATGCAGAGACCTGGCATGTCTCGGAACAGGACGCTGATCGAGTCCTATGGACCGCAACTCAGTCTGAATTACCGGCAAGTACTAACATTAAAGATATCAGTAGTGAACTTGTGCGATTGAATGAACGAGTGGTTGATTTGGACCTACATAGCCTGTTCTTATCGGACTATTACCGAGCTAAGAAAATACCACGGGGATTCCGGATCCACAATACGCCAACGATAGGGCGCTTTAATCCTGAATTTTGCAAAAAGTGGATCGGAGTACTCAATCGCTGTTCATTAGATTTAATGGTGCTGGTGATCGAAGAGGTTGCGGCTGAATTAACAACTGCACGAAAAAACCTAGCAGTATTTGAACAAGAGCATGCAGCCGTGTTAAACATTGAAGCCTCCAAAGGGTTGATTGCGAGTAGCAACACACAGGTGGAGAATTATAAGACTGAATTACTTCGCTTCAAAAGAGAAAAAATGAGGCGGGTTAATGAGGATTACTCAGCACACAGAGTTTACCGCTGGTTAACTGGAGAACGATCCCAATTCACACGAGCACCAACACGTCGGCAGAGAACTAGACGACCATATGGGAAAACATTTAACACAGTGGATACCAGTTTAGGCGACTCAGATCAGGACGAAAGTCGGGGAGCAGCTGTTGCAGGTAATCAAGCTGAAGCCATGGCAGAGACAACGAGCGTCCAGTGGGATGATTTTTTAGAAGAGGATACACTCACAGCTCGGCCACCCCTGCCAAATACCCGAGGAAGAAATATCCAATGAGGAGGGGGAAAAAGAGGAAGACCACGCAGGACATAATAATGCCGGTTTCCAATTTATCAGCACACACATTGACAAGTGCCGAACTCTCTCTGCTGCAGAAAGGTTTGTCTTATGTTCCTTCTGTTGTATTCGATAGATTTAAATGGGAGGTTGATCTGTTTAAGTTTATAAGTGAAAGGGGGAAACTAAAAGGGTTAACTTCTATCCCTGAAACTTCTGTCCTTGCTCAAACTTCTTTGTGCAAAACATGCTTATATGGCACGTACTCCCCAGCTGGCCTGAGCAGCCCCCAATGCCCTTGGGCGAATATGTTTCTTATCTCTTCTTATCACGCATACCAGCACACCCCACTACAAAGTTTCTTTCTGGAGACACACAGAATAATACTTTTTTGTTTTCCCTTAGGCTAAGGCATACCTTTGTTACACGTCATATTGGCTATATAAACAACTGCTGTAACCCTAATAAATCGGAACTTGCTTTGCAACACACGTGCCTACTGTGTCGTTCTTTGCAAGACCCCTGCGCAGTGTATCTGGGCTGGTGTAATCAGATGGTTTCTGCCGTGCCAAGACGAACCGGTTCGCCTAGGGATAGCACAAGGATAGCACAGTGAAAGCCCGGGATTTCCCCTGTTCCTTTCAATAAGATTGTTGAATCTTAAAGAAATTTATGGGGATGATGCGCAGGGAAGTAAACCCATTATGAGTGAATTGAAATTAAAAAGCCAATATTGTCCCCCAACAACAAATTCGGCAGTGAAATTGTTTAAAAACGCCATGATTCAGGAAATGGATACTATCGAAGCACAACATTTAAAGGCACATGGGAATCTGACAGCAGCAGAGAGACAGGCTATAGAAACTTTGACTAATGCTACATCTATAGTTATCCGCCCTGCAGATAATGGAGGGGGGATTGTGTTGCTGAATTATGTGGATTATAGGAGTGATAACAAAGTTTATAAACCTCTTGATGGTGATCCTGTTTGGTCGTTTAAGGCGAAGTTTGACAGGCTCTTATTGTTAGCCTTGGGTAATTATTGGATTTCAAAGACATTGTTTGATTATTTACAACAACAGCATCCGAAATGCCCTATTCTGTACACTTTGCCCAAGGTACATAAGAGTTTGTCAGCACCCCCTGGTAGACCGATTGTGTTTGCCAGGGAAGGTTTATTACACCCTTTGGGGATATACCTTGATCAATTACTGCAACCTGTGGTGCAGTCCACTGCAACATACTTGAGAGACACTCCTGATTTTCTGAGACACATTGAACAAATCGAATTACCAATGGAGGGACCAATCCTATTGGCTACAATCGATGTGGTAAGCCTGTATACCAGCATACCTCATGTAGAGGGGTTAAAAGCAGTGGAAAGATCATTGATCCAGAGCAAGATGTATCGTGGCCCGCCTGTACAGTTTGTGATTTCATTGATGGAATTATGTTTACAGTTAAATTATTTTCGTTTTGAAACTACTTTTTACCAACAAATAGAGGGTACGGCAATGGGGGCACCGATGGCACCCTCGTATGCAAATTTATTTATGTACCAGTTTGAAATGGTTAACATTATACCGCATTATCATAAAAAAATCCTACTGTACATCGATGATATCATTATTGTATGGAATGGGACAAAAGCCGAGTTTGAAGATATGGTTAGTTGTATCAATGGAGTCTCTGAAGGGGTTAAATTCACAGCAAAATGTGGTAGTGAGATTGAATTCCTAGATCTTATGCTTAAAATTAATGATTATAAGATCAAATATTCCTTATACAGAAAATCAACTGACCGTAACACCATATTACATGCCAGTAGCTGCCATGCGCCAGCTTTGAGACGTTCACTCCCAGTATCACAATTTTGCCGTGTTCTTAGAAATAATTCAGATCAGGTAGTATGTGAACAACAGCTTATGGAAATGAAAGAAAGATTTACCCAGAGGGGGTATGACACACGGACTTTGGAGAATGCTTTGTATAGAGCTAGAAATACGTTTCGACAACCACGAAGGAGCGTGGATAGAACCCCTGGGATAATTTTTTCCACCTGTTATAATAATTATGCCACCCCGCTTCAGCATGCATTGAACACTAATTGGAAGATTATACAGGCTGACGAGACTTTGAGGAAAGCTTGTCCAGATCCACCTATACTAGGTTTTCGTAGAGGCCAGAATTTACGTGATTTATTGGTGGTTAATGATCCCATTAACAGTTATAAAAATGAAGTCTCTGGTGCTATGTGGTTGCCCCCCCAAAAAATGGGGTGTTTTAAATGCCCAATGTGCACATTGTGTAGATATATGTCTCCTGGCACCACGTTTGCACATCCACAGACTGGAAAACGTATGCAGATACGACATCATATTACCTGTACCACCACTCATGTGATTTACTTAATCACTTGTCCGTGTGGACTTGCAAATGTTGGCAAAATGGATTTGACCCTGCGCCAGCGTATGGATGCCCACAGATCAGCGATTAATACAGCTTACCGCGATCAGAAATCTAATAAACCAGTTGCGAAACATTATTTAGAATTGGGGCATAGATTACCGACATTTAAGTATATAGCAATAGATCATATCCCTATGCCCAGACGTGGAGGTGATAGATCAAGACTGTTGCTACAGAGAGAGTCCTTTTGGATTAAGAAACTGGGAACCTTATCACCAAAAGGCCTCAATGAATATTGCTCTTTCAATTGTTTCTTAGACATCCGTTAGCTTTGGCGTGATTTGTGAATTGGGGCTTGTAATGTAGCGGGTTATAGTGCATCAACAGACGACATCTTCTTCCACGCGATCTTCTTCCTGCTGTGAACGGCGTTTTGGCGCATGCGCAGTAGGATCATTTCGCCGGTACGGATCTACTGCGCATGCGCCAAAAGTCATGCGCATGTGTAGTAGATCGTACTGGCAAAAAAATTATCCTACTGCGCATGCGTCGTTCAAAGCAGGAAGAAGATCGCGTGGAAGAAGATGTCGTCGGTGAACATCCTGGACTGGACCTGCGCAGAAGGGTAAGTAACAAGTTAGGGGCATTTGCCCAACGGGACGGGTAGGCCAGGGGGGAGGAGGGAGGGTGGGCAACAAACGGGAGGGGGGTTGGGGTTTGCGCAGACTAGGTTTCCTTCCCCTTTAAGAAAACTCTAGTGCAACATTGAGTCCCATTCATGAAGAATCGATTTTTTGGAGGGGGGAATTCAATTTGTTTTAGATTATTATGCTCCAAAACTGCTAAAAATCAGAATATACTGCCACTACAGACTGTGAAAATCATGTTTTCGTTTGGTTTTCATTCAATAATAAATTTGATAAGTTGCACAATTTGATTTGACACGATTTTGACTTGACTTTTTCCCGCACATGCTTTTTCTGTTCGGATTTTTGGAGATTCATTTTGGGAGTTTTGTCTAATGTTTTTTTATATAGTGAGAAAGTTGAGGTTTAGTAAATACCCCTCCCCTCGAGTGTAAAATTATTTACACACTGGACTACAGAAATAGATGTAGGTTTGAGCCATATTCAGGCTATCATTTGAGATCTGTGGATAGCTGTACTAGCAAATATGTATTTCTTGAGAGGATCACAAGCATGTATGACCCACCTGAAGAGAACACATTGGCACTATTAGAACATACACTAGTTCCTTATACTATGTCACTCTGTGGCTAGCACAAAGAAAGGAATGTGTGCCAAAGTAAGCAGCACCAAACATCTCCGTGTAACATCTCAATTGTGCTCTCCATTGAGATGTTACACGGTAATGGTGAGCATCCTACTGGCAGCAAGTGAGACATGGTGAGATCTGTTGCCGTGAGGAGAACAGGCCTTAACATTTACCGTACTTGAAAATGGCAAGCCTAGGTTAGTACGATTCTACCAGCAACATTTACACTTCTTGATGTATTATACTACGGCGCTGATGAAGCAAAATATGAACCATGTATCAAACCCAATAAGGGAAATGTATTCTTGCCTGAAGGACACAAAAGCCCACAATAGAACTTTTGCTTTGTAATTGAGGATTAGGGTGGACCTTCTTCTGCCTCCTTCCTGAAAATATGTGCTGCGTTCGCTTTTACTAGGGCTTAGGGCTAACCCTGCCCTATGTAAGGCCAGCCCTCCTCACAACTAGGGTGTGAGCATTGGTCTAACTTGAGCACTGTGGCATTGTCCCTGGCTCGGGTTCCCTGCCTTTTCCTGCCTTTGCCTTGTCCTGACCTTGCCCCTGCTTCTGTTCTAGTCCTGCTTTGTACTGTTCCTATTCCTGTCTGACTCTCTTCACACACACCGTCCTGATCTGATCCTGTTCCTGCTCCTGTCTTCACATCCGTCCTGTGCGAGTCTTCACCCGATCCATCCTGTCCTGTTCCTGTTTGAGTCCTGATCTTCGTCCACTAAATTATTATTCATCCAGACTCTTTGTCCTTGTCACCCTACTCATGCCTTGCACAGTACTGGCTCTTGCCTGAAAGACTCACCCTCCCCACCTCTACCTCCACAGCACCCCCTACCTCTTCCTGACAGGATTTTGTTCACCTTGTTTTAGAATGCATATGCTTATGCATGAGTCTTTGCCCAAACACTTGGCCCTTCACACAGAAGCAACTACATTTTCCACCAAAACACTTTCCCTAAATGATATGCATAAATAACATGGAGCGGATCACTAATGTCTAAACTATAAATATGATCCCAGCTGACATTTTTATGCAAACTAAATTGAAAAAGATCTGTTAATAGGCCATACGCATGCAAGTCAGGTCAAGTAATCAGTTTATATTCCAATAGCCGTTTTCCAGAATAAAAATGCAGATTGTTTAAACAGTACATGTACACACAGTCTAGTGGTGAGTCATGTTTGCTTACACTACACTTACATTTTTTATTTATGTGTCTTTCTAAAACACTTCATGTGTCTTCAACTAACTTACAAATAGTACAGTATATGTGATACTCAGCCTTAGCAGATAGCAGTGATTGTTTCCCATAACCAATAGAAACGCAAATGGCTGAACTTGCCGTGAACTAAGAAACTTTGGCAGTACAAAAAGGGTTGATGCCAACAACACATGCTTAGCAACTAGATATTAAGATGAAAGATTTTTATCACCACATTTTTCAAACGGAGGAAATGCAGTGATTCATAATATAACAAGCAAGTGGGCAATGTATTGTATTAGATTTAACTACAAGACAGGTGCATTTTAGAAACATGGGTTAAAGACTGTTGAAGACAAGGGGTACGTTTTTATATATGTGGGTGGGTGCATATAGCAGTCGCTCTCATAAAGTGCCAAGACTAGGCATTAAACACGTTCGAGAATATTCCTCACTGAAAATATTGGGACATGTTGAAGTCTGTAACAGTGTCTGGTCTGAATAAATAGTGTAAGTGTTTCTGATAGCACTTAGTGATGGGCGAATTAGCGCCGTTTCGCTTTGCCGAAAAATTTGCGAATTTTTGCCGCGAATTTCCGCGGGCATTTTGCGAATTTATTCGCTGCCGGCAAATCGCGCAAATTCACCGCGAATTTGCGCCTGCCAAATAAATTCACCCATCACTAATAGCACTTTATTCTCCAAGGGACAATGCCGTGGCATTTGTACAGCTGTATAGCATCATTTCTTGACACTTATAAACCCTGGCCAAAATAGAAATTAGGAAAAATAAGACTGAACAACCACATTTCAGAGTACAAAATTGTTCATTCCATAGCAAATCCGATACCACAAAAAAAGATGTCTATATACTGTAGGTTTTTCCTTATTTGTTTCAGACATTTTGCCTTAGACATCTGTTAATGTTTAATTACTGTATTTGCTATTTTTCTTTTCTACTTGTGCTCACTTTATTGATGCCTGCAGCAACTCTTCAAGTGCACCTCCTCATAGTCTGCCATTTAATGTTCCTTCTGAATTTGCCAGTTAATGCAGCAGTGTATTAACTGGCAGAATGTTCTACATGATGTCTTAATATTATCACGAAAGAGGCTTGGACAACATTAAGATTTTCATAGAAACACTTTTTGCTGCACAAAGGTCTGTTTATTTAATGAAGAAAAGGCGAATTGTGAGAGCAAGCCAAAATTATTAAGAACTGGAACTTCTTGAATACTGATATAAACCAGATTCATTGCATGAAATGGATCATGTTTATAAGATGCTATGTTTTATAGTGACTTTTGCTGCATTAGAAACATTTGTGCAAATGTATTAATAAATGGGGGGGGGAGTCTGTGCAGAGCTTTTCAGATATTGATAAATAACCTGCATAAATTTGTTTTCATTGCATTAGTGCATAGCAGAAACCACATTAGAGTCGAAACAGTAAAATGCAATGAAATATTTATATAGCTTTTTTTTTTACTATATAAAGATCTATACATTTATATACACAAACTCTCACATGCACATACATATTCTCACACACATAAAGATAAATAGACACTCTTCTCTCCGGTAACTATTATTTTTGAAAAGAGAGTTACTATGCCCCACTTGTAACTGCTTCTTCTACAGACAAAACAGATCTTTGATAGACTGATTTCAGTGTAGTCAGTTATGATGGGATTTGAAAATATTTTTTTGTTATATTTTTGTAGTTTTTCTAGTTCTATTTCTAAACCATTGCTTTTGCTCAAATGATTGTGATTTACAAATGTGCTGACTTGCATCTTTGCCAAGTTACTGGTACAAAATAAATTATGGAAAATTAAAAAGATACATGGTGATAACTGGTGATGACTGTAACAAAGATAACTTTCGGCCTATTTACTTTAACTCAACTTTTTCTCACTATATTTTTTATAAAAATATGTTCAACTAAACTCCTGAACCCCCTTCATTTGCATTCACAAAAATTCAATTGTCGGACCATCTGCCATTGACTTAATGACATGATTTTAACAGGTTCTAGCTGGAGTTTTTTTGGATTCAAAATTCTAGCAGCTTTGGAGCATAATAAACCTCGAAAAATTTGAGTTTGAGCTATCTGCTCTAACTCCATAGTGACTGACCTGGCTGTATGACCATAAGTGATATCCTAATAATGGTTTATAATGCTAGTCTATCTGTATAATGTAATAGTTATTTTAGAAATATTGTGTTATTTAGGCCATAACATATCCAGACATCTATTTTATTTGGCAGCATGTAGTCATAAAAGTATCACTCATCTCATCAAATTACCATTTAACAATGATATTAGAGTGTTAACCGAAACCTTGACACTCGTCCAATAGTACCTTATTTATTGCCCTGCACTGATCCCCCCTTTCTTGTACATGCAAAACATGATATTTCAAATTTGTAAATTAAGGGTAAGCTTTTATGTTAGAATCCTCATTTATACCACTGACTTCACTGAAAAAGCAAGTATAATCACTTAATTCACACATGCTTCTATTCAAAGATTTTCATGTGCTTTCATTAATTCTTGAAATGTTCGACCCAGTCATTGCCATTACATTGCACTGTTCTTCTGTCATAGTTTGCTTCATCGAAACGCTATCTAAACTCCATTCCTGCAAAGTACAAGGCTACGCTCATATGGACCATTCCTTCAGCTAAACTGTGTCCTATAATCCTGCAAAAAATAATTTTGCCAAAGTTTTGTTTATACATAATCTTCAATCCAGTTAAACTGTATTGACTTATGGCATTTTGGAATGAGAAACTTCAGCCATATAACACAAAGGGGCAGATTTATCAAGGGTCGGAGTGAAAATTCAAATTTAAAAATTTTCACCCAATTTTTAGCAACAGATTTAGCAAAAGTCGAGGTGGATTTTTGAATAGTCCAAATTCGAATTTGATAAAAATCAGAAAATTCGAATATCGAAATTCATCATGTAGGGGCACATTTATTTAGCTCGAGTGAAGGAATAGAATAAAAAATACTTCGAATTTCAAAGTATTTTTTTGGCTACCATCGAATTGGCTACTTTGACCTTCGACTACGACTTCAACTTCGAATCGAACTATTCGAACTAAAAATCGTTCGACTATTCGACCATTTGATAGTCGAAGAACTGTCTCTTTAAAAAAAAAAACTTCGACCATGTACTTCGCCACCTAAAACCTCCCCTGTGCCCCATACTGTCTCTTTAAAAATTTGACTTTGACCATTTGCCATCTAAAACCTGCCATATTGCTATTTTAGCCTATGGAGGACCTCCTAGAACATATTTACAGCTTTAGAAACGAATGTAAAATTGATTTGTTGCAAAAGATTTGTATGAATGAGCTACAGGTGATAATACATAACACATTTTACTCACTGATTATTAATTATCTGTATATGTATAGCTGTAAATGAGTAGTAAAATGGCTAGAATGGTTATACTGAATCCATAGCATGTATACCCTGTTTGCAAGAAAATGTGAATATGAAACATAAGAGCTTATTTTTTTATATCTTGTTTTTTTTAACAAGTGCTTCTAACTAGAAAATGTTCTGATTTGTACTATCACAAAAGATTATTCTTACTGCTTATTTCATGTTAATTCAATGCTTATTCATTTCTGGTGTATAGTCATCCAGTGGGTTGCAACCACTGAGCTATAGTTTAACATTTCTTAATGTGCTTGGTCGTAAGAATGAGCAATTAGGCTTACCCTTGTCAGGACTTAAAGAAAGCCCTTCAGAAACCTGTCAACCTGTATATTTTGAACTTTCGATTTAATTGTGCCCTGAAAATAAAAAAAAAACCTTTTTCTAATAGGTCTGAGTTTGTGTGTTTACAATGACTTGAATTTTTGTTTTCCAGCAATGGATCACACAATTAAAGAAGAAAAGACCCTCATTTCCTGAGGTGAAAAACAGAAAGGTCGTAATTGTATGTTTTTTTCTTATTTTTAAAGAAATTAGATTACCAACAGGAAATGATTCATGGTTCAAACAATACCTCTTTTTGAACTGTGTCCCCTGTAGTAAATTTAGCTAACCTTTCTATACAATCCACAGCTGTGGGAATAAAACTTCTATGACATTTTATTCAGTGCCAGACAACAGCAAGTGGGCAAATTATCATTTTGAAATGATTTGGGCTGGATTTACTAAGCAGTAAGAATACAGTATTAGCACATTTAAGTAAATATTGCCTTTTTACATCTCTTGCCTTGAACACCATTTTGTATAGTCTGTGTTGCATCAGAGATCACCTGACCAGAAATAATGCAACTCTAATTGTAACAGGAAGGAGTGTGGAAGCAAAAGACAGAACTCTGTCTGTTAATTGGCTCATGTGATGGTTAGTTTGTGTGCACCGTGACCTACGATCCCATGGAGCAGTCCTTTTTTTAAAATGGCAATTTTCTATTCAGGATTACATCAAACAGTAACATCAGCGCTATAAGTGCTTTAAAGCGGGGAATATTTTTCTGTATGAAAAGTCTAATAACACCCTTTGGTAATGATAGGCTAGTTAACAGCTCACCAATTACTTCTATTGGCTTGGGTGCATCAAGACCCAAACTCTGCGCTTAAAAGAAAAATCAGCCTCCACTTCAATAATGTAGTTCAATGACTCACAGAGGATAAATCTCTAACCAAATCGATGTTTTGACCGGGGTGCAGCCGCCCTGAGTCTGTCGCCAAGAGAATCAAGGCAGCCACAGCAGTCAATCTTTTTGCGACAGCGCACTCGAGGTCTCTGAGGACGCGTCAGACCTAGGACGCTTTTACATATATCTAGTGTTCAAATAAAGCTTATACCTTTTTAACTGCAACTCTTGACTTCGGCGGTCTGTTTGTGGGATTCGGAGTGCGCTGTCGCAAAAAGATTAACTTCTATTTAGGATTACCCAATGGCACATACTACTAAAAAGTATTTTATTATAAAAAATTTTATTTACACGAAGCAGGGTTTTACGCTGTTTTACGCAATTTATTTTTATAAAGACCTTCAATGTTCGGGAGGTATATTTTTCCTTTTACTAGACAATTTGTTAAAGTAGAAAAAATATTTTTTCCAAGAAAGGAACATTTAGAAGAGTTAACTGTCACCTAACCCACACAGGGAAATCTTTCTAACTTTTTCGTAGGAATACCCTTATTTTGACCACACCATAAAAATTACCATTAGTGTCTGATTAGAATATACATGTACTGTATATATATATATATATATATATATATATATATATATATATATATATATATATATATATATATATGCTTTTCTGAAATGCTTTATCATAATTCTGATATAATTCTGCCATTCTGAAAATGGCATAATCTTGTTTACTGTGATATTCTGGCAGAAGGTAGAAAAAGAGGGATCTGATGATAGCTGTCTTTTGAAAGACCCTAGTGAAGGATCTAAAACCTATGCTGGTGCTAATTACACATTGGGGTGTATTCTTTAAAAACAGATGCTAAATTGAAATGTTGCAGTTACACATAGCAGCCAGCCAGGTTTCCTATAATTTTCTACCTTTATAGTAGACTGACATAAGCTAATTACTGATTTGTTGCTGTTTGAACCTGGAGTGGTGTAATTTATAATTATAGAAGATAATAATTTCAAATTTACCGTATATACTCGAGTATAAGCCAACCCAAGTATAAGCTGAGGTACCTAATTTTACCTACGAAAACTGGGAAAACTTATTGACTCGAGTATAAGCCTAGACACAACTACAGCCCTGTCTCCCAGCAGCGCACATTCTGCTAAAGCGACCCCCCCAGCGATCAACCGGACTTCTTTGCAAAGTTGATGGTGACAGAGAATTGCCAAACTGATTACTGTGTGCATTGTCCCACTGTCCCACTACCATGTGTAGAGGGTGCTGTGTGATATTGCCATCACTGTTAATCTTTCGTATAACCAACTGAGGGTGCTGTGTGATACTGCCATCACTGTTAATCCTTCATATAACCAACAGAGGGTGCTGTGTGATATTGCAGTCACTGTTATTCTTTCATATAACCAACAGAGGGTGCACTGTTATTCTTTCATATAACCAACAGAGGGTGCTGTGTGATATTAGTCACTGTTATTCTTTCATATAACCAACATATGGCGCTGTGTGATATTGCAGTCACTGTTATTCTTTCATATAACCAACAGAGGGCGCACTGTTATTCTTTCATATAACCAACAGAGGGCGCTGTGTGATATTGCAGTCTCTCCCCAAGTGAACTGTTGGTATAGGAATGATTAAAACTGACTGCAATCTCAGCTACTGCCCGCTGACTCGAGTATAAGCCGAGGTAGACTTTTTCAGCATATTTTGGATGCTGAAAAACTCGGCTTATACTCGAGTATATACGGTAGATATGGTTATTATTGACATTAATAATATAATACTGCATACCGTGTCTCATAAAATATTGTCTTTATTATATTTACTTATATTTAAACTATGATTATATTAATTCTTCATTCTTTTTTTGTTTTCATCATAGTCTTCTAGCTCAGAATTAAGTGTCCCTTACTGCTCATCTACAAAGAAAGTCTGCTGTATCAGTGTATGCAGATGACATGAAACTATCCAGCCCAATGAATTCCATCCAGGATGCAGCATCCTTGCAAAAGGAAGTTGACAAACTGGCAATCATTTCCTGAATCAGGCGTACAGGCTGATACGTTGGATAGCTGTAAGAAGGGGTTGGATAGCTCAAGTTGATCCAGGGACTAGTAAGATTGCCATTTTGGGGTCAGGAAGGAATTTTTCCCCCTCTGGGGCATATCGGAGAAGCTTCAAATGGGGTTTTGTTGCCTTCCTCTGGATCAACTAGCAGTTAGGCAGGTTAAAATAGTTGAAGGGTTGAATTTGATGGACGTGTGTCTTTTTTCAACCTAACTTACTATATTACTATGTTGGAATGATGAAGACCAGTGAAGTGATGAAGAATGCAAGGAAAATATTATTTCACCACCTTTCTGTTTAAAGGAGAACTAAACCCACCCATGATGTTAAGTCCCCACTGGTCCCACTCCCTGCATCCCTCCTGCACAGTCTTACCCCAGGATTCTGTCCCCTCTTAAAATAGTGACCATGCATGCAGAGTGAGTGCAGTGGAGCTCATGGGCGACATCTTCTATATACTGAATTAATTCACCTTCTAATTAATTATATTTGCACTAGCACTTTAAATCAATGAATTAAATGTTATATTGATAACTTAATATAATTGTTATCCATTTAGCAGCAGCACCTTGTATTTTCACCTAACAATTCAATTTTATTAATTTAGTAATGTAAATTACAAGCAAGGGTACAGTGTGTGATTGCAATCAGTTTGGGTATTATCACTATTTATTCTTCTACCAATCGAATTGTTATTATCATAAGGTAAAAACCTTTCCTTCATACGAAGATATACCAGCGCTGTAATCTTAGGGATAGACACCAAGAAAACATAAAAATAAAATATAGTGTAGTATTTTCGAATAAGATTTGCACCTTTGTGCAACTGCTATATGGTGTGGTTTGATATCTTCCACCAAGGGATTCAAGTGCCCTTTACCCGTGACTTTTTAGTGATATACGTGGCCACCTCCTGTGTAAGGTAATGGGTACTTACAAATGTTTAGTTTTGCCACTAGCATATAATATGATTCTTTGTCCCAATCCTGGTTAACTTTAGGTCTCTAAAAAGATATACCAAAATCGTGTAAAAACTTCTTTAATATAAGAAAAAGATAAAAATACAGGTTGCACTCACATATGTGGCTTAGAATAAGCAAAAATACAGTTCGTCTTGGGGTTCTCCGGTCCTGCGTTCCACTCTGGATGTTTAATTGCCTGGCGTTGTTGGTAGGACACGCGCTCCTGGTCTCCCCCTGATGACGTCACTGCTCAGCCGACGCGTTTCGTATATGCGACTTCCTCAAGGCTTCATAAGGTAAAATACTGTATACATTTTTAAAAGTAATTAATTGATGTTTTTTAAATAATTAATTATTAATTTATAATCACGGACCAAGTCTGACGAAGGGGCCCGCCCCCGAAACGTTACATTGTAATAATAAACACACAGGGCTTTGCCCGCATGCATCGAGCTCTGAGTGCCAGTTCTTCTTTTATTACGCATAGTGAAGTTCCTCCACTAGAGTGAAATTCCTCCACTTCCCATTCATTTCTATGGGGTTTTTAAAGGCATATTTATCAAAGGGTGAAACTTCACTTTCACCCATTGATAAATACGCCTTTCAAAATCCCATAGAAATGAATGGAGAGCTGCGGAATTTCACTCTAGTGGTGAAACTTCACTCTTTGATAAATTTACCCCTTAGAGCAGAGCAGTTCCTTCCTGCACTATAGGAGCCAATTCAAGTCCTCCCTCATTACTATTGCAAGAAGAAAACGAGAGGATTACACACATGTTGGTTCTTTTTTGTGCTATGTCTCTATAAACAGAATAATCAAATATGGTAATACAGTTCTTTGCGTGCATGGTGCTTTACAAAAAAAAATGCAAGAATTACCTATGCTATATTATACTACATGCAATGCATGTGGCAACTTTGTTTGTTCTTTTGTCATAACTGCTTTGCACTTCCTTCTGATATGATCCTAAAGGAATTTTAAAAATGCATCAGTATTCAATGGGATTTTGCAAACAAAATCCCTCTTGTGCTGATATTTAAAGAAGTAATCTCTTTTTCTTTCTACCCCGCTATTTATTTCTTATTGTTTAGATTGCTGCATTTATTTGGAATTTGTTATGATCTTCTTTCAATAGAACATTAAATGAAATCCAAAGCAGCACTAAGAATATCAAACAATTTATATACCAAGAGCAGGTTGTTGAAAAAAAAATTGGAAAAATATGGTTCAGTCTTTCTGGCCTAAAATTAGCTACTAATTCTTTAAATCCTTATTCTAGACAAATTGTTTAAATTGGGTAATATACACAGAAGAGCAAATAAAAATTCCATGATTTGAACACTTTCAAATGTTCACAAAAGTGATGTGCGGGCCGGCCAGAAGTCCGCGGGCGGGTTCAGGCCGTCTTCCACAGTACTTCCTTGGGCCACGGGCAGATTTAGGCTGAACTTTAGCCTCCATTCTTTCCTCCCACAGCCTTCTTCTGCCCCACTTCCTCCTATATACTTGTGTTGGCCCTGGTCCTTTCATGATGTCACAGAGGGGCGGGCGTGGGTATATGAAGAGGGGAGCGTGACGGGTTAGGGTCAAGTGCGGGCTGGGGCACAGCAGGATAGGGTCGGGTGCGGTCAAGCTTTTCTCAATCTGCACATCACTAGTTCACAGCGCAACACAGGACTGCTAAGGAGAAATATATATAGGAAATATATATATATATATATATACAAAACAGGGATTGTATGAAGCAGGGGTGTCCAAACTTTTGGCTTCGCCGGGCCACATTGGAAAAAGAAAAATTGTCTGGGGCCACACATGAAATACACAATCACGTTTGATTTGTAAAAGTAAAGGAAATACACAGAACTACAATGCCAGTTGGATAACCAGATGGAGCTATACACTGGAATATGGGACACCTGGATATTAAATAGACATTATTATATTATTATTAATAACTGGGCAATGAGCAGAGTCCCACCTTCTCCTATATCCTTTGCAACATGATGTTTCCTCGGGAACCAAGCGTTTCAAGCTGGGCCGCATTCAAATTCATCCTGGGCCGCATGTGGCCCTCGGGCCGTAGTTTGGACACCCCTGGTATGAAGCAATAGAATTCTTAATGAATCAGATAAAATTGAGCATAGGACTGGCCAGATATGGGATGACTTTGACGTAGTTGGCCAGCTTAAATATATTGCAATATATGGACAAACAATCCCTGTTTTGTTTAAAGGGTAAGGCATTTTTCAGTAGCAGTATGCACAAAATATCTCTGTCTTAAATATACTGATAATGGGTTGAGTGCAGAGGACTCTTGTATTTGACTATATGTATTTTGTGGTCACACCCTCATTGCACCCCCGCCTAATGGTTTTAAAAAATAGTGGTGAGCACAACGTTCCCTTGTTTGTTATAGTTATACAGGAGCAGTGACCAGATCCATGTTGTAGCTCCCACCCTTCCCAGCTATAGTCAGGTGATCCCACTGGTGTCTAATAAAAGGGCAGCCAAGTATGGAGGTTTACTTTGAAAGCAGCAAGTAAGTTGCAGGTAAAACCTAGTCCCTTTGTAAAATGTATAATGAAGCAATAGAATTCTTAATGAATCAGATAAAATTGAGCATAGGACTGGCCAGATATGGGATGACTTTGACGTAGTTGGCCAGCTTAAATATATTGCAATATATGGACAAACAATCCCTGTTTTGTTTAAAGGGTAAGGCATTTTTCAGTAGCAGTATGCACAAAATATCTCTGTCTTAAATATATTGATAATGGGTTGAGTGCAGAGGACTCTTGTATTTGACTCTATATATATATATATATATATATATATATATTTCTTATATATATATATATATATATATATATATATATATATATATATATATATATATATATATATATATATATCAGTCCATGAAAGCACTCACAGCAGTCGCCATCAAGCTTGTATCAAAAAGTCATTTATTGGTGTATGGTATATCACCGCGCTACGGCTCTCTGTGAGCCGAAACGCGGTGATATACCATGCACCAATAAATAAATTTTTGATACATGCTTGATGGCGACTGCTGTGAGTGCTTTCATGGACTGCTACAATTACTTTTGGTTAGCACCCGGCAAATGATTATGTGAATGGTGAGTGCCGATAATCTCTACATATATATTACGGTAGAGGCAGGCTGCACACCTCGAAAAAATTCACAACCTGAGTGCTCTAGTCAGGAGGATAAATACAAACAGTCTATATTACTATATAGATATATACCATCATTCTGGATAACAGAGCCTATACCTACCTATCTGTCCCATCACAAAGATGTTCCTTTATTTTAACTTAATGACCACAAAGTGTTTTTTCTATGGCGTTCAATTATTTTGCTGTGTCATTTATTTCTGACAATCTCAGAATACTTTCCTTATCTCTAGATATACAATGGAGTCAAGGAGTAAAACAGGAAAACCCCTAAACTACTTATTAAGTCTCCTGTTTCCTTCCATATCATTGTTGATCTGTCACCTCTTTAAAGTGGGGAAACATGTCAACTTTATTTACTGTATACCTTGTTGCTCAGTCTTTATTATCCTAGGTAGCAGTTTTGAAGTTAATATGAAAGTTTATATGGAGAGGTACTGAAAATAAATATAAGCAATTATATTTAAACTGTTCATCCTGACAACCAAATAACATGTTCAGTGGTAGGCTGGAAATAGGCAGAATAGCAACACTAATAATTTAAAAGCCAATGAGTGCAAACAACCCCTAACTGACCTTGTAGCTAGGATTTCAAGAATATCTAGGAGACCAAATATGTATTTTCCCAGATTGACCTACTATTTGCCTTCAGGCTGGGCTCTGACTGCTTTGAGTCCCCTAAAGAAGCAGCCCCTTAGTTTGGGAACCACTGTTCCAACCTCTTCAATGTAGAGAACTAGACTGGTTGCCGCCTCCAATTCTTAATTGTTCTTGTGCTGATAGTGAAGACCATGGAGTCATGCAGAGCACAGACAGAACACTGATATACTATAGCTTCTCAGAGGCAGGGCACCTTGACCTTTTCTCTCTATGTCTTTGTACTTGCTGCACTGTTTGCTTACTATAGCTCTACAAAAAATGTTCAGACTATATAAATAAACTATAATAACCATTTGAACTGGTGTTTTACAGACTTTATTAGAAGATAAGTGTGTTTGTATTTCTAATGTAAGCCCTGCATGAGTCTCAAATGTATTTGATATAGCTTAGCAATATAGCATGGGTAAAAGAAAGTTTATTTATAAAATAAGATTGTTATGAAATTATATAAAAAGTAAGGAAATGTGTTTATTGTGTTTGGTTGATTTTTCTGTGATGTGGCCATCATGAACTTTGGGACATCACTATGTGTGTTTCTTAAATAGTTGACATGCATTATTTGGAGTAGTAAATCACACTTAGGTGGCCATACACAGGCCGATAAAAGCTGCCGACAGACCGAGTCGGCAGCTTATTGGCCCGTGTATGAGGCCCGCCGAAGGGCTTCCCCGATCGAGATCTGGCCGAAAGTCGGCCAGACCTTGATCGGATGGGACTAAAAATCCTGTTGGATCGTGGCCGCATCTGTTCGTTGATGCGGTCCCGCGATCCAACCGCCCGTAAAGCCACCATTAGGATCGGATCGCTGGGCCCTAGGGCCCACGATCGGATCAGCCCGATATTGCCCACCTCAAGGTGGGCATATCGGGGAGAGATCCGCTCTTTTGGCGATCTCTCCATGTATGGCCACCTTTAGTTATCTGGCAGTCTAACTGACTTGTGATTTTGCCTGATACTGGTAGAATATTACCTGCTTTTATGTTTATGTCAACTGTATAATGGTCTAGAGCAGGGCTGTCCAACTGGCGGCCAACTGTCCAACTGTGGCCCCCCACATGAAAATCTGCCTCCTGTGTCTACTTACCTTGTGTAAACTTTAAAAGGTATCCCTACAGAGATTAACTGACCCCTGCATTGTTTAAACCTCAAATTCATACTGTAATCCCCTGTATTGTTCACATATGTAACCCCCCCCCGTATTGCTCATACTTGTAACTCCTCTATTGTTCACAACCTAAAGCCCTTCACGGTTCACACCTAAATCCCAGACTGAAATTGCCACATTGTTCACCTGTTCACACTTCGTACAAAATGCCAATGGGGCACCAGCACTGTGCGACTGTATCTAGTACTTCTTAAGGCCCCCATACATGGGCTGATAAAAGCTCCTGACAGACAGAGTCGGCAGACAAGTCTGAAAACAGCACTTAATATTTTTACAGTGGCTGCTTTTCTACATAGTCCCTTGTGTGCTCTGTTGTGACTGTAGTTCTACATCGCCTCTTTAATAAACAAGATTCTAATGGCAGTTTCAAGTAGGCTATTCATATTAAATCTAGGTAATAGTGAGTATCTGACAAAATGGAACATCTACAAAGTGTTCCAGTATTAATGTTTTTGCCCATTTTTATTATAAATTGAATTCCATTTTCATTTTACATAAAGAAGTAAAGTTTAAAACATATATTCTTATATTTCCTTTGATCCATCCATACAGTGCCTTGTTCTATGTGTATTTTCTAGGGTTACAAATTTGTTTTACCTACTCTGCCTTGAATGTTTGTTAAAGGATTGTACAGGTGTACCCCAATTTATTGAAAAAAATGTATGTTTGTAACGTTTTCTTGGGTTATCCTGCCAATGAGGAGTTAAGGGTGTCCAGCTAGTAGTGGAATGAGCATGGGTTACATGTGAATCTACATCCAGTGCAGAGCCTTTGCCAAATGGAAGCTTCCCCTTTAAGATGTTGTAAAACTACAACCCACAGGCTAATTAGTGCAAAAGTAGATAAATTGGATGCCAGAAGGTTCTTAGTGAAACCAAAAAGTTGTATTTATTATACAAATATGCAAATGCAAGTGACCACAGGTTTACTCACGCAGGAGTTGTAGCAGGTATAGCATATCACAGAGGAGGAAGGATAGCAGAATGATAATGCAGCATGATAGAGACTGTCACTCCCATAGTCAAATAGTCAAGAAGAATACCTCTGTCCCAAAGACCGTATACCAGTGAGGGGATTGGGATCAATCAGGTGGGGTACAGGCAGTCCACTGCTAACCTAGATTCCCTATAACTGAGTTCCCTGCTCTAAAGGCAAACAAGAAGCCTTTGGGAAGCTACTCCCTGCTATTATCCTTGAAGCACACAGCTGCTCATGCTACATAAAGCTGACTATCTCTCTCTCCTAGAGAGTAGTGAATTTGCCCGATTCGCCGCCAGCGAATAAATTCGCGAAAATTCGCGTCAAAAATTCGCCGGCGTCAAATTTTTTTTCGAAAAAAACGGGCGCCGGCGTCAAAAACAGGCGCCGGCGTCAAAAACGGGCGCCGGCGTCGAAAAACGGGCGCCGGCATCAAAAACTAGACGCCGGCGCCGTTTCGCGAAAATTCGCCCATCACTACTAGAGAGATTATTACAGGTCTGCCCTAATGATATCTAACCTCATTCAGGGGATTGCCTGGTTCCCGACTTCAGCACCAAAGGTACAGGTCCCTTTGCGGTAGATGGCTTTACTGGGGCCTTAGTGATCCCAGGCTCAATGGGAAACACCTAGCAGCACAGACACCAGGAGCCAAAGAGGAAGAGGCCACTCCCTGCACAACACTATATAGCAGTGTGACAGGGGAGTGTCATTGCACCCTTTGACCAATAGATGTAGCTGTTACACTTAAACTGTTGCAAGGGCTTTGCCCAATAACAAAAGATAAGAGAACTACATAGGAAAGGTAGGGGATTAACTCTATAGGGATAGGATATCCTATAGGTCCCTACATGTTGTACGGGGTAAACTCTGCCATATTTGAATGGACAACTGATTCTTCTACACCAAGGACAGAAAGTAATCCAGAGATCTCCTTGCATTACCCTAATTGCAATCAGATCTTCACAACCCAACACTACATGGGATATTACTTTGTATACTTTATATACAAATCACCAAAAAGACTGGTATTTGAGTATACAGGGTGTATCTGTCATTCTTTTCCTATACTTATGTTATCTCAAATCCATATAGCAAGAGAAACACAGTTAAGTGCCTATTGAATATGTTTTCTTTTATCAGGGGATGAAACAGTCAATCTATTTTGAGTTTAAATGAGTAACTGTTGAAAGAATAAACACGTTACACAAACAAAGCATACAAGGAGAAACAACAAAATGTTACTATAAGGTACCTTTCTACTAAAAACAGGTACTGTATATGTTGACCCTCTACTTTCTTTCATAGAAGTAAAATTGTTGGATTGAAATATTCTTATTATACTTGCATACCTTCTGTTTAATTATTATCATTATTCTAGAAAAAGCAAAGCTTGAAGCTAAAGCCGTTAATTCACACATAGTAACAGAAAATATACATATTAACCTCTTTGGATCTTCAGTTTCATTGCACTGACCTAACAAAATCATAACAGCTGCTTGCCAATTTGATTTTGAGACTTTGAATTTAAGAATTTGAAGGTTGTATCTATTAAATCACACTTGGTGTATTTGGGTCACATGGAGATCAAAGCTTAATTTGCATGTCACCTCCAAGTTGAAATCTCTCAATTGATTGGATATGCAAGTCTTCTGGCAATATCGGTCATCTCATCTCCCACCATACATGCACTGAATATCGTATGAAAATTTGTTTCTTACACTATTATTGGTGCACCTATGGCCACCTTAATCCCAGAGAAGTGGTTGATTCTCAGCCTGTTTTTTTCAGCAGGCAGAGTTTCAGCCCCGTGTGACATTAGCCATAGAAGCTACAAAACCCTGGAAGACAAAATGCTTGACTTGCCCTGTGTGCCATTGCATGCTAAAGTATTGCACAAATCATATGGAAAGATACACACACAAAAAAGAGAATACTTCTGAATTATCATATAAGCGATACTGAGCTGTATGTATTTTGAGTCACAATCAATACACATACCTGTATTTTGTTTCCGTAAAGTTTTAGGGGCAGATTTATCATGTACTGTCTCTTTAAAAATTTGACCGACCATTTGCCATCCAAAACCTGCCGAATTGCTGTTTTAGCCTATGGGGGACTTCCTAGAACCTATCTGGAGTCAATTGGTGGACCAATCAGTGACTTGAGGAGGGGCACATGTTTCATAATCGTTTGCTTTTGAATCTGAGCAAGTAAGAAATAAGCTGACTTATTGAATCTTGGGCCACAAACCCATTCTATAACAATCAAACTTGGAAACAGGAAGTGAAGAGAGTCTAGAACGCATCTGGTAAAACAATGTAAGATAAAACAATAGATGTTATTTTAAAACATAGCACTTGTATTGATGTATTAAGCTAATATTTGTTGTGTGCTTTCTCTATGGAATGCTGCAGGAGATGTTGTGGTAGAAGCAGTGTTGGACTGGGCAAGACGCCAGGAAAAAAACCCGATGGGCCCCGCCGGCCTAAACCCGCTCCACACAATGTGACCTCCTCCCCCTTCGCTCCTGATCTCCGTTCGCTTGCCCACCAGCTCTGCCCGCTTGTCCCAACCAATCCTCCCACTTGCCCCACCTGAACCACCCAATTGCCCCATTCACTGAGAGTAAATTAGGTATGTGCCGCGAGGGGGCTGGGAGAGGGCAGAGGGGGGTTTGCTGGGGAGGGAGGCCTGCGACTGGGGAGGGGGGCCCTGATGTGGCAGCCTCCAGTAGGCCCTAACCCCCCCCAGTCCGACCCATATGCACATATAAAATGCTTATTCTAAATGGGGCCACTTCTGCCAGGAGTTAAAATGATAACTCTACCATAGGATACATTTTACCAGGGAAAGCAAAAAGTCACTGGTGGTAATTTTAATGGCTGGACCAGTTTTATTATAAAATCTGAATTTTTAGTGAAAAAAAGAGATACTGACACCAGAAATTAAACCTTTTTTTGCATCACAATATTAACTTTGCATGCTACTTATAATTTTGCTATAAATTATTGGCCAGATGCTTTACCATTACCTGTCTGACTCCCTGTGTTGATGAGGGGGCTGCCATATTTGTGCAGCAGAAGTCCGTTAGCATTAGAAACTTTAACTGACAGGTTGAGATGGGACAGTCTGGTTAACAAAACAGTCAGGTTTAGGAATTTCAACTAACAATTACAAAAACAGACCTCTGAGAAAAAAATGATCAGCATGATCTATACGTAATTTTTAATGTATATTCATATTTTAAAAAGTAGTTTTTTGTGTCACTTTAAACGTGGCTGCTAAAAGTTAGATTTTTTTTTAGCAAAAACCCAAATTTTTCGAGTTTTTTTTCGTGAACCAATTTTATCAAGTTTTTTAATGATAAATAAGGTCAAATCGTGGATTCTAGTTTGGTCTGACTTTTTTTTAACTTAAAAAATCTGAAAAATTTGTATTTTGATAAATAACCCCCTTGGAAAAACAGGACTAGTAAGGGGGAAGACAGCAGATTTTATTGCATTTTGAAAAATCCGAAAGCAGCCATTTTCAGGCTGATATCTTCTCCATGAACCTGCACCTAAGAGGAAGCTGTACCTTTCAGTAAAGATGCAGGCAGATGCGGAAGAGATCACATTTGATTCTCTCCGTTTGCAGAAAAAAAAACAGGCTGTGAGCAGTGGAGCCAATGCTATGCGTGCCTCTGCTTTTTCGGCTTAAATGTCAGGTCCCCAACACTCTTTTTTTTCTTTACATTTTATCTTCCTTTACTTATAATTTAATTTTCCTCTCTTTCCAGCTGAAACTTGGTTGCAGGTTGCCTGAAAGTAATGACATAGTAACCAAACAGCAGATTCATGAAAACTTTATTACAGCAGGGCAGACACCCTAACTACTTTCTTATACTGCAGTATATGTGTTTGAGGATGCAATACTTCCAAAGTTACATAATTAGTGTGGTTGAATGATATAAATCCATCAACTAAAATCCCAGAAAGGAACAATCCCAGCAGAATAGCTGCACATTCACCCTCTTAAAGGAAAACTATACCCCCAAACAGTTTAGGTCTCTATACAAATATATTACATAAAACAGCTCATATGTAAAACCCTGCTTCATGTAAATTATGTACACCATTTTCATTCCAATACTTTTTCAGTAGGATATGCCACCGGGCAATCCTAAATAAAAAAAACTGCCATACTAAAAAACAAGGGCCACCCTCTGGGATCCAACGATTCACAGTGCACACAAACAAACCAAACAAACCATAAATGTTAGGCCACATGAGCCAATTACAAGACAGAGTTCTGTCTTTTGCTTGCACACTTTTTCCATTTACAGTTAGAGTTGTAGTATTTCTGGTCAGATGATCTCTGTGAGACCATCACTTGATTTTCAAGGCAAGTGATGTAAAAGGGTGATATTTACTTAAATATATATCAGTTTGGTAAGATTATTTAATATGCTACTTAATATGATATAAACTGTTGCTTAAGTATTAACTTGGGTAGTATCATACCCCTCAACATTCTGGAAATAGAAAGAGGGATAAAAAGATTTGCTGCGTGGAGTGCGGTGCAATTTTTTTTGACCACGCCCATTTTTGTGGCCACACACCCTAATTACCATGTTCATTTTACAAAATTTGACAGGTTCCTGTGACTTTTATAAACTAATGAAGGTGAATTGCCCTTTAAGCTGCAAGTCACAGTTTCCCCAAGAGACCGGCTTATCTTAAATTGTTACAATTGTTTCTTTGCTTATCTTGAAGTCGGGACATTTCAATAACAATCCGGGGAGGTATGGGGTACAGTTTTCATTTAAAGGAATATCCTTCCTGATCCTGAGCTGAAACTGAAAGATTCATGAAGCAATTACTCCCCTAACTCAAGGGGCATAACAGCCATTCTATGGGCATGTACTTGCGAGCGCACGCGGGGGGGGTGAAGTGTTTGGAGAAATCACAGGACCCTCTGACACACACACACTCAGGTAATAGAAGGGAGTGGAGACTAGGGATGTAGCGAACTGTTCGCCGGCGAACTAGTTCGCGCGAACTTCGACTGTTCGCGTCCGCCGAATGTTCGCGAACGTCGCGCGACGTTCGCCAATACGAGTTCGCGTTCGATTCGAACAAAAATCGTTCGACCATTCGACCATTCGATTCCTTCGACCGCTAAAATCGAAGGATTTTCGTTCGAAACGAACGATCGAAGCCATTCGATCGAATGAAATCATTCGATCGAATGGCTTCGATCGTTCGATTCGAACGAAAATCCTTCGATCGAACGATTAAAATCCTTCGATCGTTCGAATCGAACGATTTTGCGGATGTTCGAAGTTCGCGAACTGTTCGCGAACTGTTCGCATTTTTGCCGGTGTTCGCGAACGGCGTTCGCGAACACATAAACGGCAGTTCGCTACATCCCTAGTGGAGACATTGACCCATGTGCCACCGGCCTTAATGTGCAAAATAGGAATCCTTCCTGATCTGTGTAAATCTGGCTCCCATCACTGGAAGTAGGGGTGCATTGGCTTAACTAGATGCTACATGGCTGCAAAGAAAATGCAATTTAGGGCCCTAAAACATTAGTATATTGACCTCTTCTAGCAGAATCTATTTAAATTGCTCATTTATTAGGGCCTTACTGGCCCCCTACACTCCTGGGCTCCCCTGCAAACCAGGGGCTGCTTCCTCTGTAGCTATGCTACTGTAGATGTAGGTGGGTGCCTAGGGTGCAATGGTGGAGGAGCTAGGCATGTTCCTGTTCTGTACTCCTTGTCTGGGTCCTCCCTCCCACCACTGCCTGATACTCACTTCTCTCCAATCCCCCCAGTCATCACACATGGAGGGGCAAGGTAGCTGGCCAGGCTTTGTCTGGTACTGCTGGCTCCTTGTTCTTTATTCCTAGAACTGAAGCTGGGAGCTCCAGCAATATGTCCTCCTTTCTGATGTTTAGTTAAGATAACAGCAAGATCTCTCCCAGGGGCAAAATGGCAAGAGTGCCATAGTTCTTAAACAGTAATTAAAATCTCCACCACATTCTGGTCTAGTTTTAAGTCCCCTAAGATCACTGCTATGCATTCCCCCAAACCACATCCATTCTCAAACAACCTGAACAGAAAACATCCCCATTATTCCTATGACAAAAATAGTACTCCTCCCCTGCAAAGTAAACATATGCAAAAATGTTGAAACGCCCCTGCCTGAGCTTACCAGTCAATGAGTGCCTCCAGGGCCGGTTTTACATAATGCGCACCCCTAGGCCCACTTTTGTTGTCACCCCTTCCTTTTATTCGGTCAAAACTTCATCATTGGGACCAGAGCAATGGGGATTGGCGCACAAGAAATTTAAAAAACGTATCTCCTGTGCAACCTCAGTGTTCCAACATCCCACTCGGTGCTGAGGGAATTCTAGCAGTGAATGTTAAAGGGGTGGTTCACCTTTAAGTTAACTTTTAGTATGTTATAGAATGACCAATTCTAAACAACTTTTCAATTGGTTTCAATATTTTTTATAGTTTAATAATTATTCGCCTTTTTCTTTCCAGCTTTCAAATGGGCGTCACTGACCCCTTCTAAAAACCAAATGCTCTGTAAGACTACAAATGTATTGTTATTGCTACTTTTTATTGCTACTCTTTCTAGTCAGGTCTCTCCTATTCATATTCTAGTCTCTAACTCAAATCAATTCATAGTTGCTAGGGGACTTTGGATCCTAGCAACCAGATTGCTTAAAATGCAAATTGAAGAGCTGTTGGGAAAAAAAACTAAATAACTCAAAAACCACAAATAATTAATGAAAATCAAGTGCAAATTGTGTCAGAATATCACTCTCTACAGCTTACTAAAAGTTAAAGGTGAACAACCCCTTTAAGACATCCTTGATGAGTGTAGACAAGAAGTCTTTTATGGTAAATACTACATGGGCTGCTGCAAGATGTCATGGACAGTCACTATTTATTGTGCTCATGGAGGGCTGCTTGGGCCTTTGCAATGTCAGGGCCTATTTTGAAGTCTGAACTTGCTTCAGTTGCCAATTGGGACCCTAGCATTCTTGCAAAGTCCAGAGCCCTTCATCTCTCACAATAAACTTCTGAACTCTTCAGTAGGGATGGGTGAATTTTTTTTGCCGTGGAAATGACGCCCTTAGACTTGTCAGGCATTGTGCGTTGAAAAAAAAAAGACGCACGTCCAAAAAGTTTCGCCGCGACTACAATTTTTTGATGCCCATAGTAAAGCCCCTGGAACTGTAAAATTGAGTGAAGCTGCCCTCGGTCCATAGATAGATAGAAAGCATGTGATGGACTGACAAACTCTTCCTGCTGCGTTAAATCCAAATATAATACACAAAAGCCATGAATATCTTGTAAATTATATCCTTATAAATGGTGAGTTCTGATGTCATCAGTTATAAACGGTGAGTTCTGATGTCATTTCTGTCACATAACTAACTGAAATTTGTGTATTATAATAAATAAAGTACCCCCAGTTGTAAAATGTGAGGATATTAAAAAATACCTCAGCGTTCCATGACCATGATTTTCGGCCTCGTGTTTTTATATGATCATGAAACTCCTCGGTAACTTAAAATATCCTTATATTTTACAAGAGGGGGTACTTTATTCACTATATAAATATCTGTTGTGTGGGTATCACTTCAAAGCGGATGGGAAGCTGATGAGAGGTGCTTTGGGGATTTGGAAGGGATAGGGGGATAGGATGTCCCACGCGCTGAGCCCTCCCAGGCACTTTGCATAAATAAATAAATCAGCCCTAAGCGTGCAAGGAAGGAGTGGAGGAGGTTACACCAAAGGGGGGATTCAGTTGGTTCATCTGAGAGGGAGAGGGAGAGCAGCACAGTGTGTGTGTCATGTTACAAAGGAGAGAGAATCAGCCGCAGCACAACTCCCAAGCATTTCACAATTGCACTTTCCTCATGGCAACTCTCTATGTGCTGCTGCTGCTGCTGCTGCTGATAAAATAACATTCACAGAAAGTGGCACAGCAAGCGACCTGGACCTGCCCACACGTTTCTTTGCAGTGGATCTATAATAGATATAACTACTTGGAAGGGTGGAGGAATATAAAACTTACTGTGGCTGCTAATGCCACCATTCTATCCTGCCTGGAATTGACTAGATTACTACTACTGGATACACCTTATATTCACTGGCACCCTGAAACCTGGAGATCGCAGTTTTGTGGATTATTTATTCTATTTATTTATTTATTGTACCTCTGGCCATGGAGGGGAAGGAGGAGTGGAAAAGTGCTGCTGGGAATGGTGTCCTGGCAAGGAGTTCTTGGGACAATAGGCCACTTATTAATAGGACTCCGGCGCTGCTGGGATGCTGGGTCGTGGCTATGTCTGTCTCTTCTCTGGCTCTCACCTTCCTACTCTACCTGAGCACCTCGGCTCTACAGTCCAGGGTGTCTGTTCTAGAGAAGCAAAGGGTCGCTCAACTGTCTGCCCTAGTCTCCACTAGCCAAATAGAGGCTGCTATTTTAGGAAGAGTTGACCAATTGCTGGAAGAGGTTGGTACATGCTTTTTTTTAATTTTTTTTACACCTTCTGTTTAAGGTAAATATTGAATATTATGACAGGTATTTAGGACTGTGTTATCACGTGCTGCTCCAGAACAGACATTCACAGACACCTATCACTGTGTCCAAACTTTCTTTGAACTTTTTTCTGAAGTAAGTCCAGTCCATCAATTACCGAGAATCCTACTTATGACATTACTGTATTTTTAATATATGTTCTAGTATTTTCTTTGGGTATGTGATTAATAACATCCAGTTATATTTATAGAAATAGATAGATTTATAAATCATGTATTATGTATTGTATATGATATAGACCAGGATTAAAATTCACCCGTGAGAGCATCACGGCGACCTATATCACAGGCATGTGGGATTTGTCAGAGCTTGTGAATGAATGAACGAACTACAAGGACAATATACATCTGGGCTGAATATACTGGGGGGGGGGTTATCACTGCTGCAGAATAATTCATGATAAGCACATTTCATAGCATCACCACTTAAACATCAAACAGAGAAACTCAAGGGTAATATTTTAGGACTGGCTGTAAAGGTGAATGTAGAAGCAAGACATTTTTATTCACTATCACTATACTCGTCATTATAAACCCAAAACTCCTCGAAAGAAGCCTCTTTAATTACAAGCCTGTCAGCTAGTGACAAGATAATATTACCATCTATTACAGCTCCCGAGAAACCAGAAAGCAAAAATATAAGTGCAATATCTCTGATACTTCAATAGAAATTATTTTACATTGTGAAAAAATCAAATGATTGAAGATGTGACATTCTAGAAAGTCTGTTATACTTTACAGTGTTCTATAAAGATGATTGACATATTCCTGAATAAACCATACATTTCTAAAGAGATGTCACTAGTAGATAAAAATACTACTTTGCTCATGCTTTGCATGTGTAGTAGTATGTTGTTCACATTTACTTTCACATATTGCAATGTACTTTTTGCTGCCTGGGGCTACCAGAACACATTGCTTAGTGTCACACTGGACCAAGTTATGTGGTCTGAACTTAATGTCCTTGGCTTTGTAGGTTTTTGCAGAATACACTTCCCCAGGGGACACATTAAAGTAAAGATTAAAACACATTTAAGGGAGCATTTGAAGTAAATTGTACACTTACATTTAACTATTTGCATATGTCTGCATATTTTTACTTTAATGTGGTCTCACATTAGTAAATGATTTAATTCACTTATATACAGTTTGCCTTTTAGCAGTATGGGGAATTCAACCATCATTGGCTTTATTTAATTACAAATGCATTATTTATATAGCTTGTAAACTGCTAAAGGACTTTTATGTGGTTTTGGATTGATTTTGTTTTCTGTGCAGTAGAAATTCATTCTAACTTCGAAGCAATAGGAATATCAGACCTACACAATTATCCAAAATACTTGGGACCTGTGGTTTTCCGGATAACGGATCTTTCCATAATTTGGATCTTCATACCTCAAGGCCACAAAAAAATCATGTAAACATTAAATAAACCCAATAGGCTGATTTTGCTCCCAGTAGTTAGGATCAAGTACAATGTACTGTGTTATTATTAGAGATAAAAAGGAAATCATTTTTTAAAATTTGGATATGTTTGATAAAATGGAGTCTATGGGAGACAGCCTTTCCGTCATTCATAGCTTTCTGGATAATGGGTTTCTGGATAACAGAATCTTATACCTGGGACCTAGGATTGGGTTATTCAGATCAATACACAAAAGACAAAATCAATTGTATGCTAATTGTGCGTTTGTGGGCCATTCTTGGCGGATTCACTTCATTGTTATTTAGTGCATTGGTCCACTGGGAAGCAATTTCCCATCAGATTGCAATTGGCCTTTAAATGTTTTTCACTGGTGCATGTGGGTGACCAGAAAGTGACAGTGGCTGATCCTCATACCCTAATCCAATGGTATTCTCTTCTTAGGACCACAAACTTATAAGTGGACCAGAGCAGTATCGTAAAGTATTGTCAAATTGCATCCATATCTGTTGCATCTTATTAGGTAAAATCAGGTCCATTTGGACATTTGGTTCTGTGGTTAAGTTAATTTGGGTTCATTTAGATATGGAGAAACTGTGGGCTAACACAAGTTACTATAATTTCTGCAGAGCAAACACTGCACCTGTGTCAGAAGATGCTTTTGTCCTCATGGTTGTGCAACAACAAATTTCCAGGCACCATTATAAGTATAGAATCATGTTTCTTGGCTGGTGGCCTTGTGTTGGACGCAAGCCACAGGATACAAAACCCATGGGCACATACCCATTTTGTGTAAGTAAGATTTTGTTTAGAAAATTCCAACATATTTAAAGCACCTCTAATATTTCTGATTTAGGGTCAGTTTAGCTGAATACCCATCAAGTGTTCAGTAATAAATCTGTGTATGGATACCCTTACACTGCTGTTCTGCAAAAGACAGGACCAATGCATCACAGTTATTTGGCTGAATTGAATGTTTCTGACAAGTGTGCTGTGCAGTTCATGGCTTGTGGACTAAGGGAGTGTTACAAAGTGACAGTTATTTCTACAGCTAATAAGAAACATGAGCACTGGCTGTCAAAAACAATGGCCTAAAATAGGCATTATAATTTAAATGATTCACAATATGTTTGTTATCTGCTGCTCTGTACACTGGTAGGAAATATGGAACGCAATATGGAACACCTTGTATGAAAGAGATATTCATTCTGAAACAACAGATTTTATATAGCTGATTCTGATTTAAATGCAATTTCAGCAAAGAGGATAGGGAATAGGAAATATCAGATTTGCGTTAGAATCCAAACCTGGAAAAAGCAGTACCTGTATAAAAAGTGCTGCAGAACAATGCTTCATCAGATTAGAAGTTGGACATCTAGCAGCAGAAGCTAAACCTGTTTCATTATTTGAATACAATCTATTAGGGGTACAAGAGAGGAAACTCATTAACGAGGAGCTACATAATAAAATTTCCCATACTGTTTCCCATAATGTAAATTACTAGTCCAGGAATTTTTTTAGTCTCTACAGTCTTGTAACCCGTTACATCCATCCTTGTATTAAGATTGTTGTACGGCTGAATGTTACTGCATATGGATAGAAAATACTGTGCACTGGTAATAATGGTTAAAACACTGAGCATACAGTGTATATTATACAGGTTATATAATATATTATATTATATAACCTTGTTAGTAGTGTGACCATGATTTCCTTTGTGCATTCTTATGCGGGCCTGTGCAGTGATATACACAATATCTTGCTGATTGCAGGTCTGGGACGCTCTGAATTACAGAAAGGCCACCTCCCATAGACTCCATTATAATCAAATAATCCACATTTTTAAAAATGATTTCCCTTTTCTCTGTAATAATAAAACAGTACCTTGTACTTGATCCCAACTAAGATAAAATTAATCCATATTGGAAGACCAGCCTATTGGGTTTATATAATGTTTAACTGATTTTCTAGTACAGGTATGGGATCTGTTATCTGGAAACCCATTATCCAGAAAGATCCGAATTACAGAAAGGCAGTCTCCCATAGACTCCATTTTATCCAAATAATCCAGATTTTTTAAAAAAGATTTCCTTTTTCTCTGTAATAATAAAACAGTACATTGTACTTGATCCAAATTGATATACAAGTAATCTATATTGGAAGCAGAACCAGCCTACAGGGCTTATTTAAGGTTTACATGATTTTCTAGTAGACGTAAGGTATGAAGATCCAAATTGCAGTAAGATCTGTTATCCGGAAAGCCCCAGGTCCCGAACATTCTTGATAATATGTCCCATACCTGTAGAAGATGAAGATCCAAATAATGGAAAGATCAATTATGTGGAAAACCACAGGTCCCAAGCATTCTGGGTAACAGGTTCCATGCCTGTACTTACCCATGCTTAAATAGTGATTATAGCATTTACTCTTTTTACTTATGAGCTAAGTAATTTTTGAGCACACCTGCTGTAAGTGCATGAACTAAATGATTCTATTTTACTCTGCTTGGTTGGACACATAAGCCTTAAGACCTACAGTTTAGATTTCTAAACACTTCATGCCAAACTTTCATGGATCTGATGTGCCTTCAAGATATTGAGAAATGTCTCTAGAGCTCATAAAATCTGCACATACTCATGCATATAAAGATTTCACCATGCACTTCAAACTGTCGTTTGTGTGAGCCCTTGTAAACAGCAAACTGCAGCGTGGCACAAGTTTACCAGCACTTTGAAGCATTTAGGCTAGGGCCACACTAGGCGATAGCGCCGCGATTTGACTCGCGGCGACTTTTCGCCGCGACTTTTAATCCGCAATCGCTGGGGAAACTTTTGCGCTGGCGTCTATGGGGAATCGCGGCGTAAAAACACACGCAGCGATCTTTTTTCTACTGTCGCTCGAAATTGCCTGCTAGGCGAAAAGTCGCCGCGAGTCAAATCGCGGCGCTATCGCCTAGTGTGGCCTTAGCCTTAGCCTGTATGCCAGGGATTATGTAGTCTAACAGGTGTCAGTCTGTGGCTTCTATTCTAAAACAGACCAAGGTGACTCAGAAGTGTTTATAATTCACCCTTCAGACTAAATGCAGATATAGAACTGTTTAAATTATGTTGGTCGGCTGTAAATTATTCAACAGTATTTGACTTGCTATATAAATATGAGTTTGTACTTATCCCATTTCCAGAGCTGAACATCTAATGTTTCTGGTTTGTGCAAGACTTGACTATGATATTAAATGCGCACTATTTATGGTCTACTGATTTGCACTTACTATATAACTTATAAATGTTGTGACATGCCACTCGCCTGCACATGCATTTTAGGGAAATTAGCGTTTGGTAGGCAGATAAGCGGAGACAGGGACACCAAAGCTTCGGACAAAACACAGGTTTATTAAAGGTATACTGTCATGGGAAAAAAAATGTTTTTCAAAATGAATCAGTTAATAGTGCTGCTCCAGCAGAATTCTGCATTGAAATCCATTTCTCAAAAGAGCAAACAGATTTTTTTTATATTCAATTTTGAAATCTGACATGGGGCTAGACATATTGCAAATTTCCCAGCTGTGACTTGTGCTCTGATAAACTTCAATCACTCTTTACTGCTGTACTGCAAGTTGGAGTGATGTCATCCCCCTCCCTCCCCCCCCCCAGCAGCCAAACAAAAGAACAATGGGAAGGTAACCAGATAGCAGCTCCCTAACACAAGATAACAGCTGCCTGGTAGATCTAAGAACAACACTCAATAGTAAAAACCCATGTCCCACTGAGACACATTCAGTTACATTGAGATGGAAAAACAGCAGCCTGCCAGAAAGCATTTCTCTCCTACAGTGCAGGCACAAGTCACATGACCTGGGGCAGCTGGGAAATTGACAAAATGTCTAGCCCCATGTCAGAGTTCAAAATTGAATATAAAAAAATCTGTTTGCTCTTTTGAGAAATGGATTTCAGAGCAGAATTCTGCTGAAGCAGCACTATTAACTGGTTAATTTTGAAAAAAATTTTTTCCCATGGCAGTATCCCTTTAAGCACTAGGCATTCCCAACAAAAGGCAACAGAAAACATTCAGGGTACAGTTCAGCAACTTCAATGTAGAACATTCAGGGTCCCAGAGGGGATGGTATATTGATGTACTCAATATATACTCAATATGTGCACAACAGCCAGTAAGGCTACACTTACCAATTTCCCTGGGGCAGTGGGGGCACTAGTGATACAAATGGGGCATGTAAGCTATTGTACGCAACTCACAGATTGCCCTGCAACTAACACAGTTATGGAAAACTCTGGCAGCCGTACATACAACAGAGATGGTCTGATTCAATGGGCAAACTATCCTCTATTTACAGATATGTTTTATTTTCACATAGGCTATTTTGCTAATACCCATTTAAAGCTGTATGCAACTGATTAGTACCAAATTATAAGCAACTGAATTGCCCAGTAAATAGGTGGTGACAAATATTTAATTAAGACAGCATTCTTATGAATAGATGAACTGAACCACTGCTCATATTCACCCAAGATAAGTGCTGCATTTGCTATGAATACCTCCCAACTGTCCCGTTTTTCATGGTACAGTCCCAACAGCTCAACCTGCAGTCCCGGATTGTTACTGAAATGTCCTTACTTTATTTTTGATCTCCTGCACTGAACAGACAGCAAAAGATACAATGGGGCTCATTTATCAACACTGGGCAAATTTGCCCATGGGCAGTTATCTATGGCAACCAATCAGTAATTAGCTTATTATAGCCAGCTGCAAGTAGAACAATGAATGCAGAAATTTGCTTGGTTGCCACGGGTTACTGCCCATGGGCAACTTTGCCCAGTTTTGATAAATGACCCCCACTGTTTCTAAAACTTAATTGGCTTTTGGCAGAGAGCACTGAATATGTGGCAGGTGCACTTTGATACATTTGTTACAATTTTAGATAAGCAAAGAAACAATTGTAACTGTTTAAGATAAGCAGGTCTCTTGGGTAAACTGTGACTTGCAGCTTAAAGGGGTTCTTCACCTCTGAGATAACTTTTTGTATGATGTAAAGAGTGATATTCTGAGACAATTTGCAATTGGATTTAATTTTTTTATTATTGAAGGTTTTTGAGTTATTTAGCTTTTTATTCAGCAGCTCTTCAATTTGCATCTTAAGCAATCCGGTAACTAGGGTCCAAATTACCCTAGCAACCATGCATTGATTTTAACAAGAGACTGGAATATGAATAGGAGAGGGCCTGAATAGAAGGATCAGTAATAAAAAGTAACATTAACAATACATTTGTAGCCTTACAGAGCATTTGCTTTTTAGAAGGGAGTCAGCGACGCCCATTTGAAAGCTGCAAAGAAGAAAAAGTCAAACAACTATAAAACTATTAAAAATAAATAACGAAAACCAATTGAATAGTTGCTTAGAATTGGCCGTTCTATAACAAAATAAGTGCTACCTTAAAGGAAAAGGAAAGCTCCAAGACAGTTTATTGCCAATAGAATAGCCACAATAGTGCAAACTAGAACACTATATTTATTCTGCAGAATGCTTTACCATACCTGAGTAAACAGCTCTAGACACTGTCTCTGTTTGTTTAGGATAGAAGCTGCCATATATGCTTGGTGTGACATCACTTCCTGCCTGAGTCTCTCCCTGCTTACTAACAGCTCTGAGCTCAGATTACAGTAGGGATGGGAGGAGGGAAGGGGAGAGGAGCAAACTGAGCATGCTCAAGGCCGTGCCCTGGAGGTTTAAGCTGAAAACAGGAAGTCTGATACAGAAGCCCATGTGTACACAATAAAAGCAAAGAAATGTGGTGTTTCTTTTGACAGAGGACTCAGAGCAGCATTTCTTTGAGGGTTTACTGGTGTATTTATATAGACCTTTCTGATAAAGCTTACTTAATTTTAGCCTTTCCTTCTCCTTTAAAGGTGTTCCACCCCTTTAAAGGGCAATTCACCTTCATTAGCTAAACTATTATAACACATAAAACCACAGAAATGTGTTCAAAACTTTCATAACCTGCCAAATTTTGTAAAATGAACATGGTAAGCAGGGGGTTTGGCCACAAAAGGGGCGTGTTAAAAAAATGTCGCTGCACCGAACGTGGCAAATCCTTTTTGTCCTTTCAATTTCCAAAATGTTGGGAGATATGGCAATGGTTGTATCTACCAAAAACATTGACTTTCAATACCACACAGGTATGGCCGCTGAACGCAAGTGTACAAAGAATGAGGCCTTGTGTGTGAACGGAAAAGGAATAACTTCAGATGTAAGCATCCCTTATCGCTTATTTCCAACCACAGTAATAAGCTATAAGCAGTCTACAACATGTATTTTTCATGCACAATTGATACAGCAGCTTTAAGTAATAAAATGTTGACTGATTTTGTTCTGCAAAACATCAGTAAGACTGAATGAAATACTGTCCATTGTTTAAAGTTAATTTGAGATAAATTTACTTTCTGCTGAGTAGTATTATCAGGACATGGAATCTTGTCCAGCTACGCGTGCATTTGTTCAAACTTGCTTCTTCATATAAAAGCATTTTGTATTTAATGTTAGCATCCCTTTAGGCATTGATTATCCATTGTGTCTCTCTTTCCTCTCCATCTTGTAAACTGTGTGATGTGAGGACATCTGTCAGAAAGTTCTTCTGATTATTGCTTTAACTGTAAATTACATTTCATTTTGGTCAGTTTCTAAATCTCCACAGTGGCTGTTTCACACTGTGTTCTACAGGCACACATGTAAAGGCTAGTCATTATGATGCACATTCTATTCCATTATTGCTATAATTTTGCCACTGCCTGGCAATTTTGCTAAAGATTCTATTTGTTTCTAAAACAATTTAGTAGAGAATAAAGGATCACACATTGTTGTCTTAAGTATGTGGAGTCTGTGTTTTCGTGCCCAAAGGCAACGGGGGAGATAATGGTGCTTGTACAAGTTCCCAAAGCGTTTTCTCTTAAGGCTGCTTTTCTCACATTTGAAAGTCAGTAGTTTGTCATTAGTACAGCAGACACCTCCCTTCACCTTTGAGGTTTGTTACAGCGGCTACTGCGATGCTTATTGTATTTTGTGACCGTCAATAAAGATATATTACTGTGGGAATTGCTGAAATGAAGTTAGAAAACTACCGTAAAACACTTTTTATGGCTTAAGAGTAACAGTACAATAGTAGTATTTAACTGTGAATAAAAGAGAGAATATATTTGTAGTGCATTTTTATTTTGCTAATACTGGTGTACATTCTATAATAAACACCAGAGCCATAATTTGGAGCCTAATACTCTAGATCAGGGGTGTCCAAACTTTTTGCAATGAGGGCCAGATTTGGTGAGGTGAAAATGTGTGGGGGCCGACCATTCAGTCTGACATTCTTTGAACCATTAACATCATTTAACTCATTTAAACAAGAAATCGCCTTGCTGTAGCAGTAATATTTGGGCACATTAGTGAAATGATCTGCCACTTGGTCTACACTGCTGCCTGTGTGCTGAAGGTGTTCGTAATAGACACGACCGAACGACCGATTTTAGGGAAGTCCGACCAATCCTTCGAAATTATCGTGCGGTTAGTGGGATTCGAACGATCGTACATCTTACGATTTTTCGGCCGACATCTGTCAGGAAATTGATCTGCCAGGTCAAAAAATCTTTGTGGGTCTCAGTGTAATCTATCTATGTTTGCAGGGCCAAGCAGGCAGCTACTGTTTGTTTTCCTGGCAAATTGGTCTTTTTAGTTGATGGTCAATTCGTACGATCGTACGATAGTTCCGAGAAAATTTGGGAAATTAACATAACAAATGTACAAACTTTGAGAACAATAGAAATCAATTTAACTGGATATTGACCATGTGAATAAGCTATTGCAGGTTCTTATTTGCACTGATTTGCATGACATTGTCTGGTTTTTAGTCTTTTAGCTTGGGTTATATAGGTCTGCGGTTATTTGAACTATAATTCCAAGGTGTAAATTATATTGTTGTGAGACGTTGTATAAATAGAAGCCACAAAGTGTAAGTTGATCGTAGCTTGGAGGCTTTTGCAAGACCTAACAGCATACAGTACAAAAGGGGGTCTGAAAATAAACATAGAAATCTGCGGTCTCCGGGCCCACTCCCATGCTGTATATTCTGAAGCATATTTGTACAGAAAGAAATAGCAGGGTACCAAAAATAGTAAATACCTTTCAGTGTTACAATGACATTTACATATATTTTCTGAAGCTTTGTGATCTAGTCATAAGTCAGCAAGTAGTGATCATACCAAAGCCTGATTATTACTAAGCATTTATTCAAGCACCTGAAAATCTTGCAACCAAGACAAAACTTGATCTCCGGTCTCCTTGTGTGTGACCTAGATACCACAGGATGGAGTATTTTTTCAATCACTCTAAGTGGTGTTTATAGTCATTTTGATAAATAGCCCTAACTATTTTTACTAGTCTTCTATATTTGTATGCTATGACACTGATATATGAGGATTTTGCATTACACAGAGGCCAGTGGCTTGCAATGACAGTTCAGATTGCAGCACTTTGCACTGAAATCCATTACAATTCCCATAGTGTTTTTTTTCTATTTCTAACTGTGCAGCTGCTGTTTCTGTAACTAATGCTGGTGATATTGCCTAGTAAATCATTATTTGAGTGCTAATGGGGAACTTCAACATCTTGGGGCCTATTTACGAAGCCTCAAAATTTTCTGGTCGAATTTTAAAGGGGAAAAAATCTGGATTTCTAGAGGAAAATTTTTTTTTGAGATTTGTTATGCTCCAAAGCTGCCAAAAATCAGAATCTAAAGATACTCCAGCTAATACCTGTGAAAACCATGTAGAAGTCAATAGCAGATGGTCCCTTTAACTATTAGAACATGTTTTTTTACCTTCAGGTTTCTCGATAGTTTCAGGCTGTTTGGGTTTGTGCTGGTTTTTGTTCGATAATCCAAATTATTTGAGTTTTTAATCGACATTGAGAAAGAGTACATTTTTCTGAGCTAAAATTGAAAAAAGTCACATGATTCGATTTTTTTTTTTTGACCGATTGTTTCACAACATTTTCTTTGGTAATTTAAGGGGATTCTCTCGAGTTTGGTTGGATTTTTTTTAAAAACAGAGTGAGAAAAAGTTAAGTTTTAGTAAATAACCCCCATGTGTTATACTCAAGTGCCTGTTAGGAGCATTAAAATAGAAATATATTCCGAAAAAAAATCATTGTCTTATCAAGCAGGTGTCTGCATGTTTTTGTACGAATGTACAGGGACGGCATTTTGAGACAGCTGGGGCGCACTGCAAGGTACACAGGTTTGCCCATTTGAACAAGCAATGAGTTTGAAAGCTTTTATTTTACTTTTGAATTTTATTATTGTAGTTTTACATTCTGGGAATATTAACCCCTAACCCCTATAAGCCACACTTTGCAACTGGTTCTTTTTTCTATACCATTCCAGGGTGCACCTAGGCCAGGGGTAGGGAACCTGCGGCTCTTCATCCTGCTTGCTGCGGCTCAGTCTTGCGGCCTTTCCTGTCAGGTCGTATTTACAGCCCTCGCACCTGCTGGTGGCTTCTTGAGTGTGCGACCGCGGTAAGCATACTCAAGAAGCCGCCAGCAGGTGCGTGGGCTGTATAGATGTCCCAGGAGTGGCAAGACTGAGCCACAGCAAGATGATTCATCATGGTCCTTACTGCGGTCACACACTCAAGACAAGAGAGAGATGATCAGCATGGAGCTTCAGAAACAGAAGTCACATTAAACAGATGAGAACACTAGCATTTAATGGGGCTATTCAGTGTTTAATTTTTTTCAAAGTAGCCCTGCATATACACAATGCACTTCTGTTTGTTGTATTCTGTTGTTGTAACAGTTAAAATTAAAAAAAGTTTAAAAAAGTTTATAAGCTGTGTTATGTTTTGCGGCTCCAGACTATTTTTCTTTAGTGGGAGAGGGGCAAAATGGCTCTTTTGATCCTAAAGGTTACTGACCCCTGACCTAGGCCACGAATGGACATGAACACACAAGCATTTCCATGATAATCAGAAAGAGGGGCACAGCAAGGCACTCCTTAAAAATAACTTGTGGGATTTCACCCTGTCTTGGTACAGGAGATATAGTGGCCAAAATGCAAAAACCAAGGACAATTTAGCAAATATTGGTACAAAGCCAGAAAGCATAGCAATTTGTGTTACTAGAACAGAATGCATGTAAAGTTGTATTTAGAGAAGGTGTGACTCTGGAATATCCCTTGGATTGCGCCCTATAGGCTTTTCATCATTCAGACACATATGCCAGGGAGAGACAAATACAAGCTGTGTCTCTGATATTTTATGATTCTGCTGCTGATTATTATTATTAATAAAATATATTTATAAAACTCCAAAATAGTCCACATCACTGTCCAATGAATAGGTGTATACATACAGATGAGATGCATTAAAACAAGAACTTATCAACTGTACAAGACATAAAGAAGGCCCTGCCCAAAAATGCTTACAAGCATAAGCATGGCTGAGTTATCTTCTTCCAAAGTAATGCTCTAACAAGGCAGACATTTGGATCCCCAATGCTTTTTACAATTAAATTTGGCTCATGGTAAAAAATGTATGCTGCAGCAGCAGGGCTGTTGGGGCCTTGACAGATACAGTCATATAAATTTTTTGTTGCTTGGTGACTGTTTGGATTTTGTCAGGAGAACTCATCATCCTCTTAGAGATACGTGGACAAGCACCATGTACTCTATCCACCAAAGCTCTGAGCCATGTAAGATAGACCTCAGAGATAAGGATTATGAAAGCTTGCTGTGCAGGGTTCAATGTGTTTTGAGGATACAGCAGAAATAACAGCACTTTTTTGTAACTTGCAGAATGAAGAAAAATGTTGGTGATGCTTGGTAAATCATGACTGTAAAACATTTCGGGCAATTCTTAATGTAATAATATCATTTGTATAAAGAGTAAGTACTAAAGAGCAGAGCTGTGTTATTTTCATCTGCATTAGAACCAGCAGATATAGCACAGTATGTTAAATTCACTCCTTTAACTTTTAATTACAGTTATTAGTCATAATATGGTTTTTCACCTGAACAATTCATTATGTGTATAGTCATATAGTATAATTATTTTACATTCACAGTAGTACATTTAACAGGAGCCAATTAGCCTTCCTGTATGCTTTTTGAGTGTAGAAAGAACCTGGAAACTAACACAGTATGACAATCTAAGACAGTGGAAAATGATTCATATATACTTTTATACTTAGTATAAATACTTAGTAAAAATAAAGCCTACCGGTTGAACTACAGCTGTCAGCATCCTAATAGCAGCTATTATTTAAATCATTTCTCGTTAGCCCAGTTGGGGCTTCTACATTCTATTCATTATCTCAAATCCTTTCAGTATGAAGGCTTGAGAGACACATAGCTGCTATATTGTGTTACAATGCCTACATTTTGATTGCAATTAATAATACATTGATAAGAGTAAATATTGTATTAATTACATGGAAACACTTCTAAGCCATTATAATAATGGTTCATTGCCAAAGCAGCCTTGTAAGGAGGCCATGTTTAGTGTAAAGTGGATAGTTTCGTACACATTTTGGCAGTCTGGATAGGATGCTTCTGTTTAGATTCCTTGTGGCCATTTGCCAGAATTATTAATGCCTGTATTTAGCAGCTAGTAACTAGTGATGGGCGAATGTATTCGCCAGGTGCGAATTTGCGTGATTCGCCGCCGGCAAATAAATTTGTGAAAAACGGCCGCCAAAATTCACCGGCGTCAAAAAAAAATGTCGCCCTCAGTGAGGCAGCTTTGGGCGACTATTGAAAACGCATCGCTGCGTGTGCATTAGCACAGGCAATTTTCAATGTAGCCTATGGGGAACAACGCTGAGGCAGTTCGGGGAGATAGTCGCTCAAAAGACAAGGCGATTAGTCGCCAGGCGACAACATCACCCCGAATCTCCTCGTGTGTCCTTATCCTAAAACTTACACATGGCTAATCACAGGCAGACTTTCATGTGGGGGGCCACACGGGCTGCCAGTTGGAAAGCCTTGATCCAAAGGTACATTAGTTACTTTGAACAGCTTTCACTCTAAGGTTGTTTATTTTCTTATGTAAGAACTTAAACTATTGTATTCTAAAGAACTTATCTGTTATTGGTTGTGTAAACATGCGTAAACATTAAACTTAAATAGCTGCCCCATGGCTATACATTAGCTTCTTTATATAAACTGTAGAAGTGCTTCTGAACCACATACTCACTTTATACCAGTGCAGAGTCACTGTACATTATATTTAAATGCATATAAATATTATTTTATTTTGGTGTTCCTGGTCCTTTAAAGTGAGGTTTAGAATCTATGGGCAAAGCAGTGGATCCTGAAATTCAATGGAGGTTGGATGTATACATACCCATTTGCACGGCTATATTTTCATATATTTTTTTCTGTAACCTTATTTTGAGTTAGCTAAGTCTAACCAAACACTGGAAAGCTGCAGTGATGTAAACAATGGGTTTTAGATCTATAACCACAATATGAGCCATAATACAGGATAGCCCTAATGCTTTTTGTGAGAAAGGAATGTGACACAAGTTAAAATAATACTTACAGATTCCAATCTAATAAAGAAATTGTGTAAATATGGATATGATATTGCTTTATTTTTCTTTGCACAGACCAGGCTTATCTACAGTTGCTGGACTTAAATCATAAATATTTTGCTTCACCGATTCACAGTCACATGGTTTAAGCCAAGTTGTCCTGACTCTTCCTTACTTAATGTTGCCTTATTTTGCATTATCACTATAGCTTATGTAGCGCTATAGTAAATTGAGTGCACCTTACTCTACTATGGGCTTCACTCCTAGTAAATATGCTCCGGACGAGACCTTAAATCTTAGGGAGTGAGCCTTTGCATCGAGGTGGAAGCAGGGTGTAGTGCAACTGTAACTGTAATCAGGGTGCAAAGAATTGGGTGCCAGTGGTTCTTATAACTTAACCAAATAACAGATTTATTGAGCACAGTATACAATCCTCAGTGGAGTGTACATAAATGAGAACATTGCAGGGTCATACAAGACATTGAATAGGCAGTATTCACAACACCTTTGGTCAGTATGATTCTCCTCAGAGATAGGAACAATACATGCAGCTTTGAGGAGGTACAACCAGCTTTCAGCCTTTTCCCTAAGTGGAACCTGAGGGGAATCTATCTACCCTAGGTCTGTACACTTAGTCCCTACTTCTGGGCAATGAGTACCCTGGGATCTTAATCCCACTACAATCCTCGTAGGAGCCTCAGACTGCTCAACTAAACAATCTAACTGTCTGTCACTCCTAGAGCGACCTATTAAGGATATAAACTATACTGACTAGACTCTATTTAAGTTTATGTTCCACAGGGGTCCTGTCTGCTTACTCAGACCAGGACTAACACAAAATAGACGACTGAAAGCATGGCTTCAGAGCCTTTTATATCCCAGCACAGTGCCATCTGCTGGTCACTGTTAGAAGTAGCAGGGGCCTAGCTTGAAGCAGGAAGAGCAAACAGTACCCCTCCCAACTGTATTTTAGGGCCCATTTAGGTGTCCATAACATGGAGGGACTGCCTGACACAAAATACTAGGGGTGGCTATTTACACATCCCTACACTTACAATAGGCCAATGTCTTACTTTGGAGGCAAATATTAAGAAGAAGAGGGATTTCATAAAATTAATATTTCAGATTTCTGTATATTAAAAGTGACATTGTTTTATTTACTGTAGTTTTGCTTCTTCCTCCCTCTACTTTGGTTATTCCACCCTAGCTTTGGAATTATGAACAGTAAACACATGTGCAATCACATATAAATATGAAATTGGACACAATATATTGATATGGTGCATTTTTTTGTATTTCTCAACTTTTCATAGTTAAAACACTATAAATTGTGCCTACAGTGTTTAGAAAAAAAAAAAGACTAAAAATGCAATAGATTCAAATGCTTGAATGAACATTCAGGAATATTGCTTAATGTACTTTATTCAGCATGATTTTGTATTCACTTAGAATTTGTTCAAAAAGCAGTAAAAACACATATCCACATAAATAGTGTGTCCATGCTTATGAACCCAGACACAGATAAACTGATCCTGTATTTTGAGAGTCAAGTGCTGTGGTGCTGAATATATTTAGGATCATAGAAACGGACCTTTCCGTTTAAGCTATAAAGTGACAATAACTTATTTAGTAGTTGTTTACAGACTGATAAACATTGCTCTGAGGCATACATACATACATTGTTTCTAACCACTGTATCCCATTAGTTTTGCTTCCCAACATTCTTCTCTTGAAAAATGGGATTGATGTTAATGTGACTGACCATGCCCAGTTACACCCAGCCTCAAGGCAAGGAGAATTCAAAAATGGGATAGTGTTCTGTAAGTGCTTTTCATGGACTATTCAACAACCAATGTCTGCTTTACATTCTGGGAGCATGTCTGAAAGGCTTAGTTGTTTCATAAGAAACAATTGGGATAAATACTCACTAGGTTTGGAGAGGAGCTAATTGTATATACAAAGGAAGATGACAGAGCAAACTGTAATATAGTACTGTGGTACTGAGCATGAATGAGGGTGTCAAGGAAGGAGATGACAGGGCCAAGAAAAAGAGCAAAGATTTCACATTCAAAAATCCTACTTTTGTGATAATCAGTCTCCTTCAACATTCTGTATTTTTCCTACATATTTCCTAATGGAAAAATACATGTCTGTTCAGACCTTCATTTTAAGCTATTTCACATCTGCCAGTCTAAAATTTCTTTCAGAGAGATAGAAAATTGAATCTGTAAGAAATGGTAATGAGGTTGGACAAAAGGTAAACAGCTCTACAAATGAAGCAGAAAGTAATTCATCTTTCAAATAAACCTGCAGAGAAATTTGGAGTTTTTCCCCCCACTATTTACTGTTTTATCCTGGAATCAGCCAAAATGTGCCTCCCCATTTTTTTTCAGCAACAGTTAATGTGAAAAGAAGGAATAACTTGTAGAAAGGGATTTCACGATTAAGGTGCATTGACATGAAAGAATGAAAAGGTTTTACGTAGAGGCATAATATATTCTTAGATAAAGTTGCTAAGTGGAAGAAAATGGTTTGATACAGCAACCAACCAAGGTTTTGCATCAGTTCATCTGGCATATTTTCTCAGGAAACCATGATGTTTTTGTAAAATGAATGGTAGAACTTTACATGCATAGCAGCAAACGCTCTCAAATTATTGGAGAACGTTCCTTTTACTAACTTGCCCTCCCCCCCAAAAAAGTTTAAGGAAATTTAGGACCCACGTGTACTGTATATTTATCTTCCTTTTTATTTATTTTCAATAGTTTCTACCTTCTGGAAACACTACTCAGCTTCTGTGGCTTCAGGTTTAATCCTTGCCTAAGCAACTATTGTTTCTCCTTTTTGATGCCATAAACATCAGTTAAGGAGAATCCCTATGCTAGCTGCCAATAATGAACATAATTCCCCTGAAAAATTAGTTAGTGGTTAGGGGCAGATTAAAATTGCCAGAAACATTGTAGGAAGCATGGCCTTCAGACCCTTAGGTTGAGTATCAATCTATCTATCTATCTATCTATCTATCTATCTATCTATCTATCTATCTATCTATCTATCTATCTATCTATCTATCTGTGTTCAGGGGCTTGTTACCCAAGTATAGTACGTGTGTGTGTGTGTGAATGTCCACTTTCCCGATCTAGAGCTGACTAACTAAATAAAGGATAAAGGATTGTAATAACAATCTGTTACATTTATTGGTAGAAATGGCTCTTTCAAAATTGTAGAATAAAATTATAATGAAACATTAGAATATAGATATTTTGCTCTTGTTATATGTGTTCGTTACCAGTCTCTACTACATGTCTTTCAGCTTTTCCTTCTCAGTTTCCCAGTTTATCATTTGGCCTCATCCACTAGGGCCACCACTTGTAGCACTCCTGGTTACCAATGTAATTTCAGTTAAAGTGGAACTCCAGCTTCAAAACCAAAATTTGATAAAGAGGCCCACATAACAGAGAAAGCCATAATATATCCATCACGGTTACCTGTTTCTTCAAAAAGTATGCCCTGTTTAAATTTCTGCCCACCATCTCCAATATATTACTACTTAGACAGCTAATTATTAAACTTGCCATTGGAAGTCGGGGTCCAGGTACACATCTCTCAAACCATCAGCTTTATGGAGATTACAATACACTTTTCTTTAGAATTATCTATTATTGCCTCACTCTTCTCTATGTATATTTTTAGCACCTTCTTCATCACTTAACCGATTCTTAACAAAATTAGCTGTGCCCTGCCTTCGTAACATTTCATATATGCTTTTTGTCTCTATGCTAACTTTCAGTGGGCAGGCAATATTAAACCTCCCTAATTCCTTCTTACCATAACTAGTCATAGCCAAAGTTTAGTTTTCAATGCTAGTTAAAGGTCTATGCCTTTCAAATTTCGGAATACAAGCCCTTCTATAAGCACCTTCCTTTTTCTTGTTGGAGTTTGTTTTATCAAAATAAATCTATTCTTTGAGACAGCTAACCCTAATATATCTTGTTTTAAATGTTTAAATGTTTTATATGGTTTTGTCATTAACATTGCTTAATAATTTGTGATAGCTGAGTTTCCTGCCGCAGCAATCTTACTTTTCCTCTCCATTACAAATTGCTGCCCTCTAGTCTTTCTCTAGTGCTAAGCCTAGAAAAACATATTCATGTTAGACTGGAAACGAGACTTGTCAGTGTACTGATCAATGTTTGTGACAGATTCAAAAGCTTATAAAACTCATTCAATCTTGATTTACGGAAATGTGGGTCTTGTATTTAGTACGGCAAGTTTAAATGTATTTCTGTGCTCAGTTACAGCATTTTGTCTTCAGAAACCACTGGTCAGTCTGCATTTTTCATACTGAATGGAATACATTTTATTCCCTCTGCCTGTTGCTGAAGTAGCAGTAGGGTTGGCACCTTTTGCCAAGTGGCAGATCAGACAGGGGTGGGCCCAGTGACGTCTGGGGTGGGTCTGGTGACATGGTGATAGCCTTTTGGCTGATAAAGCCCTGTCTGCATTTCCTAATTTGAAAATCCAGACAAGCAGTTATCACCCGGACAGCCCTCTTGAAAAACAGGCTGTCTGGTTGAAAACCAGACAGGTGGCAACCCTAAGTAGTATCCAGCCAGGCCCCAACATTAAGACTAAGTGCCAGAGGTGCAGTGTGATTGGTGCTGGATTCTCCAGTGTAGACTGGCAATGTGGAGAGATGTCCATATCCTGGTAGCAGGAAAGCTGGTGCTACCCAACCTTATTACCTCAAGTTTGCCACAGGCATTGTGACTGATTAAGTACCCACTAATATTGCTAGGATAATCAGCACCGTTTTTAATGCAGGAGCTGCCTGTGGTGACTCCTGCAATGACACCCCCACCTCCCAGAGCTTACCCTTTCCTGTGTCAGGGGGGGCATTGATAGTCCAGAGAGAGTAAGTGTTCTCTCTTGCACTAGAATAACCTAATTTCTGGTCAATTTGTCTATTAAAGGTACCAGTTAACATGCTTTGCGCTGCCGCCTGAGTGAAGTTTTTCAACCTAATTGGTGCAGTGCCCCTGTGGAAAATATTGAAGCTTACCTAAATGGTACATAGACTCTTTTAAATACTTATTTCACAATTTTAGGTGGACAGTTCTTTCCTACTAATAATCAGTTTATATTGACAAGGGGATCACATAATAAATTTCACCAAGGACTAATTCACTGATTAATCAAACATTTCTCTTATGCACTCTATTGTTTTTGTTTGTATAATTTGACTTGTCTGTTTGTTATATGCTGTAAAGTATGTTATCCTAAAGCATGCGTAACTTGGTAATGCTATAAAAATAATGAAGATATAGATCATCATAGAGGTTTTATGGTTGCCTTTCGTGCAGTCATATTCATGATGATTGAATGAACCAAAAAAAAATAAACTTATAAAAAACTATACTTAATTTTGAATAAAGCACGTCACTCAACATTATAGTTCAGGCTATGCTTTATACCAGCCAGCCACTTTAATAGACTGCCTGAGCCCAGCTCTTTTCAGTAAGTCTCTTTAACATGTTGTTCTTACTGATTTATAAAGTAAAGCTAATACGTATTAAACTAAACTTTGATTTGAAGATGTCATAGTAGATATTTGGTTCTTATGGAACTGTTATGGAACCGTTAGAAGAGAATCATGTGTCACAAAAGAGTCACCAAACCTCTGTCTGTAGCTAGGGAGAGTATATGTTGCTAGATTAAAAATGTAAGAATTCTTAAAAATATATCAAATATTCAACTGTATTAAAATATTGTCTAAAAATAAATTGGAAAGCTTCTTCTGCAAGATAAAATATATAAAAGATCAGGAATTTTTAAGTCACACCCCCTTTTTTAACCTTGGCAATGCCCAATTATGTATCTACTTTGATCACAACTTGTTTGCAACCACACTCACATAACAGTATGTCTGACATCATTTAGGGTTCAAATGAGCTGATACGAAAGTGGAAAGTGAATAGTATCCCAAATACTTAAATAACCTCTTTTGGCCTATTGCCTAGTACTATTAGGAAGTAGTATATAGTTTAACAATTATGTAGAATGACATATTGTTTACAAGATCTCCAGCTTCTTGCTGACCCTCTGTTTACACCAGAGTGTGCTGTAAATATACATCAAACTGCTGTGGAGTTATGGTGTAAATATGTACATCTACATTGATGGAAATAGAATAGTAATAATATATGTGCAGTCAAACTGTGGTATGCCTTGTATTTCTGTCTGGACATCAAATATCCAAAAATAATTTTCACATGAACGCCCATGATGGTGCCAAGGATAAATATACATGTATCATTGCCTTTATTTACCTGCAAGCAGGCCCAAAACATTTCTCACCTGTTTACTTCACTTAAGGAGACATAAAAGAAATATCAATCTTGCCATGAAAGATGTATTTCTGGTTTTCCACATATTTTAGCTGTTTTCACTGCAGATAAATTTGTGTGATTCTGATTCACGTCTCAGCAGCACTTCATAATACGATATACAGATGTTTAAAACACTATTCTGGCAAGTTCAATGACAGCCTCCTGGTATTTTTACATTTCAGGAGAAACCATTTATTCTTGTTAGTATAAACTCATAGCACAGATTTTGGGACAAGGACCAGTGACTTTTTCCCTTTAAGTCTTTCCCCCTTATGTAATAAGAGGCACACAACTTGCACAGGAGCAGTAACGCATAGCAATCAAAAAAATTGTGACAAGTAAATGCTTTGTACTGATTGATTCTTATAGATTCTAGGGTCTCCACTTGTTTGGGTTCGACCCGAACAGTTTGTTTTTTTCTTAGGCCTGTTCGGGTTTCAACTGTCTGTCTGTTTGGTTTTCAGCTTTGTGAAACATGAACAATAATTTAACCAATAAATGAAAAATATCTAATTATTATAATACTGTGATTTTTACTATCAACCTGGCTTAGTTAACATCAAGAACAGTTTTGTATTACTACAGAAAGAAAAATCAGACCAGACAAAATTAAGAATTAGCAATGCTGTATTTCAGACCTTTTTAGATAAATGGTTTCTGCATAATAAATTCCATAGTTTTAATTAAAGCATTGGGCTTACTCTTCAGGCAAAATATACAGTATGCAGAGCTAGGGTTGCCATCTGTGAAGCTTTGAACTGGACATCCCAGTTTTTCAAAGGACTGTCTGATTTAAAATTATGAAAAACTTGACAAAGACTTGACAGAAATCCAGCCAATTTCATCTAAGAGATGCAATAACACCCCTCATTTCAACCCCAATCAAAATCACTGTGCCTGCCCCTGATTTCTGCATGCCCAACACCAGCAACCACTGCCTTGCCCCAGATGCCATTAGCTCCACCCTTTGTTCAGGTTTAGCCGGAAAAGATGGCAACCTTAGTAGATTCACATGGAGTCTGTAAAGAATGGTCTTTAAAATTAAAAAAGACAGTAATTGCTGTCTTATAAAGATATTATAATGGGAAATGCAATTTCAGACCACTTTTACTTTACACTGACAAAAAACAAGAAAACCTGGTCCACAATCTGTGCTCCTAGTGCTTATGGCTGCCACCAACCTAGCCGTAAAGCCAGGGCCAGTATTACATGTTAACCGAATGTAACCAATGTACTTGTAAATTTGTAACCCCACATTCATTTGGTCCCAATTCCCCTACCCAGCTCCCCTTTTATTCCTCTGGTCCCAGTATAACCCTGCCCTACCCACCAATTTCCTGTCCAATTCACCCCATACCCTTTTCCTTACAGCCCAGTGTATTTCTAACAAAAAGTAGCAACCCTGCAAATAATATTTAAAAAAAGGTTTAACATCACACCAAAATACAAAAAAAATAAAAATCGGAAGATTAAAATTAAAATCTTGTTGAAAGAGGACTGTTATTAAGATGCCACTTTATTAGGTTGTTACATGGGCCAGCTTCAAGGTTAAGTACCATAGTAGTTAAAAGGTATTTGAAATATGTCTGTGAGAGGGAAATGGCATATCAGTTGCTCTAAAATTAGGATTTAGCATTGACAGTCAACCAGTAGGTGCCATCCGTGGGAGGCAACTGCACAAACACAGCAGTATGTGTAGTCCACTCTTTGCCCTTTTTTGTATTCTTTATATGTCCATCTAGTGGAATACCAGCCATTACTAGGGAATGCTGGGGACCTGTACCTAAGCAATCTGAACATCCATAATGTACATTTGAACTTTGTAAACAATTTTTAAAAGGCAGCCGTGTTCAATATGATGGTAGTTATTAGGAATGGAACAAGCACATCCTCCAGCAGTTTCTTACCACAAACTGACATATTAGATGTATATTTAATTACCCTCTGAGGTAACATCCCACCAACACAAAGAGACTTAAATCGTACATTTTATGGCTTTTATTAAGAATTCAGAATGTGCCTGGAAGATATTTTAGTTTGTAAGTAGCACTGTGTTGCTTAGAGGATGAATGACATAATAATGTTTTATTCTTCTTATTATTCCTTTATTCTTGTGTTGTTCAAAACTAGCAGACTGACTTTAATTGCAGGACAGCCTTAATTAAAACTAGAATGCCCAGTTCAAAATTAGACAGGTGGCAACCCTACATAGCAAGAGGTTAACATTATCAGAGTCTCAGTGGGCCAGGAACGGCAAGGTACAAGTAAGGTCAATATCAGGATCAAGAACAGTGTTAGAGCAAGTTACAGGAGGAGCACCTACCACTGCCAGAGTGACTAGCAGAAATGACTACACATGTTGGCATCAGCCATTTTGCACTACCAGTCAGAGAGCTAAAGGACTTTCTCTGGACCCCGCTGGACCCCTGGAGCTGCACCAGTGCAGTAACTGGTGCAAACACAGTTGATTGGTTTCATGTTTATGGGCAATTTAATTTACCAAATAGTTGTTCCTGATGACAGCTGCTTCTTAGTCATGTGAATGGAAGACACACTGTCTGTGGCAGACACTGCTACTATAGGGAAAGGATCACTGGGGAATGCCATTGGGAGAACTCTTGCAGTATGAAGCTGTGTGTTATGGGCCTAAATGATTATTTGAGGATTCAGGAACAGGATAGCAATTTGTTGGTAGTCTTGCAGTAACACATAGCATGCTTAATTTCATTTTCATTTGAAAATTGGTGTCCTATTATTAGGTGTCATTTACTTGGCAAAAATCCCATTCATTAAAGGTACTTGTATCAACATGGGCCCCATGAACTTCCATATAGTTGAGCTCAATGTCACTACTGTTCTGAATGAACCACTGCTGCACCTATTCATACAGAGGAAACTATCAGGGGTCAGTTATTTACCAAAGATGCAGCGTGCAGATTGCATTTCTGAATGTAAATGCAATGTTTTTACCCATCATTCAGCATTTTCCATAATTCCAGTTTCCATAGTTGCAGTCACTAAGGGGAGTTTTGCCTAATGCAGTTGCACCGATGCATCAAACTTCATGCAGTCGCTCTCGTATTACAGTGCTAATTGGGCACAATTGCAATGAAAAGTCTGGATTATTCAGGCTACAGAACCACTTGACAGCACCAAACAGTAGCTCCAGGGTTCCCACAGCAGCCTGTATTAATAGGCACAGTGCAGTTGCACCAAAATAATTGGGCACAGACTCCTTTCAAGGCAAATGCCAGCAAAGATGCCAACTAGCACAACTCCCCCTGCTGACCGCAAAGATGGAATTATGGAAAAAACATTGTATTGCCTGTAAAAAAAACATGGTGATTATGTTCCGAAATGCACTTTGCACATTGCATCTGCAGTAAGTAAATTACCTCTTTTGTTATGGCATCCACGGAACAATATTATAACCTTTATTTGTTTGTGCATTTCTGTACAGACATGCTGCTTAATACGATAAACAATGTTTGTTTATAGTTATGGGCATGGATACACAAATAACCTTTAACAGGCAGATTTCATTGAGCAGAATATTCAAATCTTTGTTGTGTATTTCATAAGTTAGATAAAAAAAACAGCCTTACAATATCAAATATCTTAGCCAGAGCATTTCTGACACATATTAAATATTGCCACTCCATCTGAGTTGTGCTTTCTACTTCTCTTCTGTTTTCTAGGGTTACATTCATGATACAGGTTACAGCAGGATCGTTATGAAGCATAAAACTTTTCTTATAAACATATATTGAAACTGCTTATCATTAAAGAGACTTATTGACCCCCCCTATGCCCCATGATTTCTTTATATGGTGACTGTTTCGGACGGTTTAAGCCCCCTTTGGATATCCAGCTAGTGTTCAGGCCTCTCATGAATTTATCCATTCAGTCATTGTTTGAAGAATATCTAGGTCAACAGATAATTTTTTTCTGCTTATACCCTAAAGCTGGGCTTTTAGCTGTATCTAGAAGAGCAAACAGACTTTCTACCCATATCTCTTTTTTTTTTATTTTAATTCTTTATTTTTTTATTTTTACTTACACATATAGAATGAATTGATCACGTTCAATTTCATGAATATACTTCCTTACAGGCATATTGCATTCCGATATGTTTGTACACATTTTATCCGATATATTGCAGATAATTATACCTAGAATCAATAACAGTTAATATTATCCAAAAAAGTAATACATTTTTTAAGACCTATAACATATGTCCTATAATCATATAATACGGCTATGTTGTATTTTACTCATAACATTTTTAATCGAATTGTTTTTTCCATATTTAAACCTAAATCATAATATATACAGTACATACAATTTGCCACTATAATACCAATGTGCATCGATTTATACGCTTTTAGATATTTAAATCATTGTGACCATGTTTCTACAAATTGTACATATTTATTATTAGCTAAAGCCGTTAGTTCTTCCATCTGAGCTATCTCTGTGACTACTAATATCAACTTTTCTACTGTAGGTGGATTTTTATTTCTCCAATAAAGGGGTATTAGGGATTTAGCAGCCATAAGCAGTTGTAGCAAGATATCTCTTTTAGCTCCTTCAATTCCTTCTAGGCCATAAAATAATATAATACTTGCTGGATTTAACAATGAGATTGGAACTCCCGTGTTACTTCCTCACAAATAGGGAGCAGTGTTCCAATAATTTGTTAAAACTGGGCAAGTAACCCAAAGATGTAATAAAGTGCCCTGAGCAATCTCACACTTCCAACCATGAACTATCGTTCATGGTTACTCCCATTTGTTTCAACACAACTGGGGACCGATACCACCTTGATATTAATTTGTAAGAATATTCCTGATACTTGTTGCTAACTGTAAAGCTAATGTTGGTTTTAAATATTCTCCCCCATTCTTTATCTGATATAACAATATCAAGATCCTGTTCCCACTTCTCGTTCCCACTTCTTTGTACCCATATCTCACTCTTTCCAGTAGTTCTTCTCATGTCTTGGCCAACCCCTCAAACAATGTTTACATTTTAAAAGAAATGTTTAACAGCTGAAAATTTTGCTTCACTCATATCAGACTAGAGCATCTTGTAAAATGGTTGGATGTATACAGCTGATCAAGGCCAACAATTGCTAGATGTTGATTGCTTGCTATGGTTGTTGGAATTGGAGCAAATGTTGCACCTGTTATTAAAGGAGAACTATGCCCCCAAAATGAATACTTGAGCAACAGATAGTTTGTATCAAATTAGGTGGCATTTTAAAGAATCATTTCAAACTGGTATATATATATTTAAGTAAATATTGTTCTTTTACATCTCTTGCTTTGAACCACCATTTCGTAATGGTCTCTGTGCTGCCTCAGAGATCACCTGACCAGAAATACTGCAGCTCTAAATAACAGGAAGAAGTGTGGAAGCAAAACACAGAACTCAGAAGTCTGTTAATTGGCTCATGTGACCTAACAAGTATAGTTTGTTTGGTATATTTGTGTGCACCGTGAATCATACGATCCCAGGGGGCTGCCCTTATTTTTTAAAATGGCAATTTTATATTTATGATTACCCAATGGCACATACTACTAAAAAAGTATATAATGAAAATGGTTTATTTACCTGAACCAGGGTTTTACATATAAGCTGTTTTATGCATTATATTTTTATGGAGACCTACATTGTTTGACGGGTATAGTTTGCCTTTAAGATAACATCCTGAATAAGATCTTGCTGTGCACGGGCCAATACAAATTGGGCAAACATCTATCATGCAAATTTGAAATTTGCATTTGGCAAGGCTGCTCCCACGTCCTACATGTCTCTGTAGACCCACTGTACGATCAGCCTGATTTGGCCCAGTGTGTGAAAGGCCAAAATTCACTGTTTGGCAAATAGGTAGCATTTCTGTCTTGGAATTCAACTCCAGCCTGGGCACTGCAAGGAGTCTGTATGTTCTGCCAGTGTTCCCTTTGTTTCCTCCAGGTGCTTTTGTGTCCTGCCACACTGCAAATATAATATACAGGCAGGTAAATAAGCCACCCATGAATCTGACCATACTGTGTGTGCCTGTGATAGGGGCCTAAGATTGCAAGCTCCATTGGGGCAGGGTATGAGAATGCTGTATAATCACTTGTGATGCGCAAAATGGTTTACCATGTTTCACCGCGAAAATGACGCACATAAAATTTTTCCGCAATTTGTCGCTGGTCAAAAAAATTTTCACCCGTGCACTTCGATGCATTTCGACGGATTTTCGCAGTTTCACGAATTTCAAGCAAAGCAAAATGGATCAGATTCGCCCATCACTAATAATCACTGTAAAACATTGCGTATATATGTCAGCGCTGTATAAAATAACTGTTAATAATGATAGTTGCCAGTGTAACAACTGAGTTTGAACTGCCTTACTTATAAGTGCTGACAATTACAGGAAAGTATGTGGCAGACGCTCTTTCACTGATAGAGGGTAAGATAATACTTGATGATGAACCCCTAAAAGCTCTGTGCTAGAAAAGCCTTCAGACATAAATGAATAAGTAGCAACCAGATTGCTGACACTGCAAACTGGAGAGCTGCTAAATAAAAAGCTAAATTACTCAAAAACTGCAAATAATAAAAATTGCAAAATTGCTAATTGTCTCAGAATATCGCTCCCTACATCATACTAAAAGTTAACTCAAAGGTGAACAACCCCTTTAATATTGTTTAATATTATTAAAATATCAGTAATAGCCATTCATTAAAGGCAATACTTTGGAATTCCTCTAAATTTTCGATGTATTTTTATTAAAAAGGCTTGCTGTTTTCATCCCCTTTGCTTAATAACATTTAGAGGGTTAGTTATCAAAATCCAAATTTTTCAGATTTTTTTTTACATAAAAAAGATCCGTCCAAACTAGAATTCATGATTTGCCCTTATTTATTAATACAAAAATGTGAAAAAATCGGATGGGGAAAAAACACAATTGCCGGATTGTCACACAAAAACCATGACTTTTTTGGATTGTCGTCCAAAAAATACGAATTTTTTGGATTTGACGCCCAAAAAGCCATGAAATCGACGGAAAAGCCCGAAATGTTCAGGTTATCAAATGAAACCAATAGCAGACAATAATATTTTCAAATTGCATATAGGACCTCTGTCATTAACTTCTACAGGACCTCGACAGGTTGAAGATAGAATATTCTTCGGATTCAGACTTTATTTTTTTAATTTTTGCTGCAGACAGAGGTGCAAAGACTGTTTGATTCACTACATTTATCAGCAGGTGCTCAAGGGAACAAACATGTAATCCACACAGATTAAATTGAGGATATTATTATTTAGAGTATAGGAAGAAGTATATAGGGATATCTAACTTGCACAGCTGAAAGTAATGTAAAACTAAAATGCCTGATAAAGCTAGCTATTCTCCATTAACCTTTTAGGTGCCGGCCTGCATGTGTTGATATTTACTAATGCTATGTAGATACGATTTTTTTTATTTTTATTTATAATTATTTCTTATCTTATTTGTTTTACAGAAGTTAAAATTTCATCTACCAAGGCTCCGAGAAGTAAGAGACACAAGTACAAAATGTGTTTGTCCGCCTGGTAAGGAACTCTTTCATCAAAACCAAGTCATTGCAGTGGTAGTGCTGTGGCTTCTGCTACAAATAGTCAAATACAAAATTGAGATGATATTAGCATGTTCTTGATAGCATTAGAGTTATTTTTATGCTTTTCCACTTGAACTTTGACATTAGGGAAATCAGATATGTAACTGGGGTCATTTTCTAATGAATTGGCTTTTCTATCTGAATATGCATCCAAACTAGGCTAATCACAATAACAATCATTTTGCTATTCTCATGTAATACTTCATCACCTAAGCTGATCTTTGTTACTTCATTGGTGCTTATCATGTTTGTCACAGGTTGTGATAAGTTCAAAAACATAATTTTTATTGTGTAGTTTTGTCATTACAACATTTAGGCTGATTAAATAGTGGTAAAAATTACTGCTCAGTTTACAATTAATATTGTGTTATTATCTCTCTTGTTGAGCATTTTGCTGTCAGTACATTAAAAGTAATACAGGTGTAGGATCGCTTATGCTGAAACCTATTGTCCAGAAAGCTCCCAAAAATGCAAAGGCCATCATTCATAGACTCATTCATTTATTTTAAATGATTACACTTTTAATAATTTCGTTTTTTGAAAATGATTTCCTCTTTCTCTGTAATAAAAAAAATAATACCTATTAATTTACTTGAAGTAAGACATCATTAGTCCTTACTGCAGGCTAAGCATCCTTTTTGGTTTATTTAATTAATGCCCCGGGTCCTCAGCATTATAGATTATACCCATACCTTTCTTTACAGTGAAATCTCAATTTTACACCTAATGTATGTTTTCCCTTATTTTACAGCATTTTTTGTGGTACCCGTACCACCAATATTTATGTTGCATGTATTTCCCTGATTTTACATAATTTTTTTCTGGTCTCCTGTAAAATGGGGATTTTACTGTATTTCGTAAGCTTAAAAATAGTTTTTGTTTTTTTGGTGATGTTAGCACCAAAGACAAATACTAGGGGGCGGAATTTACTAAAGGGCGAAGTGGCCAATGATAGCAAAAATTCACCAGCGTGACGTCATTTTGCCACTTCGCCGATTTACTAACGGGTGCTGGTTTAATTCGCTAGTGAAGTGGACATACTCTAGCGCTATTTCGCACCCTAACGCCAGGCGAAGTTGCGATCTGGCGAAGGGACGTAACTACGCTAATTCACTAACTTGCAGATTTTACGTTACCTCTTGCGCCAGACTTGACTTCGACCAGCTCAGACCAGGCGAAGTGCAATAGAGTAGATAGGAGTTTCTTCAAAAATAGTTGATCATTTTTCTAAGTCCCAAAAAACGCTGGCCTCTTTTACTTTTTACTGGGTGATAGGCTGAAAAAGTTCGTAAATTTTTTTGGGGTACCCTCCTTCCCCCTTACATTTGGCACCTAAACTATACATTGGGCACATGTGTAGGGCAATATAAGACCGCTATTTAATTTTATTAAGTTTCCCTGGCCTTGTGTAGTGTAATGTAGTTGCTGCAGCATACGCGTCCATTGTTCTTTAACTGCACGCCGTATGCTAATTAGGCATCACTAGCATAACTTCGGACTGCTTATCATATTATCGCTAGCGCAACTTCGCAACCATTCGGTAACCTGTGTGCAACTTCAGATCTTCGGGAATTTGCGCTGCCCTGGAGAAACTACGCCTGGCGAAGTGTGGCAAAGTGCAGCGAAGCTGTTGCTAGCGCATTTTTGCTGCTTAGTGAATTTGCCCCTAGGTTTAATATTAGGGAAAAAATAATTTTATTAATGGGACACAGCTATCAATGTGCAGAATTCCATTTTTAATACCACTATTAACACTTCAATCATGTGTTATTAGCAAGGGAATTATGGGCTGATAAAAACTGCCAGCAGTTTAAAGTGATTAATTTGTCCCTATTTTCTTTAAAAATGAGGAAATATTGGTAAAGGTATGTGATCTGTTATGCAGAGACCCGTTATCCATAAAGCTCTTAAAAAAGGCCTTCTCCCATAGATTTTATCCAAATAATTAAAATTTTAAAAAATTATTTCTTTTTTCTCTATAATAATAAAACAGTACCTTGGACTTGATTTAAACTAAGATATCATTAATTCTTATTGGAAGCAAAGCCCAAAAAGTCTATTGGTTTTTTTTAATGTTTACATTAAGTAGAATTAAGGTATGAAGATCCAAATTATGGAAAGATCCATAATCTGGAAATCCCCAGATCTAGATCATTCTGGATAACAGGTCCCATACCCATAATCAGACCCGTGGCATCTTAGTCAAAATGAATACAATTATAGAGTACATAAAATAACTCAGTAATAACATTTTTGTGCAACATTGATATGGATTTTATTGCTGATTTTGTAGTCTTCTCCAAGAGGAGATTTGTGCTTATATTTTTAAATCTATGCATAGTATTTAGTTGTATAACTTTTATTTTCTCTTGAGTTATACAGAATTGCCCATAAATGCTAAAATTATATTACTGCAACAACTATGTGCTTTCTGCATGTTGTCATAGATTGGCTCATGTGCGTTCCTGTAGATTGTTCTCCCGCAGTGGAACCCCAGAGTAAAATAGTCGCGTTAAATTTGGGATGAAAAATAAAACTCTGTCTATTCACTGTAGTATTCTTTCTGTATTTTGTTCTGTATTTGTGAGCTCAGGCTTTTTAGTGGCATGGAAATGCTTATGTACGTCAGTAGAAATGTTTCATAAACAAAACAACAGCGATTGGAGCCCAAGGCCTGTTTATAATAAGCCACTTTACACTGTCGATTTAACATTATATGTAAGCAAAAGTTTCATTCTGATTTACCATAGTCAACATTATTACTCATGGTCATGTGTGGTATCACTAGACCATGTTATTTATATCTTGTCACGAAAAAACTAATAAAAATAGCTGCTCATGAAAAATGTGTTTAGGTTAATAGCAAATGGCAACTGAAAACAAAGATTATTTTGGGTTTATAAGTTTCAGTACAGGGGTTATTAGGCTTTTCCTATTCAAGTCAAGGCAGGTGCGATTTTGGAAGCTCCATGTGCCATCAGCCACACTAGTTTGTTTAAAATTCCCATTAGTCCCCATTGCCTAAGAACAGGCCCCATTTCAAGACCTTGCCCCCTGGTAAAGATTCCCAGCCACCCACCCAGAACCATGTATATGTTTTAAAGGTTTGTAAAAATGTTTACATATATTTTATGCATTTGAAAATTAATTTTATCATAGTTCAGATTTTATCATTAATCCTTACTGCTGGCTAAGCATCCTTTTTGGTTTATTTAATTTAATGCCCCAGGTCCTCAGCATTCTAGATTATACCATCGAATTTCCGCACCCGTTTCGCGAATTTATTCGCCGCAAATTCGGCCTGGTGAATAAATTTGCCCATCACTAATCATAGTTATTAAACATTTTCCGGACTCTCAGGGAATTGTTAAATAATTTGAAACACATATCAAAGCAGATAAATGTGTGAGTTTATTAGAATATATTGCGCTTCTTTGAGCAGTCTCATAGCATTGTGTTAAGGTGTTAGAGCTTCATGGCAGTATTGAACTCACTACAGATTGTGAATGGTGGAGAAATCATTAAATAAAGATTAGAAAATAAGTAGAAATATCCAATCATTTGTCAATATCTCACAATCTATTCAAATAAGACAGCTACTGGAGAAACTGATTTTTCCACTCCAGTTTATTTGCATTTTTAGAGATATTAAAGTTCCTCTTAAGCTACATGACTGCTTTCTTACTTCATTTATGTTGTGCGGCTCACTGAAGTGGCTTTTATTTAAGAATGTAGGATAGAACAGAGAAAAGTGGAGAATTAGGAGAAACATTCTAGTGGAGTTCATTGACAGATCCTTTTAAATGTTAAGCAGCTAAAAGATGTCATTAGGTCTGACGAGTGACGACCTTCATGTTTTCTGTGCAAAAGGGCCTTTAATTAGCAACCAATGAATAAAGTACATTCTGGAAGGAGAAATAAAAGCATTTTTACTCTAGACTGAGGTTTTCACAAACTCAGTGTTGGACAACTCAGCTAATGGTTTCCTGGACTATTTTTTCCAGGATCTGATTTTGGGCTTTGTCCACAAACGCCTACAGTTCAGTTTGTTTTTGTGAATTGCTTTCCCACAATTACTGATTGCTGTTACACATGGCAGCAATATTTTCCTTCAGAAGTCCTGCTAGAAGTATAGTTTATGTTTTAATTATGTAAAAATGTAAGAATAATTTATCACCTCTTAAATGTTGGATTCCGCTACTAGTTGTTAAGTAAACAGGGAAAAGTTGGAGAAAGCTGCTATGCCCTTTGGAATTGAGTGGTATAATTTTGGCACCTAGAAATAAATGTAAAATCTTTTTGTACTTAGTTGTAGTATTTAACTAGTATGTTTTAATTTTGCACAGTGTAAAAAAATGGACCAGGATGCATTTCACTTCATGTTGTACTTGCCGATTTGGGTCCTTTAGACCATTTCAGCAGCTTATCTGCCCTTGTAAGGGTCCCTTATAAGGCCTTAAACAACTGATATCTTTTCAAAAATGCCAAATTGTTGATTGGGCAGGTTTGATTTTCCTGTCAGATGAAGAACCGGTTTACTTAAGTTGGCCATAGGCATTAAAGGAGAAGGAAAGGTTAAAACTAAGTAAGCCTTATCAGAAAGGTCCATCTAAATATACCAGTAAACGCCCAAAGTAGTGCTGCTCTGAGTCCCCTGTCAAAAGGAACACTGCATTTCTTTCCTGCTATTGTGTACACATGGACTTCTGTATCAGACTTCCTGCCTTCAGCTTAAAACTCATTGCCCTGGGCAAGAGCATGCTCAGTTTGCTCCTCTTCCCCCCCTCCCTTCTCTACTGTAATCTGAGCCCAGAGCAGGGAGAGACTCAGGCAGGAAGTGATGTCACACCACATTTATACTGCAGCTCCTATACTAAACAAACAGAGAGTTTCTAGAGCCTTTTACTCAGGTATGGTAAAACATTCTACAGAATAAATATAGCATTCTAGCTTGCACTGTTGCAGCTAATCTATTGGCAATAAAATGCCTCGGTAGCTTTCCTTCTCCTTTAAGACTTTTCTCTCTAGTGTCAGTGGACACTGAACGATTGTGCATCTAACAATTTGTCACCAGACACAGTTCACAGTGAAATGTATCCATTGTCCAATAGTTTACAATTCCAAGCAGGCAGCTACCCACAGTTTTCCTAGATGTTATATGCTTGAAATGGTCTTTTTAGTTGATTGACAAATTGTACATTTAAACGATTGTTTCAGGATAAGCTTGGTCTTACAATAACGAAGATCTTAGAAATCTTAAGCTGGCCATAGATGCAAAGATCCGATCGTCCGAACCCTTGAACGATCGGACTTCCCCATCTCCCTACCTGCCACTAACCATACAGATCAAATAAAGTAGAACAGATGAGCCGATGTTCTGCCCCTGACAGCAATTGTACGAAAGTTATGTCCGACAAAAGCTAGTGACAGTCTCCTACTGAAAATCATACGATCAGCAATACATGCAGAGAAATTATCGACAGCCGACAGAATTTTTTTAACCTGTCCGATCGACCAAACGACAGATCTTAGCCGGACGAATAATGTCGGGGCTCTCCACACACGGTCCGACAATCGCATGAATCCTCGATCTGTATGATCGGATCTTTGTGTCTATGGCCAGCTTAATCGTCTATGGCCAGTATATTCATGTAATCCGATCACTTGGCCCTAAGGCAACCTTAGGTGGGCTTATTGGGGTAAAGATCCGCTGATTTTGCAAGGTTAACAAACGAGTGGATTTTATAGTGTATGGTCAGTTTTACCTTTTTTTTACCCAGAAAAAGAAGTTATTTGCTTTAAAAAAATCTAATTCATCACCACAATTTCCCTTTAAGAAAAAAGAAATAGAGAAAAAGTTAACTTCAGAAGTCAGTAGTGGTAGAAAGGAGAGGAGTAGATTGAAGAAGGAAGGAGGAGGTGGTAGGTAGGAAATGATTGGTGCTAAGATAGGAGTGCCGTGGGAATGTGTGGAATAGAATGAGAACAGGATAGCAGAAAGAGAGTAAGGATAGAGGGCAAATGGGAGACCAACTAGATGTTAAACAAGAATAAGAGAAGGGAAGGGTATGCAGGAAGGATGGAATGCAGGAAAACAAATACCTCTTAGTATAATCTACAGTACATTTCTGTAACTAAGCCCTGATATTGATCTTTTAGGACAGTCTAAAACCCAGTCTATGATTAGGTTTAATAGTTTGGGGTTATTCTGGGAACACATCCTTATTACTGGGGAGAGCCCAGACATACTTACTTTTATGTTTACCAAGATGGGATAAAAGGAACAAAATTGTATGTCTTATTTTGTTGGTTTGGGACCAACAGAACATTACTGCAGCATGCCATATTAAAGGGAAAACCTTTTAAAACTGATTTAGCATTTGTTTTTAACTTGGTCAAATATATGTATATATGGGCACATTTTCTGACAAATCCTAAAGCCTTGCTGATTTTGGATCAGCCCTGTCCCTTAACAACATCATTGAGGCAGTATATATACCATTTAAAACTTTTTTATTCCGTCTGCATTATAATAGCTGAATTCATTTTCAATGCTGTGGCCTTCCAAAGAATTGCATTGTTCGGTTCTAGTAAAAGGATTTAGGGCAAAAGCCCAAAATGACCGCTGGGCAGTTTAAAGTGAATTTCAAAGCCTTATTGCAGCTTCTTAATGGTTTATGGAAGTGAGTTTTGGACCTCAGCATTAGTTATTTCTTGAAAGGAGATCAAGAACCCTCCCAATAAAAAGGCATATAAACTAGTGTGGTTCAGCCAGAACAGTCCTGTGTATTTTTTATTTAACTGAAGCACATTCAGTTTATTCTGTAGTGTCTAAGAGAGTTTGTAGTTCTTTCTCAATTTTCTTTTGATAGAAATATAATTGGACAAATCAGCAGTGTTAAAAATACAATTAAATACACAGTTAACATATTTAGGTGGAAAATAATTGTTCAATGTTATAGTATGCTATATATAAAGATTTGGTTCCTGTTTATATAATATGAATACTTGAAATATTGCTTGCATAGAGAATTTTCCTCTATGGATCTCCATTTATTTTTATAAATAGGTGCTGCCATATGACTAGCTCCAGCCCCGGGCCCAGATTTCCACTTTGGGTGTCACTAGGTCACAGGGTCTTCATCCCATTCCTCACTAGCGAGCATTGCACTGGGGATTATGCATACAGGAGAGAAAAAGGGGTGTGTGTTTCCAGTGCTTCTTAGAATGCAGCTGGGCGGTACGCTCAGCATCGGTATGGGGTGGTGGGACCCCGGGAGAAAACGGGGTGGGCTCCGCCGGCCCAGACCCGGTAGACATAGGCGGTGCTACTGTCCTCCCCAACACGCGTCCCCGTGAGGTAGACGCGATATGCGCTAAACAGGTATGCGCAGGCGGGAGTGGGGTTGAGGGGAGGGACAGAGGGAGCCCAGCGACTGGGGTAGCGGAGACCCTTCTACTGGGTGGGGGTGGTGACGGGGCCCTGATGTTTCAGTCCCGGTGGTGCCTGTTCAGCCTAGTCATTTTCCAGACAGAAATGCAACAACAATGTGCTTCTTATTATTTATTAAAACAGCCTATAGAAAATGTTTCATTCAAGTAATATGCCAGCTCCCACCATTATTAATTGTTTGTATATAGGTTGTGTACACTATAAGCTATGCCAATATACAGTACATTGCTCTCTATTTATTGCAAGGAGGTAACAAAAGGTAAATACAAAAAAGGGGTTGGGGGTGCACACCTAAAGCTCCCCATAGACGCAAAGATTTTTCTTGCCGAACGACCGATTTTACCGAAGTCCGACCAATCCTCAGGCCCGGATTTGCGGCAAGGCCGCATAGGCCCGGGCCTAGGGCGGCAAAAAATAGGGGCGGTATGCCGCCCAGCCGCATTATGGGGATGTTCGCGTCCCCATTGAACTACACCAGCTGCGCCGGCGTTTTATCGCCGGCGCGCTGGGAAGGCGGGCGCTAGGACCGCACGGCCTAGGGGCAGCCGGAGAAGAAATCCGGCGCTGCCAATCCTTCGAAATTATCGTCAAGTTAGTAGGATTCGAATACATATTACAATTTTTCGGCCAACATCTGTCAGGAAATTGATCGGCCAGATTAAAAAATCTTTATCGGTCCCAGTGCAATCTATTTATGTTTGCAGGGCCAAGCAGGCAGCTACTGTTTGTTTTCCTGGTAAATTGGTCTTTTTAGTTGATGGGCAATTCGTACGATCGTTTCGAGATAATCATGGTCTCATGATGACGATCGGATCTTTTAAAAAATCTTTACATCTATGGCCAGCTGTAGGCTAAATTTTAATATATTTAGGGGTGGGCGCACAAGCACTTGCTTGTGCGGCTATTAAAGGAGAAATCAACCTGTGGAGAAAAAACCCTGTACCCCCCACCCCAGGTAGACCTCCCTCCTCCCCCCAGGCTAACTACCCCCCTGGGGAAGTACAACATTTATATTATATTAAAATTTAGCCTTAGGTGTACACCCACAACCCCCCTTTTTTGTATTAACAAAAGGTAAACCATGGTTTTTTACGACTGTTTTCTAACCCTGCTGTCAGTTAGGGAACAATGGACTTCCATGACCCTGTTTTGTATCTGTAGGACATGATAATGCCCTGTCCTATGGAGGCCAAGATCACAAACAGGCCAGAGAAGCCTCTATTTAGGAAACAGCCACTTGACATGATGTAACAGCAGCTTTCCAGATGCAGATAGTTTCTCAGCTTGTGATTTGTGTGTGGATTGTATACTGAAGTAAGATAAACAGTTTTACTTTAAGCAACATTTGTTATATTTAGAACTGGCTTCCTTTGTCCAGCATTCACATTACATCATATTTTATTTAAAGGGAAAATACCATATTTGTAAAAAAAATGTCTGTGTTCTGCATTTACTGCCTTTTACAGATGGTAGCAAGCACAGAACATGAAACAACATCTTGCATGTGTCATTCATGTTAAACAAAGGCAGAGCTGTAGCCCCAGAACAGATTATTGCACAATTTACCAAATATGGTTCCTGGAGATGCAAAATCATAGTGGTGTAGCAGCCATGCTATAGATACCTTATTAGTAAATGAACCCCAGGGTTTATAAAAAAAACATGTGTAAAATGTGTGGTATAATTAGTAGCACTATTCAGAATACAGATCCTTATTTTTTTCTTTCTGTAAGTGCTATCTGTGGTGCAGTGTGTTTCTTGGTATAAATTTTTTCTATCTAATCAGTATTACGTATTTTTGTCCCATGCTAATATAAAATATATCTCTATATACAGAAGTCTTGGAGACGGCCCATAAACCAAGGGATTAAGCTTCACAGCTGCGTCATTTCCCTTTTGGTTTTGGATGATCCTTAAAAATGCACATGTATCCCAGTAATGGTTTAGCAGCAATGCATTGCTAAGAATGTCGTGTTGTTGTGCTAATTGATTTAAAGCTACAATAGCCATTAGCCATTTATATGTATAGTTCATTTTATTGTTATACTTTTCCTATCAATTAATCAGCTTACATTTCCAAATGCATAGTGCAGCTTGTCAAGTAGGATTTCTTTCTTTCACCTTCTACTGCAATGTAACTATATAACGTGATTATTAGTTTTAGTTATCTGTAGCTTTGCCCCCACAGTCACAGTAAAATCACATTTATTGTACTTGCACGTAGAACTGATATAACTGACTTTATTGGTTATGGCTTTTTTTTGCAGTAATAGATCACTAGAAGTTATTTCCAGGATGCCATTAGTGATGTTGCAGTAGAAGTGGCCCCATCTGTTGTGTGTTTGGCTGTAGCTCATTCACTTGCAGTGCTACAGGGATTTAAACCACTAGAGAAAATCAAGCTAATTTGCTATCACTGGAAGCAACTCTAAGGGCCTTATTTTTTAAAATCCAATTATAAGACCTTATTTATTATTTAAAAAAAAAGCACAATTTAATTGGATCGGGGACAAACACGAAAGAATCTAGCGAAAATCCAACTTGTACGTTTTTTCTCAATTTTTTGGGGCTTTTTCATGAAAAGCCAGAATTTTACGGATTTTTGCCCGAAAAATCTGAAATAGTCAGAATTTTGGACTAATTCCAGAGCAGCCCACAAAAACTTTCAAATAGGATAGGGACCTCTCCCATTGACATATATACAACCTCAGTAGGTCTGAGATGCCAGATTTTTAGGTTTTCAGCAGAAAAGCCAATGCGCCTAGAAAACACCATATTATTGAACTCTATGGAATCCGGAGGTTTGGAAATACACTTTTCTGAAATATGCTGCATATTTTCAGTATGGATGCCAAACTGTCACGAGATGGAATGCTCATATTTGTGCCGTTGTCTGCTGGTGACATAATTACATGTGTATTGACGATCAGTCTGGCATGTAAATTGCTTTTCCGCTTGGCTTTTTCACACAAAAGTTTAATAAAATTCTTCCGAGCAGAATTGTGGGGAATGAAAAAAACTGAAATGCATGTTGGGAAAAGACAACTAAAGGCTGAAAAACGCACATTATCATGCACATGTGGTTTCAGTTGTATATTAATGCTGGACTGTGCGTTTTTTTAAAACGCAATGTAAAAATGCCCAGAGTGACCTTGCCCTTATCTTTACTAGAACTGTAGATTAGGTTTCTGGTTGCACTGGTGTGGTGCATGATGTGTAGGGATGTAGCGAACGTCGGAAAAAATGTTCGCGAACGTCCGGAGAAAAATGTGAACGGTTCGCGATCGTTGCGAACCCCATAGACTTCAATGGGAAGGCGAATTTTAAAAGCTAGAAAAGACATTTCTGGCCAGAAAAATGATTTTAAAGTTGTTTAAAGGGTGCAACAACCTAGACAGTGGCATGCCAGAGGGGGATCAAGGGCAAATATGTTTCTAAAAAATCCATTGTTGACACAGCGCTGCGTTTTGTGCTGTAAAGGGCAGAAATCACACTACGTCACTCAGGTGGTGTTTCTGGAGACGGTATTATTATTGATATTTAGACAGAATGTGAAATAGCTCACACAGCTAGGTGGCAGTGGTTTGAAGAACAGATGCAGATGAGAGATCAGCAGCAGGACAGACAGCTGCCCACAGCAGCTACATACAGAGCACTGCAGTAGAAGGTAGATTACTAGCCAGCAAAGCTACCTAACCTAAAATGTCCCTCAAATCCCTGCAGAGTTCTGTCCCTACAATACAGAGCAGTATCAAGTAGATTACTAGCCAGCAAAGTTACTATCAACTGTCCCTCAAATCACTAACAGCTCTCTCCCTACTCTAGCTCTTCCAAGCACACACAGGCAGAATGAAAAAACGCTGCAGGGCTTCAGTTTATATATGGAAGGGGAGTGGTCCAGGGGGTGTGGGGGTGGTCCAGGAGGGAGAGCTTCCTGATTGGCTGCCATGTACCTGCTGGTCTGGGGGAGAAATGGCAAAAAAAAGCGCCAGCTAAGGCGAACCCAAATTGGCGAACGTTGCGTTACGTTCGCGAACATTCGGCGGACGCGAACGGTCGATGTTCGCGCGAACAAGTTCGCCGGCAAACAGTCCGCGACATCCCTAATGATGTGCAAGCTGCATCACACCTGCCTTGACCAGCTGGTAAGTACAGGGCTCCCTTTTTATGTTGCACTATTTGTGTGCTACTTGAATCTTTTATGGTTATGTCCCTTTTTAATGAGTAAAGACACATTTACCTTGGTCCTCTGGATTCTGAAGGAGACTGAGAATATACTTGGTACTCTCTAGCATGTTAATACAATGTTTAATAGGTTTAAGATATTTCCTGTATTTGTGTAGGTTGTTCAAACCTGTCCTGAGCCACTTCTTTAAAGATGCCCATACATAGCGAGACATTGGTTGTTGACTTGGCTGCTACTGACCAATTTATTGGTGTTTTAATTAAATAATTGCAGCTCAACGCTGCTTGTCCTGGGTCTGGCTTCCACTTTCTTCTATATATTATTTCCTGTATATTGGGAAAAAAAGAATAGCTTCACTAATCAGGATCTAATTGGACTTGTTCAGATATGAATTGGGCAGGATGGCAAATTGTGTTGGCCGTGAAGCACATCATGTAGACTGACGGTATTTATATACATGACACTGAGGTTCATGTGCACATTTTTCCCAGTGCAGTGGACAATAGCAACTTGCAGTAGGCAGATCAAAGCTAATTACTGATTTATGTCAATGGTAACTGCTCTGGTGGAACTGTGCTCAGTAGTATTAAATTAGCCCCATTGTACCTTCTCTACTCTCTACTTGGCAGGGTTGCCATAGGTATAGTGGGGCACCATGAATCTTCATGGCCATGCCCCTGATCATTCAAATTGCACGGCAATCCAGCCAGCAGGACAGTGTCACTTTGGATAAACTAAGCTTTACATTCATGTTTATGAATCAGAAGAAAAATGTACGATTTATGTACTTTACTACCTCTTCCCTGACACCACATTACAGAGTATTTGCCTGTTTTTCTTCTGTCCTGTCTGGTTTTGAAGCCTATTTCTTTGGGTAGTAGATGTAGTTTCTAGGGCAACTGAGGTAAAACACTTGTGGTGCAATTTGGGTTTACACTCATTGCTTTAGGTATGTGTGGATTTGTTTGGCAGGGGTGGGGGGATCCCCAGTCATTAGGTTTAAATGTGATCTCACATGCACGTTATGTGCATGCGAGTGACAGAACATGGCTGCCCGCACCGGGAGCTCCCTCCCCGTGCGGGTATTGTAGAGCTGGTTGGGGGGTATATTTTTAAAAAAAGCTACTGTTATATCCTAGTGGAATGTGGGCTGTATTAACCTGGTTGGGGATAACATTTTTACCCAACAGGTGCCCTTTAATGACAGGCTGATCTCGTGTCACTGCACACACATAATTGGTGTAGAAGACAGCGGACCCTGTGTGCCAAGGACTTCTGGTCTAAGAGGTAGGGGAGAAAGATAGGAGGGTGAAGGAGAGCAAGGGAAAAAATTAAGGCTGGAGACAGCACAGAATATGAATTGTGGGAAAGAAAAGTGGTTGTAATAGATGAGACCACCAGAAACACATAGAAAAACACATAAAGAGCTTTGGAAGTTGGCAAACATTTTTTTTTAAGTTATTCTTTGCTCAACTGGGGGACATAATAAACATGGCTACAGAATGCGTATTGTGTTATTTTCACCCAGCATGTTTAAGAGATATCTTGTTTCTAGTATATTATTATTTTTTTTTAGCGCAGAACTCATTAAAGGGGTTGTTCACCTTTCAAACACTTATTTTTCAGTTCAGTTGTTTTCAGATTGTTCCCCAGAATTAAAGACTTTTTTCAATCACTTTCCATTATTTATTTTTTACTGTTTTTCCAAGTTTAAAGTTGAATGTCCGTCTCTGGTGTTTGAGTCTGGCAGCTCAGTAATTCAGGTGCAGATTCTGAACTGTTTTGCAACATTTAGTTGATACATTTCTCAGGAACTTCGCTGGAGTATAAGCAACAATTGTATCAAGCTAACAGCTGCCTTTAATGAAACCCAGAGCTTCTGCTCAGCAGGGACAAACACAAGAAATGTATCAACTAAATGTATCAATTAAGAACAGTTTACAGGGTCGGCGACCCCCCTCCCAGAGCTGCTTTAGAAGGTGAAATATTACAATTTACACTACAATATTAGAAAAATGGTAACATAGATAATAGAAAGTCATTGGAAAAAGTCGTTATTTCTGATGATCTATCTGGAAACAACTAGTTGTTTGAAGGTGAACTACCCATTTAACTAGTACGATATACTGTAGTTATATAAATTATGTTCAGTAATAGTTTAGTGATGTCAGTTACATCACAAAGATATTATAAGTCATTTGGAGCTTTTTATCACTATATTACTTTGCCTGTTCAGTCCTGGTTTTAGGGTCAGGTAGAGGAAACATTTGCCCCAGCCGGTCCCCAGAATCAAAAAGATATTATAGAGATATATAGAGACATTATAGAGAGATTTTGTGTATTTTTTTATGTACATCACAAATGTTTGATCTATGGCTCTACATTTGTTAAACTAAACATCTCCAGTATCCAACTGAAATTACATCCCTAAATTGCATGTCTTTTGTTTCTCAGATTAGGACGCTAACCTTCTTGAAAGATCCACGGCCCCCTCATCTTCCTCCCAAATATTGTAGATTACCAAAAATGATTTGAAAAAAATTGGTGCAACAATTCTCGAGTTCTTAACATAAAAACTGAAACTTATGGTTGTTTTATATGCTGCACCATTTCAAAATTTAATGATGAAATTTAGGGCAATGGTGATAAAGTAACCCTTTAGAGTTTTCTGTGTATACTGGTTTTGGAGTTATACATTTTTACCACTGCTTCAATATTTCAAAGGTATCAAAGTGCCATATCTATAAAGGAGATCGAGACTTAAAGGTGAGAGAGAAAGAAAAAGGGCAGCTTGTACATATGTTTGTTCATCAGACAGCAGAATGTGGTTTGGCTTAATGATTATATATGATGAAGTGAAACAGAATAAGGATCTAAGACAGTGGTTTGGACCCTGTCCAATTTTTGAGTAAAGACTATAATTTTGCTCTGCCTATCATCTTGCCATTTAGGTAGAGAAACTAATTTGTTCAAATTTGTCATACAAGTAGCGAGTATAAAATTTAGGTTACCAGCGGTTACGTTGTGCCATTTTCTAGGAGTGCACAATTTGTGTTATTTGAGGAGCTATCATTTTTCAGTTGAGAAACTGCAAAGAAAAGCAGCAAAAACTGTTGTAGAACAGCTTGGGTCTGTGACAATTTGCGGAAGTAGGTATCATTCATCCTCAAAAAGTCTTTTACATTTAATTGGGGTAATATATCATTCAGCAATAAAGACTAGCTTACTACCACCACAAGCACACATCGCCATTACACACATGCAAAGATTTAGTTGGTCTATGCTTAGGATGCTGGCGTATTGGTGTCGTTTCTTGTGCTAATGCTGCCGAAAAATAGTATTTTATTATACTGACTTTAAACTCAGTTGATGCCTTTTATGGAAGTCCAGGTTTAGGGTAATAAACATTCCACTTGAAATCTGCCCCATGTGCTAACACAAAAGGATCTGCACTGTTAATTTTCAGGCTAAAAATGTTGTGTGTTTACAGGATGAAAAACACTAAATCCATGCATGTCCTGTTCAACATAGGGAAATGCAGCAGAGGATTATTTCAAGAGTTTTTGCGCCAGCCCTCTGTGTCAGTATTCTGGCAGGAGGTCATAAGTAACAAGCAAGAACTGAGCATGGGCAAAAATAAATGGTGAAAAAAATTTCAAGACAGCAACATTTTGCCAATGAGTGTTGTAGTCAATGAGCATATACTTTGCCATTCATCGTTTTAAAGTACCTTTCCAATATGATTCAGTTGTTCTTAATAGTAAAAAGGAAAGAATCTTTCTAAAGCACCTGAGATTGCTTACAGTTCTATTAACTAATATGAAAGAATAGGCCAGAGGCTTACATTCTAAATTCTTTACAAACATGTGCCCAGTTAGGTATTTTTGCCAGTGAAAACCCCCTGAAATTCAGTTGCTCAGATATAGGTATTTGCATGTGCATACATTCTGATGCAGTTTGTGTATATGTTATAAAGAATTCCTTCCTTTAGGAAGTCTAGATGACATCACAAAATGAACAATAGCAAAGACAAAAAGCCCAGTTTGACCTGAACTTAAATAGGTTCAAAATAGGTTCATCTACATGTAGTTACAGTGTGGCTAAAAATAATGACAATATCCCTGCTTGTTTCTGCAAAGTAAAATTTTTTTTTAGAAATTCCGGTTTTAATAATACAAAGGGACCTTGCTTTTATTTTGCATATATTAGGAAAGTTATTCTGGAACTCTGACTTTATTTTGAAGATATTAAAGGACAAAGAAAGGCTAATTCACTGGGGGTGCCAACATTTTAGGCAACTACCATTGAATTAAACCTTTAACCTTTAATGTTAGCGACCATCATTTTTGATCGATTATAGACCTCAGCGACTTCTTCAACAATTTTGCCACAAAATAGCTTTTGTGAACATACGCAGTGTATATAATGACATTTCTTTTTCACTAAATTTTGCGACTAAATTTTTAATAAAACTCCAGAGCAGGTGTTAACGCTGACCTTTCCCACATCCTGACTTTCCAATATACATTCACTAAAAGTGTGCAGTGGTTTTAAAACTGTTTGCAAATGTAATTGCAATTGAAAAACAATATTTTCCTGTTTATGACTGCCCTGCTTGTTTTGTCTTTAGAAACAATGTAGCATAAGCAAGCTTTGCATGGGTCTGTTAACCAGCTGGCTTCTGCTACATTGTTTTAGGGCAGATAACAGAAAGGAAAAGAACAATGCTGCTGTTTTACACATATTTGCACTAAATCAGGCATTTCTTTTTAAATTCCCTTTACCAAGCTATTTCAGTGAGCCAAGTACGAGTATTGGATCTGTTATCTGGAAACCTGTTATCCAGAAAGTACGAATTACAGAAAGGTCGTCTCCCATAGACTCCATTGTTTCCAAATAATCCAAATTTTAAAAAATTATTTTCTATTTCTCTGTAATAATAAAACAGTACCTTGTACTTGATCCAAACTAAGATATACAGTAATTAATCCTTATTGCAAGCAAAACCAGTCTATTGGGTTTATTTAATGTTTACATGATTTTATATTAGACTTAAGATATGAAAATCCAAATTATGGAAAGATCCTTTATCCAGAAAGCCCCAAGTCCCGAGCATTCTGGATTCTAAACCATTACATTGTTTTTTGGTGTGCCAACCTCAGCCCCCCCCCCATTGTTGCGAACTTTCCCAATATTCCTCAGCAGCTGATACCTGAGAGTTTTATTGAAGCTGCCAACGACCGCAGGGCCTCAAGTTAAACACCCCTTTTATAAGTGATTCAGAAGTGATGGACACCTTAAATCTAGCTTCCAATATCAAAATAGGGAGATAATATTTTAACACCCCTTGCTTGCTTCTGATTTTGCCAAAAGTGTTTAGGTAAATCTGTGTAAAAAGATAATCAACATAAACATAAATAATTGTCATTATAATCTTAGTTAGCCTATAATGGTATCATTTTACTACACTTTGTTTCATATAAAAAGTTTTATCCAATAGCCAAAACAAGCCTTATGCCATAATGCAATTAAACTGTAAGGTTGTTGACATCTGAAAGCATCAGATTTTATTCACAAATTTGCTGTTTCGTCAGATTTTTTGTTGAGGATTCCATACTCCACATTCACAAATGAAAGAGTTGGATTAGTAATCACCATGATGTTTGGTGGAGGATTCATTGTCCTGGCAAGTACTGTACTGTTTGAGAAAACATAAAATTGACATTCGTCCTGCTAAATTGATCAGACAGCATACAGAAAGGATCAGCATTTAGGGCAGCCTAGCTTATTTACGGACATAGCAGAGGCACCCCACATGTGACCAATTGAGGTACAGATCTGGCTCTGGCTTGCCATTAAGTCATGTCAGGACAAAGTCGTGGAAAACTCATTAATGACATGTTCTGAGCAAGCAGAGCTGAACTTAAGCATGGTTTCGTAATTGAGGTATCACAGAACTCACAGATCATATATTATGTAATGGCTGTTGTAAATTTGCATAATTTTGATACACTGTAGTCTGATCAAATTTGATCTACATTTTATTGCTATTGTCTTGCAGGGAATAGGTTAAGAAATTATATCCTGCTGTAAAATCTTGTTTATATCTGCCCACCTTCAACAGTCCTTCAGTGAAGCAGACCTAAGCTATCTCTCCATCTGTATGAGTACTGTGCTGGCTGTTATTTATGGAAGGGATTCCAAAATGTACAGGTGGGGTGCATATCCCAGACAAGTAGAAGTTTGTTTAAGAGATCATGCTGCTGCAAACTGGAGATGTGGGAGTCCCATAGGATGTACAGCATAATGGGTGGTAGACTGATGGTAACGGCTGCAAGCAGGCCAAATCGAATGTTGGAAAAAAGGAATATTATTATAAGCTGAATGTACAAATAATAAAAAGTGTTGCATTTTTGAATTTTGTTTGAATTTGCGTGGATGCCGTGGTCTACTCTAGATAATAGTAATAGACAAGAGTAGTCTGGGACAATTTGCAGTTGGTGCTTATTTTCTGGGGGTTCAAATAATTAACTTTATGTTCTTTACTTTTATAATTTACATGATTATTTGGTTTCTAATGTTTCACTGACCATAGCTCCCAGGCAATGTCTGAATGACAAAGTCAAAAGGAGAGGACCCAAATCAAAAAAAAAAACAAGTCAGCACTCTGACTTAATTTATATTTCAGGTTAAAGAGGGACAGAAAGGCAAATAATTTTGCAACCATAAAAAAGAAAGACTAGTTGCAGGTTGTCTACACTAAAACTAAAAGAGCTTTCCCCTCTCCTCCAACTATGCCTCTGATCCTCTGACCATGCCAACTCTGCTCCTAACCAAACCCCGTTCAGCTCTTAATAATTAAGGGCAATGACACACCAGGAGGTTAATCACCAGTGATAAATCTGTGCTTCTGCAGGCATCCTAAAGGCTTTCCCACCTGCAATAATGTAAATCGCTGGTGGTCGCTTCAGTCTCCCACAATCTCTTCAAGTTGCCAAGATGAAACTTCACGCGATATTGGAAAAGTGAAGCGACACATGGGTTTTACCACCAGCGATTCACATTATTGCCAATAGGATACTTGCGAAATAGCTAGAATAAATAAGAGGAAATAGATGTATCAATGGAAAACCAAAAACTAGATAGAAACAAGTCACTTACAGTATGTACAGCAATTAAATAGAAGGACCAGGTATTTTAACTAAAAATTAGCTCAATGGCTTATTTTTATCCTTTATGTAGTCATAAGTATTCGTACCTGCCCAAGTAGAGCTTACAGTCTAAGGTCCCTATTGCATTCACACATAATGGTCAGTTGAAGCTGGAGCCAGTTGGCTTTTGGAGAGTTGGAGTAAGCCATAGTACCTGGAGTTTCTTAACATGCTATACCGGACCTTTGGTTTGTTATTATATTGCCCTTTGGAAGTAAATTCTCAGCTAGAATAGGCTTGGTTAGGTCCAAGAACACACTTATTCAATTAAGCAGAAAGTGTCCTTAGTACAGAGATCAACAGGAAGGGCATCCGATCACCTTTCAGATCAGCTGCTAGCTTGTATTCTTGACTTGGGCTTTTACTTCCAGAGTGTACACTGGATGAGCTGGGTTTGTGGAGGACAGAAGCAGGCGTAGCACCTGTGAGAGAAGACGGGAATCGAGAGAAACATCATCTGCTAAACACATAACTGCTGCTCCTCTTCCTCCTCCTCCCCCAGGAACATTCTACCCTCACTTTGATGGACGCCCAGCAAAATAGTTCTGCCCCATCCTAAACTTGTTAGCACCAGTTAATCACCTTAACCCTCCTTCTGCCACTTCACCCCCAATACACACTCCAAAGAGTTTCCCATCGCTACAGGCCATTAGAGACCCTGAGACCCTCACATGAAAAGCTTGCACATTATTAATAATTAAGCTTTTGTAGCAATTGCTTTACAGACTAATTAGCATTCAGTGTGCAATCATGGAATATATATATAGATGCACAAATAGCCCCCATACAGTGTTTTGGAAGACTTTAGTCAATGTAAAGCTAATGTTGATCTCTATTTATATATTCTTTTTTTAAAGGGAAACTATGATTTTTGCATTGATTGCACAATCATGTTATAATAGCTAAATAGCTGAAATTACAACATTAACATTGCAGTTTAGGAATGGAGAATGCTAGTATAGGAAATCAAAAGAAAGAAAGTAGGAACTACTGGTACGTTTTCCTTATGCTCTAGACCTGTCAATATTTATGATTTGAATTTGCAGTAGGTGTTCCATGGAGACCATATTTCAGTATGTTTATCCATCTGGTTGGTTAATAAATTGGTTAAATTCAATACATCTTGTATTGTACTTATTCTCCCTTATAACCCTTGAGTCATAATGTAACCATTGTTTTGCCAAATTAATTCTGGCACCTGCTAAGATTTGGGACAATATCTTATTTTGTAGTTTATTTAAATCTTTAGTGGGAAGCATTAATAAGGCTAAACGGATATCTTTCTGTACAGGTTTATTGAATGCTCTATGTTTAATTCTGAAAATGTCTTCCCAATAAGCAGTTGCAACTGGGCATGTCCATCAAATATGTAAGAAGATTCCCACATCCGCACAGCCACGAAAGCACGTTGGATGTTGGAAGGATTCATTTTATGCTTCCTTTCAGGAGTCATATACCATTGTGTCATTACTTTATAGGCAGATTCTTTAATAGCCATGTTGGGGGGAATCCTAGATATATTACCCCATATTTCATTCCATTCATTTTGTGAAATCATTTGTGCACATCTCTTTCCCAGTCCGCCATATATTTTAGGGGGTATCAGTTTTCGTAGTTGGTTCTTTTTATGTTCCGAGCCTAATCTGATAGATTAGTAAAGCATCATCAAGATTAGACAATAAAATATTCCTCTATATTATTAACAATCTGATTAGTGATTGTGTAAATAATAAGGGTTTGGTGATCCGGGGGATTAAAATTGCCGGGGGTTTCAAGGTATTCCATGCCATGGGTGGAGTTCTAGCTAAAGTAGGGGACAACACCAGGTTAAAATCGCCCATTAAAATTAAGGTGCCACATGCAAATTTGTGAATCTGTAATAAGGGTTTGGTGATCTGGGGGAGTTGGGAGAGTAGAGTAAGAGATGCCCTTCCGATGGTTTCGTAATAGAACAGACTTGTCTGTGATGTTGAGCGGTCAGGCAAATGAGAAATCCCCATCGGTAACTCACACCAACTTGTCTCAAAGTAGTCTCACCTTTTCTGTAGTGTGATCGGTGCCAGGTCTTGAAATATCGAAATTGTGGAGCCATCCAGCTCAACGGGACCATGATCTCTAGCTGAATGGAGCAGATCTTCTTTCAAAAAAGTGAAGGAAGGCGAGTATGTCTCGCAGGGGTTCCTATTGCATAGGTTTAGGACACAGCACCCAATGGGCCCACTAAGTAGAAGATCAGGACTGTATTCTGGAGGGAGTTTAGAAAAAAAGTGTTGTCAGTATCTCATGAGGGTCAGTATAGGACTCATTATGGATGCAATTGTTATTTCTCCTGGATCGGTTTTCCAGGTCTTCTATGTGAGATTCCACACATTTCACTGTATGTTGAAGAGATTTCAGGGAGTTATGTTACACTAAAATGGGGCATCATGGTAAGCTTCCAGATCATTGACCCTAGTTCCTATGGATGTGATTTCTTTAGTTATGTCTGTGGTGTCCAATGTAATTCTGGTTGAACGATAGACTGCATTTTGAGGAAGAGTGCATTTAAGCACTTGGTTAATTCATTCTTAGTCAGGCAGGTAGAGTGAGGTGTATGAGGGGGCTGTTTCAGATTGAAAATTCGCCTGATCTGCATTATTGGTGTTGTCAGACTGCCTAGTGTTCTTTTTAAAAAATGAGGTTAAGTCTTTCTGAGTGTGCTTGTGTGTGCTTATGTAAATATGTATTTTCAAATAGGAAGGCTGTATAGCTTGCAATCCCTTACCAGTATGAAATTTCAGGGCATGGTCTCACTGGTTACTTGTGACCGTCAAATATATCAAGCCTTGGGGTCAATTTCCACCATGGAGTAAAGGCATTAAATCATACGTCCACTTCAGGCCTTGTCTCTGAGGGGCCCAATGCAACAGTAGGCTTGGGGTAGTAGTTCCACATACTTTTAATTATAGTAAAATAATCCTAGCATATGTAATCCATGGTCTTAATATGATTTCATAACTTATTTCTGTCTGTGTTTAGATGTCCCTTGCAGCAGTATTTCATGTAGAACCATGAATAGCATAACTGGAACTAGAGGTAGGCAGCATAGGGGGGATTTGCAGCGCACATTACCACGCCGGCAAAACTTTTGCTGATCCGGAAGGCACATCAGTGGAAGTGAAGCCACAGATTCGGCACACATAAGATTTTCACAACAAAGTATCCAAAATCATGCAAAATCATCAGAAATTGGGGGGAATGCTTAAGATTGATGGGAGGCCAAGGAACAGAGCCCAAATTCTGGTAACTCCTGAAAAATGGGGAGGTCGACATCTCTGAATGGTGCAGATGCAGGTATACCATAAGACAACCTGTGCGTGGCAAAATATTATAGATAAAGTACCTAAGATAAATACTTAGGTAGTGTACCGTAAGGCAAGGGAACCCTGTATTTACATCTTCCAGGGGCAAGGCCTAAGGGCAATGGCACAAACAGAGTTTATGGCAGTTTATGGCACTCATGTGAGTTTCAGCTCAGCAGGTGGGCAGCAAAACTGTTGCCCCTCCAAAGACTTCTAATGGTAATTCCCTGCCCATATCAGGGCAAAAACAAGGCACTGAGCTATTACCATGAAAGTATATGGAGGGACAGTTGGGAGCATTTTACCACCTGCCTGTGAAGCTGGGGGCCATGCAGTCAGCAAAATGTTGACTATCCCACTGTGTAGCATTGCCGGGGGGATGAGATCCCCATATGTACCGCACTTATCTACTAAATAAAAATGGAATTAGAGGGCCTAAAAAAGAATTAATGCACTCTGTATGCAGGGTGTAAAGGAGTGGAGAAAGGGGTTTAGGGGTGGATTGGAGTTGGACTAGGGGAAGAAGTACATTGCCAGTAAATTTATTATACCAGCCTCAGCCTTGAATGGTATTTTAGTGGCTAGGCCAGTTAAATACCAGCCAGGCTTTACATGCAGCTATTATTGATGCACATATGGTGCAAGTTTTGCACCACTGTCCCAAAATTCAGTAATACCTTTTGGTAATGCATGAGGATTTTATGTGTTATTATTTTATTATTTTTATTATGCTGTTGGGTCATATCATCAGCCAGTCTGTCATACAAATCACTCCCTGGTCTCAAAACTAAATGGGTTTCAGGGAACCAGATAAAAATTTCAATTCCAAGCTGAAAAACAGCAAAAGTTTATTAATTCAGTGACCTGAGAAATAAGACTGTCTGCATCATACGGAAAGGTAATTTGAAGGTGAACTTCCACCTTTGTTAAACACAATAAAATGAGTCAGCCTGTGTTTTTAATAATAGTAACACGTTTGTTCTTAGCAGGCACTGTTTCAGTACTTACACATGTATAGCTGTTATTGTTATGTAGAAACAAAGTCCATAGTTACACAGTATTTGGGGGTAATAAATGACACACATCCACCAAAAGAACTGCTTTTTTTAAAGAAATACACTGACCAGGGTTTTTTTGTTAATTACAAAGACAAGTGGAAAATGAGTTGCCACAAGCAGTAATATGGCATCTACTACAAACATTAATAATGATTGTAACCTGACTCATTTCTATAATTGCAAGTGAATTTTGTTTTTTTGAACCCCCTCCTTTCCCATTTCCATCAGGGTGGTAGATTAGCCTATCACTCTTATTGTCCATTGCCTATAGACTGTGTCCCACTGTTATGCTGGGCTAGTGGACACCACAATGAGATCAATTGAATGTGATGTCATCTTCACAACACAGTGTGATGTCATCAGCTTCAGGAGGACTGTTCTACACTCAGCAACTGGGCAAAACGGTGCCAGGGCCTTCAAGTGTTACATCTAGTTCTGCTGTTGCCTAAGGTGGCAGATCTGATACCTTCCCACCCCACTGCACTTTTAATGCATATACTAAGTGAGGTTGGCCACATTTCTTTGTGTAGAGAATGCAAAAAACAGACACATTTATAGTTGATGTAAGGTAGTCAATTTTGAATTCACTTGGCAGTGCAGAGTGCACTCACCACAAGAGTCCCATCTGTCCGCTCGATGTGCAAACTCTGCAAAATTATTACAGTTTATTTAGAAGGATCCAATTTCTTCTACCGGTTTTGAAATGCTATGAAAAAGAAACAGTTGTGATTCTGTTGGCTCAACTGTCACGATTTGGAAAGACTCTAAAGGCATGCAGAGAGTATGTTTGTGGAATGGGTGGTTGTTTAACATGTTTTCACCACAGGTTGCAAAAAATTTTTTGGCAAATCACTGAATATGTTATGTTGATTTACTGATAATATTTTAGTTTAAACAAAGCGGATAACCCTTTAAAAATAAAAAGATGTACCAATCAGCAGTCATTTTGGTCGAGTGGATGCATACATGCATACATAAGGTGGCCATACACAGGGAGATCCATTTTTTTGGGGTGGATCTCTCCCCGATATACCCACATTGAAATGGACGATATTGGGCTGATCCGTTCGAGGTCCCGAGGGCAGTCGGATTGCTGATTGCATCAGCGAAAAGATGCGGCCGCAATCCGACGGGATGTTTTAACCTGCCCAGATCGGCATCTGGTCAACATACGGGCAGATAATGATCGTTGGTCCAAGTTGGCACCTCCAGGTGGGCATATTGGGGAAAGGTCCGCTTATTTTGGTGACCTCGCCAAACAAGCACATCTTATAATTTTATGTATATAATCTAAGTCTAATTTAGTCTCCACTTGGCCCCTCTACCAGGCCTTGTGTCTCTAACATATGGTTAAAAAAAGACACAATATAGTAAGTAGTCACCACAAATCATTTGTTTTCCAGTTATTTTTCACTTTTCAGTTTCAAGTTATAAAGGAAAAGAAACTTACCATTTAGATTTAACTTTTCTACAGCTGGCTCTTTCATACAAACCAAATTATATTTCAGTTATAGCTTTTTTTCTTTTAACCAGAGACCCTGTTTGATAGCAGATGTGCAGGAGACCTTAGAATAAATAGTAATGATCATAATGATAAAACAATAACAAGAGGCATAAAGTATAAAGTAAAACAGACATATATCAAAGTTACCCTGAATTCTCTATTCGTAGAAAAAAATCATGAATCATGTTAGTTTAATATCTATTTATTAACCGGAGTTTGGTTACTATCATCTATAAGTCTGCACCTGGGAACTTCTGTGAATCTAGCCTAAGAATGCAATAAAATGCAGCTGTAAATTAGATGTTCTGTCTCTCTTTGCTGTGTTCCCATGCTGCATTACACAAAAGGTACGTTAAGACTGCAATTACGAATGTTGAAAAATGCCTCTATGGCAATATCTTTCATTGATAATAAAACAACATTTCCAGCAGGAGACAAGCTTGTATGCTTATGGATCTATAGGTGATCATTTGGAATATTAAAATGAACATGGTTGCAAGTGGTATGGGACTCTACTCATTGTGATTGTTGCCACCTGTTTGTCAAAACTTACAGCACAGACAAATAAAAGGACACCCTTCCCCCTCCAGAATAACATAAACCAGTGTCTCTAAAATAGAAATGTTATTCCTGTATCTTAAATATTTCCTATACTGTAAGCCTAAGGGTCTGGCCACACGGGCAGATTCAGGGAGATTAGTCGCCAGGCAACTTCGGGAACCGAAGTGCCGCGAGTGCCATGCGTAGGCGATTTCTCATTCTAGTAGGCAGGAAGACAGGGCGAAGCAGTTCAGGGACATTAGTCGCCCCAAAGAAGAGGCGATTAGTCGCTGGGCGACTAAATGCCCCCGAATCGCCCATTGTGACCTTACCCTAAAAGTAACGTGGTTCTATTGACTAATAGATAAAGTGAATTTCTTTGACTAATACTGAATGAGACTTACATCCTAGTTTCTTAATAATCTTGATATGTATACATATTTAATTTATATTGCTTTACTTATGCAGGGGTGATACTGGGGCTGCTGAAGCCTGAGCCAGTAGTCCTAATGTCACCCCTTCTCCCGCTCCGCATTTAAAACATCAGAATCAGAGTGGATCAAAGGGGGGGCTACATCACTGCGCAATGATCGCTTTTTGCACTCTGCATTCAGTTCCAGTTATTTCTCATTGACTACAATAGAGTTTTCACGTGATAAAACATGGTTCCTTACCATGGTTAATAACGCCTGGCCAGTTGAAAGGACTCAGTTTGTTGTGGAACTGACTTATTTAACAACTTTAATAGTGAGAAGCAGTGCATAACTAAATGTTACTGGGCCCCACAGCAAATTTTTAGGAACCAACATATCCAGTAGTTGTCCTTTGTTACCAATATATATTGAAATTGCTCATTAATTAGGGCCTAGTGGGCCCCCTATACCTCCTGCAGCTGCAAGGTCTGCATCCTCTCTAATTACACCCCTGGTGAGAAGTATCTGATAGCAGCATTACGATGGGAACAGAAATGTTCCTGCTGCTTCAAATCAAGTAGGTAATATGCCACTTGTTAAAAAGTATCTAAAACAGTAAGCTTATTATTAATTATTAATAAAAACACATATTTATAAAGAACAACAGCAGCCTGTCATTGACATGCTATGGGAAAATTAAAGGGAAATATGCTGACATTCCATGATTTCTAATGGTTTCTGACAGTTCCCTAAGCCTAGCCTGCTCTCCTGCTGATCTCTTTGACTACTTTGCTGAGTTGGCTGACTACTGTTACTTTGTATCAATAGCCATCTGTCCTCAGCCTACATCCTCCAAACACCACAATTCCCTGCACACGTGATTTCAATAAGGAGCAGAACATCACATTGCAATGCATTGTGGGTTATGTAGTTCCTGCATGCTGTCTGTAAACTCAAAGCTCCAATCATGCAGGGATCCCCAACCTTTAGAACCCGTGAGCAACATTCAGAAGTAAAAGGAGTTGGGGAGCAACACTAGCATGAAAAATGTTCTTGGGGTGCCAAATAAATGCTGTGATTGGTCATTTAGTAGCCCCTATGTGGATTGTCAACCTACATTGAGGCTCTGTTTTGCAATACAACTGGTTTTTATGCAACTAAAACTTGCCTCCAAGCCTGAAATTCAAAAATAAGCCCCTGCTTTGATGCCACTGGGAGCAACATCCAAGGGGTTGGAGAGCAACATGTTGCTCGCGAGCTACTGGTTGGGGATCACTGCGCTAATACAATCATCACTTAACCTCATGACATCCTTGCAGATTATGATAAACAGATTATGCTGATTGGAGCAACATTCCAGAGGATATATTGCCAAAGAAAGATCCTATTTACAATATATTCTGAATTGAGAAAGCCAGTTGGATGACTGGTGAAACATCTTTAAGGGAAAAAAAACACAGCAATTCCAGTTGATTTAACTATTATTCTGTGTCCTTAGTATTTATATAACTGTATAATGCTGTGGCCAGTGATTTACTCTGACTGAACTCCTCAGTACAATCAGACTGGCTGATTACATATACATGGTAAGGTTCATGGATTACCTGCAAATTACTTCCTTTTTTCTATGGTACATCAGTTTTATTGGTTCTGACCTTCATGCAAGTGGCTTTAAGTTATGCCATGCCTTTTCACTTTGGGAAAGTTGTGCTTCACTACATCACTATGTATTGGGAACATGTGCAGGCAGCTCTTCAAAGGGAAGTCTTCTTAGTTCATCTCATCTCTCTTGGGATTATTTACAATGAGTGTATAAACATGCGGTGACTGCCAAAGCAATGCAGAAACCTTCTAGGAAACTGGTGGGCAAAAGACAAAAGAAATTAAACACATACACAAAGCTTTTTTTAAGGTCAGGCGTTCTGCTACTGGCAGTGCACTTTGTAAGTGGATTTGCTCTGATCCAATAAGCAAAGATATTGGCTAATCAAAGCAGTAATATTACATTTTCTGCTATAGTATTACTAAAAATAATTTATCTAGATCAGATCACCCAAGATTTATCGATGACGTCTTCCGTCTGTGGGAGGGCACACCATAATGGCCTTTGTGTGACCCATACTTGTATACACAAACCATGATTTGTATTCAGTAAATGTAAACTATTGCTCTTGTATCTGCTCATAGCCATATCTTTCATCCTCTGTGGTCAAAGTGTAGCATCTCTGGTAACATTTTACTCACTACGAATGAAATTTAACCCTGGAGCTACAGTTATTCTCAACATGGTGCCCACAACGAGTCCCTTGAAAAGGAGCAGCAGACTTGTGGCAAAAGATTCAAGTGCTAACATCATTTTGACCTGAGCGCCAGAAGTAATGCAATCCTAACTCTACAACTTGCATCCCATTCCCTACTACACACTTGCACAATTGTGTTCATGTGATGCATATCCCTATGAGGCCAAGATTATGCTTGAATTATGAGGAAAACATGGTATTATGGGCAGGGCCGCCATCAGGGGGGGACAGGGGGGACAAGCGTACCGGGCCCGGGCATGAAGGGGGGCCCGGCAGCGCTGCATTTTTTGAAGATCCGGGCCCCCCTTACGAGCGCCCGAGCCGTACGTCTTGCCTCTGTGCTGCCGAATGCGGAAGTGCCGAAAAGCCGAAGCCGATGCGCCGAAAAGACCCGAAGTCACGGAAAAAGCCGAAGTCACGAATCGCCGAAAAGACCCGAAGTCACGAAAACAGCCGAAGTCCTGAAGCAGCGCAAAGACCCGAAGTCACGAAAACAGCCGAAGCCGAAGTCCTGAAGCGGTGAAAAGACCCGAAGTCACGAAAGGAGGTGAAGTTGAAGTACTGAAGCCGTGAGTTCAATTCTACTGAACACCAGTTTGTGTATTTTTTTTTTTTTTAATCTCCTGGCCACCAATGTATTATTTTAATATTCTATAGGCCCCTGCAACCAATCTTTTTTTTTAAAACATGTTTTTTTGGGGCCCCAATTTTTTTTTAACTTGTAAGGGGGCCCCTGCCGCCAAAGTTTTTTTTTTTTTTTTCAAAAAAATTTTTTTTTTTTTCAAATTTTTTTTTTGGGGCCCCAATTTGTTTTTAACTTATAAGGGGGCCCCTGCCGCCAATGTTTTTTTTTTTTTCAAAAAATTTTTTTTTTTTTTAAATTTTTTTTTGGGGCCCCAATTTGTTTTTAACTTATAAGGGGGCCCCTGACGCCAATGTTTTTTTTTTTTTCAAAAAAATTTTTTTTTTTTTTTAATTTTTTTTTGGGGCCCCAATTTGTTTTTAACTTATAAGGGGGCCCCTGCCGCCAATGTTTGTTTATTTTTTAGTTTTTTTTACATTTTTTTTGTTGGGGCCCCAAGTTTTTTTTAACTTATAAGGGGTCCCCTGCCACCAATGTTTTTTTTTAAAAAATGGGGAAATGGGGTGGAGCTTGGTCGTCAGTGTGGGCGGGGCCCAGGGGGCCCCAAAAATTTTGTTGTACGGGGCCCCGTGATTTCTAATGGCGGCCCTGATTATGGGTAAAAACATGGCAATTTACATAAATAAAAGACTTTTAGAGACACCTTAGAATCCTTGAGATGGTATTTGTAGGTCATCTGTTTTGATGGGTAAAGGTTACTAGACCTGGGCAAAGTTTGTACCCATGATTTAAGTGCCCCACTTAAGTGTACAACTCTGCTCAAAATTAGCTGGAAAATAACAGACTCTTTATTCATAAAAGAGAAAGAATCAGAGGCTAAATTTGCTTCCGTAGTAAAGAAAGAAGGACAGGCCCATGAAATTGTAATCATAAGCCCTAATTTCCTCAAACAGGCAAAAATAAACTTATAGAAGAAGATGAAAAGCTGCAGCCTATTTGAAAGTTTCTCATCTTCATGATAGCAGGGTGGGAGGCCTGTGGAAATAATTTACATGTTATAAAAACTATTAGGATTGCGTCCCTGCCTTTGATATTTGTCAGTTTGTGACCTGGGCTGAACTGATGTCTGCCTAAATAGAAATAAAATTTTATTAGAGGAGCTGTCTTGCTCGCAGTGAAATAAATGCTGCAGGAAAGCTAGGCTGTCAACATTCTTAAGTCCTTCAGAGTATATTTTAGAATTGTGGAATAGCCTTGTTATGTTCCAGATTGTCTTCCAGATATTAAAAGTTATGTTATAGATAATAATTATGTGTGGCTGGATTAAAGTTTTTATAAGAAATCATAAAAAGAAAGGTTGATTACATGGCTTTTATGGCAACAAAAGTCAGGGTAATCTTTAACACTTTTTTTGGGAAGTTAACTGGGACGTTAACCTGAGGATGAACCTAAAGTTTATTGTAAAGAGCAGTAATCTAAATAATTCTGCACTTGGTCTTTATTTAGCAGGGAAGTCTGTTATTCTTAAACAGTTGCTTGAGTGTCAGAATATAGGAGAATATTGCAATGCCTGCCAAGACAAGTGCTATGAAAACAAGATGACTCTAGTCAGAGTTTGCAGGAAGTGTGGGCTGCCTTCCCTACCCCATGCCGCTTTTTCCTCTTTGCTTACATTCTTCTGTAGCATTTCCATTTTCAATATGAGTGACATTGAATGGGTGACAAATCAACTTAGCCCTTCACAGGGATGTCAAATAACCCCATGTAATCCCATCCTGGATTTTTAAAAAAAGCTAAGGCCAATGACACATGAGGAGTTTTGTTTGCCGCTGACCTGTGGCAGACAAAATGTGTTTTCCGCCTGTCAGGTCTTTGATGCACTGAGGTATACACATCACCACTCCATGTGTGTTCAGTAGAGTACCAGTCATGCAGTAGTATTCAGAGCTATGACAGGTGGAGAGGGACTTTTTGTTTGCCACTAAGATAAGGCAGCTTAGACCAGCCTAGAGCATGTGTTTTGAACCAGCAGAATGGAAGATGGGGAGCATCTTTGAAATTGCTAAAATGCCTGTGATCGCTGTAGGCTGGCACTGTGGCACAAACCCCCAAAACCTAATGTGCAGTATTTCTAGGTTTGTTAAGTTTTAGTTCTCCTTTAAAAGGCCTGTGGGTCTTCATGTCGGCTACACTGAAGCGCATCATGCGCATGCAAACAAATCTCATGAAGATAAGTGCTGTCTAACTGAAATCATGCAGGGCAGATGCCATTGGAGTATAAGGCATCCTTATGCATTCAAGACATCCCAGTCCTATTGATTGAATTCCATTCTGTGATGTCGTATTAATGTTAATTTTAATTGCATCATGTTACTGACCCATAACATGCAAGAAGCTGCACTGATGTGGCTAGTAACTTTACTTATCCATTTGCAGAAAAAGGCTACAGAGAAAGTATCTAAATCAAACAGATACATAAACTGTCTCTTTTCCGTACCCCCTGGATCTCACTGTTTAGTTTCCCTCCATGTGACTCTAGAATGAAGGTTAAAGGTTACTTGAAAATATAATTTAGCCTGTATTCACAACAGGAGGTTTCCTCTGAAGGTGGAAGTTACACACACGGGCATATGGTATTTGCTAAACAAAACATTAAACTTATCCAAAAAGTGCCCGCTGTGTTCACAGCCCTGTGGTTTGTTTTTAAACTGGTTCCTGATGACTGTCTCAGTATGCAGCTATTTAGGTAACTTACAACCTAACAGAAGGATCGCTCTTGACTGTAGCATGTTATTTGCACCTGTCCTCATGACTTGGCTGTTTATGAAGTCTTAAAGGAGAAGGAAAGGCTAAAATTAAGTAAGCTTTATCAGAAAGGTCTATATAAATACACCAGTAAACCCTCAAAGTAATGCTGCTCTGAGTCCTCTGTCAAAAGAAAAACATCATTTCTTTCCTTCTATTGTGTACTCATGGGCTTATGTATCAGATTCCCTGTTTTCAGCATAAAGCTCCAGGGCTAGGGCTTGAACATGCTCAGTTTGCTCCCTCTCCCCTTTCTCCTTCCTGCTGTAATCTGAGCCCAGAGCTATGAGGGAGCAGGGAGAGACTCAGGTTGGAAGTGATGCCACAAGCTAATATGGCAGCTGCTATCTTAAACAAACAGAGAGAGCTTCTAGGTATGGTAAAGCATTTTGCAGAATAAATATTTGTTATAGCTTGCACTATTGTGGCTAACCTATTGACAATAAACTGCTTTGGTAGCTTTCTTTCTCCTTTAAGTACAGTAACATTAAAATCAATGTGTAAATAATTACACAATGAAATATATATTGTATAATACACCCGTAACCTTTAAATAATTTAACTTTTATTATGCTGTAGAGAGTGATTTTCAATTAAGACATTTTGCAATTGGTTTTAATTTTTTATTATATGTGTTTTTTTTAGTTATTTAGCTTATTATTCAGCAGCTCTCCAATTTGCAATAGGCTTCAAATCACCCTAGCAACCATGCATTGATTTGATCGTGGAATATGAATATAAGGGGGCCTGGATTGTATCCTTACAGGACATGTGGTGAACCACCCCTTTAACTACCCTGTACATCAACATAATTTTATAAATGTATATATATATATATATATATATATATATATATATATATATATATATATATAATATCAAAACAGGGGGGTTGTGGGAGCACTCTAAAGGCTTTAAAGTATATATATAAGTATAATAATAATAATGTACCCAAATAGGGGTTATTTTGTTACAAAGTTATGATCATAAAATTGATAAGCCACCATACCACGTCAAGGTAAACCCCGAATGGCAGTCCCTAACTTGTTTTATATTTTATGTGCATTTTAGCATTACCTGTAATCAATGTCCGTTGAACGCTGTTTTTTCAGTGAGGGCTAAATCCTCCCCAGCCAGCAATCAGGCTTTTAAAGGAGAGATATTCCCAAAACAAACGCCCAATTTTAAAAGCATAGGAACTGAAAAAACATCGTTCAACGGACATTGATTACAGGTAATGCTAAAATGCACATAAAATATAAAACAAGTTAGGGACTGCCATTCGGGGTTTACCTTGACGTGGTATGGTGGCTTATCAATTTTATGATCATAACTTTGTAACAAAATAACCCCTATTTGGGTACATATGCAATAGCATTTATTATACTTATATATATACTTTAAAGCCTTTAGAGTGCTCCCACAACCCCCCTGTTTTGATATTATATATATATATATATATATATATATATATATATATATATATATATATATATATATATATATATATATATATATACCACAAAGATGCAACTTTGCTTTGAGAGCTTAAATCCCATAGCCAGGATTACTGGGAATGAGCTTGATCTGAATCGTCAGATCCAAATATAGTCAATGCAAATTAGATTGCATTAGCATGAAAATTGTAACACAAATCATGTGTTAAAGTCAACTGGATCATCTATTGCGGGCCTTACCCAAGAGGCCCAGTCCTGGCGATCCTGGATAAATGAGCTCTTTTTCCAGTTACTAAAGCAGCCATATGAAGCCATGTCATAAGCTCTGTTGAACAGTGGCTCCAAGCCTGACATAATGGGGCAGATTTATCAAGGGTTGAATAGTCAATTCAAATTCTAATTTTGGGTTTAAATTCACACATTCACTAAACTCCACGGATGATCTTTATGAACAATATAAAGCTACTAGTATAATCATGCTTGTAGTTGAATACATGTTGTAATATGTTGAACTTATTATGTGTTAAAATGGTTAAAATGCAAACCGATAAAACAATAAAAGAATTCACACATTCAAATTTGACCTCGACCATGGAAACAATCCTAATTCGAATATTTGCTACCTAAAACTTGGTGAGTTTATATACAAGTCAATGGCAGAGGTCCGCTGAGCCATTTGGAGATGTTAATAGCCTTCCTATTTTTTGGGACAAAAATTTGATTCTTACGAATCGAATATGATTCGAATTTTCAAGTCAGAACCATTAGATTGAATTTTAGCCATTCAAATTTTTTCTTAAATAACCTCCCAGTTGAACTGTGAGTATATTTGAATGAAAAAAAGTTCACATGGATTCGAAATTTGACCTTTGATAAATGGGCCTCATTGAGTCAGAAATGAAACTACTTTGGTCTTGCTATACCTTAATAAGAGGCTTTTAAGAAAAAGAGAAAAAGGTCATTTGAAAAATAGCCTTGGCTAATTTGATGATTGCGGAATTAGCTTTCACAATGATATTTCATAGTGACATGTGCCAGCATCCAAACAGCAAGCACCTAGAACATTTCCCTCCTGCTGGGCTTAGAGAATTTTGACATGAGGCAGATTCGAAGGCAGGGTTACACTTAAAATCATAAGCAGCTCTAAAGTAATTCTGAAGCAGAAAGAGTAAACAAGCTGCTCCTTGCTGGATCCATAGATGGATATTTTAGATTGTTTCCCAGTCCTGTGATTACTGTAGAAATAACTGCTTTCACATTGAAATCTCTCCTTAGCCACCAAAACACACAGGCTCCTTATTGAAGAATTCACACCTTTACAACATACTCCCCTTGCATTTGCTAATCCTTTCAGCTACAGTATCACAGCAACAGAACCCAGCTGTGATCTGTTTTGTATATAGTTTTTAAACCACTGGATTACAGTTTGTTATTTAGCCTAATGTCATGTGGGTTACTTTTCCATGATGTTTATATCACTCCCAGTGAACGGCACAAAAATTTGAATAGTCTTTCTATGAACAAGTCAAAATAGGTTTCATTCCTTCCAGCTGGATTTTTTTTCACCGTTTGGCAACCTAATGAAGTAATATTATTAGGGATGCACCAAAGCCAGAATTATGTTGTGATATTCAGCTGAATCTAAATGGTGCAAAAATATTTTAGCATTTGATGGAATCCTGAATTGGATCCTAGACCGGTACATCCATAATAATGTTACTACATGTTCAGCAAAAATTAATTTGAATCTGAACTCTGAATAACTTAACATGACAAGGTTTTAAACCAAATGTAAACATTTTACATTTTTTTCCGAAAATTTATTATTTTTCCCACTTATGCACATCGATTTAGAATTTGGTGTAAGATTCCATATTTGCCTGAATCCAAAACGTATGGCTATGTTGCATCCATCAATAATATACCCAAAAAAACTGTAATTTTAAAGTTTATGAAAATGGATGCTGACATCAGGGTAAGCTGCAAATTGCAAAAATCAGACATAAGCTTCCATGCACTTTGCACCGCAGATCTGCACAAATGCTTGCACTCCAGGTATGCACTCCTGCATATCATTCAGACATGTTTTGTGTAGAGCACAGGAAGGCCACAGATGCAAGTACTTATTGTATGAGCACAGGGCCTCAATTTGAGTTCCAGCATTTGTGTAAATTACCCCTTAAACTAGTAGGAATTGGTGCTGGCAATGAATTTATATCCTGTTTGAATTATTGCAAATAAAAATGGATGGCAGTCCAATTTGAGGTTGTTTTGTAGTTCTAATTTGTGACAATTGGTTTGCCATATGGAACAAAAAAGTGTTTAAACCCCCACTGTTTATGCAAATCCTCTTATTAAAAAAACACAAAATTAGTTTGGATGCAAACTATAAATTTTGAGATACCTGACATAGACTGATATTTATCTTGGAGAAGGCTTAGTCTTTTTGAAACTGCCTATTAATTCAGTCGTAGAGCTACTTAAGGCACTTTATTTATCTAAACAAATGTTGGCAGACTTTCGAATACATTATTTATGAATGAACTTATGCTTTTAAAAAGATTCATTTGTCACCTTCAGTTGGCTCTGGCTGTATCTTATACACATTCAAAATATACTGGGTAAGTCATTTTCAGGAAAAGGAATTTAAACCCAACCAAAGGGGAATGGCTGACACAAAATTATAAAAATGAGAGGATATATGGGATGGCTTGTCAGTAACAGGAGGGTGTAACCAGGTGAAAATGTCTTGTATGGTTCTACACTTAGCTTACCCTGGACTCAAAAAGATGGAAGGCCATTACAAGTCATCTATCTATCTATCCCCTGCAGCAAATGTATCTCTGAAATCACAATCAAGAAACCCTGAGTAAAATGTCTTGCCCTGCAGCAAGACTTGATTAAATTATTAAAACTGAGATGTTAGTTGTATATGTCCTCACGCCTATATATTCTTTATTATTTTATTTATCAACCCCCATGATTGGTTCATGCGTTCCTGAGTGGGCACCAGCATTACTTAAAAAAAAATGACTGGCTTCATACTAGAGAACATGCTATCCTAAGGGCTCTTACACAGGTGCATTTTTACAAGTGTTCCAGTGCAGTTAATTTTATGCATTGTACCACTTGGGAGCATATGTGCCCAACCCATTGTTTTCTACTGTGCCATACCCATTGCACCACACTGAACCACCAGACTCAGGTGAGACGCAACAAGAAGCATGTGCCTTAGGCTGGCTTATTTTCATGTAAATTTAAAGGGATACTGTCATGGGGAAAAAACATTTTTTCAAAATGAATCATTTAATAGTGCTGCTCCAGCAGAATTCTGCACTGAAATCCATTTCTCAAAAGAGCAAACAGATTTTTTTATATTCAATTTTGAAATCTGACATGGGGCTAGACATATTGTCAGTTTCCCAGCTGCCCCAAGTCATGTGATTTGTGCTCTGATAAACTTCAATCACTCTTTACTGCAAGTTAAGGTGGCCATACACGGGCCGATAAAAGCTGCCGACAGACCAAGTCGGCAGTTTATTGGCCCGTGTATGGGGGCCCCCGACGGGCTTCCCCGATCGAGATCTGGCCGAAAGTCGGCCAGATCTCGATCGGATGGGATTAAAAATCCTGTCGGATCGCGGGCGCATCTGTTTGTTGATGCGGTCCCGCGATCCGACCGCCCGTTTGCGAATGCTAGGATCTGCCCGATATTACCCACCTCAAGGTGGGCATATCGGAGGGAGATCCGCTCGTTTGGCGACATCGCCAAACGAGCGGATCTATCCATGTATGGCCACCTTTAGAGTGATATCACCCCTCCCTTTTTCTCCCCAGTAGCCAAACAAAAGAACAGTGGGAAGGTAACCAGATAGCAGCTCCCTAACACAAGATAACAGCTGCCTGGTAGATCTAAGAACAGCACTCAGTAGTAAAAACCCATGTCCCACTGACACACTATCAGTTACATTGAGAAGGAAAAACAGCAGCCTGCCAGAAAGCACATGACTGGGAGAAGCTGGGAAAATGACAAAATGTCTAGCCCCATGTCAGATTTCAAAATTGAATATAAAAAAATCTGTTTGCTCTTTTGAGAAATGGATTTCAGTGCAGAATTCTGCTGGAGTAGCACTATTACCTGATGCGTTTTGAAAAAAAACACGTTTTCCGATGACAGGATCCCTTTAAGTAAATTTCATGTAATATTTGTTGATTTCCAATTCAACTGTTCTTACGGAAACCCTACGTTTTCTTTTTATCTCGTTGTTGAAATAATAACATTGGCCATAGTTTTTATATGAATCATGGATTTGCTATTGAGTGATAGTACATCTCAAACAGCTGGCAGAACTGATGCACAATAGTCTTGTTTTGTGAAGAGGATATCAGGTTCCATATCACTGTTAGCTTTTATGTACCTGATGCATGAAGTAAAGTTCTCCTTTCTCATTTCTTTTTTATTCATGTATTTCTTATTCATTCACACACACACATATATATATATATTTTTAAATAAGAAAATCATAGCTGGAAGACAAATTCCAATAAATGTTTGTATGAATGTTTGAATGCATCATAACTTAGAATGTTAATATATTGTATACAGCTTTACATCTGTACCTTCGTTCAGCTTCCTTGTAATGGAAAAGCTGAGACTGAAATGGCTGATTGTTCCTTGGCAGCACATTTTGCACATTTTAACAAAAGATAGCATTTAAAGCATAAAAAATATTTAGTTTACTCCTCTGCAATCTCCAAAATGCATAATGAATGCACAGAGTTTTAGCCATTAACTGTTTAGAGCCAGTTGACATGACGGTAGCTTATACTTTTTTTACTGTTAATGTGCTAATGGAAAGGCTTTCGTAGTCACAAGTTGATAAAATAACCATGGGGAATGGTCCACAATAAATAAATGCCATTTTCTATAGGTTTTAGGGTTGTCATCTTTTTCGCTTGGGGGAAACAGGCAGGGGGTGGGCCGGGTGTTGTGTTGACGTTGGGGGGGCAGGTGACATAGGGGGTGGACTGGTTGATGTCGGGGGTGGGCCGGATGACATCTAGGGCGGGCACTGATGATAGAGTTTCCTAGTTTGGAAATCCGGACAGGCCCCCGGGCAGGCCTTCCAAAAACCAGGCTGTCCGTGTGAAATCCAGACCGGTGGCAACCCTAACGGGCTCCTACTTAAGCAGTTTTTATTTTTTGACTGATGTCCCAGTACATTTATCTTCATGGTAATTAAGCTACATAAATCCATTTTGGTTCTCATTGAACCAAAAGTCATCACATTATAGTAATATTCAAATCAAACTATCAAACAGTGAAAGAATGCAAATTACTTAAACACTGCTACACATTTCCATAGTATTATAACTAGTATAGAATATTACAACAAATTCCTTTATTATTCAAATGTAATACGTGTTAACCTACTGTATATTCCCCAAGAAATATCCTGAAAATACCATATTATATACACTTTGGGATATATATATTTATTCATATATAAAATACAGATTTGTTTTCTCTACTTTGGGCATTACATGATTTAGTGTATCTGTTTTATGAGTTACTTCTGTCAATGCCACCTACTTGTCTTCATACCAGCGGGCAGCAGGTGGAAATTCCTATAAAGCTTTGCGATCATGTTACTGTACTGCTCATGCATCAGATGAACAAATGTACCAATCTCATTGCAGTAAAACTGACTTGCAAAAGATCCAAATACACACCTAATATATATTTTATAACTAAACAAGATGGTTTTAATAGAGGTAGGCATTAATATAAGAGGGAAGGGTCATGTGGTGCTTAGTTTGCTATGGTACAAACTACTTGAAGTCTAGTTAATTTCCTTTTACGATCTGCATGCTATTTTCTTATTATTTTTGTTGTTTAAGTGCAAGACTTACAAGTAGTGAGTGGCTTGTATATACAGTACATAATGGATATATCAGAGATTATTGTACTTTATAAAGCAACACAGCCCTGTACCAAGAGACTGATTAGCATTCATTACTGAGATGGCTTCTGACATATAACGCTGGTAGAAATTATACATTTTTATTACTGTTATCATTTTGATTGCCTAAGAAAGGGAACAAAAATTATAAAATGCATATGATTGTTTATGGGGCATAGGGCTTTTACAAACAGATTTATATTTTGTATTTATTTAGCCAACACCTGTCTCTAGGAATAAAATCAGTGCAAGAATTATACAGACATATGCAGAAGCAGCTGTACACCCCTTTCTGGTCACTTCATTGGAACTCTATTATAGCACTGCATGTAGCCTAGTCATTCCGAACCTTTTCTAAGGCCCTAGTAGTCTCCTATAGTATTATTACCCCCTGATTAATTTCGTTGTGTTGATAACATACTTCCATCAGTCTATTATATCTAAATGCATTGCGTTATTATTATTCTCCAAATCATACAAAGTGACAGGGAGTTTATGGCATTCTTAAATATATTAGGGTGCAATGTTTGCTTCCTTTCCAATCAACCATAGAAACCACTCAGCAAGTAGAACTGATTTTCTTTGCAAAGCAGTGGGCTAATAGACCTGGAAGATGCTGGTCAATAAAATGTCTGATGTTCTAGAATGAAATTTTTGGACTTTGTGGAAACGTCTATTATCTGGTGTTTCTGACACAAATTCTTTAAAACTAAACTACAATATTTGGCATAGTCCAAGTGAAATCAGGACATGTGGCATGTATGCAGTCCCCATTTAGTGAATGCAGCTTTCTATAATTCGCCATTGCATCCTAATGCTACTCTGTTATTAATAATTCACAGCTCTTGAATGTTTATGGCTGCTCGGCTTGCTCTTGTTTTTGATTTCTTCTCATATTGTTTACTGCATGAGCAAATAACATGGTTTAGAAAATTATGCTTAGAACATCATATAAATATATCAGTTGGTGTTTTAAAAATTTGTCTGCCAAGTTTGTGGAATGTATGCTTTATACAAAATGGTGACTGAGAAAGAATTGAATAAAGTGGCATTGCAGTTCAAGGCGGTAAAATACAATCTCCCTAAAATATTTGATGACTTTCTCTCTAACCAATTGAATTTCTTCAACATAGGGCCTCCTGGAACAAGGGGCAGGAGAGGACAAAATGGGCAGACAGGTACTGTATTTTTGCCTGAAAATATTCAACAGATTATTTCAATGGAGCAGTGCTGTATATATTGTGTTAAGACTTTATATGCAACTGCTATGAATGTATATGAAACTTGTTAATTACTTTAATTGTAGAGAATCGGTGGAAAACTGGCTTTCTGAGTGATATACAATATACTGTATATAATGGCACTATAAAAGCAAATTAATAATATTATCGGGGTTATAAATGAAAATTTGAATAGACACTTACAATTGTGAAACGAGATCCCCTACTGTTGTTAATCATATCCTGACAGTGGGTAGGGTGTTAATAGCAAACAACTGGAAATCACAGATACCCCCAGCAGAAACTGAATTATTAGATATATAAAAAATGTACGTGGAATGGACTACTTAACAGCATTGAAACATGATAACAAAAGGTAAATAACTGCATAAGAAAAATCCAATATATATGCAATAAAACAAGTTTTCTTAAATGCAGTAACCCATTGCAACAAATAAGATGTTTTATTGCTTTTACTGATATAATCAGTAAACACTACTTGCCCATTGGCTTCTTATGGTTACTCCACCAAGACAACAGCAGTATGGATCATTTTCAATTCCTAGGGACTGCAAGAGTGTGCCCCTTTAATGCTCACACATGGAGCACTTCTGATTGGAGGAAATGGCTAAAGTATGCATTTTGCACTGAATAACAAATCCAGCTCGAGGTGCACTTAATCAGGTGGAAAGGACAGGGCACCAATGCAGCCTTTGTCCTTTGCCACTTCCAAACTTGTATGTCTGAATGACACAAGTTAGGGGAAAGGTAGGGGCCAGGATGAGGAATGACTGCAAACCAAACAACCACCCACCCCTCATAAATGCAACACTGCCAGAGACAGGCAAGCATTATATTTAAAGGAGAACTAAATGGATACTGTCATGGTAAAACATGTCATCCATTTCTCAAGATACATGCAATACATGAGATATCGGCAGCCGACAGAAATCTTTTAACCTGTCCGATCAACCAAAATGAGAGAGAGAGAGAGAGAGATATAGATATATATTTTTTTAATGTCAGAAGTATGTGCAGATAGGAGACCATGGGGCAGGTTTACTAAAGGGCGAATTGGGCGTCGCTAGCATAACGGACAATTTGCTAGCGAAAGAGACCGTTGCTAGAGCAGTTTTGCGCCCTATCGCCAGGTCGGTTTTTGCTCAGGCAAACAACGTTATTCGGCAAATTCACTAAAGTGCGAATTTTACAGAACATTTCCTCTTTCGCCAGAGTTTCCTTCGCCTCCTTAGACCAGGCAAAGTGATAAGATGAAGCTTCATATCTTGTATGCTGAAAAGGTATAAAAGTTGTAAAAAACGCTGGTGTTTTTTCATTTTTTAAAGCAGGATTGCCTTCAAAAGTCCTGGATATTAAAGATATTTGTGTCAACATTTTTTCCAACCAGTTGAGGGGTATGCCACATTTGTTTTAGGGTGAGCTCATGTCTAGTGCATTAGAGGATCTCTTTAGTCTTTATTTTGCTTGCTCGGAAATTTGTGATAATAAGTGGCCACTTCAAGCTACCCGCCCTATTCAAATTGAACTAAGTGTAAGAGTACTTATGAAGTTTCGCTAGGCAGAATTGAACGTTAGAGAAAGATCGAAACTGCTGAGACGCAACTTTACATTTTAGTGAATTAGCGATGTTGTGACTAATTTACGCCTGGTGAAGTGGCGTGAAGTATGGCAGAGCGTTTACTGATGCGAGTTTGCCTTTTAGTGAATTTGCTGCAAGGGCAAGTTTAAAACGCTACTTTGGAAGCAAAACTGAGCATACATAAAGCTATTCAAAAAAGTTTTTTGTGTCCATACATGCACCAGTGTGCCCACACATTGCTTTGATCAATGGCTTGGAATTGCATGCACGAACATTAGGGAACCCCCAGCCTGGATGTTGCAGTAATTCCAGGGTTCCCTTAGTGGGTTGAGTCAATAGCTACAACTGACTGATTCTAATTTTGCATTCTCTCTTCCTCTTTAGGGCTCTCCTATTCATATTTCAGTCTTTTATTCAAATTAATGCATGGTTGCTATGTAACTTGGACCCTAGCAACCAGATTGCTGAAATTGCAAACTGGAGAGCTGCTGAATAAAAACTCAAAAATCATAAATGATATTGTAAATTGTGTGTAAATTTAATCTCACATTTTCATATATATATTCAAAATATGTCTTTTTGTTCATAATGCTACACAATTGCATTTCCCTTTAAACAAACAGGGATTGTGTGTCCATATATTGTCATGAATTTAAACATTACAACTGTGTCATAGTTGTGCTTGCTCTGGCCACTCCTTCACTAGGATTCAGAACTGGCGTTAACTATGCTCAAGTCTAGGAGAAAATTTAAATTGCATTCATTTTCATAGAGACTGTAAAATCTCAACTGTTTTAAAGATCTCGGAAAAATGATTGACTGCTGGAAGTAAGCTTTCAAATGATTTCTATTTTTTTCTTTTTATTGGAAAACTCAAACTCCAATATATACCCAACTTTATGTGATTTACTTGAATTGCTGCAAAACTCTCTCTAGTGTTTATATAAAAACCCATTAAGATGACCAAATTCTAAAAATAATATTGGGAACCCAAATCCAAGTGAACCCATTACTTGTTTTTTTCCAAGGTTAAAAGTCCCAGGTTAATGGACATCACAGAGATCACCTGAAGTTGTGAATGCTTTGGAAATACAACAAGGAACTGGCCGCTGAATCTGCAACTAAGACCAAAAAAAAGGGAATATTTGAGCAAATTATGCCTGATGCCTTTCCAGAACTATGTCTTTATACCTGACAGTCTGACTCCTGCTCCACTTGGCAGTACTGGGCAGCACTGGAGTTAGTGCTGTCAACCATTGCTAATGGGTATAGTAGCTTGAGCTGCTGTACAGCTACAAGCCTGATGCTAGTGTAATCTCAGGCAAACTAGGTAGTCTCAGGCAACATATCACTGACCTCGTGCTATGCATGAATTTGACAGAATTTCTTTCATCCCTATACACAAATGTGTTCATATCTGCGGAAATCTTGGAGACAAGCACTGTTTGAGGGTAGAATATGAGTATGAGAGGAATATGACTATGTTTTTACATTTTAACAAAATGTACAGTTACTTACCTTGTTTTTTTCTTCTCTTCACAGGACCACCTGTAAGTAGCGTTCATGATTCCATCTGGTTCTGCTGTGTTCCTGTTGGTAAAGGGCTTAAAGGGGGGTTGAAGTGGATTTGTGAGACTGTCTATCTAATCTCAGTCTTAAATATGAACTACAAAAAAAATCACTTTGTAAACACATAGGGGTAAATTTATCAAAGAGTGAAGTTCCGCCACTAGAGTGAAATTCTGCAGCTCTCAATTCATTTCTATGGGATTTTGGAAGGCGTATTTATCAATGGATGAAAGTGAAAGTTCACCCTTTGATAAATACTCCTATAAAAACCCCATAGAAATGAATGGAGAGTGGCGGAATTTCACTCTAGTGGCGGAACTTCACTATTAACTTCACTCTTTAATAAATATACCACATAGTACTTCAGTTGAGGCCAATGCCACTTTGAGAATTATCAGCACCAATGCAACACTACAGTTCTTGTGACAAGGGATGCAAGAGATTCGGGTCAGGATTCAGTCAAGATTTGGCCTTTCTTCTGCAGGAAGCAGCTGAATACAAATGCCTGGCCAAGCTAAAACCAAAAATGTGTGACTTTTAATCACACAATCAAAGAAGTCAAAACATTTTAACTGCGCATGCAGCATGCGATTTTCTCTCCAATCGTTACCCTTATTTTCATCTGAAAATTAGGGTTCAGATTCAGTTCAGTATTTGGCCCAATCATTAACAAAGGATTCGAGATTTGGCCGTATCCTAAAATAGTGGATCCAGTGCAACCCCAACCCCAAGACATCTGCAATCATTATTTCACCATACAAGTAGCAGCTCAGAAGTACATGTTATGTGCAAGTTGGGCCTGAAGGTTTTAGACCATTCCATGATAAGTAGATGTAACCAGAACTTCTTATGTGCTGACTGGATGACATTTCTCAGTTATTATCTGGGAAATCTTTGATTAATTATGACGGTATTTAATAGTTGCTGAGATTTCATCCAATGTAATATTAACCAGCTGACAATTAAGTCAGCAACCTTTAACCACATGAACATACCAACATGATGGCATTCAAGTAATTTATTGTTTAAGGGATGATTGAAGCAAATCTTTGTTATGTGTTTGTATTTTTAATGTCACACTAGTCTCCAAGTCTCTGGTGAAGTAAACAAATCTGGCTGCAAGTCTAGTCTAAAAGAAACATGTTACAGGGCAAGAACACAATGGCAACTCAACAATCACATCCTAGTTCACTGGCATTCACTCCACTTGTGCTGGAATAGAGGGGCACTGAACACAAACAGCCAATTCGAAAACCATCCAGCATTAAAATAACAAAGCATATGACATACAAAGTTAGATAAATACATTTATAAATCGATTCATGCTGAAAAGTGAATGTTCTTTTTAACCTGCTCAGTATTTATGCAAAGTAGCCTGAAATATCATTGGTACAACTGTGACTCTTTTACATTGCTGCTTTTAATTGGTGATATTTGCTTTTTTTTCTTTCATTATTCATTTGATTCTAATTACTAATGACTATCCATTGTTCTGGGTCGGTGAACAATTCTGTGAACTCATTCTTGAGATGAGCAATAGTTCATCACCTAGGCTTCTCGGATCTCTCATTTTTTATGGCAAGGAAACTGTTCTGTTTCCACTTTAAATTAAATAAATATTAAATATATATATATATATATATATATATATATATATATATATATATATATATATATATATATATATATATATATATATATATATATATATATATATTATAGCCATGATGCACAGCAGTGAGAATTTCTTGTGACAGCACTTGACTCACTGATAAGCAAACAGTTTATGCTGTGTAAAGTTTGTGTGAAAGGACTTGCTGGAAGACTTACACATTGTTCTTGCCTTAAATTTTTACTTTAAAATCAATAGATTCCCTAAATAACATAATGCATACATTCAATTGGCTTTATTGATTTTTTTATAGTTTTAAAGAGACAAGCTTCTTGAATGCCTCTGGATGTTGTTGCAACCAAGCTCTGTAGTTCCATTTCAAAACATAGAAAATTCTTGGACTTTTGGCCCTCCCCTTCCTAACAGTAATGACAGCTGGAAATAGAGCTGTTTTACTTAAAGGGAAACTATCCGGAAAATTACAATTTAATTTGAGCTTTATCCCATAGAAATGAGGACCTTTTTTAATGTAAAAATTCTGAAATAATAAAGTTACCGTTAGTATTCCACTCTCTGTCTAGTTTCAGGCGGGAGTTAGAGATGAACAATTAGGTTAAATACAATGGTGTATGCTGTCTTTGCCTAGACAACTGATTCAAAATGATTGACTCACAAAGCTGCATGAAAAGAGACAGACTGAAGAGAGGGTGATACTGAAAAGATTTGGTCATTTCAGAAACCGTATAGAACATTTAATTGATTATATTTAGAAAGTTTCTTATTTCCAATGGATTAAGCTGATTTAAAATTTTCATTTGTGTGGCAGTTCCCCTTCAAGCAAACTGAATGCAATTAAAAAAAACACTCTTTCAGAGCACCCTTGCTCTCTATGCAACTATTATATCCTAGAAAACATTGCCTAGTAACCAAGCTTCCCATATATCTCAATGCTGTCCAATTTATTACATGCAGTCAGTTGATTGTTTCACATACAGCATGTTGGAGGACTGGATTATATTGAAATGATAATGTCATACAATGAAGTCAATGAAGCTGTAGAGCAGACTGAGCTCATTAAAAAAGTTTTGGAGGGCCACTTGTGACCCCGGGCCTCCGATTGGACAGCCCTGCATCCTATTATCCTGTCTCTCCGACTCTCTCACTCATGGAACAAACATTGCCACCCCCTGCCTCTCCTCCAATCCTAGATATATCAACTATTTTTCAGGAGTCTCCCTAATATAATCCCTCTCACCTGGTCACCTATCACAACAGACTCTTCATCCACCTGAATCATTACCATTGAAAATCATAGTATTGTGAAGTAGTGCAGCAGGGAGCATGTTGTGGGACAGGGAATTGGGTAGGGTCAGAATTGGGCCAGGTGGAGCCAAGATGCAACAGGATCACATTTGATCCAGACTGGCATCTTTGCAATTCACCTTCTCCCCTCCTGACCAGCCTTCAGGCCTGCATGCTCATTCTGTGCCATCAATTTAGCTGTTCTGCCTCCCCCTTTCTGTGACAGTACAGGTAGGGGAGGAAGAAGGGTAGATCTGTTTGCAGGCAGACTAGAACGAATAATTGGCAATTGGATAATTTGAGAATTGTGCAGGCAAGAAAAATTCAATGCAAGACATCTTAGGGGGCAACATGAGGGAAGAAGACTAGTAGAAGAAAGAGAGACTTAACTCTGGCACCATTTAAACATTGGTTGAGCAAGAGGAGGGAAGTAGTGATGGGCAAATCTGACCCATCTTGCTTTGCTGAAAATTTGTGAAATTCGCTGAAATGCATTGAAGTCTATGGGCGCCAATTTTTTTTGACACGCAGCAAAACTTGGGAAAAAATTTCGCTCATCACTAAAGGGGAGACTTGCTTCTTGGAAATAAGCCTATGTAACATTATTGCACGCAGTACAGCAATGCCTTTCTTTCAGGGAGTGGGCTGGACGGGCCTAAGATGTGAATACTTTCTCTTTTCTACAGTGGAGCTATTAGGGCTGGGAGCTGCAACAACCAGAGCAGAAACTGATAATATTGATATTTATAAAAGCATACAAAAATAAAAGCAGTTGGGAATATGATGTAGAGATACATCCCAAGATATAAAATGTGGAGCATTTAGGACACATTCAGACACACCCCAATCTATCCAATATCCCACCTACTTTCTGGCATGCCCAACCTCTGTCTCTTCTAAATCAAGATACTGTAATTGTAGTTCTTGTGTAATTTGTTGATATCACAACCACGTTTGCCTTCTAGCTAATGTACTTTTCTAAAATGTTTTTGTTTGTTTTGTTGTTGTTTCAGGGTCCCATTGGACGGCCTGGTCTTCCGGTAAATAAATTGTTTTTTTTTTCTCATTGTTAGTAGTATTAAAAGGATATGATGGATATTTATCTATTTTTATATGTATATGCAGTTACCAGTACATGTTTTTTTGTGGCTGTCTATGGAGATTTACTTATGTAAGGAGCCAGTTATGCACACTTTATTATTTGTGTATGGATGCTTGTAATAAATAGTACACCATTTTCTAAAGACTAGTAACCTTTAGCATCCAATGAGATGTTTGCTTACAAACATGCTACCTTCTAATTGGTTGCTATGAATTATTAGACCTGTAGAAAACTTTGCAACTTTCTTACCCCATTGAAGTTTGGGCTCTTGCTTTAAGGAAGATAAATGAGGAGTCCCTATGGTTCCACACAGAATTTAGTGAATCTGACTACTTTTCTAAGGGCATGCACACACATGCGGTTTTACGGCGATATAATATAGCATAGTTTTTAAAAAGGCGACCACCGCGTTAAACTGCTTACCTAGCGTGCCATTGCCTAAGCTTGAAACCACTTAGCGGATTTACACGTTACCTCACCGTAAAAACGCCGTAATGCTGCATGTGTGTCCATGCCCTTCTTATAGCTGTTTTTGCAAGCTGCATGTATATATAAAACGAAAACTACAACATATAAAGTTAAGGTTTACTTTAAGAGATACAGTATGTGACATAAATAATTAGATATTGAATGATTTATAAAAAATATATCATTTGGGTAGTGGTCTGGATATAATGTACTTAACAATCTTTGCAAAGAGGCATCAGGGCCAATTATAACTGCTTTAAAAAAAAAGTATAAATCCAGGGTATCTAGCTTTTGAATCATAAGTGAATTTTGGCCAAATTTAAGATAAACATGTGTGTAGTTATTAAAGGACACATTATTTTGCCTTATAAAAGAAAACATAATTCTAAGAAACTTTGTAATATACATGTATTACACATTTTCTATGGTTTTTAAGTTATTTGTATTTGTATTGCTATTAAAAGCAGTGTTTGTCCCTTTCTATTCCCTGTAACACAAGACAACGGTTTGACAGACCATTTCGTATTGGAAAGATGTTTATAATTGTGTTTGCTTTTATTAGGTGAAAAATTGTTTTTTGGGTTGACGTCCTCAAATTAAGGCATAATATAATTAAATTACAGAGTGCGGATTCTCAACAAGACCTTGGGCTGGAAATGTATGCTTAAAAGGTCTTCTGCATAACATATTTTTTCTTAAAAAAAAAAAATTGGCAGTTGAATAATAATGTAGTAATTATATATGTAAATACTGTGCAATATGTATTATATTTATTTTTGTTTAAATATATGGTTTCAGTTGGTTAAGCCAAAAATATCTGTTCTGTCTTGTTCACATTTAGTATACACAGTACATACAATGGATATCTACAAATACTCTGAGGCTCTAAGACCCAGAGATAACTATAAGTATATACATAGTACGCAGTTATTAAAGGGGAACTTCGGCTACCAAACCAAAATTTGATAAAGAGGCCCACATAACCCAGAAACCCCTAATATACCCATCACAGTTACCTGTTTCTTCAAACAGTATGAAAAAAATGCCACTTCTATGCTGAAATCCAGCTAACAGTTCTTCTCTTTCTGCATCATTTGAAATCCTGGCAGGGAAGGAGGGACTAAACACCGATGTTACAAATTGTAACAACTTCTCCACAGCTTACAGACAGCATGCAGGAACTACATAACCCACAATGCATTGCACTGTGATGTTCCTTCCCTTATTGAAATCACATGTGCAGGTAATTGTGGGGTTTGGTGGATGTAGGATGAGGACAGCTGGCTGTTCATACAAAGTAAGGGCCACATGGCCATTTTTTCCTGCGCTCCCTTGCGTTGTGCTTTCTTCTGTTCAGCCACAGGGGAGCACAGGAGTAAACGTACTCAATTATTGTGAAGGGGGCTGTACTCACACAGACATATGTAAGTTCCACTGCCAAACACAGGTGAAATGCAACACGTCCCACATGCGCTTGCCGCTTACATGCAACTGTGTGAGTACAGCCCCCTTCACAATAATTGAGTTTGTCTACTCCTGCGCTGAACAGAAGAAAGCACAATGCAGGGGATCGCAGGAAAAAACAGCAGTGTGTAAGAGCCCAAACAGTAGTCAGCCAGCTCAGTAAAGTAGTCAGAAAGATCATCAGAAGATCAGGGGGTTAGGCTTAGGGAACCGTTCCAAACCATTAAAAATTATCAAGATTGTATATTTTTTATTTGATGTCAGCATGCTGGTCGTACTGTCTTTGAATTGGCAGTATTGTTGAGATCTCGTAATTTACAGCTTCTTATAACTTAGTGAAATGCATCATATGTAGCATGTCTGGATGTACTTATACCTGTACAGTGAGGTGACTGTAAGGAAACAGTAGTTAAACTATGTAAATGCAAAAGAGTATTATAAAAAATGTGTTTTAGGCAGCAATGTCTCGTTGAAGATGTATTTTGTTGTGTAGTGCATCTGCTTTCCTATTGTATAGCATTTGTACAATACAGCACAACATGAAACTAAAAAATGCATAAAGTGTTGTCTCTTCAAAGCTTTTCTACAAGTGTGTGTAGGGACCCATAGGGTTTATGTCCCTATGGCTTTAATTCCCTACACTTCCTGATCTCCCTAGTTGCTGGGCAGATACCCATGTAGCTAGATGTAATTTGCAATAACCCCGTTTGGCCTGTATAGCCCAAGTTAGCGTTACATGTGTAAATGAATGTAGTGTTAATACTCATTGGTTTGGCTGCTTTCTTGCAAATCTATCCCGCTTGGTGTCAATTTGGTAACTTGTACACCTATTTGCACTAACCCATATCCTCATCTCTGTATTCAGTGCTTGTTTTATGGCTTGTTTTATGGCAGAGCATCTGCCACAGGAATTGTAACCTTACAGATATCTACAGATTTGTACAGGGTTGACACAATCATTTTGTTGCTTCCTTAGTGCTGTAAGATACACTTACCTGAGCAATATATTAGTGTAAAAAAAAGAAAGCAGTTAGAAACTAAAGCCAATCAATCTAACATAACTGTACAGGTATGGGATCCATTGTCCTTAAACCTGTTATCCACAAAGCTCAGAATTACAGAAAGACCATCTCCTATATACTTCATTTAAATCAAATAATTGTAATAAGAAGACTGTACCTTGTACTTGATCTAAACAAGGATATTATTAATCCTTATTGGAGGCAAAACAATTCTGTTGGGTTAAATTAAACGAATTTATAGCAGACCTAAGATATGGAGATCCAAATTACAAAATGAGCCCTTATACAGAAAACCCCAGGCCCCGAGCATTCTGGATAACAAGCCCCATACCTGTAATAAAAATCTCAATGGGAGAGATACAGAGTAGTGCATTGGATTTTTAGGACTAGATCAAGGGTAATAATGACAGATCTCTTCTGATAATGCAGGGAAAACAGACATGGAAGAAAATATACAGTCAGATTTTACACCCTTGTTCTGCAGTTCTACCCAGAATTCAATTGCCATAGTATCTTTCTCCATTTGATGTTTGCAAAGTGAGTAATACCATATAATCTTTTCCCTGGTTAAACTACACCTTCACAATTTTTACTTGTCAGCAAATTCATTGCCCAATAGACAACCAAAATGTGTGGTTTTATTTATTTTTGGATTTGTAAGTGTATGTCAAGGAAGGGAAAGCTTAATCAAAAAGTAGGATTTTGTTCATTTGAATTAATCACATAAATTATAAGAATTTCATAAATTAATGATAACACTTACCAGATGTACAGTAATTCTTTAATTTTCTGGCCAGTTATTTCCCTTTTAGGCATCATTAATTCCATGTATTGTTTATACAGCTCAAAACAACTACAATGCACCATATTTTAAATTGCTCAAATCTGTGTTTCTTTATTACACCCTATCCTTAAAGAACCTCAAGTTTCCATTTATCTAGCAACTGAAGAGCTGATTTACAGGCTTGTAATGCTCCCTTTTACACACAACGGATTTTGAAAGATTTTATGGCAAAAGGAAATTCTCAACTTTAAATACAGCAATTTGCAACCACAGTGACATCCTGTGAACATAGTTCACATGGGGAATGGGCTTTCTAAACTTATAACCTGTAGAATGCATGTCCGAGAAACGATCATGTTAAAAAAGTAAGGGTATTTACAGTAATTGAGGTGGACAGTCTGTCATTAAAAGGAATAGACAAATGTGCAAAGTGTAGTGTTGAAAACACCCTACATATATTTGTCATTGAGAAGTGCCATGACCAAAGCATTTACGCACAAGTCCTGTAACTGGACATTTAATGTTATATTTTAAATATTGGACGTCTTATACAGTTTTTATTCCTTTTTTTGCACAGTGAATTGTAGCGATGTGTGGTGTATTATCCAGGCATTTTTACACAGCATAATAATATGTCCCTAAGTTTTCCTGGAATTTACACTCGTTTTTGTGGTCCCGTCAATGTATAATACATAATGCATTTCCCTGATTTTATATTTACCTTGTATCTCATCTTGCACAGTCAAGTAACACATTAGCAATCTGCATATAGTGTGTGTTATGGCATAAACCAATTTATGTAGAATATATTAATGTGTGCAAAGTGTCTGTTTACTAAAAAATAAGTGCTTGCCTATTAGCTGTGAGCCAATAAAGTGGGCAATTGTACCCTCTTCTGGTTCCATTCTCTTATATTGACCCTTCACAAAAATCCATGTTGTTCTAACAAAGGTAGAACAGTTATTTTCATTATGTTATGTACATTTGTGATGTATCTCACAGAGAACTGGCACTGTGCTGTGATATTACCCTCAAAAAAAGGGTAATTTACTGAATCACTAACTTGTGTGTGTTGTGTAGAGAAGGTCAGCTACTTGTAATGCCAATGTACATTTGATCAGTATATCAACCAATTAGTCAAAGGCCATACAGGATTTTTATTCAACTTTTAAATACCTCATCTATTACTACCTTATCTATTACTAATCCTACAAGACTGAAGTACTTGCTGGGACAAATTCTAGTGTGTGGGTAGTAAAGTCTGTCTGGAAATGTTACATTCACAGACATCATTAGAGAGCAGCTTTCAAGTTCATTTTGCAGTGGAATCATTTTGTGGGTTTTTTTGCAGTAGCTTCACACAGTGAACTTTTAAAGGTATATTGGAAAATATAACATTCATGTTAAAGTTAATGGCAGATGTTGCAATAATGCCTTCATGATTATTGAGAGCTTTAGCTGTTTGACTCTGGTTTTCGTTCAATAATCCGATCAATTTAAATTTTGTGGGAAACAATTCGAAAAATTTGCACAATTCAAATTGTCGCCAACTTTGTCGAGCATTTTCCCATACGTCCAATTTTCGATCTGGATTTTTAGTAAAATTTTGCCTTATCATGGTTGGGAGTTAGGTTAAATTTTAATTTTAAATATAATGGGAAACATTTTAGTTTTAATAAATATGAGCAGAAGAGTTAATGTTTTTATATAGGTACAGGAGACAGCTGTTGTGTTTTTATGTTATGGAACACTAACTATATGGTACCCCTAGCCATGCAAAATTAGTTTGAATATCCTATTATTTGCATAGCACCAATACATAGCACAGTACTCTGCAAAGAATGCAACCATTCCCATCAGTCATTGCACAAGTGATGCTTACAGCAACCTCCCTACCACAAACACATTAAAGCCTCATGAGAAGCTGATTAACCTACCAACAGCTATGGTCGAATTTCTCCCGTTTTCAAAATTCGCAAAAGGGCGAAAAATTTGCAAAAAAAATAGTTAAAATCTAAAATTGACGACCCGCGTCCAAAAAGTCGCTTGCGTCAATTTTGATGTTGGTGTTAGAGTTAATGGATGTCAATTTTTTGACGCAGGTGAATTTTCATGGGAGATTTGTGAATTTATTCGCCGCCGTTAAAATGCGGAAATTCGCAGCGAATTCGTGACAGGCGAATTTATTCGCCCATCACAACCTACCAGAGTGTTGAAAGAAGCAAGAGAACCAATGATATTATGGACTTTAGTGTTTTCAGGAATATTTCAGATATTAGATAAAGGTAAACATAAGACTAGATGGGCATCTTTGGCCCACAAAATTCCACATGATCTCTACATTGTAAAAATAAATAGAAAACTAAAAGTAGAAAGACAACAAAGTTCCCTGTCCCTGTTCTGTGACCATAAAAACAAACTAGCCGTTCTTTTTACTGGTTCCAATTCAGCTATAATAATTAAATCAAACATCTAATTGGTTGATATTGATATAGGATACTAGACTAGGGTAACATAACCCTGAAATCTGTTTGGAAGGAATGTTTGTGATGCTTAGTTATTATTAGATAGATTGCCATTTTTAAACTATAAAGCTGCAATTTGTAAGCTTTTGTGATCTTTAACTTGAAATTCATCATTTGGTTTCCATTGGTTATCAGGGAGACAAAGGTGGCCTTGGAATACCAGGACGAATGGTGAGTGTAAACCTTTACTTGAAGTTGTGTGAAGCTTGGGTTCTGATCCGAGGCTGCAAGCATGGAGGTTTTGCCCTGTATTTCTTTTTACCTTTTGAAACCATTTATAGAATAATTCTGCATTGCTAAACTTTGCACGACAAACCATATTCTTTACGACAGCACCCATGTTCCCAATACACAATAGTGTTCACAAAACCTTGTGCTTACATTTTATGCTAATCAGAGTCTGAGAGTATTTGATATGTCATTGATAATTTTTGTTATGTTTGTGACCAGAGCAATATGCTGAAATGCAAGGTAATATATCAATCTAATGCCAACAGACATAACCAAGTAATTGAGATCCTTGCTAAATTTTCTTTCTTGTGAAATGGAATAACTGTTGATTTTATCTTGTTTTTATTCAACAGAATTTCTGTTGACAAATAAATTATATCTTCTGATCCTGCTAAAAAGAAATAAATATAAATAGCAAAATAAACATTTACAGCTTTGCTTTAATTTTTTTTGTAAAGGAAGGCGTATAAGTAGGAATAAATGTCAGTGTCCTATAAGTGAAAGCTGCAATATTACTTTCTCAGCTGTAGTGATCTTCACATCGATAGAACAGCAGTAGTCAGAAATAGTTCTTCTGCTATTATTGTTTGTGGATAATTTTCAGTAAAATAAACAGCATTAAAGCAAAACAGAGGATGAGGATACTCAATTTATAGTTGTTGCGTTTTCCATATAATATATATTTAATAATATATATATTTACATAAATTGTTCTATATGTATATATATTTGTTGTTTGCTTGTTTGTTCCAAGTCATTGCATACCTTTCATGTATACTAGATTGCTGTGCATATTGATTATTGCTTGCCCAGGCAGTCTGCTGACAAAACTAGCAAAGGGAAGGGGTAAGGCTTGGGATTTGAAAATGCCAGGGGTCTGGCACTTCAAAACCTCAGATATGCAGCTCTCATGATGCCCTTAGCAGAATTTCTATGGTCATCTGCATGCCTGGGTCTGTGTATGAATTATTTTAAAGTAGGCCATCCCACAAATGTGTGTTTCCAAGTGCTGGAAAGCACTGGCTAAATGTATATCAGTAGTAGAAAATTATCTCTTAATTCACTGATAATGTTATTGCTTTAATTAAACAAATGAACTCTGAACTTTGACTGCAAAGCTAGTTATATATTTACATACAGATCCATTTATTTGTGTATAAAGGGTCTGCAACCTTCCCCTTTACTGGCTTCTTTGACCCCACACTTAAGGGCCAGGGCACACGCTGCTATTTCAGGAGATTAGTCGCCCCCAGGCGCAAATCGCTTCTTCTTCAGGTGACTAATATCCCTGAAGCGATCTGACTGCTATCCCCCCGGTGATTAACATTCTAGCCAGGAGGATGGCAGTCAGATCGCTTCGGCTTTCCAAAGTTGCCCGAAGTTTCCTCATGCAGCAACTTCGGGCAACTTTGGAAAACAAAGTGATCCGAGTGCCATCCTGCCGGCGATTGTAAGTTATTGCAGTGAATGCATAAACATGATTGTAGATAATAGATAACTAAGTAAAAGAAAAGCTTAGTGGATTAAATAGACACACATCTTGTATCAAAGTTAAATTCCCTGTAATTTAGATATGACATTGCACCTTGGAATGTTCCCCAGTGGGCCCAGATGTCAGTGGGCCTCTTCCTTCTAACGATTTGACCTATTTCATGGTCATTCCCTATTTCTTTATGGGAACAAAGAGGCTTAATAATGGAAGAATAGAGTATAATATGTAGAGACAAAAGATAGTGGAGGAATGTAATAAAAGTTGCAAAGAGCAAATCAATTAGCACAAATAAGAATAAAAAGTCTAATTACCTAATGTAATACTCTTCCTTAAACTGTTATTACATTGCAAATTTTAATTGCGCATTGCAAATTTTAATTGCGCATTGCCTACTTTAAAGAAGTGCTTGAAGGTGTCGTAATCTTTTGGAGCAAACATAACAACTTTTTCAGTAAAGTCTTATTACATTTACTGCACACTGGCGCTAAGTATAACATTTGCAAACCTTCTTCCACTGTCGGAAGTGGTCACTAAACTGTTTCCGGGTTCGCAGAAGCTATATTAAAACACACAAAGGCAAATTTGATCGCACAGAGGCATAACTTTTCGCATTGTGAATATTTTTCTGTTACTGACTTTCATTACATTCTCCCATAGGAGAATAAAGACGTTGAGTGAGGAGAGGAGGAATAATAGTTTGGAAAGTGGGCCCCATGGACTAAGGTTTTCTGGTGGGCCCCTGACATCGCAGTCCAACACTGGCAGTAAGCACTGGGCTGCCTTGTGCTCATGGCATGTTCTCTTCAGCTTTCACCAGACTGTTAATCCAGTGCAGGGTGCAAAGTGCAGCAAAGACCCCAACGGAAGTACTTAGTGAATGATCATTAAGGGGTGAGATTTGTATCTAACCCTTGAAGTATCCTGCTGTTTATTTTTTAAAAGTTATTTGCATAGATCAATTCTTTTGTTAGTCATGTCGTTGTAATAAGTTCCCTTACCATTCTCATGCTTTCTGATGGGGATTTTATTGTGTAACATATGTACCATGAGTCACAGGAGTTACAGAACCTATGACTGATTGCTGCTCATAACATTTTGGGGGATATTTCGAAAAAGTATAATGAGAAATTTGGATGGTTTCAAATGAGTCAGAGCTTTACCTGTATATCACGTCTTTCCTGACAGTCAGGAAAAGCAACATTTTGTTTACAGTCGGGAAAATTTTTAACAAACTTATATTGTACATTATCAAAGAAGATACATGCTTGGGACCTGGAGTTTTACCATAATTTGGATCACCATACCTTTAGTCTAATGAAAATCATTTGAGCACCAAATTAACCCAATAGATTTTTTTTTTGCATCCATTATGGGTTCATGCAACTTAGTTACCATCAAGTACAAGGTACTGTTTTATTGCAAATACATTTAAAATCATTTTTAAAAATTATAATTATTTGCTTAAATTTTACTCTATGGGAGATGGCCTTCCCTTAATTTGGAGTTTTCTGGATAATGTGTTACTGTATAAAGGATCCCATACCTTTTTTGTTTTCATTTTTAAAGGGCACCTATCACAGCCAAAATCAAACACATATTAACAATCTGACCAGTACAAGTTAAACACGTTTAATCAGACTTCATACATAGTTTTTTGAAAAAACTGCAGGTTTTAAAAAAATCCCTTACTTTGTCAAATGGGTTCTTTCACTGAGGGAGGCCATACTGTGACTATAACAGAGACTCTAATATGCAAATTTCAGGAGCATGCTCAGATTGTAACACTGCTTTGAGTATTCTACCCAGAATGCCTTGTTTAAGTAAACTCCTCCACTAGAAGTATCAGGTTCAGATTTCCCTATCTTGTCCCCTGCTGGTGATGTCATTATGCAAATGAAGGGCACACACTAACTTCCAGCAGGTGGCAGCACTACTGTACAGGTTTGGCTGATTTGAAAATAGCTTAGAAGGGTTGATAAGCAACAAGGAATTTCAACTGAGCATGTGCGAGATTTCAGAGCTACAGTTGGCTGGGAAGATATAGGTAGGAGGAGCCAGTGAAATCCAAGATGGCTGCCTCAGCTAGAACTGCAGGGGAGATAGGGGATATCTTGCAGAAGGAATAGTGAGCTGATCATTTACATTATACAAACAATTCTAACTGTTTTAAAAATCGGATTTCTTGAACTTTCATATAGTGTATTTACTTAGGAAATGATTTTGGTCATGATTGATGCCCTTTAAGACCGTGCTAAGCTGTTTATACCATTTCAACTCCATTCTATTTTTATGGATTAAAGTAATTTAAATGCTAGGAAGGAGCTGGAAAAGAATCAGGATAGGATGAAAAGCGAACAAATAATTATGCCATAATCATTTGTTTTTTATTGTTAGGTTGAATTAAGTTGGAAAGACAAAGTATAGGAAAATTCTATCAAGTAAATTATCATCTCTGCAGTATTAAGCGTTAGGGTATAGGTGAACTGCAGCTTTAATAACACAGATCTTACATATCTGAATCCTCGGGTAATTAAATTATCAGTCACATGCGTTTAGGCCAATTGGCCATTAACCAGGATCACATCTGTATCACACTCAAACCATCTGACTGCACTATTCTTCATGCTTTATGGGGACTGAAGCAACAATTTAAAACAAGACGTGGTACATAAAAAAAGCAGATATTACGAATTACTCTCATCTGTAAAATGCTTTCTTCTCACAGATTAACGCCCACCACGTGCATTTTGCAGAATGGTCACTATTTTAAATATTTCTGTTACTATTTCTGTGTCATTTCCTAGCAAAGAAAGAAAACCACAGTATATCTCCCTATGCTTTGTAGAGAGACACACACTGTCACAGATCTGGCCTTCCTTTAGAGATTTGGTTCAATATTAAAGTGCAAGTTAGAAAATGAATAGTACAGGCATGGGTTGTTATCCAGAATGCTTTGGGACCTGGAGTTTTCAGATAAGGGGGTCTTCCATCACTTGTGCCTTAAGCCTACTAAAACACTTAAATATTAAATTGTATCTAAGGGAAATATCAGTGATGTATTTCAGATAATAGACTGTGAATGAAGCATGACTATTATGGAAAACTTTCGCACTTTTATGTGCTTGTTACTTTTCAGATGTCAGTGGTTTGATGGATTGTGTATTCATTTGTGTGGAGTTCACAAGTAGACTACACACAAAAACATTTTCCATTAGTTACACTTTGTTAATTGATAGATATGTCATTAATATTGACCTCATGTTTGTTATTCTCTCCTTTTTTTTCTTCTCATTTCTGCCTGTCATTTCCTGATCATACCTTTACCCAATTGCATGTGACTTTGGATGCTGTAAATGATCCAGGGATTAAAGGGTCAGCCAGGAGAAAAGGTTTGCCTTTCCCAAAAAAATGCCTCGTAGCCACATGCTTAGCAGTCTGGAAACTGTTTATTTCAAGTAAACAAATGGAAGAAAATGTAAAATGACTGCTCTGTTCCTCGCTGCTACTTCCTCCCTTCTCTTTTTCTACCCTGAATTATAGGTTAGCGCTATTGTTTCACCTTTATGTAATTGGATACAAATTGCAGCACAGGATGCTCTGTGTCCAAGGCACAGCCAAGCATTTTGCCAAGCCAAGCATTTTGCACCAACTACTTCTTATTTTTTGTCTAGAAATGACCCTCACTCAACATCATGGGTTCAGTAGGACCGTTCCTCTAGATCTCACTAAAAAAATATAAGAATGCCTCATATGCTATGGTTTTCCAAAAATGCATCAATCCGCAAATGTCTTGGTCTACCTTGGGGCAAGCAGAGAGCAGTTTCATGGATGAAAAGCCATCGGAAATACCCTATTTGTCTTTTTACCAATCATAGATTAAGGTTTTTGAAGTCAATCAAATAAGTGCCTTGCCTGGGAAACACTTTTGTGATTTTTTTGCCAGTACATGCATTCTATAAGGGCTGGTCATGTGTCTGTGAATGGAACATGTCATGTGAAGATGTATTAATGACTAAAGAGCTTTTAAAATGTGACCTTTAAGTTAAAGGTTATCAGTTGTGTTATCAAGTTGCAGTCTGAAAAAATACATTGTTCAGTATATAGGACTGCTGAAACGCTGTGGTTGAAGAACGTAATATAAAATATTAAACATTGTTTTTGACTAAATATCATAAACACTTCTGAAGGTCCACCATGCCCTAAATTTTGTCTACTTAATAGTGGTTTGTACAGTGGAATATCTATGCTTACAGAATTTTATATTTCTCTGTACAGACGTTATACAAACATAAGGTATTTTTCATTGTAGCTATGCTTAAGGTTCTCCATTAGCAGCCACCATTGTTCAATTGGCCCTAATTAGTGTAGCTCCCATAAATAAGAAAGCCTTATTTAAGAAGGTATGTAGGATCAGTTGGCTATATTTTTGGAGTTTTGTGTTATTACTATATATTTACTTCTTTACAACTATGGACATAAGGGTCTCCGTTATACTGCTGACAGACCCATCTAAATATTTCCTTTAATAAAGGGATGGTCAATATATCTATAAGATTCACTATTATTATTATTGAGAATACCAGTTACTTTTATTCAGTAACTATAGCACTACACTAACATTTTTTATGTAGGATTGGCTTTAAGGGGACAGAATTTTTTTTTCTTTTTTTAATTGAAAGAAAATGTTATTCGAAATCTTTTTTTACCTGAGAGTTTACATTTCCTTGAAGTAACAAGCAGAATCAAATGTACTAGCAATAAGGGAAAAAAACCTTGTACTACTTATTAAGGTTATTTGGAGGTGAATCATATTATTTGTCCATTAACTTAATTTGTCCTTAGTGTTTATAAAATGTCCTACTAAATGAAATGAATGCATGACAACATGACACTTTTACAATTTATTTAAAAAATAGATTGGTGGTTTTACCATATAATTGCTGGCTATTTTAATACTAACAGTTAGGCTTTACAAACATTTGTTTTACATTATGGCTTATGGTGTGAAGAACATTTAGCAGCTAAATAATAGAACTCAAATGATGAACAATTAAATGATTGCAAATTCTTTTAGTAATGCAGTTGATGAAGTGCTTTGTAAGTTGGATGTCGGTGTAATTTCATTCCCAGTTGTGAGACTATGTTTCCGTTTTAGCATTCCATTCTTGCACTTGTGTCCAAACTTTCTGATATCCGTATTTGTCAGTATTTGACGTTTGTTAACACTGACCAATAAATCACACGTAGAAACATTTGTCCGAGGAAATAAATATGCAAAACCACATCCTGATTATGTCTTACACTGCTCCATATATGGGGGGATTTTCTGTGTATATAAGACATTATGTCTCATGGATTTTAAACTGCAGTCAGTGTCGCACTGGCCCACCGGGATACCAGGAAAACTCCTGGTGGGCCCAGGTATCAGTGGGCCCTTGTGCTGCTAAACATTTGGCCTATTGCATGTCCATTACCTATTTCTTTGAGAACAAAGAGGCTAAATAAATGGAATAACAGACTATAGCATGTAAAAATAGAGACAAGGAGAATAGAGGTTGAGTGAGGAGAAGAAGATAATAATAATAGTACTGAGAGTGGGCCTCTGGTCTATGGTTCTTTGGTGGGCCCCTAGTCTAAGGTTTTTGGGTGGGCCCTTGGTGTCCCAGTCCGACACTGACTGCAGTGCTAAAACCTTGAAGAGAATGCAGATGTGATCTTTGTAATTGGCTACAATTTTGTAAGCATTACTCCAGAGGATACACTGTCATACATATTGACTGACAGTGATATATAGATTCATTGTTTAGAGGTTGCCAGGGAGTCTGTCAACCCACTGAATGCCAGGGAGGTCTCATGCCAACATTATTATAGATCAGAATGAAGATTAATCAGAAAATGGTATATTTAATGCAAGATGTGCATGAAAGCTTTTGCTTTGCGCAAATTTAATATAGTTTTTGCGACAGTGGAAGACCATTTGCGAATTTTATAGTTTGCGCCAATGCATAGTCAATGTAATAAAACTTCGTACTGAAAAAGTCGTTATGTTTACGCCAAAATATTGTGACACCTTCAAGCACTTATTAAAAGTGTGCAATTAAAATGTGCAATGCGCAATTAAAATTTGCAATGTAATAACAGTTTCATGAACAATATTACATTGCGAGATTTTTATTCTTATTGGTGCAAAATGTTTTGCTCTTTGCGACTTTTATTACATTCCCCGAATATGTATAGTTTTAGATATTTTCTCAGATGCATTAGTAAAAGCAACATTCTTTAGGAAATTATGCCTTTAGATCATAATGATTTTTTTCTACCTCACTGGCCTGTAGGCAACCATGAACAGAACTTCTGCTTCTGTTTCCTATTCAAATCACTTCAGTAGGACTGAGCTTAGCAACCTCCACTGCTACAAGTCTTGCAAGGCGAAAGCCACTGATTCAAAGAAACCTTGTTCTTCAGAATAAAATAGATCATCTGAACTGACTTAAAGGAACAGTGACACCAACAAATTAAAGTGTTTATAATTAATTAAAATATCATGTACTGTTAAGCTGCACTGGTACAACTGGTGTGTTTGCAGTAGAATCACTACTATAGTTTATATAAACAAGCTACTATTTAGCCATGGGGGCAGCCATTCAAAGCTGAAAAAGGAGAAAAGGCACAGGATACACAGCAGATAACAGATATGTTCTATAGTATACAACAGAATTCTTCAGACTTATCTGTTATCTAATGTGTACCATGTGCTTGATTGGCTGCCCCCATGGCAACACAGCTGCTTGTTTATATAGACTATACTGAAGCAAACACCAGTTGTACCAGTGCAGAGCAACACTATATTATATTGTCATTCCTTTAAAACACTTTCATTTTGTGGTGGTTTTTTTTTTTAATTCTAATGTCTAATGTTAGTTTATTTTATGATTTTGCAGTTTTTGGAAAATGTTGTTTTCTCTTGTTTACTGTTTATTTTGTAAAGAATATGACAGTAAAGAGCATAGGAAAATTCCTAGTGATGCTCAGAAGACCAGTTATCAAGCAGTAGTAACATGGCACAAAATGCACACTGGCATTTTTTACATTATCATTTAAGTAGGACACTTATAGATTGGCATTCTAGTGGAAACAAATACTACCATATTTCCTAAATCAAGAATTAACTTTGTCGCCTAGGTATATTGCTAACTTATGCTAATTTTTATCCTATATTTATATAGTGCCAATATAGTCCATTGTGCTTTACAGAGATTATACAACAGACTCTTCCCCAGTGCAGTTTACAATCTAAAATTCCTATCACATTTATACAACTACTATGGTCATTTATTAGGAGCCAGTTAATCTTCCCCGTGACCAGTATAAGCCCCAACCTGCCTATTCTAAAAAATCAGAATCCAGTGCTCAGAAGAAACATAGCTGATTTATATTAATTTGGTCATGCAAAGTTGTGTATAAAGCTTTCAGCCTGGTATGAAGTTAATTCTGCCACATCATATTTAGAATATTCACAGGAATATTCTAGTTTAGTATTAGAATCATTTAAAGGAAAACTATACCCCCAAAATGAACACTTAAGCAACAGATAGTTCATATCATATTAAGTGGCATATTAAAGAATCTTACCAAACTGGAATATCTATTTAAGTAAATAATGCCCTTTTACATCTCTTGCCTTGAGCCACCATTTCGTGATGGTCTCTGTGCTGTCTCAGAGATCACCTGACCAGAAATACTTCAACTCTAACTGTAACAGGAAGAAGTGTGGAAGCAAAAGACACAACTCTGTCTGTTAATTGGCTCATGTGACCTAACATGTATGGTTTGTTAGTATGTTTGTGAGTACAGTGAATCCTACGATCCCAGGGGGCGGCCCTTATTCTTTAAAATGGCAATGTACTATTTATGATTACCCAATGGCACATACTACTAGAAAAGTATATTATTATGAAAATGGTTTATTTACATGAAGCAGGATTTTACATATGAGCTGTTTTTTAATAATAACTTTTTATAGAGACCTACATTGTTTGGGGGTATAGTTTTCCTTTAATAATAATTTATTGTCATGGTAGTGTAGTGGTTAGTGTTGCTGCCTTGCAGCACAGTGTTGGCTTGGTAAATTTGGTGGAGTATATTGGCATTTGGCCACACCCCTTGCTTATGCACTTCCTCTTAATTCTGTTGTAGATCAACCCTGACTTGTAAGTAATTGCTGCATTTGTTCCAGAGGCTTTTTAGTTCTTAAGTCTGAGACAAGATAGGACATAGAGATCACCCCAGAATAGCAGAAGATCCTATTCTACTATTACAGTATGTCCTTCTTCTCCTCTAATTAATAGCACAGCCCATTTAAATTGTAAAGCTTTCAGTATATTTTTTTATTTCATTTTATGTTCTTTAGGTCTAGATGTACCAAAGCCCAAAGAACCTGCTTTTCCACTCTTTTCACTAATGTTACATTGGGACAGATATATCTAAGTGTTAAACTCCCCTACTTCCTATACATTCCTATGGGATTTTTGCAGTGTATTTATCAAATGGTGAATTCTAACTTTCACTTATTGATAAATGTGCTTCTAAAAACCCCACTGGAAAGTGGGTGAGTTTTTCTGTGGTGAGCTCTAATTTCACACTTCATTAAATCTGTACCATAATGTTTCATTGTTAGTTTCTTTCAGACCCACAGACCAAGCAGATATCCATATCATTCACTCATTCCTTTTGCAAGTTCTTCTCTTTTCATGGTCTCCTATATCATGCCCCTCCTTTCCCACAATCTCCTCCCTGTTTTATGCCCCTTACCAACTCTCAACACTCAGTTCAGTTCACGGTCACAGTTTTTCTCATTCTATCTCTTTCATTCTATCTATATTTCTGCAGGGTGTTCCAGGAGAACCTGGCATGTCCATTATAGGACCCCGTGGCCCTCCTGTAAGTCTTTGCTTTTTTCCATGATGTAACTAGACTGCACGATAATGTGCATATTTTCACATCTGTACTTTTTTATTCCCATTATTGAATTTCAGATGTGTTTCTCATTTTGCCCACCTGAATCCTCAATTTCATAGCTATAAAATTGCACAACCCTGGTTTTATAAGGGATTCACTGCCAGATCTTTAGATAGGAAGATATTTTACAGTGTGATTGGTGTGTAGATAGAGACTGTTTGCTAAGTCACTGGGCACTGTTTTGTCCTGTGTTTCCTAGCCATACAACAGGACAGTGGTGCAACACGGCTGATTCTGCTTCTGAGGTTGTGTGTAGAACATTCTAGCAGTGTTGCACAAATGTAGGAATGCAAACTGACTGCTTCAGTGTTAAGGGAGAATACCAGTACCCATTGTTGGTCTGTGCCAGAGAAGATTACAGGGTGTGTGTTCTGAAATTCTCCATGCCACATCTCAGGTCTACTTAGATCATACTTTCTTCTGTATTTTTAACTGCCAGAAATAATGTATTTGGCATTTGATTTGAAAGAAGAAAATAGCAGTGTATTATTTTGGTACGTATCTAGTTTAGTCTTTGTTATATAACAAACATGCAAAAGTCACTATTTTTATTTATATATGATACTATTTTAATTATTGCTGGAACTTTTGTTGAGACTTGAAAGGAGGAGGATGTGCACTCAATATTATATAATATGATGATTATAATCACATAAGTCTCATTAAAATTAAATAAAGTAATCACAGTAACTAGACAGAACTGTCTAGTCCAAAAATGTTTAGCCAATCAGAAATGCCATAGTATACAAATGTATCGTCAGGTGGATCTGCCATGGTCCAAAAATCGTTGCTGTAGTCCAGAAACCTCTAATTGGTTAGGTTAGCTCTAATACAGATATCTCTAGTCAGCTTTTACTGGTCCATTGGATATAGAATAATTAAAACAATGTATGGATCTTATGTTCACTGCACAAAGTTTGCTCATATTATTTTATAAAATAAACAAGTAATAAGGGTTTCTGCATACATAAGTTTGCTCATATTAATTTATAAAATAAACACATAATAAGGGTTTCTGCATACATATCTGTATAATAATACTTTGGGCTAGAACTATGGGTAGAAGTTGCTATATAAATCTCACTTTAAGGTAAAGTGGCAGGGCTATTACTTTGTGTCAAATTATGAGCAAGCACTACTTTTAATAAATAAAAGTATATTGTATCTGCAAATTTGCCAATTAAGCCAGTAATTATGGTTAAAAATATGTTTTTGTCATTGTGTTCAGTACTGTGTATGGAACTAGGTTTTAAGTGTTGTACTGTATGTGCTTCTTATAATTTAAATAGAAAAATAAAGTGTATGCAAGTTTCCTGTTATAGGAATTCCGAGTAAAAGATTTGTGAGGCCTTACTTATAGATTTTATCGTCCTGTTGAGATAAAACACTTGCCTGCTTATATTTCTCCTTCAACACTACCAAATGAACACGATTACATGTTCCACTGGCTCTGCAGGTAGTTGACTGAGGTCAAGTGGAAGCTAAACAGTTGGACTAAAAGCAACATCTGCTTTTCCTACATGTCACATGTACAATAAAATGTTAATAAGAAACAGATTATCTCCTGTAAAAGTCCACCTGCTTTTCTACTCACGGCTGCAGAAAGGATAGCATGGATGTGACTTTATAATGTTTTGTGTTATTTCAAAAGACACATTTATGCATGATTAAGGATAAGAAAACAAAAAATATGAAATTGCATTGTATAAATTTCTATATCAGAGATGCTAATGCTGAACTTTAAACTTGAGTTCAATTACCAGGATGCATGAGCTGTGTAATATATTACTTTAGTAGCAACTAAATAAAAGTCTCTTTTTTTAATGAAACACATTTTATTAGCAATTTCAAAATGAATAACAGCTTTTCCACTTATCGGCTCATACAACAAAAGTTGAGGGTGAATTTACAGGTTATATTTGATTGCAGAATAGGCAGACTCTAAAAGGTTCTGTATACTGGAAAGTCTAGTCTGGGTAACATATTTAATTTACATCTGGGGCTAATGTGACAATTACAAAGTAATAATGTTACCTGTAGCGATGGGCGAATTGGCGCCGTTTCTTTTAGACGAATATCCCGCGAAATTTGCAAAATGGCACCGGCGTCCGTTTTTTTTACACCGGCGAATTTTTGTCAGCGAATTTTCATGCCGTTTTTTTGTGGGCGCCCAATTGCGCAAATTTGCCCATTACTAGTTACCTGCTTATTATTCTCTTTTTTGGAGTGCAAAATAAGTGCCATTTTAATAAAGAGACTGGCAGGCTAAGCCCAGACATTGACTGGCTTTCAGACACTCCAACCATTTGTACTGGCATTTGATTTATTGGGTAAGGTACAGTTAGGCCAGTGTATATGCAGCTGACTTCAATTCCTTGACCTGTTTTTCCCAGACAAATTGCAGGTGCAGCCGTATGTGCACTGTTCGATTTAGTCTCAAACTGACCAAATTCTATAAAATATTTCTGCGTGTGTGTGGCCAGAAAGAAGGCCATGTTTGTATTAAATAATTTAAGAAAATTACTAAACACCATATTGCTGCAGTCAAACAATAGGGAAACATATCTGGATGTGTTAATATGAAAATAAGGATTAAAACATAAAAAAAATTACTAATTGACGAGATGAAAAATAACTGCAGTGAATGAAAAGTAAAACTGGGAGTATAGTTACAAAGTCATCATTAGGCGCAGATTTATCAAGGGTCAAATTCAAAATTCAAATTTTTAAATTCGAATTGTGAGTTTATTTTAGTGTTATTCGAATGGTTAATAGTCCAAATTCGATTTGAGTTTAAAAAAAATTCGAAATTTGAATTTTGAGATTTACAATGTACTGTCCCTTTAAGAATTCAACTATTTGCCATCTAAAACCTTTCAAATTGGTGTTTTAGCCTATGGGGGACCTTCTACAATAAATTTGGATTTGTTTGGTGGACTGTTGAAAATCGTTTTTTTTAAACATTTTTTTTTTGTAAAAAAACTCAAATCGAATTTTATTTGAATTCTATTCCAGTTTGCAGGTCGATCCTATTCACCCAAATTTAAAAAATGTTAATTTTTTTTTTATATAAATTTCCATTGTTCGTTTTTTCCCCGAATTTCAAGTTTATGGGAGATTTTATAAACTCCCATAAACTCTAAATTTGATCCTTGATAAGGATGCCCCTGAAGGATGACCTTTTTATACCAGCAGCGACCTTATAGTTATAAAAGCTATTGTTATCATATATGTTTTTGCTTTATTTATAAAATTATTGACCCACTTGCACAAGGTTAGAAATTTAATCTGAGTTAAGAATGTCTGTTGTCATCTGTTAGTTAGTGGCTGCTATGCTCCTTTGGAACTGTGACAGAAGATTAACTGGTTTCCTCCTGCTCAGCGTACAGAACTAAGATACTGATTTTTCAGCCATCAAATAATCCTTGCTTTGTGAGCAGTAGTAGCCTTTGATTTGCTGAATCCCAAAAGAGCTTGTGCAATGTTTCAGGTCTGTTGCACAAGTGTCCAAACTCTTGCATTGGGTAGAAGCCATGTAATGTCAGACTTCAGACCAAGACGTGAACTAATCAAATAAACATGGCTAAAAAAAAAAGTTTCAGCTAGAGGCCAATATCTCTGAAATCAGTTGCCAAAGTTTAGTCCCCAAGAGCAATCAACAATCAATAGAATACAGATGGGACATATTTTTTAAGCATTTGGCACATCCCTTTTCCTAACTAAATTAATAATTTGCTGTTGTCCATATGTACATATAAATATGAACCTTTGTAGAAGATAAACTACAAAGGACATAGAGAGTGAAATTCAGTTTAATGAGAAAAACTTATCTCCTGATTCAGTTTCAGATTTTCCCATAGACTTCTATTGCGTTTTCATGAGAGAAACCATGAGAACAGTTTTAAAATTCAACATAATCTGATCTATTATATTGTGCAACAGTTAAGGGATGTTGGAGAATATATTTCAGCAACAAATGCAGGGCTCTACTGAAAGTAAAGTATTGCTCAAGTAAAAGATGTTTTGAAGGCTCTGGGCACTGAATTGCAATGAAATTTAGATGGGTTAGTTAGATGAATATTACGATGAGTGCATAGAACATCAGGAAGATCAACAGAGTAAATGCAAAGAATAAAGGCAATGCCATTTTGACCACTGGTAATTGTCTTTTCTACTGACATCAATAAAAACATTTTGTCGTTTTCGCAGTTTACGGATTACTAGCCCAATAAGCTCACATATTTAGGGTGATAATCACTGATACAGGGCTACTTGTGGTACTTTCCAGTCACTGATGCCAATGAAAGGAGACCTCTAAATCATAGGCGCATTGATCATTGCCATACGTCAGCTATCAAGGTGTGTGACAAAAGCCTATGATTTAGGGTGTTGGGTACAATTAGATATATTCCAATTGTTTATGTATGTAAAGGTGGCCATTCACAGGGATATCCGCTCGTTTGGTGATGTCGCCAATCGAACGGATCTTTCTCCGATATGCCCACATTGAGGTGGGTGATATCGAGCTGATCCGATCCTGGGCCCTACAATCGGATCAGAATGGAGGCCATACGAGCGGTTGGATCACGGGGCCACATCAACGGAAAGATGCGGCCTGCGATCCAACGGGATTTTTGACCCTGCCCAATCGCCATCTGGCCGACTTTCAGACAACTCATCTAATTTTTGTTACAAAAAAAGGCTACCTATGTGGGTCTGTTTGTCCCTGGTGACATATAATATGCTGCTTAACTTTGTGACTCTGCTGTGACTAGGGGGCATGACAACGAACAAATGATTACGGTGTCAATCGAGGAGAGTCCTGAAAACAAGGCAGACACGGACACCCCTCCTGATAACTGCACTGTCCTGATTAAGATCTGGACAGGTGTCAGCCTATGTTAAGCACTTACTTATCTAAGCCACACTGAACGCTCTATTGTCATTGTGGGTCCTCTGAAAGTGAAGGAAGAGGCAGCGCTCTAGTTCTCCAGTGAATAGGGTCTCAAGATAGTAATTGCACAATGCAGCCAATAGGCATACTACAGTGAGGTCACATAACAGTAGAAGGATAGAGGGGTCAACAACCCCCCCTCTGTGCGCAAGTGGCCCATGCCAAAAGTCAAAGGTGTAGAAATTTCAGAAGATCAATATAATTTAAACCATTTGTTTTATTAATGGATTTATACATATATTTAAGTTGGGCATTGTCTCTATAGAAGGTGAATATTCCAGTTTATGCTTTTATTATTGTTATGATATATTGCCATTATCTCCCACAACACTTTACAAACTGAAGGGATACAAACACAAGACATAATTGTTTACATATAAAGACAAACATTTATATGATTTGCATAATGTTAGGAGGCCACGGAGAGGGCCCTGTTAGTAAGAGCTTACAATCTAAGAGGGATGGCATGTTTCATGGATATCCCTAATAATGGTTTCTGTATGGGATAACATGCAAGATAACATTTATTCCTCAAATCACATATGGATAATGCAATTGCACACCATTTCATACAAAAAAGATTATCAAAAATATGTAGAACTAAAAAAAGGCAGGTTTAATTGTTTTTAGATGGAAAATCTCCCAATAAAAAAACCAAGATTAAGGGGTCGATTCACTAACTTCGAGTGAAGGATTCGAAGTAAAAAAACTTTGAATTTCCAAGGTTTTTTTGAGCTACTTCGACCATCGAATGGGCTACTTCGACCTTCGACTACGACTTTGAATCGAAGGATTCAAAGTAAAAATCGTTCGACTATTCGATAGTCAAAGTACTGTCTCTTTAAAAAAAACTTCGACCCCCTAGTTTGCCATCTAAAAGCTACCGAAGTCAATGTTAGCCTATGGGGAAGGTCCCCATAGGCTTGCCTAACTTTTTTTGATCGAAGGATATTCCTTCGATCGTTGGATTTAAATCCTTCGAATCGTTCGTTTCGAAGGACTTTATCATCGATCGAAGGAATAATCCTTCGATCGTACGATTGTACTATCGCGCTAAATCCTTCGACTTTGATATTCGAAGTCGAAGGATTTCAATTCCCAGTCGAATATCGAGGGTTAATTAACCCTCGATATTCGACCCTTAGTGAATCAGCCCCTAAATGTAGTAATAAAAATAATTGTGGTGTTTTTCTTAACAGGAAAATGATTCTGCTTTTTACGATGTCTGTCTTTTGTAGGAAGAAAATTATGTCAGCTGTAATGAGTATAGAACTGTTTGCAATATTCGTAATGCTCTACTCTTGGAAGCGAAAACCTGGTTCCTTTTGCAAGGTCACCATGGTGAAGAAAAATAGCCATTAGCATTGGCCTTTCTTTCTACTAGAAATTTTCCTAACCTTTCTTTTATTCTCTCTGTTTTTTTATTAGGGGCAGCCTGGAACTCGAGGTTTCCCTGGTTTTCCAGTAAGTTAATTTTTATTGGTCTCAAAAAGAAGTTCCAAGCCATTATTATTGTGATTCGCCCACTGCTGACCATAACAGGATAGATCAAACTTACATTATGTGAATCCCCAAAACGTAAATTTCCTCTATTGTGGCACAAAAAAAGGTTGTTGCATTAAAAAATAGTTTTGCAACAGTTCTTTAGTTACTTGAGTTCAGACAGGAATATGTATATGAATATGTATGTTATATATATAAAGACGTACTGTTTCCTTCTGTACATTGGAAATATCTTGCGAAGTTTATATATCATGGTGTATGAACAAAGTAGTCCGAGTTGGTTTCTTTTTTTCCTGCATATTTTACTTTATAAAAATTTTACATTTGCCCTATTTTAAAACTGACAGCCTGCTCAAAAATCAAATAAGTAAATCAAAAAACTGTTAAATAGATGAAATAATGGTACTCCGGTAAAAATTGTAAAATATATAGGCCTCTAGTGGACATAAACTTATATAACAACTGCATAAGATAGAATGCTGGAAAAACAGACCATCTCACTGTTGTGCAGTAATGTAGCAGTGCTTGAAAATGTTTAGAGGTATTTACAGCAGAAATTTGACTTTTGGGCTTATTTTTAGAGCTGTGTAAAAAATCAGCACATTAATAATGCCACAGTAAGCATAGGTATGATACTGTGTAATACATTTTGTTGCATATGAACATTCACATTAAAAAAGAATTGTTAATTTAAAAAAAAAAATTGTATCAAAAGAACAGTTCAGCACTGACCCTTTTTACATTGCTTTTTACACCAGGTTTAATTTGATGCCTGAATTGGTCTACTTGTATTGGGTTATGCCAGGTCTGAGTTAATGAAAATTATGTTCAAAGTTATGGCATTAATGTGGTATAAAATAAATTATATTGCCTTTATAAATACATGTTTGATGTTCATGATCTTTATGCATGATCTTAATGAAAACAGTGGGGCTTTATAAATATATATATATATATATAAATATATATTATATATATATATATATATATATATATATATATATATATATCTATATATATTATGAAGCACTGTGTACCATATACCTTTTTGCCTTAAATAATTTTACATGCCTGTATTAGTATATAACTAGGCAACCCCTAGCCATTATTTCCAACTTGTGCCCCTCCTGACAGTCCCATCTCTAACTTAAACAATGGCTCTATTAACTAGCAATGGTCAATTTCCAGAATGCTTAGTAATGATAACCAAGATTTCATTTGGGTTTGTGTACGTGGTATTATGAAGTTATTACTGAAACTGCAGGACAATTGACATGTTTTCAGTGTTGCTCTTTAACCCATTAACTTGTTATGAGGTTAATGAATCAGCTACAGTTAAATGGAAGACAAACATGCTTTGGGAATCTTCCCATGAGTACAGAGAGAGCACACAATACAACATTTTACATTTGTTGAAACTTGCACTAATTCAGAATTAGATTATTCCTTCATCATCACTCTCACTGGTGAAGTAATGATGGGGCATTATATATAAATCACCTTTACAAGTACTATTTTATTAGTGAGCTTCTTCCCCATTTCTCCAGCTTTCCTGCTAGAGTCCCACAATGATAGCCAGAGTAACTGGTTGTACTAGCTGGATTACACTATAGTGTATCAGTAAGTGATTACACCTCATCTAAGTAACTAATTCAAGCATTAGTCAATGGAGTTTTATTGACTTTATTGAGGGGCACACTAATAAAACATTTATGGAGTAATTTTCAAGTTGCACAAGGTTTAGTAATCCATAGGAATATGGTTACTTTCAAACAGGTGTCCAGTAAATGCTACTTACTTGTTGGTTGCCTGGTTTATTAGAACTGGTGCAGACTTTGAGACGTTTATAATATTAGCCCTTTATACAGTATCTTGCAAATGATAAGAGAAAATGATTTATTAAACCTCAACTTCAGATTGGATGTACTTTTAATGTTCTGGGAGTTCCCCTTTAATGCCAAAAGGCAATGAAAGGGTTTCAAATAATGAATAATAAATCATCAGCTATTTACAAAAAGCCAGTTTTAGGGTCAGGGCACACAGGCAGATTCGGGGAGATTGCACTCGGCACGATTCGTTTTCTGAAGTCGCCCGAAGTTGCCTTATGAGGAAACTTGGGGCGACTTCGGAAAACAAATCGCTCCATGTGCCATCCCGCTGGCGATTTACATTTTAGCAAGGCATGGGAGGCAGTTCGGGGAGATTAGTCGCCCCAAAGAAGAGGAGATTTGTTGCTGGGAGACTAATCTCCCTGAATCTGCCTGTGTACCCTGACCCTTAGAAATTCTGTGCCATGTTTTCACTTGCTAAACCACATGTGACTTTTGGGTTGTGCACAATACACATTTTAATGCGGTAATGAAAGAAATGGAGATATTGCCTAGAAGGCTAAAGATGTATTAAGTATTTGTTGCAACTCAGAATAAGCATCTGTTTCTGAAGACACATACAGTTCTGATTATTCTGAGCAAGAAATTGCATGGGTGATTCTCTAGTATTCACTGGTAACCAATGGTCACAGGAAAGATCATAATTTTAACGTGTATGACCAACTTTAGTGAATATCAGCTTTCATCCCATGCAAATTCAGCAACATTCTGAAATAACAATGCAAAGAAAATCAGCCCTTAGTGGGATCATTCAGATACACCACTGAAAACTTTGAGTCCAATGCATATACTATGGTATCATTCACTTTTTATGTCTTATTTGTATATGTCTTATTTGTATTTCAGGGCCCCATAGGATTAGACGGCATGCCAGTAAGTGTCTCTGCTTAGCTAGTTCCAACTCAATAAGAATGTAAAACAAGTCTTCTAAAGGCAACTGAATTTGATACAGTAATGTTTAAATATGGGTGATTGACTCCCCTGGCAAGAAAATATTTTTTTTTTCAGTTAATAGCGCTGTTCCAGCAGACTTTTGCACTGAAATCTGTTTCTCAAAAGAACAGATTTTTATATTTAATTTTGAAAGCTGCCACCAGTCATGGTGCTCTGATAAACTTCAGTCACTCTTTACTGCTGTACGCTCCCTCACTCTCCCACCCCCCAGCAGCCTAACAACAGAACAATGGGAAGGTAACCAGATTACAGCTCCCTGATACAAGATCACAGCTCCTTGTTAGATATAAGAACAGCAATCAATAGTAAAATCCAGGTCCCACTGCTACACATTCAGTTATATTGAGTAGGAGAAACAACAACCTGCCAAAAAGCAGTTCCATCCTAAGAATCTGGCCACATGGGCAGATTCGGGGAGATTGCCTCACGAGGAAACTTTTCGGGGAATTTGGAAAACAAATCGATCCGTGTGCCTGCCCTCAGGCGATTTACATTTTAGCCGGTGGAAGGCAGATCAGGGTGATTAGTCGTCGCGAAGAAGAGGAGATTTGTCGCCTGGCGACTAATCACCCCAAATCTGCCCGTGTGGCCAGACCCTAAAGTGCCGACTCTTTCTGAAAGCACATGACCAGGCAAAATGACCTGAGATGGCTGCCTACACACCACTATGAAAAATACCCTTGGTGGTTCAGGAATTCAATTTTATATTGTAGAGTGAATTATTTGCAGTGTAATTTAAAAATCACATCACATTGAACACTGCAGAACTGCCTCCAGCAGCAAATGCTTTTTCCCTTACATGCAAATCTGTGTGGCCCTTGGATTTTTAAATGTAATGTACAATTCAAGGTTTTTGATTCTGGTAACAGAGTATCCAAAACAAGATCACTTATAGCCTCAGGTTAGTCAGGGCATGAGATTTCTCTCCAAATTTAGCTCTCTGACAGTGGCCTCTTGTGTTCAGTTCATGGATTTGTTGCAAAGAATTCTAACCATCTTCCAAAGCATTGCTTGTGTTCTCCCACTAATGCTTAGATCATCAATGTAACATATGCATGAATAGTTTGACTTCAATACAGTATGGCACCACTATATCTATTATTTCCTGTTATATATCTTTACATTGTATTGCATGCCATGTCTGTTTTAATTCAATCTTATATGTACTAACTGATTATTGCTTTTTCGCTCTTTCACTTTCTACCCATTTAAATCTATCCAGAAATATGTAAACCATTTAGTGCCAGCCAGCAGCTATGTGATATGCAGCACCGTATCATTAAATAAACAATAACTTATCTATTCAGCAAGTGACAAGGAATGACAGTGCCCTCCAATTTTCACCACTGAACCATGTAGAATTAAAAGAAAGGAACAGTTAAACATGAGAGCTCACACTGGACGACCTTTGTTTATTCTGTTTTGGGAGACTGCGCTTGTCCCATAGAGGTTAAAGCAGTTCCTAACATTCCACCACTGATCAAGCTAGTAATGGATTTTAAATTGCCGTTTGATCAACTCTTCCTTTCACATTGTAGGGGCTTCCTGGGCAGAAAGGAGAAAAGGGTGAGATGGTAAGTATGTATTTATACATAAAATAGCACAAAGTTAGTGAATTAATACAAAATAGAAGGAATTCTGGGAAGGAAGCTTGGGATCACTTATAAAGCAATAATAACATGTGTAATAATGTATTGTAGTAACATATTTTTCATTTTAATGCTAGAATATACTCATACAGGTATGGGGTCCATTATTCCGGAAACCCGTTATCCAGAAAGCTCCAAATTACGGAATGGCCATCTCCCATAGACTCAATTATAATGAAATAATCCAAATTTTTAAAAATGATTTCCTTTATCTCTGCAATAATAAAACAGTAGCCTGTACTTGACCCAAACTAAGATATAAATAATCCTTATTTGAGGCAAAACTAGCTTTTGGGGTTTATTTAATGTTTAAATAATTTTCTAGTAGACTTAAGGTATGAAGATCCAAATTACGGAAGATCCATTATGCGGAAAACCCCAGGTCCCAAGCATTGGAGACTAATAGGAAGCAATTGTAGCTGGTTACAAATATGTTACATTTCAGTGATTTAAACTTCGAGTGCTAAGGTCCCCATAGACGCAAAGATTATTCTTTGAATGACCGATTTTAGTGCAATCCAACCAATCCGTCAAATTATCGTGAGGTTAGTGGAAATCGAACGATCGTGCATGTAACTATTTTTCGTCCGACATTGGTCACAAAATCGACTGGCCAGATTAGAAAATTTTCATTGGTCACAGTGAAATCTATCTATTGTCCCATTGTTTGCAGGGCCAAGCAGGCAGCTACCCTCAGTGTTCCTGGCTTCAACTAGACAACATCGCTTGAAATGGTCTTTTTAGTTGATGGACAAATTGTACATTTAAACGATCGTTTCAAGATAAGCTTGGTCTAACAATAACGAAAAGATCCTTTAAAACATCTTTACATCTATGGCCAGCTTTACCCAGTTTTCACCCCAAGTTAAAAAAGGAAAAAGTAGCAGTTCAGAAAAAAAGGGCAGAAAAAATAGCAGTGACTTATCTCCCATGAGTGGCTTCCTGCCAGTGTTAACATCTGTTTATAATCTCCAGATAATTGTATCTGAAAAATAACCTGGAGGAGGAAACCATGCTCCGAAGTCAATGGGACACGGCCAGCACAAACAAATATAGAGAGAGAAAAGAGAGTCAAAAATCACCTCAAGTCAAAAATCACCTCCCCACTAAAATGAGCTGTAACAGGTCACATATAAAGAAATTAGGTAATTTGGCTGGTAAAATCATCAACCTCAGCTGTGCTCATAGAAAATACTGTTGATCTGTGAAGTTTCCTTGGCGCCCTGGTTTTCTGGTAATTTGATTGTCCTGCTCGTGGGTTGGGTTGCATTAGTACAAATTAAGATTGCCATGCATGTGAAGGTCTCTGACTGATTGGTTACCTGCAAACTTTATTATTTTGGGCAGATTGTTTGCCCAGGGGCCAATAATTGGATTATACTGTAGAAGTGTGGGTATCCATAGGTCAATGAGCACATCAGTGCAATTATGCTGTTCTCACCTGATGGGATTTTCAAACCTGCCCAATAGATATCTGGCTACAAATTGTCAGGCATTCCCAAACACTCCATCCACAGGCCAATAAGTTGGTAACTTTGTATGTGAAGGCTAAGTGACAAGCTTTAACCATACAGTTGTACATGGTCTTAGATAGCATAAAATGAAATATGTAATATTAATGATTTTAACCTTGCCAAGCAAACTTTGAACCAACATAGCAGAGTATCTACATATGCTGCAGCCTCCCCCCCCCCCCCCCCGCATCTGAACAGGTTTCTGCTATTTTGCAGATTATTGTTCAGCTGGGTGGTGACAGTTTTGGCATTTTAGCTAATACTGAGATTTTTTAACCGTTACATAAAAAAATGCTAAGCAGGAGGCTTGAATCAGCAGGTGGAGACCAGATAGTTTCAAAGGAGGCCTGGGCTTTAATGTCACAGGTGCTATGTTCAGTAACAGAATGAGTGACAAGGTTAAGTTGTTTGATGTTATGCTGTTGTACGAAAGGGTTAGTCACTGCACATTGAGCAGCAGAACAATAACAATAACAATCTCATGCGCAAAATAAATATTCTTCTCTTGAATGAATCTCAAGAAACTTATCACATCTGTGTAGATCTTAGCACACCTGTGACTTTTCTCTATGTATTGTTTTGCCAGCAGCAGCTGCAATGTTCCTCTAATTTCATGGAAATGTTACCTGTATATAGAGATCTTTAAGATTTTATAATGAGAAATATTTACCTAAAAGTAAATAGCAATCTTGAGACAGTTTCCTGAAATATATGTAGCTTTACTGAAATGTAAAACAGAGAACTGTGTGTCCTGAACTTCCTCTGCATAGATATATGACAACTTGAAGATTTATGTTCTTTTAGCCTGGCAGAAGGTTTCAAAGGAAAACATCAATTTTATACCATTGTTTAAATTATTGTCTGAAATTGTAGTTCATAATTCGGCTTTACTAGGACGAGAGGGTGCAATAGCGCTCTCCGCATTAGCGTTGCTACCTCCCCCTGAAAATGTCATCTGGCTGGGGGGCAGCATTACTGGAGCCGCCTCAGGCAGCAATGTGAACTGGAACTGCGCTGTTTTAAGGTAATAGTTGTTGCAAATTGACATGTAACAAGAGGATTGAATAGAAATCACATTTCAGCTTTTTATTTATCTGTAAATCAATAAAATTAGAGAAATGGTCAGAGTTTTAAGTTCCATCCCAAAGAGGCAGGTATAGTATGTATATAGTGACTGTTCACAAAGGTTGTTTTAGGGCAGAGCATAGAGAACATACATGGCCAGAAATTTTTAAAGTACACTTTCTACAACATGTACTGGACGTAAAGTTTCTGACTGTATTACTGATGGCCAGTTTGCAGCCCCCCTACAGCTTTTGTTTGCTTAGAACCCCCAGAAAGGTAAGTCAAAACGCCATAGGTAGGGATTGGCAAATTTTTTCATCCTTGTTTTGCAGTGAAAAATGACGCCTATAAACTTGTATGGCGATGCGTGTCAAAAAAAAATTTGCTGCATGTCAAAAAGATTTTGATGGCCATAGACTTTAATGGGCGTCAGCGTCATTTCGCACTATGTGTATGTACATTCATCACTTTTACATTCTGGGGCCGATTCACTAAATTCGGGTGAAGGGTTAGAATAAAAAAAACTTCGAATTTCGAAGTTTTTTTGGGCTACTTCGACCATCGAATGGGCTACTTCGACCTTCGACTACGACCTTCGAATCGAACGATTCGAACTAAAAATCGTTCGACTATTCGACCATTCGATAGTCGAAGTACTGTCCCTTTAAAAAAAACTTCGATCCCCTACTTCGGCAGATAAAACCTACCGAAGTCAATGTTAGCCTATGGGGAAGGTCCCCATAGGCTTGCCTGTGATTTTTTGATCGAAGGATTTTCCTTCGATCGTTGGATTAAAATCCTTCGAATCGTTCGATTCGAAGGATTTAATCGTTCGATCGAACGAAAAATCCTTCTATCATTCGATCGCAGGATTTGCGCTAAATCGTTCGACTTCGATATTCGAAGTCGTACGATTTTAGTTCACAGTCGAATATCGAGGGTTAATTAACCCTCGATATTCGACCCATAGTGAATCGGCCTCCCCGTGTAATTAGCAGTAATGTTTGGTAGCAAAGTAAGAAGTGTTTTATTGGTAGCTTTTATTTTATATATAATTAGTGTACAAAATGGCTTGAGACACCAATTGTTGCTCAGTGACCATCCCAAGAAATGTCTGCCTGTCAGGGTGTTCTGCCAAAGAATTTAATTTTCCTGCAGCCAGAATAAAATGATTATGATTAAACATAAAGAATTACATACAAAGCCACCGATAACTGATACAAAAGGTGAAGAGCTTATGATGATTGGCATTTACATTCTCTAAAACAATACAGGGCTTTCCCAGCAGCTAAATATCCCTGGAAATTATTTGCACATGTTGTCATCTATGGTTGAGACATGTGTTTTTGCTTCATGTAATTTCCCAAAATCCATGGCTGCAGCACAGTTCTGATGAATAGTTTATCTTCTACTGACTATTAACAGAGCATACAGTGTGAAAGGCAAAGTTGTGGCCTCTTTGACCTTTCTCAAGTGATAGGGCTAATGCTACTCAAGAAAGGCCAGAGGCCCTATAGGACAATCCCTTAAATACAATCATGTTGCTGCCATTTGTTTACAGGAAATGACTATAGTGCATCATCAACAATGTACAATAAATGCTTTGCCCATTGTTACCCATCAGATGGCCTTAGGGAAAATAACACCCTGTTCAAAATAAAATTAAAGGAGAAGTAAAGCTACCAAGACAGTTTATTGTCAATAGATTTGCCACAACAGTCCAAGCTTGAACACCATTTTTATTCTCTAGAATGCTTTTCCATACCTGAGTAAACAGCTCTAGACACTGTCTCTGTTTGTTTAGGATAGCAGCTGCCATATTAGCTTGCTGTGACATCACTTACTGCCTGAGTCTCTCCCAGCTCGCTCATAGCTCTGAGCTCAGATTACAGCAGGGAGGTGAGAGGTGAGCATGCCCTAGCCCTGGAGGTTTAAACAGGAAGACTGATACAGAAGCCCATGTGTACACAATAGAACGAAAGAAATGTGGTGTTTCTTATGACAGAGGACATTCATATAGACCTTTCTGAAAAAGCTTACTTAGTTTTAATATTTCCTTCTCCTTTAACAGAGAACCTTTAACAATGCCAGTAGCCCAGAGGAGAATTATACAGAACTGGGGGCTGCTGTCCAGTTCCTCTTCTGCTTTAGTCTCCCTAATGTTCAGCACAACAATGGCCCCTTTAGCTCTAGAAAGAAAGGCACTCAGTTCATTTTCATTGTTTGTTAAATCATTGTAAGACCCCTGTTTGTTATAAATCATTGTACTTCATAACTTGCGGTACTATATAAATGAATGAAGATGATGACTTCTCTTTAACAGTGAGTGGAGAAGCTTCATGTATAGTAAAATAAACACTGGGTCACGGTGTGGCAGTGTCACACAGAGTGCAAAAAAAAAAATTAGGTGAAAAGGAAAATGACAGGTACAGAGACCAGCACTTTGAGCACTCTAAATCTGTTTCCTTTCATTTCTGAGTTTCAGTGAGTGTATAATCTCAATTCTACTGTTTATGCAGAAAAAGGAGATCCAGAGCCAGGTGTTGTTGTTGCCATATTAGTGTTAGTACGTATATAATATAACACAGGGACTGGGGGATTCATCACTGCTTGTTGAATTCTGAGAACAGTATTTAGTGCTGGTTTTAATTGAGACAATATGACTTTCAGTAAGCATGTAATTTTACTTTTACTGTTTATTCTGTAAAATGAGATCCAAAGCCATGAGCATTAATTATATATATATAAGTTAAAATCGGGCTTGATTAGTAAAGACTCTGATTCAATTTATTGCTTTAGAAAAGTTGAAATTTTGAAACCAGCGGCAGGTCATTTTTGAAATTAGATAATTTAATATGCTGGTCCAATAGGAAAAACTGACCTCTGTTGGGGAGCATAATTACATGATAAAATGGGTTTGTTTGTGGCCAGAAATGGGTATCATTGTCCTTTTCCTGTTCTACCATTTAAAATGATTGATTTATTTTAGAAAATAAATATTTTTAGTGCTGATGAGTCAAGACCTCTGATAAGTAATCTGTTTATTAAGTTAAAAAAAAAATGGAATTCAAAGGGTCTAGAATTTAATTTTTATTACTTGAATAACAGTATAGTATTTCCGATTGTATTGCATTTTAGTAATTGACTATATATATATATATATATATATATATATATATATACAGAATCTATATGTATATTGTCCTTATATATTATTAGAATTGTAAGTGATTGCTTCTGCCTTGAAAGTCTGTAAAGAGCTTTGGAGCTAGTTCAGAAACGACAAGAAGCTTATCTGTTTGTATAGTCAAGGATGAATCTTTTCCCTTTAATTTATAAAATTTGATTACAAAAACAAAAATTATGTTTTTTTGCCTTTTTTTTAAGGGTCCACTTGGTCTAAAGGGACATCCAGTAAGTATTTTATTTTAACGCACCTTTGCTTCTATGAACTATTCCATTATGGGTCCTTTTTTTTCATAATTATTTATCTTTTCTTCCAGGGAACTTCAGGAGTTAAAGGGGAAAAGGTAAGAGAGAGATAAGAAAACAAATGGAACTTGCAGACTCTACTTTTCCAAACACTTTGGCATGACCTTACATATGCCACAGTCTTTGAAGATGTCCCAACTACAGTAACATTATAGGGAAAGCAGTTAGGTCAAAACACTAATACCTTGGAAGAAATGTGTATAAGCTTGTTGACAGTTTACATTATCCAGACTATAGAAGGAGTGTAGTTTTTTCTTTCTTATCTATGAAATAGTGTATATTTTGTATTAAATGCTATAGTTTATAGCTAAAGACTCAAATTATTGTACATTCCATGGCTGGTTGTATGGAAGGTTATAGATGCCAGGACCCTTAGGAAAAAAGGACCCATCGGCAAGGACATATAGATGAAAGTGAAAAGGGCACATTGTGTTGTGTAATGAATGTTAGATATGTCTAGTTTATAAATCAGGGATTTCTGCCCTATGACCCTTCAGCTGTTGCCACTCCCCAGATGCTGGAAGTTGCAGATCAACAACAGCTGGAGGACTGCAGGTCAGACTTTTTGATTTCTGTATTTTTTTTTTCAGCTAAGATAAGGTTAATGTTGTTTTCTTTTATTTACAGTATATAGCACAAACAAATGTCCACAGCACATTGCATTAATATCAGTCTCTGCTTTTATAGCCAGGACCCTTGCATCTCTTTGTGTGACTCTGGCGCATGCCATGTCCTTTGCTTCCTGGACTGCAAAAAATTGCCACAGGTTAATGCCATTTGAGCTCAGAGACATGCATTGGTGATGTGACTGTATAAATCTACGCAGCAGTCTGGTGATAGTCAAAAAATTTTCTCGCGTTATTTGGTCGTTTTTTACTCACAAGCAAATTCATGGGTATATTTCCACCCCCTAACATGCACATGATTTAGATGTTGAAAATGGGGAGTGCTGCAACAGATCCCTGGACTTATCTTCTGCCCTATGGATTTATCATCCAGCACAAAGTGAAGATCACAACCAGACCCCGTATAAAATTGGTCTTTGAATGTACACTAAGGGATGGACTTGTGTGCCTCTTTGTTGTCTTGGATCATTCATGGTCTCTGTAAATGCCCCCTCTGTCTTTACAGCAATCTCTCTAGGCAGCTCAAGGGAAATGCTTGCAGATGATGCTTAGGTATAATGATAGCAACAGATCATAGGATATCATATAGCATAGGATTTAGTCCCAGACAATAATATATTGCTAACTTCTTGTTTTTACAAAATGGTGTAATTTAGCAACACTATTATGGCACACCTATGTCCGTTTAATTATCAAGATGTTTTATCAGGGAAGGGAGTGACTTCTTTCAATTCCTGATTTTTTCCCCTTACAATATTCAAAATATAAGAATAATACAATAAATATTATATTGTTTCCATTTTTAATTCCTGTTTTGTACTTGAAGAAAGTAAGTGGGAAAAGAATTTGGCAAATGAGAGACCCTGAACCTTTGGACGAAAAAAGTGAAAATAAACTAGTAATAGGTCACAGTTCATAAATAGAACCAAGTCCAACATCCTTCCTGTCTCAGAAGCAGACAAGACATGTCCCTTTGGCCTGCTGTGTTGTACAGAACAAAAATAAAAGCTGTGAGCAGATACATATTTGTCTTTTGGCAGGGCAATCTGTGGCTGACCCTCAGCAATATGTAATTCCACTTAACTACTAGGGATGTAGCGAACTGCCGATTTGATGTTCGCGAACGCCGTTCGCGAACACCGGCAAAAAATGCGAACGTTCGCGGACAGTTCGCGAACTTCGAACACCCGCTAAAATCGTTCGATTCGAACGATCTAAGGATTTTAATCATTCGATCGAAGGATTTTCGTTCGATCGAAGGATTTTCATTCGAATCGAACGATCAAAAACCATTCGATCGAATGCTTTTCATTCGATCGAATGCTTACAATCGTTCGAACGAATGGAAATCGTTCGATTTTTAGCGGTCGAAGGAATTCGAATGGTCGAATGGTCGAACGAATCGAACGCGAACCCAAATTGGCGAACGTCGCGCGACGTTCGCGAACATTCGGCGGACGCGAACGGTTGAAGTTCGCGCGAACAGTTCGCTACATCCCTATTAACTACATCAATATCTGCCCATGGACGGTTTATGAAATTCTGGTTATAAATTATAACCAAAAATAATAATTAAATTAGTAATACTGGGTCTCTGTCTGCATTGAACCATTAATGCTGTATGCATAGTTTGGTTTAGTGAAGTGTATGACTATATACTGACACCTCTAATGTGGAAGGTATAATGCAACAGTATTATAATTTATATTTATGTGGGTGGCATATGATTGGTACAGTAGCCTCCACACTGGTAACAAACCACAATGTTTTCTTGGGCAAGACACAGACCACAGCTTGCATCTGCCACTGGTATTAGCATAAGTGCTTTATGCATGGGCCCTTTTGGGCACAATGTTGCTCCCCTTAGTGTACCAAGCCTTGTACCTGCAACTGTGGTGAACTAGTTCTACTATAGAAGCAAATTAATCTCAAAGAAGCCATGGATAACATCTAGAGGTGGCCAAATCGGTAGATCTGGTAGTTGAGTAAGGGGGCTCTGTAGTAATGGGCATAAGGCTGCTGACCGAGAGAAGAAGAATTTCCACTGGGTCATAAAACAATCTCAAAAGACCCTTGCCAATTGTAATCCACAACACATCTCTAGTGGGGACATTAGCCTTGAGAGGTGCTGATAATATAAACAATATGCCCAAATTGCAAACCATGAACCTCAATAGATTTTGTGAACATTTGCAAACAATTAGGTACTAATGACTGTTTTATTCTTTCATTAATCAATTAATTAACCCAATATTGCCCTGCCATTGGTGGGCATATTGGGGTAAGATCTGCTTGTTTGGCGACCTCACCAAACGAGTGGATCTTATTGTGTATGGCCACCTTAAGAGTAGTCATTTTTTCAGTAAATGTTTTGTCTTTAGCCATTAAGCTGAGGTTTGACTAGGTTTATACATATTTGGTCTCACTATACTTGCAGCTTTTAACCTGTTTGTTACTGTTAGCAAAAACAGAATGTAATTTTCCTATACTGGCTAGAGCCTTAAATGAGAAGGATCTAGGGTTTTTTGTAGATAACAAGTTGTCTAATTCTGGGCAGTGTCATTCTGTGGCTACTAAAGCAAATAAAGTTCTGTCTTGCATAAAAAGGGGCATTAACTCAAGGGATGAAAACATAATTATGCCTCTTTATAGGTCCCTGGTAAGGCCTCATCTGGAGTATGCAGTGCAGTTTTGGACTCCAGTCCTTAAGAGGGATATAAATGAGCTGAAGAGAGTGCAGAGATGTGCAAATAAACTGGTTAGAGGGATGGAAGACTTAAATTATGAGGGTAGACTGTCAGGGTTGTTGAAGGTTGGGGTTGTTTTCTCTGGAAAAAAGGCGCTTGCGAGGGGACATGATTACACTTTACAAGTACATTGAGGACATTATAGACAAATAGCAGGGGACCTTTTTACCCATAAAGTGGATCACCGTACCAGAGGCCACCCCTTTAGACAAGAAAAGAACTTTCATTTGAAGCAACGTAGGTGGTTCTTCACAGTCAGGACAGTGAGGTTGTGGAATGCACTGCCGGGTGATGTTGTGATGGCTGATTCAGTTAATGCCTTTAAGAATGGCTTGGATGATTTTTTGGACAGACAGAATATCAAAGGCTATTGTGATACTAAACTCTATAGTTAGTATAGATATGGGTATATATAATTTATGTGAAAGTAGGCAGGGGTGTGTGTATGGATGCTGGGTTTTCATTTGGAGGGGTTGAACTTGATGGACTTTGTCTTTTTTCAACCCGATTTTACTATGTAACTATGTAATTGTGATGCATAAAGAAAACAATAGGAATTCTTCATAATTCTAGTTTAAGATGCCTTGTGCAAACAGTGGAGAGTATATCAGAATACAAGGAATGCTGTAGATGTGATTAGTATGCTTCAAAAACTGATTCAGTCTCACCCTCAAGTGCATATATATATTAAAGGATGAAAATAAGGTTCACCTCAGTTCAACAGAGACTCCCCAGTCCAGTATTCACTTATATGGGATGTGTATAATCATCAAAGGGTGAAAATAGATTTCAATCTGTTTTAACCCTTGCTCCTAAACATCCTATAAAAATGACTTGAGAGCTGTTAGATTTCCTTCTAACAAACTGTTTTGATCACCATTTTCACTCCCTGGGATGGCATGATTTTGCTGTCAGGCTTTGTATGAGAAGAATTTCATATTTATTATAATAAAAATAAGTGTTTTCCAGTAGCTTAGTTACTGCACAATAATGACATACAGAATATATAGTGAGAATTGATTTCCCGGCCTTTACAGGTTTTTCCTTTCTTTTTCATTGCAGGGTCACTGTGGGGATTACACGCACAGGGTAAACATTCCCTCTTAATGCATCAATGCCTTTTTCTCAGCCTTAAGCTTGCTCTTTGTTTGTATAAGCTTTAATTGGAGTGTTTATGTTTTCCTTCTAACCTTAGCACACATCTCATTGCAGTCAAACTAAAAGAAAACACTTCTAAGGTGGCTAATGAATTTGATTTTTGGAACTTGGGAAAGCTTCACTAATCCACCAATAGAGCAGTTATATTTACGTGAAATTCAATAATCCTGTTCCCGTTACTGAAGACTAAAGGGCATATGAAATCACCAATATTTGGCTCATATTTGATGGTAGTCCACACTGGCTTGGCCCCTTGCTCTGACATGATGGTGACTCCCTTCTTTACACATGCATACAAGATCTTTCAGTAAGAATGCTATGCTATGTTCAGAGCTATACTTCCGTGATTATGTATGTCTTGTGCTTCTATCTTTAATTTCACTCTCCTGCATACAAAATATAGTATTACAGTAACATGCCAGTGATGCCATATATATAATGCTGTCAAGACACTGATATAATCAGGCACAACAGGATAGGTTTTATTTCCTGCTTGTCTCTAAAAAATGCCTTTATATCCTTCATCAACCTTTATAACAAACCAGTGGCAAACTGGGAAAATATATTTAGAAACAGACAAGAAAATCCCATATGCATGTGTAAAAAAGGGAACAAGGATATCTAAAACAAGTTGCTGCTTGTGGCACATTTTGCCAGAAAACATCTACCACCTCTTCTCACTTTTTTTTTACAGATATCATGGCTAGTGATGGGCGAATTTATTCGCCAGGCGCGAATTCGTGGCGAATTTGCGCGATTCGCTGTCGGCGAATAAATTCGCGAAACGGCCGCGAAAATTCGCGCAAAAAATTCGCCGGCGTCAAAATTTTTTTTCCGAAAAAACGGACGCCGGCGCCAAAAACGGGCGCCGGCGTCGAAAAAACGGGCGCCGGCGTCAAAAACGGGCACCGGCGTCAAAAACGAGACGCCGGCGCCGTTTCGCGAATTTTTCGCCGTTTCGCGAATTTCGCGCGAAATTCGCGAATTTTTCGGCGAAGCGAAACTGCACAAATTCGCCCATCACTAATCATGGCAGTTTTGCAGTTTGTGATTAATTTAACTCCTATTGGCTTTATGAGTTTTTTAGCTACACCCCATTGGGGAAGCTGCATTTGAAAACAAGGGGAGAGTAGAGCATGGGAGTTACTCTCACAAAAATACCTAAGCCTAGAAGATCAATATACAGATTTAGGGGTTAATTTGCTAAATTGTATCCATAAGTAATTAGATATTCATTTCCCAACATATAGGAGATCGAACAGAACTTGTACATAACTTTTTGTTAGTAATGGAGCCTCTTAATTTTTTTGTCATTCATTTGCCCCTTTAAATACCTTGATTAAGGTCCAAAAGTGCTGACACAGAGAAGGCTTACATTGGTGGCAGTCCAAAGGGCACAGCCCTATGTTATAGTGGGTTACGCAGTGCAGTTTATTCTTTGCACTTTTGAGTGGAATACACTTGTTTTGTTTAGTTAGCATTTCACTGTTTTAGTACAGGAAATGTTTTGCTAGTAACAAAGGCTTGACGATGGATCTACCAACAAAGAGGGGTTACAAGATGTTCAGCATATGGTGAAGCAGTTTATTTTTCAATGTTTTTCTCTTCCAAAATCCTGATTCACAGTTCTGGATTTAGTTATAATTAGTAGATAATTTTAGAGGACAACACACTAGAAAAAAAGCTAACACAAAACATTCAAAGATTAATTACGAAACAAACTGAGCATGCTGGGAATATTCAAAGCAGAGAAAACAATGGACAAGATTTGGTGTAATGAGTTGCAGAGATAAAAAGGGCAATAAGAGTCCAGAACAATTCTAAGTAATAGAAGCCTTGTTAATAGTTCTGGTCTCATTCCAAGTTGCATACCAGTCATTCTATTAAGGACTGACATGATTTATAGGGAAGAGAGCTCAGCTGTGTTAAAATGTACAGGCATTCAAAGGTCTCTAAATATCCCAGTTAAAAGCATGGGCAAAGGGACATACACTATGGTCATAAAGAGTCACAGACTGAATAATCCTTTGACATGCAATATGTCTACTGTTCGACTCTGTGACATCATAAGAATCTTCACTAGACCAATGTAGAACTATTAAAAACAACAGGTGGACATGGCTTTGTATTGACTTTAACCTAATAGAAGAAAAAAAGGGCAGGAATTAAGATGAATATTCCCAGACTTGCATAATGCCTTATTTAAACTTCTTGTATAGCTTTAGGAAATACTCAGTAATGGAATAATGTCTTAAACAATGTGAACTTTCAAAAAAATGAAGTGTTTATGCATAATTGCTATAAAATAGAATTGTAAAATAGATGTACACTAGTCAGTCTGCTAAGGCTTTCCATTTCTTTAAACAACAATGTCAGGATTTGATCAGTATAGCAATGGTTAAAAAAACAGTTGTTTGGCATGACTTTCATATGCCCCTACCACTGTATCACTTGATTTTTAAACCATATAACCTGCAAATTGAAAGTTGCAAATGCAATTTTTCTGCCACACAGTATTGTTTGCCATTGTATGCAAATAAATACGGCACCCCGGCCCGTAATATGTTTTAATGAACAATAATAGATTAAATAAAATTAATGTATTCTTTTATAAATAGGGTATAGTTTCATTTTAAAAGCATGTTAAGTTATAGTATTAGTTCAAAACCTCTACATCTCTTTGTTGGAAAAGAATCTGAAACAGCTAAAAGAAACAAAGCAAATGCTTCTATTGCATATAAAAAGAGGTCAGGCCTTATTATGATTCTTTGGGGACTGCTGTTGATTGTGAAGCTTTGCCACTTGTCGTTAGGGCTAAGAAGAGGCTTTTGAGTTTAGCAGTTTGTACTGTGAGTGGCACGCAGCCTTCTACAGAGATATTCTGACAATATTTATGTCACAGTCCCAGCACAATAATAGTAGGGTCAGCTGTGTTTATCTAACACAGCAACCTCACTCCATTGTTATGTTAGAAAAAAGACCAAAGCAATCCATGCTTAAGTGGTGTCCTGGGTTTTATTACAGAGCTGGGTTGCTGCCTGTGGCTGAGCGCTCAAAGTGAAAATGAGGAATAAACATAAAAAAGGATAACAGAATGAAGAGATCTGGAGAGTCTCACTCTGAGTACAGGGGTTCAGGATGCAACACAGAGATAACTACTATAAGGAATATAAATATACAAAATTGTCATAGTGGGAAGAAAACTTCCAGAAAAAATACCCCAAATTTAAACAGTACAGAGCAGATTCCTATTAAGGGAAGAATTTTCATGCTGCACATGAAGAGTGACAGGGAATCCACCATCTATGGAAATTTTTTCTTTGCTCCTAATTCCTGTTCACAGGACAGCAATCCTTTGGTAAAGTGCTTGCAAACTCAGAGTCAATGGTGTGCTGTCATAATTGGGGTTCTGTCATAATTGTTACGGTGCAGTGTTTATTTCCAGATTACACTGTATGCATTACAAATAATTTGCTCTATCATATAAAAATGTATTCCTGAGCCAACACGTTCATTATTTTTAGCTCATATATTGGTGTATAGATAGTCATTGTGCCTGATCCTGTGCTTTAAGAAAGAGCCAGTGGGAATTTTACTACCGAGTTCTATTCTCATATCTACCAGGGAGCTGTTATCTTGTATCATGGAGCTGCTATATGGTTACATTTCCATTTTTCTGCTGATGGGCTCCTGGGGGGGGGAGGTGTGATATTACTCCAACTTTCAGTGCAGCAGTAAAGAGGGTTTAACGTTTATCAGAGCATAATTCACATGAGAGGGGGCACCTGTGAAACTAACAACACGTCTAGCCCCACATCAAATTTCAAAAGTAAATATTAAAAAATCTATTTACTCCTTTGAAAAATAGATTTCAGCGCAGAATTCTGCTGAAGCAGCACTATTAACTGATGCGTTTTGGAAAATATTGTGTTTTCCCTTGACAGAATCCCTCTTGTGGCTTGCTAAAATACTCAATACATCTGTCTACAAATGTAGCGACCTACATGCTTAATGAATCTGGCTGCAAATCTATTGCAAATGCCAACACACCCAGTGTAACTCGCTGCAAATCCAACACAAATGCCTACATACCTGGTGCATCTTGCTGCAAATTCAACATAAATGCAATATACTGAGCTCATTTGGCTGCAAATCCAATGTAACTGCCAACACATTCAGCAGCATATCGGGGGCTGCTGCCACCTGTGACAGCAGCCCCTATGTCGCCCCCCTCCCGCTCTGCGCTTCCAACTTTTAGCATTGGAGCGAGTCCAGGGGTCCACATCGCTAGTGCAGGGAGCGCTACTCGCTGCAATAGCAGAGCCGAATTTCCTTATTTAAAAAAGGAAATTTGGCTTTTAAAGTTACCAGAGGCGGCTTTTTTCTTACCTTGCCTCGTGGACACACTTTGTGCATCTAACCTAAATTCAATGTCTAAATCCAACTTCTAATCACATCAAAATAACTTTGATGCAAAAATTGTCCATGGGGACATTAATCAAAAAATAAAAGCCCATTTTCAGGTTTGAGACTAAAACTAAAATATCTTTAATATACGTTAATATGAAAATGAAGTCTTCAAAGTAGTGTATAAACCTAGTTTTACTTGACCTTGATTGTTTTTAATGGATTCAATAAAATTAACTTTTTTATGATACAAGCTGCCTGGTGCTGCGTGAATTCTGCACATTGATAAGTGTAAGGATTCCCAGACTAAATATTGGAATTGGGGTATTGCCAAATCTATACATACAAGACCATAATGTGACTCACAAAACAGAGATTGAAAAGATGGATGTTTAGATGCTCAATGGAAGATTCCATGTGGTAGGGATTCCATTTCTTAAAGTTTAGTGATGTTAGTGAGTCTCAATTGCATAGAATGAGACATTAAAAGGATATTAACCAAGGTTACAGCTTGCAGTATTTGAAAAACAAGAGTTTACATAATTAAAACCAGTTGTTATTTTTGTTTCTTTCGCTAGACAATAGTCCCTGCTGCAGGATCTAGGCAATAATCAGCATGAATCATCTTAGGGCTCACTTCTGAAAATTCTTATGTAATATGAGCACATTGAGCATCAAAGCAAACTTTCTGTTGTGGCCTCATTGGTTTATACTTTAAAAACATTTTGATAATGCCACTTAGCATGTCTGCCTAACATTCCCCACATGTTTAGCTATGTCCTTATAACTGGAACCATTGACAGCACGGATGTTCCATTGTCCTACTATAGAACAGGTATAGGTGTACAAACTTGTCTATCTTATAGTGTAAAAAACATTCTTCCTACTTCACATATATTTTCTTTTCTTTTTTGTTTAAATTTCGTACTTCTTTCTAGTTTGGCATTTAGAATACACTCTGCAGCTATAGCAACTGTTATTTGAATGTCAAATAAAAGTAGGTTAAGGAGAAAATAGAAAGGTATTCCATTTAAAAATACACACGGCCAAAAGAAATGGTGCCAGTTGTAAATAATGCTTCTTCTAATGTAAACTGTTAGAGGCTGAGCAAACTCATTATGAAAAAAAGATATTTTGTTTTCTTCAGGAGCTCTTATATAATTCATATCGATAACTTTGTTATAGCAGTGGAGCATGTCACTCAAGGTCCTGTATTTCTTTATACAGCAACCTTTTAATACTTTGACCATTGTATCCATTAGGAAAAAATCACCTTTATTAAGTAATTAAACATTAGATGTTCCCTCCCACCTTCCCATGCTTATGATTATTCCATTATAGCAGCAATTTTTTAAAATCAGTGTCTCACAGTGGATTTTCGTAAGGCACACTTTTTCTATTGTGCAAAAGAGTCGAGTCACTTCAGAGATCATGTAAAGCTGCTCACCATCAGAAAGTCTTGGGATAACAGCTAGCAATTGAGCTTCAAACAGGCCACAGAGCTGATCTTTTGTCTTATTAATTGTCTTGCAGTATATGGTCAGCTTTGGAAAGTTTATTTCTTTATCAGAAATATTGTGGTGTGTAAATAACACAAATTAAAAAAGATTGTCAAGGGGAGAGCATCACTTAAAGCTGTGATGCTGTTGGCTAGAAACAAAGGTTAGGTCAAGCCATTTTTGCTTGGTATGCTTAACCAAGGGCTGGTTTAACTTGTTGTTAATCCTCCAGGTGCAGAAGGATCCATCACCACAGCAGCTTCAGATCCCACACAACATCCCTTCTGTGCCCCATTTTAAGGAGCATTACCTGTATTTTCTCTTGTAAATGAACACTTTGGGAAAACGTATCGCAGTAGAAAAGAAAATTCTCCAAAACCATATATTGGTGAAATGGATTTTAAGGCTTGTTAGACAAATGTTTTCCTCCTTTAGAGAAATATTGCCATGAACATTTTAAATTCCTGTTTTGTTTTTTTTTTGTGTTTGTATGCGTGCAGTCAAAAACCTTCTGTTATTCTTCTCTTTTTCTGGCTTTCCTCACTCCTGGCTTGGCACATTTCCTGTCCTTCCTTTCACTCTATCCTTGCACCTTTGCACTGTGAATTTCTGGGCTGGTATGCACCTTCAGCTGTTACCTCTCATTAATACCGTGCGGGTGGCTCAGCCTTCGGTCATTAAAAGACGGATCTACCAGGTACCCTTTACTTTGCTTTTTTTCTGCTCTGCATGATGTCACTTTACTTGAATGTGCATTAAAATGCATTTATTTTGACTATGGAAGATTGTTTCTTTTGTTTAATGATATAATCTTATTAAAAATATGATGTGGGTGTATGAATGCTAACACCGTAATACAATAGTAACAATGGAACTTTAATAAACACAAATAATTGCTGGCTTATTAATATTACAAAATAAATACTTATGCAATCTCTTACAGATGAATGTCTGTGTTTATGGAAAACAAGCTATTGGTTTCAGTGTCCCTGCCTAACAAAATATCTTTCTAGCATCTGGGAAATAATAAATAGCTGTCAGCATAGGAAGACTGGAATACAAGATAGACCTAATAGTAGGAATAATTTATGGTAGTATCAAAGGCAAAGCATTTATCAATAGCTATAAGCTGATGCTATAAGCCTGAATGCTACTCCTCTTCTGAAAACTAAATAGAACCTGATTAGATACCTTAGTTCTGGGTGCACACGATCAGTTCAGCATATAATATCAAAAAGCTATACAATTCCAATATTATATGTTTGAATTAGATGGTGTTTCGCAATCTGATACATTTCATAGCATAAGGAGTAGAGGCTAGTTAGATTGTGTAAGGTTTTACGCCTGCTAAGCACTGATACATGGGTAGTAGGTTTCACTGCAACTAATGCTGTGGAAATTGAGAAATACATTAGCTGCAATAATCTGATTTTCAATTAAAACAGATAGTGTAACATCCATTCAAGGCCCCATGCAATAGCCAAACACTATTAGATATTAACTTCCACTTAATTATAACACTCCCCTAAGCACTGGGCATTTACAAATAGTATAGGGGTGATGTCATGAAATATCTGAAAGTGCCCAGGAATTAGTATAGCCCAGTGTTACAGCATAACTCCTTTGTTGTGGTTCAAACAATGTCATGAAATGAACATTAAACTGTGAATACAGGGTGGGGTGACTTGTTTAATGAATTCCTGTTGCCTAGGTGCTTTGTGGGTATTTGGGACTTCTACGAACATCTAGACAATGACAAGCTTTATGTATTACTTTTTACATTTGCTTGGCAGTAGAGGTAAAAAAAAGCTTAAGGGAATTTTTATTAAATCAGGTCAGCTTAATGTTCTTATGCTGTCATGAGAATTGCGTTTCCTTTTTCTCACACCTTTTACAAAGTTTGCCAGCCTGTTTAGCTGAAAATTACTAATAGTAATAGAAATTACCAATACCTGGTATGTTTTAACCTACTGAAATTTGCATACCTCCACGCTTTTAATATAATAAACTTTGCCTGTAGGAATATGGAACTGAGAACAAAATGTGTTCATTCTTGAACTTATATATACAGTATAAGTTATTATGTGTGTTCTCTACCAGTATATTTATTTAAGCACTAATATTTATGATAGAACACAGGATGTCATATTGGGTCTAAGATTAGATTAGTGACAGTTGAAAATATACATTTTAGAGCTTTGTCCCTGTTGGATCTAGCCACATAAGAGAAAGAAAGAGTAATTATAATCCAATGACAATACACTATATATTAAACTCCCCATACACAAGTGATAGGTCAGACTGTTTTAAGCAGGAATGCAGACCATCTAGGAAACTACAGTCAATAAAATCACTAGTTGGAGCTACAATAATTAACACCTGTTGTAAGTGAAGGGGCCACACATAGAAAAAAGAAGACACTTTTTGGTCTTATTCAATTAGGAAGCATAGTGTGAATTCAATTATGGACTGACATCTGAAACATTTCATTTACCTTAGTTTGCTCAGTTGTCTTCTTGATTTAATGAATGCCAGCATGAACAATTAATTAATTTTCTTCCACTGAGGCTAATGTTACTAAAAAATGAAGGCTGCTTCTTGTCTTTTTGCCTTGATTACAGGCTTCTTGGGAATAAAACTTTATGAAATGTAACAATTTACTTCTGTAATTTGAAATTTTAATTTAGTTTTCATATGGCACCTAACTTTATATTAACACAAGAATTAGTTTACAAAAGTTTCAGCACTACTCCATCTCATTAGCACATAATGCTCATATGTTTAAATTTTTGATCAGAAACAAAGCGTGATACACCTAAGAATGTATAGTGGCTAAAATATGTCTAAAATAAACACAAATTAACAATTTTGGATCACATCTGTTGAAAGATCAGTCTTTGGTTTTGTAATTTCTATTTTCTTAACTTCAGGGTGAACAGGGACAGACAGGAATCCCAGGTCCACCTGGACCACCAGGGCCATCAGGACCTCCAGGAGATGTAGGATTGCCTGGAGTTGCTGGAACACCTGTAAGTTAAAATGAAATATAGTTCCTTGCAGTTTCGCCCTTACATTCTGTGTCATATTTGCAGAAAGATAATTCCACTGGTCATATTTACCAACCTTCAGCCTTGAATCTTACCAGCTTTGAATTCAATTCAATGATGCATGTCTTACTCCTGATGAAAAGTTTTCAACTGTACCTGTGTGTCTTTCATTCGATCAGATGCATTACTATAGTGTTGTTAGTTTCGTTTTCAGCCTAGGCAAGAGCTGTTTAGAAACCCCTCACTATAAGCATGTTCTAATTACAAAATCTGTTGCAAGACCATTTATAAAGGTGGTCATACATAGGCAGATTTAATCTGCTCATTCGGCAGTTTGTGTGCCTGTGTATGGGAACCTCCAACAGGCCCACCAAAAATTGGCCATATGTCAATCTGGCAGGTTTGATTTTCCCTTCAGATTGGGGACTGCATTGGTTTGTTGATACAGCCCTCACTCTCACTGCTCATATTCCCACTCTTGTAATCAAATTGTTTGGCCCCAGTGCCAATGATCCGATTGAAGACCAATATTGTCCACCTTAGTGCCATATAGTGTGTGTGGCCAATCTAACACTACAAAAGTGCTTCTTTTTGAAGATATCTGCGATTGTGTGATGTGTGGGTCAATAAAATTAGACCCACACCCAACCCTAAACCACCCGCTCCCGATCTGCACCCGACTCTTACCCATCCTGCACTTCATAGACCAGTGCCCGACTTGCCCATCTCTGATGTCATAAAAGGGGCTGGAGTAGGGCAAACACACCTATAAATAGATGCAGCTAAAATAGGCAGTTGTCACAGCAAGGTTGCAGGCAGGGAGAGCAGAACCTTAATCTGCCCATACCTTGCAGAAGGTGTGCAGGACTGTCGACCTGAACTCACCCAACCTGTGTGTCCCGTGGTTATCAAGATGGCCCACACATCACTAATTTCTGAGGGCATGGGATTTCAAGATCAGTATTGTTGTGGTAACCATGGTATAAGTAACTTTCTTATGAAAACATGGCCTTCTCCCAAAGAAATATAGCTATAGTTATAGCTTTAATGCAATTGGATATGACTGTCCATACTTTATCTTATACCATGTCAAAACAAATATTTATGACCAAAACACAAGTGGGCATAATTTATAAATGATCAAACAGTAACATTGTGCTGGAAAAGAAACATATGTTGCACTTGCAATATACTAACTATATATATATATATATATATATATATATATATATATATATATATATATATATATATATATATATATATATATCTATATATCTATATATAATATATATATCTATATATAATATATATATCTATATATAATATATATATCTATATCTATATCTATATCTATATCTATATATATATATATATATATATATATATATATATATATATATATATATACACACACACACAGATGAATGCTACCATTTTGAAATGCCAAACTGTAATTATCCAGTTGTTTAGCTCTGAAGAGGTACTGAGGTTCTCTGAGGTCAGTACAAGCAGTCATTAAAAGGCTGATAGTCAAGTCATACTTCACAAATTAATATGGGGTGTGGGTGAAAGTATTATTTAATACTACCCGGAGCAACAGTTTTGTACAGAGCCATTCGTTTGTAAACAAGACCCCTGCTTGTTCTAAATTTATGTAAAGTAATGCAGAGCTTGCTGGTACTATATAAAAAGGTGATGTTGACAGAGCTCTGATTTTAAAAAAAATAATAATAAAGAAGAAAGCTAGCAATGAGAGCTGATGGTTGTGGTATGCCATAACACAGAGTACTTTGCAGTGAAATGTCTGTATTCTGTGCAGTGGTGTAGCAAGGCAGTTTTGAATAAGACTTGAAAAACAAATGGCAAATGAGTGTGTTTCAAAGACATCTTTCCATTCAGTTATTTAATTAACCAATTATTAGAAGACAGGTATACTAAAGTGAGTAAATATTTCATCTTAGTGTTTTCCCTGTCCCTGGGTTTATCAAGGCTATCACTATCCAAATGTGTCAGAGACTGACACCAATCTTATTTCCTCCACTCCAGACTACTGTTAAATACCAGAGATAGGAAGTAACACTCTGACCGTAATGTTCCCGGTCTCAGCAGAAAACCAGACAAAAAAAAGACCCTCAAGCACTTTGATGTTCCGACCCATGTGCTATTCCCAGAGTGAAAAAAATAACTGCACTGGATTTTAAATGGCTGTGTCAGTAACACAATTGTCTTTTCTCTTACAGGGCAAAACTGGGGAACCTGGTAAACCTGGAAGGGATGGAAAAGTAAGTTCATACAGTATATTTGTTCTAGTAGGTCTTATTCACAAGCATTTAATATACTGCTGAGCACTGTAGGAGTGCCGAGAAAGACTTATGGTGGCCATAGACACACAGATCCAATCGTACGAATCGAGGATTCGTACGATTTTCGGATCGTGTGTGGCATGTGCCGACTCCTTTCGTCCGGCGGAGATCGGTCGTTTGGTCGATCGGTCAGGTTTGATTTTGACCCGACCGATCCCGCCGGAGCTCATGGCACATTGTAATCTGATCGTTCGGCCGTACGGCCGAACAATCAGATTACCCCCGATATAGCCATGCCTGTTAATGGCATATCGGGGAAAGATCCGCTCATTTGGCAACATCGCCAAACGAGCGGATCTTTGCATCTATGGCCACCTTTAGGGGCAGATTTATAAAAAGTTCAAGGTGAATTTTCGAATTCTTGTGTACCTCGACTACGGAATAGTCCAAATTCGATTTGAATTTGAAAAAAATGCAAAAATTAGAATATCGAAATTTATCATATACTGGGGCATGTTTACTAACATTGGAGATAAATATCTGGAGAGATTTCTGGAGATGTTGCCCATAGCAACCAATCAGATCTTTGCTTTTGTTAGATGGCTAAATCTAATTGCTGATTGGTTGCCATGGGCAACATCTCCAGAAATCTCTCCAGATATTTATCTCCAATGTTAGTAAACATGCCCCACCGTCTCTTTAAAAATTCGACATCCAGCCATTCTGCCAAATTGCTGTTTTAGCCTATGTTGGACCTCGTACAATCTTTTTGGAGTCAATTTAGTGGACTTTCAGAAAAACTTTGATTCAAATTCGATCAAATGCGCTATTACTTCGATTCGTACGATTCGAATTTGGCCGAATATGGACCTATTAGATCAAAAACTGACCTATTTGGCCGAAAAAAAACTTTGACTTAATTTCGGTTGGTCTTTTTGAATTAGAATTTCGAAGTTTGTCAAATTTGAAATTCGACCCTTGATAACTATGCCCCTTAAAGAAAAGGAGTTGCTGAAGGTGCTAAGATTCTTTACTGAAACATACACTGTAAATCTGGCAAGCCAAGTTCTATTCCTGTGTCAGTTCCGATGAGATCTGATTTACTCCTTTGGTTGTGGTTTAGGATTTAGATGTTTAGTTGAAAATTCTTTGGGAGAGATTATTTGCCCACTAGACCCTCAATAAAACGAGTTTATGTTAGTGTAAAGATACCAGTTTTAATTAAACTAACCCAACTACTGACTGAATGCTTGCATCTTTAAATAACCTAGGAATGTTGCAAGATAAGATTTCAGTTTGGAGTGTAAGAGAGAAGAACCAACTAGCCTATATATTAACCCTCTATCTAATTTTTATGCTGTTGTTTACTTTATGACATAATCCATTGTTCAGTCCTTAAAAGTATGTAATGGTGTTTATGTATTTACTCATTATTTCTGTATTCATATTTTTAAGGGGTATTGTAAATAACTGCAATGTCACCTGGTAGCATTTACTGGTCTACTGCAGTAAAATTAATGTAATTGACTCAGTGATATCATTCACGTTCACACTGGGTGCTATCATTCAAATAGAGCACTGATCCCAACAATGGCAACCAGTGCTCACCAGCCTCATGCATGTTGCTCCCTGTGGCCTCAAAGTAGGTGTTTATTTTGCAATTTCTGGCTTGGAGACAAGTTTTAGTTGCATAAAAACCAGGAGTACTGCCAAAGAGAGCCTTTTGTAGGCTGCCAGTCCACATAGGGCTACCAAATAGCGAATCACAGTCTTTTTTGGCACCCAATTAGGCCCTTTTTTCAAGTTTGTATCACTCCCCAACTCATTTTCATTTGAATGTGACTCATTGGTAAATGAGTCCTGCACTAGTAGTAACACACCTATTAGTAACTTATTCTGTATACTTGGAAGGTCAACGTTTAATTAATTGTGCTGCTCCAGCAGACTTCTGCTCTGAAATCCGTTGTTCAAAAGAGCAAACAGATTTTTTTTATATTTCAATTTTAAATCTGACATATTGTCAGTTTCCCAGGTGCCAACAGTCATGTGACTTGTGCTCTTATAAACTTCAGTCACTCTTTACTGTTGCACAGCTAGTTTGAGTGATATCACTCCCTCCCTTCCCCCCAGCAACCCATCAGCAGAACAATGGGAAGGTAACCAGATAACAGCTCCCTGGTAGATATAAGAGCAGCACTTAATAGTAAAAATCCATGTCCCACTGGGACTCCTTCAGTTACATTGAGTAGGAGAAACAACAGCCTGCCAGAGAGCAGATCCATAGTGCGGCATTGGCTCTTTCTGAAAGCACACGCCCAGGCATAATGACCTGAGATGGCTGCCTACACACCAATATTACAACTAAAATAGACACTTGTTGGGTTAGGAATAAGATTTTACATAGAAGAGTGAATTATATTCAGTGTAAGCAGTGTAATTTAGAAATAAAAACTACACCATAAAAATCATGACAGAATCCCTTTAAGCACTTGACCCTTATTAACTAAGAGAAAAAATGAGCGTGGCCATTCCTAAACTAAGCACAAATTGACTTTACTACCTAACTCTTAGTAAATGAGGACCACATTTTTATAAGCAGAAGAGACAGAGAACATTCTCCCTAACTAAAACAACTGTGCAACTATCCTGAAAATAATAATGTATATATATGTATATATATATATATATATATATATATATATATATATATATATATATTGCAACTGTTGGAAATTGGATGACTCATTGTATGATCAGCATCTTTGATTAATGATATCTAAATGTATTCTGCAGAAAACTCAGCTTAGCTCTAATACATAAATAAATTATATAAAAATATATGAGCTGCAGAGCTTGTCAGCCTAAATTGATATTTAGGACAAAAAAGAGCTGAAGATTAAAAGAGAACTAATAAAAGTTTGGGCTGTGGATTACAGTTGGTTTGTCTAAAGCTGAATGTAAAAACAATTACTCTCGACTAGTGGGCCAAATCAGTCATATCACACGAGTGCCTTTCACACAAAGAGTTTGCTCGCAAACAGCATTTATGGTCTAATGCCATAATCAGATCACGGGATGAGATCTATTATTGTTTGGAGTTGGCAGAATCATCAGTTCATTTTTTGCTAATGATACTTTGAAAATGTTTTGGGGATTTTGCTCCACCAACTAGACCAAGCATTGCATAAACACAGGGACAATTTGATCAACAGTTATAAATCATGGGCAAGTTGCTTCTGCATCTTTATTGGCATTATGTGGTCATGGTCTAGGCTCTCAGCCTCTGTTTGCTTATGATATGTGGAAAATTATTAATGTAGCATAAAAAGGAAACCTCAGCTTTAACATGTAGTCACAGTGCAGGGTTTCCTTGGTCCCCATTGCTTCTTCCTACAATTCATTTTTGCAAAGACATGCTGTTTGTAAATGAAACACATTATCTCACAGTTTTATCTAGTACTATTAATGCCAGTTATTTCAGATACCTAACTGTATCTTTATCACCAACAGAGCTTACCTGGACCACCAGGACCTAAGGTGGGTAATACTTACACCACTGTTGTATTGTGAACTGCTTTAGTTTACATGCAGAAACTTATATGGTATTTACAGTATATAAGCACATAGAAATTGCACATACAGAATGTACAAATACATACGAATGCAAACATTCGCACAAGCTCACACACCGACACACAAACCCAAAGGTGTGTATTGGGCTTAAAAAGAAAATATCTGAATGAATATGAAATAGTATCTGTTTGGCGAGTTAATGTCAGTTAATTACATTATTAATATTCCACCAATGTCAACATTACAGCATGGGGCAGATTTATGATGTGGTGTAAAAAATGGCGGAATAATTTGCCGCACATTGCCAGGCATATAATTTATGGGTCATTTTTTTAAACATGATTGTGAATACGTGAGTATGATGATGAAAAAAATTGACGGATTGTCCTTTGGTATTGAACTTTGAATCAGATGCTATAATGGAAGCTTGATTCGTTTATAAACGATGCTTGAACTGCACGGAAAGCAATTGTTTGAGGGTCCAGTTAGAATTGTGTCTTTGGATTTAATTGGTTGTAACTACAACTCCCACATACTGAGACACAATGTGCACAATTATAATGTGCGTTTAATTCTGGGTGTCTGGACTGGACATGTGAAAAATTAACTAATTTATAAATTGCAATTAAGATAAGTTGAAACAGAAATTATAATGGAAGCTTAATTTGCTTATATACTATTTGTTGGAACTGCCCTGAAAACAACTGTTTGAGGGTCCAGGAATTGTGTCTTTGGATTCACTGGCTGCAACTACAACTCCCACATACTGAGACACAACATGCACAATAACTAGCTAATGCATATTATCTGGACATCACTTGATTGTGGGTGTTGGGACTGGACATATGAAAAATTAACTAAAAATTTAAATTGCAGTTGAGATAAGTTAATATAAACGTACCTGTTTTCTTCATGTATCAAAAAAATCTTGGGTGCTGGTGTGACTTATTTGTATTTAGTGTGCGCTGGGATCTCCCGCTATAGGTATTATGTGTTTTTAATGTGCTAAGTGTGGTGAGTTTATGCTTCAAATGCACCTTATGAATAAAAATTAGCTCTTATTGGTACCATGGAGAGTGCTGTATTTATGGCTTCTGTGGTTTGGTTGCTGTTTTTTTTAGCCTTAGCACCACCCAGATTTTGGTTATCCAGGCTTTAGATTAATTTGCAGTGCATTTAGCCACCTTATTTAAGTGATTGTGGATACAAAGGTTCAGGTTTGGCTCATGCACATTTTCATTTTCTCCCTGCCATCATCTGAGCATACCTGAAGGAAAGTCACAATTTTGACAGCTCAGCTCGAGTTTCTCTTTGATCTCCTGCACTGACGGCAGAAAAAGATTTTTTTGAAACTGCTCTAAATAAGAGGCTTTTTGGTAGAGAGCTAAGAACATTCAGCACCTGCACTTTAATACTTTTACAATACAATTTTACCTCTTTAAGCTAAACAGGTCTCTTGGGAGAAATGTGACTCACAGCTTAAAGCGCAAATTTACCTTCATTAGCAAAACTAAAATAACACATAAAACTTAGCCCTAAAACTCCCAGAAATGTGTTTGAACTTTCATAACCTGCAGATTTTGTAAAATGGACATGGTAATTAGGGTGTGATTTTTTTGTCCCTCTTTTCATTTTTCTTATATTGGAAGGTATGTAATAGGAACTCTAACTAATTAATGACCTACCAAATCATGCTGTAGAGTTGACTGAGAAGTAAAAAAGGGTTAATAGCCTGATCTGTTTATGTAATGACAAACCCCAGAGGCATTTTAATTCTGAAAGTGAGATTGGGTTGGATGTCAGAAACAAACTGCCTGTAGGTACTTGTAGGTACCAACACCCAAATGCCATGTTAACCAGACATTGTAACATCTAGGTTGTAGGGAGGCAGAAGGCTTCAACAACAGATATGGGTTTTGTGCATGTACAGGGCCTAATCAGCAACACATATTTATAATTTAAACATTTGTACCAAGTGCAATTGTTATTTGTATTTTATAGCCAGTTTTAGGGCATGATACAAAGGGCATTTTTTTCTCCCTCTTGTCAACAAAACCAATATTTGCATAACATACAGTATATGAGTGCAATGAAACGTGTCATTGAACTACTTGTGGCAAAACTAAAGGATATGTGGTGATTTGCAGTTCAGTATCTCCAAACCATTTGCATTATAGGGTGACTACAAAGGGCAATTGTTGCACCATCTATTTGTATTAGTGATTTGTGGTCATACAGGTATGGGATCTGTTATCCAGAGTGCTCGGGACCTGGGGTTTTCAAGATAATGGATCCTTCCGTAATTTGTATCTTCATACTAGAAAATCATATAAACATTAAATAAACCCAGTAGGCTGTTTCTACCTCTAGTTTTATATCTTAGTTTGGATCAAGTACAAGGTACAGTTTTATTATTACAGAGAAAAAGGAAATAATTTTTAAAAACCTGGATGAATTGGATAAAATGGGGAGATGGGAGCGGGTTTCCAGATCCAATACCTGTATTTTTCTCTGGAAGAGTTTCTCTGAGGTATTATGAATATACAACCCTTATTTGTTAGAGGGTGAACTTTATTATTCACAAGCCTGGAGTTTTTGGGTTACTTTACTACCAAAAAAGTCTGCATTCTGAATTGCAGTTATTTTGGGGGGAGGGAAGTAATTTACTCTCTGGCTACACTTTGCTATTGTTCTCTTTTATAAGGTGTATATGTGTGTGTGTATATATATATATATATATATATATATATATATATATATATATATATATAGAGTTAGCTGTGATTGATTCATACATTCTCTGTTTTAGTATTTATAGAGTGTGTCTAACAATGTGGAGGTTAGTATAATGTTTAGGTCCATATCTAGTGTGCTGCAGATGGTCAACAGCATACTGATACACAGATGTACCAGCCTAGTCTGCCCTTAGAGCACCATCTTATATTTCCTTTATATAAAGCTTAATAAATCAGCCATAAAGCTTAATTACCAAGTAGTGCATGCTTGGTAAAGGCATGGTTGCCCATTGAATGGAAATTTAATCACTACCATATTTTGAATTTGAATCAAAGGGGGTGGTTCACCGTTAAGGTAACTTTTATTATGTTATAAAACTGACAATTCTAAGCAACTTTTCAATTGGTTTTCATTATTTATTTTATATAGTTTTATAGTTATTTGCCTTTTTCGTCTGACTCTTTGCAGCTTTCATATGGGCGTCGCTGACTCCCTTCTAAAAAACAAATGCTCTGTAAGGCTACAGATGTTTTGTTATTGTTACTTTTTATTACTGATCCTTCTATTCAGGCCCTCTCCTATTCATTTTCCAGTTTCTTATTCAAATCAATGCATGGTTGCTAGGGTCATGTGGACCCTAGTTACCAGACTGATTAAGATGCAAATTGAAGAGCTGCTAAATAAAAAGCTAAATATCTCTAAAACCACAAATAATAAAAAATGAAATAAATTGCAAATTGTCTCAGAATATCACTCTCTATTAGAGATGGCGCGAAATGTTCGCCGGCGAACTTGTTCGCGCGAACATCGGGTGTTCGCGCTCGCCGGAAGTTCGCGAACGTCGCGCGACGTTCGCCATTTTGGGTTCGCCATTGTTGGCGCTTTTTTTTGCCCTCTCACCCCAGACCAGCAGGTACATGGCAGCCAATCAGGAAGCTCTCCCCTGGACCACTCCCCTTCCCTATAAAAACCGAAGCCCTGCAGCGTTTTTTCACTCTGCCTGTGTGTGCTGAAGAGATAGTGTAGGGAGAGAGCTGCTGCCTGTTAGTGATTTCAGGGACAGTTGAAAGTTTGCTGGCTAGTAATCGTTTTGATACTGCTCTGTTATTGGAGGGACAGAAGTCTGCAGGGGTTTGAGGGACATTTAAGCTTAGGTAGCTTTGCTGGCTAGTAATCTACCTTCTACTGCAGTGCTCTGTATGTAGCTGCAGTGGGCAGCTGTCCTGCTTCTGATCTCATCTGCTGACTGCTGCAATAACAGTAGTCCTTGTAAGGACTGCTTTTATTTATTTTTTTGTTGTTTTACTACTACTACTACTATAAGAGCCCAGTGCTATTAGTCTAGCAGTGTTGGGGAGTGGGACTGGTGTGCTAATCTGCTGCTCCTAGTAGTTCAGCAGCACCAACTGTAATTTTTTTTTTTTAATATTCATTTTTTTTTTATTTTACTTTTTTTTATTTTACTACCGCTGTAGTAGTGTATAAGTTGACCTTTTAGGCATTATTTGCCCTGTAGGCATTTTTTGCCCAGTGTGTTATTCAACCAACTGCCATCTAGCTGTGTGACCTTGTTCACATTCTGTCTAAATATCCATAATATTACCGTCTCCAGAAAAAACACCGGAGTGACTTTTTTCAAGCAGCCATAATAAATTTTACGTAATCCGTATCCATCGCTGTAGTAGTGTATAAGTTGACCTTTTAGGCATTATTTGCCCTGTAGGCATTTTTTGCCCAGTGTGTTATTCAACCAACTGCCATCTAGCTGTGTGACCTTGTTCACATTCTGTCTAAATATCCATAATATTACCGTCTCCAGAAAAAACACCAGAGTGACTTTTTTCAAGCAGCCATAATATATTTTACGTAATCCGTATCCATCGCTGTAGTAGTGTATAAGTTGACCTTTTAGGCATTATTTGCCCTGTAGGCATTTTTTGCCCAGTGTGTTATTCAACCAACTGCCATCTAGCTGTGTGACCTTGTTCACATTCTGTCTAAATATCCATAATATTACCGTCTCCAGAAAAAACACCGGAGTGACTTTTTTCAAGCAGCCATAATAAATTTTACGTAATCCGTATCCATCGCTGTAGTAGTGTATAAGTTGACCTTTTAGGCATTATTTGCCCTGTAGGCATTTTTTGCCCAGTGTGTTATTCAACCAACTGCCATCTAGCTGTGTGACCTTGTTCACATTCTGTCTAAATATCCATAATATTACCGTCTCCAGAAAAAACACCGGAGTGACTTTTTTCAAGCAGCCATAATATATTTTACGTAATCCGTATCCACCGCTGTAGTAGTGTATACGTTGATCTTGTGGGCAGTATTTGCACAGTGTTTTCTTCAAACCGCCATCTAGCTGTGTGAGCTTGTTCACATTTTGTCTAAATATTGATAATATTATCGTCTCTAGAAAAAACACTTGAGTTACTTTTTTTCAAGCAGCATTCTTATATTTTACGTAATCCGTATCCACCGCTGTGTATACGTTGACCTTGTAGGCATTATTTGCACAGTGTTTTCTTCAAACCGCCATCTAGCTGTGTGAGCTTGTTCACATTTTGTCTAAATATTGATAATATTATCGTCTCTAGAAAAACCACTTGAGTTACTTTTTTTCAAGCAGCATTCTTATATTTTACGTAATCCGTATCCACCGCTGTGTATACGTTGACCTTGTAGGCATTATTTGCACAGTGTTTTCTTCAAACCGCCATCTAGCTGTGTGAGCTTGTTCACATTTTGTCTAAATATTGATAATATTATCGTCTCTAGAAAAACCACTTGAGTTACTTTTTTTCAAGCAGCATTCTTATATTTTACGTAATCCGTATCCACCGCTGTGTATACGTTGACCTTGTAGGCATTATTTGCACAGTGTTTTCTTCAAACCGCCATCTAGCTGTGTGAGCTTGTTCACATTTTGTCTAAATATTGATAATATTATCGTCTCTAGAAAAACCACTTGAGTTACTTTTTTTCAAGCAGCATTCTTATATTTTACGTAATCCGTATCCACCGCTGTGTATACGTTGACCTTGTAGGCATTATTTGCACAGTGTTTTCTTCAAACCGCCATCTAGCTGTGTGAGCTTGTTCACATTTTGTCTAAATATTGATAATATTATCGTCTCTAGAAAAACCACTTGAGTTACTTTTTTTCAAGCAGCATTCTTATATTTTACGTAATCCGTATCCACCGCTGTGTATACGTTGACCTTGTAGGCATTATTTGCACAGTGTTTTCTTCAAACCGCCATCTAGCTGTGTGAGCTTGTTCACATTTTGTCTAAATATTGATAATATTATCGTCTCTAGAAAAACCACTTGAGTTACTTTTTTTCAAGCAGCATTCATATATTTTACGTAATCCGTATCCACCGCTGTGTATACGTTGACCTTGTAGGCATTATTTGCACACTGTTTTCTTCAAACTGCCATCTAGCTGTGTGTATTATCGTTTCCAGAAAAACCAACTGAGTTTTTGTTGTTGTTGTTTTTTTAAAAATAATGCCAGGCAAAGGCAGGCCGCCACGCAGAGGCCGTGCTAGGGGCCGTGCTGCTATGCAATCCTGTGGCCCTAGCAAATTGCCCAGTTTTAAAAAGCCAATGACCCTGAACTCCCAAAATGCTGAAGAGGTAGTTGACTGGCTTACACAGCACACCCCATCCTCTACCGTTTCTAACTTTACCACAACATCCTCCTCATCCTCCACTGCTATGGCCACCCCACGTAACACTTCCTCCACCACCGGTGCCCCTTCTTCACTGGAGTCAGAGGAGTTATTTTCCCATGAGTTTCTTGAACTGAGTAATGCGCAACCATTATTGGCAGAAGAAGATGAAGGAGATGAGGACGTTACACCAGATTTAATTCTGGCAGAGAACACGACAGAGATGGACATAATGATGAGTGATGAGGAGGAGGTCCCCGCTGCTGCTTCCTTCTGTGATGTGTCAGAAGAAATTGATGCATCTGAGGAGAATGATGATGAGGAGATTGATGTTTTGTGGGTGCCTAGTAGAAGAGAGCAAGAGGAGGGTAGTTCAGATGGAGAGACGGAGAGTCAGAGAGGCAGTAGGAGAATAAGACTTAGAAGAAGCAGGGAGGACAGCCCGCAGGGATCAGTAGGGCAACAACATGTATCGGCACCTGTGTTCAGCCGGCCAACGCACCCGCCATTGCCGCCAATGCCGCCAACTTCTACTGTTACCGCCAGATCGCACACTTCCAAAAAGTCAGCAGTGTGGGATTTTTTTAATGTGTGTGCCTCTGACAAAAGCATTGTAATTTGCAATGAGTGCAGTCAGAAACTGAGCCTTGGTAAGCCCAACAGCCACATAGGTACAACTTCTATGCGAAGGCACATGAGCGGCAAGCACAAAGCACTTTGGGAGCAACACCTCAAAGGCAACAGGCAAACTAAAAGCCACACTCCTTCTGGTCCAGCATCTTACTGCTCTACCTCTGCTCTCCTTGACCCATCTGAACCACCCTCCACTCCGCCTTCCACCTTGACCACCTGTTCCCATTCCCAGTCATCTGCCACCAGCCAAGTTTCTGTGAAGGCCATGTTTGAGCGTAAGAAGCCAATGTCTGACAGCTGGCTTGTCTGCACTCTTAGCCCGCCAGCTTTTACCATACCAGCTGGTGGACTCTGAGGCCTTCCGCAAATTTGTAGCAATTGGGACACCGCAGTGGAAGGTACCCAGCCGCAATTTTTTTTCTAAAAAGGGAATACCACACCTGTACCAACATGTGCAGAGCCAAGTTACCGCATCTCTGACACTTAGTGTTGGGCCAAAGGTCCATATGACTACTGACGCATGGTCCTCCAAGCATGGTCAGGGCAGGTATGTCACCTACACTGCCCACTGGGTGAACTTGGTAATGGCTGGGAATGGGAAGCAGGGAATGGGTAGCTCAACAACAACAACAGTGGAGTTGGTGTCACCGCCACGGATTGCACGCGGTTCTGCCACCACCTCTACTCCTCCATCGCTCTCTACCTCGTCTTCTTCCTCTTCTTCTTCTTACTCTGCTGCTGGGTCCTCCTTCTCCTCCTCCACACCTGTGCACCCCCAGCTCCCCCTAGGCTATTCGACGTGCCAGGTACGCCGTTGTCACGCTGTCTTGGGGATGACGTGCCTGGAAAGCAAAAACCATACCGGATCTGTACTCCTGTCATCTCTGCAGTCACAGGCCGATCGGTGGCTGACCCCACACCAACTGCAGATCGGAAAAGTGGTGTGTGACAATGGAAGCAATCTGTTGGCAGCGTTGAGACTGGGAAATTTAACACATGTGCCCTGCATGGCACATGTGTTAAATTTAATAGTCCAACGTTTTGTCTCCAAGTACCCAGGATTCCAGGACGTTCTCACCCAGTCCAGAAAGGTGTCGGCCCATTTCAGACGTTCCTACACAGCCATGGCACGCCTTGCTGACATTCAGCAGCGCTACAACATGCCAGTCAGGCGTTTGATTTCTGACAGCCAGACTCGCTGGAATTCAACGCTCCTTATGTTGGAACGTCTGCTGCAACAACAAAGGGCCGTCAACGAGTACCTTTTTGAACTGGGTGGTAGGACTGGATCTGCAGAGCTGGGGATTTTTTTCCCCCGTTACTGGGTGCTTATGCGCGATGCCTGCAGGCTCATGCGACCTTTTGAAGAGGTGACAAATATGGTCAGTCGCACCGAAGGCACCATCAGCGACCTAATACCCTTCGCTTTCTTCCTGGAGCGTGCCGTGCGACGAGTGACAGATGAGGCTGTAGACCAGCGTGACGAGGAGCTGGAAGCGCACGATTTATGGTCGGAATCACCAGAACGAACCCAGGCACCTGCTGCAACGCAGGGAGAGGTGCCAGAAGTGGAGTCAGAGGAGGAAGGTGGCTTTGTGGAGGAGGAGGAGGACCAACAGGAGCAGGCTTCCCAGGGGGCTAGTGGTGACCTTTTGGGGACCCCTGGTCTTGTACGTGGCTGGGGGGAGGAGACCGTGGATGATGCAGTCCTTGATAATGAGGAAGCGGAGATGGATAGCTCTGCATCCAACCTTGTGAGAATGGGGTCTTTCATGCTGTCATGCCTGTTGAAGGACCCCCGTATCAAGAGGCTTAAGGAGAAGGACCTGTACTGGGTCGCAACGCTACTAGACCCTCGGTACAAGCATAAAGTGTCAGAAATGTTACCAACATACCACAAGTCCGAAAAGATGCGGCATTTACAAACCAGCCTGCAAAACATGTTGTACAATGCTTTTAAGGGTGATGTCACTTCAGGAACTCATCAACATTCCAGGGGCAGAGGTGCCAGTAATCCTGCCACGAGCACACCTGCAAGGACAAAGCCCTTTGGCCGGTCTGTAACGTCAGACATGCAAATGTTTTTCTGTCCAAGGCAGCGCCACAACCCTTCTGGATCCACCCTCAAAGAACGCCTCGACCGGCAGGTAGCGGACTACCTGGCATTAACTGCAGATATCGACACTCTGAGGAGCGATGAACCCCTGGACTACTGGGTGCGCAGGCTTGATCTGTGGCCAGAGCTGTCACAATTTGCCATGAACCTCTTGTCTTGCCCAGCCTCAAGTGTGCTCTCAGAAAGGACCTTCAGTGCAGCAGGAGGGATTGTAACTGAGAAGAGAACTCGCCTAGGTCACAAAAGTGTCGATTACCTGACCTTTATTAAAATGAATGAGGGGTGGATCTCGGAGGGTTACTGCACGCCGGAAGACTTGTTCTGACTTCTATGCAGCTGTCCTTCTCTTCAAGCCTCATGACTCCACACACAGCTGTCCTTTAGCGTCCTCCTCCCTCCGCCACCGTTACAAACTAGGGTGCAAACCCTACTGGTTTAATTTTTTCTGGCCTCTGTGCTTCAGTGGCTGCAACCAAAAAAACTGGGCAAACAATGTCTACAAGGTCAACGTATGGCGAAAAATGACTATTTTCAGCATTTATATGGCATATTTTTTCTGGCAACTGTGCTTCAGTGGCTGCGTCCAAAAAAATGCATATTTTCTGCATTTATATGGCATAATTTTTCTGGCCTCTGTGCTTCAGTGGCTGCAACCAATAAAATTTATATTTTCAGCATTTATATGGCATAATTTTTCTGTCAACTGTGCTTCAGTGGCTGCGACCAAAAAAATGCATATTTTCTGCATTTATATGGCATAATTTTTCTGGCCTCTGTGCTTCAGTGGCTGCAACCAAAAAAATTTATATTTTCAGCATTTATATGGCATAATTTTTCTGTCAACTGTGCTTCAGTGGCTGCGACCAAAAAAATGCATATTTTCTGCATTTATATGGCATAATTTTTCTGGCCTCTGTGCTTCAGTGGCTGCAACCAAAAAAATTTATATTTTCAGCATTTATATGGCATAATTTTTCTGGCAACTGTGCTTCAGTGGCTGCGACCAAAAAAATGACTATTTTCAGCATTTATATGGCATATTTTTTCTGGCCTCTGTGCTTCAGTGGCTGCGGCCAAAAAAACTGGGCAAACAATGCCTACAAGGTCAACGTCGTTGACCTTGTAGGCATTGTTTGCCCAGTTTTTTTGGCCGCAGCCACTGAAGCACAGAGGCCAGAAAAAATATGCCATATAAATGCTGAAAATAGTCATTTTTTGCCATACGTTGACTCAACGTATATGGCAAAAAATGACTATTTTCAGCATTTATAGGGCATATTTTTTCTGGCAACTGTGCTTCAGTGGCTGCGACCAAAAAAACTGGGCAAACAATGCCTACAAGGTCAACGTATGGCAAAAAATGACTATTTTCAGCATTTATATGGCATATTTTTTCTGGCAACTGTGCTTCAGTGGCTGCGTCCAAAAAAACTGGGCAAACAATGTCTACAAGGTCAACGTATGGCGAAAAATTACTATTTTCAGCATTTATATGGCATATTTTTTCTGGCAACTGTGCTTCAGTGGCTGCGTCCAAAAAAAACTGGGCAAACAATGTCTACAAGGTCAACGTATGGCGAAAAATGACTATTTTCAGCATTTATATGGCATATTTTTTCTGGCAACTGTGCTTCAGTGGCTGCGTCCAAAAAAACTGGGCAAACAATGCCTACAAGGTCAACGTATGGCAGTTGTTTAAAGAGAACAGTAGATTACTAGCCAGCAAAGCTACCTAAGCTAAAATGTCCCTCAAATCCCTGCAGACTTCTGTCCCTCCAATACAGAGCAGTATCAAGCAGATTACTAGCCAGCAAACTTACTATCATCTGTCCCTGAAATCACTAACAGCTCTCCCCCTACACTATCTCTTCCAAGCACACACAGGCAGATTTTTCAGATACATTTTTGCCCTTGATCCCCCTCTGGCATGCCACTGTCCAGGTCGTTGCACCCTTTAAACAACTTTAAAATCATTTTTCTGGCCAGAAATGTCTTTTTTAGATGTTAAAGTTCGCCTTCCCATTGAAGTCTATGGGGTTCGCGAACCGTTCGCGAACCGCTCGCATTTTTGCGCAAGTTCGCGAATATGTTCGCAAACTTTTTTTCCGACGTTCGCTACATCCCTACTCTCTATCATAATAAAAGTTATCTCAAAGGTGAACAACCCCTTTAAGTATATATAGTATGATGTCATGGTAGGCACATATTTGGCTGTAGATTTAGTAACCCATAGAACCAAAGAGATGCTAACATTGAGAGCAATGCGTGCAACTTTCTACCTGGTTGCTGTGGGTTACTAGAACTTGAGCAAACTTTGCACTTGTTAATAAATGACCTGTATAGAAGTACAAATAAAAAAGAAAGCATAGCATATTAGAAAATATGATTATATGTTTAAAATATATATTCTCATTTCCAGTATTAGAAAATAAAGGAACTATCACTCTGCGTCTTATAAATTGTACATTAACTCCACGGTGATATTGGTTGCTCCTCGCATTTCTATACTCCTGTCTGTCATTTTTTTTTCTCTTTCATTTCTTTTCCTTGATAGGGGGAGGCGGGCGTATCTGGCTTGCCGGGGGCGCCTGGACTTCCAGGATCTGCAGGTGCAAAGGTAGTAATCAAAGCAAGTGTACTTATAGCTCCTTTGTCCAGAATATTCCACTAAAAGTACAATAAACCTCTGTTTTTCTTATATGGACTATGATGAAATAGAGCTATTTTCCTCAAGAATCAAAGCAGTGTTCTTGAAGATTCTGCTATCTTCTTTAATTTATTAAGTAGATCATGTCATTAGGGCTATTGTGCTAATTCTTCCTTATAATCTCTTGTAGATTATACTTTATACTCCATTACTGATTTAAGTACAATGTAAAACATTTAGATGTCCAAACCATAATTATCAGATAGAAGTAAAATCAACAATATGAAATGAATCCATGATGGTGTAGAATATATGACAAAATGAGCTATAACATGGTCAGTGTTATTTTAACTAGGCATGTCTACATTTAGTAGTGTCGCATGAGATATATTGATGACGCTTAACAAGTGGTGAATTCACCCCTGTCAGGCAAACTGTAAAGAGAATTAACAGGTCCAAATAAATAAGACGTTTCTTTTATAAAAATTAGTTTCATAGGCTGCTATTTTGTTTTTGATTTTTCACTCTACAGTTTTTGTTTTTCTTTCTGTTCTTTTGCCTATGGTCTTTTTATGCTACCTTGGATGCTGAACAGGGTGATAAAGGAGAAGCAGGACTGAAGGTAGGCTTCATAAATATTACACTGTTGCAGTTTCATATAATTACATGGGGCCATAAATATCTTTTGGGTTGTCCTATGTTCCCATTTAGCCTTAACCCAGATAATCATGTATATCTCACCAAGAGCCATGCTGCTCATCACTCATTGGAACAAAGAATCTGTCTACTACCATTTGGAAATTTCTCACCACGTATTGCGGCCAGTTGTCTGTGAAGACTATTCCCACCTTTCTCAGCTTTACTTAAGTGTTAGAAGTAAATGCAAATGCAGTATATATATATTTATATATATATATATATATATATATATATATATATATATATATATATATATATGTGTGTGTCAACATAAATACCCTGTAAACCTGTTTTGTAGATGACTGCAAATTTACCGGCATGTATTTGGTGTTGGATATGCTGCTAACTATTAATTTTATTATTAGTATATTATAGTATATATTAATTTTTCTTGCCCTTTTTGTGCTAAATTTAATTTTTCTTTCCTAAGAGGTGGACAGCTGGAGACTTTTTGTTCAAGTAGTGTTTTTATATTTGTCGCGCATTGGTTAGCTTATGATCATAATATAGAAAATTAGCAAATCAGTCAAATGTATTTTTAATACTTTTCTAGCAAACATTTGTGTCTTTTTGAACTTGCGCCCCCTCCTTCAAAACCAAACATCAACAATGTGGAATCACAAGTTCAAATATTCTCCAATGGAATTATTAAAAAAAAATAGTGTCAACCAAATGTTAACCAAATAAATGAATGGCGACCTTGTTAATTGCGGCTAAATAGGCTAGTTGGGGCAAAAGCAGGAAGGCTGATTAAGTTTGTTTTTTCATGACAGATGATTAATGAAAGAAACAGTTATTTCTCACCTATGGCTCTATAACAGGATGCTTCAGTAGGAATTTCGAAGGGTCATTCTTCTGTCTGTAGCAATGTAGAAAGCTCAGCAGTAGGGCAATAGGATTTTGAAGCAGACACCCTGCAGACGACTTCCTGGATTATGGAACATGATGTTTTCTTATAAGAACTAAACTATTAACAAAAGAAGGAAGGCAGTTTCTAAAAAGTGGGAAATATTTTTTTTACTGGTCTGGGGCCATCAGTTACAGTATTAAATCTGACAAATTTAGCCAAAAGGAAATCAGTAAGTGGACTAGGAGATGGGCATTAGGCCATGTTTCTTTAACCCTACAAGCATCTTCTCATCTGTTATTAAATGTCAAAGCAAGACACACTTAATCCTTCTCATTGTTAGGTTTAACTAACGAGCTTACATTTATTATACATTCAGTTAAACAGGTTAAAAGAAACAGCCAGACTGAATTACACATTTTAGCAAGTTTAAAACCTCCAGCCTGTACTGCTCACCTACATACATTTACCCGTTGCCAGATGCCATTAATTTAGATACAAAATCTGCATGTAATATAATTGTAACAGAAGCTTGCACGTTAAACCACCTTAGCCCTATGACACAAACAGTGTTTTTACCGTCATGGAGGAAAGCCTTCTTCCCCTTATCCACCCCTATGTGAAGTTACAGGAATGACTGCCACGAGACAGATTTCAGCTGCAAGATGCAAACTGAAGCGGATCAACTTGAAATTAACCACTGGGATATTCTAAGGCATTTGTTTGGTCTTTATTTTGTGTGCTTGATTGATTTAACTTTCTGTCCTGCAGGCACTATTATCTGGTTTCTAACTTGCCTCAGGATTAATTTGCTTTCTTCATAAAATGGCAAATAGCCAAAAGCACAAATAATACAAAATGAATACCAACTGTTATTTGCTTCTGAATCTCAGTATTTAATACATACTAAAGCCCCTTTAATTAAACCTTGCTACTGCACAAGAATGTGGGTTCCATTTTCCAGAAACCATATACAGTACAGGATCTGTTATCCAGAATGCTCAGTATCTTTCCATAATTTGGATCTAAATGCATTAAGTCTACTAAAAAAAATAATTTAAACATTAAATAAATCCAATAGGCTGGTTTTGCTTTCAATAAGTATTAATTATATCTTATTTGGGATCAAGTACAAGCTACTGTTATTATTATAGTGAAAGAGGAAATCATTTTAAAAATCAGAATTATTTGATTGCAATGGAGACTATGGGAGATGGCCTTTCTGTAATTTTTTTTATAATTCTTTATTTTTAGTTATTTTTGGGGATAGGGTACAGAAAATGAAAAGGGGAAGAAAGGGGTAAAAGGGGGTAATTGAGCATAATATCCACATAGATCTATATTATAACAACAAATACACATACCGTTGGCTACAAGTTAATTCTCTGTTTGCAAATATACTATGCAGCCTCATGTTTTTCTTTAAGGATTTAATGATTTCATATAACTTTCCCAAGGTGACCATATTTCCCAGTACTTTTCACTTTGGTTATGTGCTTTGTCATTTCTTCCTTCTGTCTAATTTCCTCTGTTTTTATAAGCCACTCTCTAAATGTTGGTGGATCTGCTGATTTCCAATGCTTAGGGATTATCGCCTTTGCTGATTATAGTAATTGCAGAGTGAGTGGATCTTTTATTATTTTCTTTGTTTTTTCATGTAAATTTAAAATAACACCACTTGGATTATCTATACTAATCTTGTTCCGAGTTATCTTCCCTATGGCATTGATTATATTTTCCCAATAATACTGCCTTTCTGTAATTTGGATACATGCCTTAAATCTACTAAAAAATAATTTAAACATTAAATAAACCAATAGGCTGGTTTTGCTTTCAATAAGTATTAATTAAATCTTATTTGGGATCAAGTACAATGTACTGTTATTATTATAGCGAAAAAGGAAATCATTTTAAAAAATCAGAATTAATTGATTGCAATGGAGACTATGGGGCAAATATACTTACCTCAGAAAATCCGCCAGCGCTAGATTCGCACATATCGCAACACTTCGCCGGGCGTAAATTTGCCTGGACAACGCAAATTCACGAAGATCCGAAGTTGCGCACAGGGTACCGAACGCCTGCGAAGTTGCGCTAGCGATAATATGATCAGCAGTTTGAAGTTACACTAGTGTTGGCTAATTTGCATATGGCGTGCAGTTAAAGTACAATGGAGGTATATGTTGCAGCAAATAAATTACACTACAAAAGGCATGGGAACCTTAATAAAATAAAATAGTGCCCACTGTATACTTTATGTGCCATATGTAAGGAAATGTAGGGGGGAAGCCGGGTACCCTAAAAAAAAATGTATGCACTTTTGCAGGCTATCACCCTGAAAAAAGGAAAAGACGCCAGCGTTTTTTGGGAAAAATTTTCAATAAAATTTCAAGTACGTCCTATCTACTCCAATGCACTTCGCCTGGTCTGAGGTGGTGAAGGCAAGTCTGGCGATAGAGGTAACGGTCATGAAAAATAAAAAACCTAGTGAATTTGCATAGTAACCCTCTTTTGCCAGAGCGAAAATTTGCCTGGCGTTAGAGTGCGAAGTTGCGTCAGAGTCTATATCCTTCCCTAGCAAAATTACACCAGTGACCGTTAGTAAATAAGTGAAGTGCCGAAATGACGTCACGCTGTGAATTTTTGCCAGCGTTAGCCACTTCGCCCTTTAGTAAATTTGCCCCAATGGGAGATGGCCTCTCTGTAATTTGGAGCATTCTAGATAACGGGTTTCCGGCTAACGTATCCCATACCTGTATTTAAAAAGCTCCAATGTACTGTAAGGCCATCTCCCATTATATAAGTAAATAATATTTTAAGATTTAGTTTTTCTGTAATAATAAATTAGTAGTGTGTACTTGATAGTAACTAAGCCTGCATGGATCTACAGTATATTGGGTTTATTTAATGTTTAAATGATTTTAATTAGACTTAAAAGTATGGTGACCCACTTTACAGAAAGACCTCTTAGCCTGAAATCCCTATTCTGGATAACAGATCCCATACCTGAAAATCAAGTCTGTAATGCCATGGGTGGCGCAGAGTTCCTCTCATTTACACAGTATTCATACTTCAATACTAATACCTGCAAGCATTTTTATTCAAAGTAAATTGGGAACTAAACTTGATTTGTGGGCACTGGTTTATAAACACACCATTTCCACATATTATTTGCCTTTTCAAGCCTACTGACAGCCTAAATTCTATGCAGAAGAACCTATTGGTTTATTAATCTGCACATTACCTGTATATAACTTGGACAGGAGATTTCAACCTACATCCATTCTTAGGCAGCATTGCATATTAGCAGCCTTACAAAGAGCCTGGATTCTAATAAGGATTGACTGCTTATCATGTTCCATCAGTGTCACTTTTACTGTTTGCTCTCAGTCTGCAACAATAATAAACATTATCTTGTTTATATTCTGGTGTATTAGAGACAGCTGCTTTCTTTTTGTTAGATGAAAGAGAAGGAGCATTCAGCTGGGTTGCACTTCTATTTTATTCTACATTGATCATTTATTAGTGCATGTATTGCTATTTGTATTGCTCCATTGAAGCATGAAGAAGATGAGAATGATTTTTAGTATATATATATATATATATATATATATATATATATATATATATATATATATATATATATATATATATATATGTTATTTATGTGTGTGTATGTGTGTGTATGTGTGTGTGTATATATATATATATATATATATATATATATATATATATATATATATATATATATACAAACACAAGAGTCCTCTGCACTCAACCCATTATCAAGATATTTAAGACAGCGACATTTTGGGCATACTGCTACTAAAAAATGCCTTACCCTTTAAACAAAACAGGGATTGTTTGTCCATATATTGCAATATATTTAAGCTGGCCAACTACGTCAAAGTCATCCCATATCTGGCCAGTCCTACGCTCAATTTTATCTGATTCATTAAGAATTCTATTGCTTCATTATACATTTTACAATGGGACTAGATTTTACCTGCAACTTACTTGCTGCTTTCAAAGTAAACCTCCATACTTGGCTGCCCTTTTATTAGACACCAGTGGGATCACCTGACTATAGCTGGGAAGGGTGGGAGCTACAACATGGAGCTGGTCACTGCTCCTGTATAACTAACTAATCTATAACTAATCTAGTCCCTTTGTAAAATGTATAATGAAGCAATAGAATTCTTAATGAATCAGATAAAATTGAGCGTAGGACTGGCCAGATATGGGATGACTTTGACGTAGTTGGCCAGCTTAAATATATTGCAATATATGGACAAACAATCCCTGTTTTGTTTAAAGGGTAAGGCATTTTTTAGTAGCAGTATGCACAAAATGTCGCTGTCTTAAATATATTGATAATGGGTTGAGTGCAGAGGACTCTTGTGTTTGACTATATGTATTTTGTGGTCACAGCCTCATTGCACCCCCGCCTAATGGTTTTAAAAAATAGTGGTGAGCACAACTTTCCCTTGTTTGTTATATATATATATATATATATATATATATATATATATATATATATATATACATATATATTAATAAATGTAAACTCTCTGAGTCATTGGTATATATGAACCATTAAATACTTAACCTTTATACATGTCACCCTAAATATCATGGTCTTAAAAAACCGAATTACTTAGCTAGGAAAGGAAGCCACCATTACAGAAAGAACGCCAGATGCTGTCTAAAGGAGCTCAGGCACTTGCTTTTTAAAAAAACTGGTTATATTACCTACTAATTCAGGACTTCCGAATCATGCATGATCAGAGGCAGGTTTCAGGTTTCTCTTTTAAAGCCTGGAAGCATATTAAAACTGCTCCAAGCACTATGGGGTCATGGACTTGTAGTTGAGGGTAATTTAGCCTGCAGGTGTAAGACTTATGATGATGTGTATATATTAATACAATACAAATTTTAAAGTATCATACTGCCCTCTGCTGTATGATGAGTATAATATACATTTGTACATGAAGATGTTTAAAATGTCAAACTTTAGCCTCAATGGCCCCACAAGTTAATACTTAGTCTTAGAGAGAATTCACTTTCAGCACAAATTAGATTATTAATTAAGCAGACTATAAGTGTAGAACTCAACGGTGCGACTCCAGCCAACACGTCGACATGCGATGAAACGCATGCGACGTGTCAGATGTTCTGAAGATACAGGAAGTGAAGGAGAAATCACAGGTAAGAACTACATTTATCCGACTGTCTGATGAAAACGCTGACCGCTGCGTTATAAAATGCAGGTTATGGTGCAAGGTGCAAAAATAGGTACAGACCATTATGGTTTCAGCATTTTACTATTCTAAATTATGCTTAGATCTTCATGTGCTATATATTAAAGATTGACTCAAAACCTATACAGGTATGGGATCCATTATTCAGAAACCAATTATCCAAAAAGCTCTGAATAACTGAAAGACTCAATTTTGACCAAATAATCCAAATTTTAAAATAATTCTTTTTCTGCTGTCCTTTTTCTCTGTAAGAATAGAATAGTACAGTGTACATGATCCAAACTACAATAAAAGTCATCTTTATTGGAAGCAAAACAATCCTATGAGGTTTATTTAATGTTTATTTAATGTTTACATGATCTTCTAGTAAATTTAAGCAAATTACGGAAAGATTCATAATCCGGAAAAGCCCAGGTTCGGAGCATTTTTGATAACAAGTCCCATACATGTATACTTAAAGGTATTATCATGGATTCAACCTGTCCCATAACGTGACTAATTCTTAAAGCAAGACTTTCTTATACAACTTTACCCAAATCTTTAGCCTCTAGTTTGTTCCCTGTTCATGTAAACACACAGGGGAACGATTAAATCCTTCGTATCGAACGATTTGAAGGGTTTTAATCCATCGATCAAACTTTTTTCCTTCAATCAGAAATTACTTAGAAAGCCTATGGGGAAGGTCCCCATAGGCTAACATTGGTGCTCGGTAGGTTTTAGGTGGCGAAGTAGGTAGTCAAAGTTTTTTTTAAAAAAAACTATCGAATGGTCGAATAGTCAAACGATTTTTAGTTTGAATTGTTCGATTCGAAGTCATAGTCGAAGGTTGAAGTAGCCAATTCGATGGTCGAAGTAGCCAAAAAAAACCTTCGAAATTCGAAGTATTTTTCATTCTAATCCTTCACTCAAGCTAAGTAAATGTGCCCCTAAGTATTTATACTATGCCCACCCACTGTGTATTGTTTTATAATAATAACCGCAAGCCCAAACTGCACTATAATGTAATATTTCTATGTTTGATCAACCAAAAAACCAAATCACCTTCAAGCAAGTTTTAAAAAAGTGCTATTCACAAGGAAACTTTACAAAGTATAAGACATGGACACTGGAAATCTTATACTAATACCATTCTTTTGTAACCTTCTCTCTGGCACATAGATTTATTCTATCCCTATGTCTTTCTGTCTCATTTCCTATTCCAGGGGGAAAGAGGCATGCCTGGAATGCCTGGAAAACATGGAACTAAGGTATCCAGCATGGAATGGAACACACCTTTAACCCTTGAGTACTAATCTACATGTAGGCTTTTCTTACAAAATATGCTTTCTCTCTTTAATGCCATGATATCCCACTGATTATATCTACCTTCATCTAACTTACACCTTTCATTCATGTGTACTGGTCATGAAACAATACCAGTAGTTACTAAGCACGGACTGTACCTTCTTTCCACAACCCTCCTTGGCTCTGTAAACCTTATTTACATCTTGTGTCCTTTTTCTCTTTAGCTTTACCTCTGATTTCTGTATCTGAAAGTTGAGAGGTATGACCCTACCCTTCCTTTAACTTTATCATCCTTCAGCTTTGTCATTCTTCATTCATTCTCTTCTCTGAAGCAGACAAACCTGTGGAACTCCTGCAGTTGTAAACTACACTTTCCAGGATCCATAGCGAGTCCACAACAGCCGGAATACCACAGCTTTGGCCTCACTGCTATTCTCCATATTCATAAATGTTTACTAGTCTTCCTATTCTCCTTTCATTCTTTCCATTAACTACCCAAGATGAAAGTAAACTAATAAGTTCTGTATAATCTATAAACTCATAAATGTACTGCACTTACCCGCTTGGTTTATTCAAATCCATTGTTGTCCAGTGTTGTTTTAATATTCCATGCCATGTTATTCAGTAACTATTCTCTCAATGGGAGGAAAACATTTACGGTTCTTTCAGATGATCTAGAAACAATATAATATATATATAAAAATACATTGCATAAAACAGCTCATATTTAAAACCCTGCTTCATGTATTTAAACCATTTTCATAATAATATACTTTTTTAGTAGTATGTGCCATTGAGCAATTATAAAAATTGCCATTTTTTTTTTTTTTTAAAAAAAGGCCACCCCATTGGGATCCTAGGATTCACGGTGCACACAAACAAACCAAACAAATCATACCTGTTCGGTCACGTGAGCCAATTAACAGACATAGTTATGTCTTTTGCTTCCACACTTCTTTCTTTTACAGTTAGAGCTATAGTATTTCTGGTCAAGTGATCTCTGAAGCAGCTCACAGATCATCAAGAAATGGTGGTTTAAGGCAAGAGAGGTAAAAGGCCAATGTTTACTTAAATATATATACCAGTTTGGTAACATTCTTTAAGATGCCACTTCATTTGATATAAACGATCTTATTCTTAAGTATTAATTTTCGCGGTATAGTTTTCCTTTTAAACTTAATATACCATATCATTAAGCATTCAAATATGGAAGTAAATGAAAATGTGTTATATAAAAATAACGAGTTTTGGATGGGATCAAGGTTGATTAATTGGCTCACAAAACAATTTCTTATGTTCTGGGTACCTGTCTAGTACAAATCTGGCTGCTAGAAATCTCTTGAACAGACGTTTGGAAAAGGAAGGTTCCATGGTTTATTAAAAAACATGTTTAACATATCATAAAGCGATAATTCTCATATTTTACTTGATTCTTTTGTACCACTGTTCATAAGATATGGCCAGCATAACTATATATATACTATACCTGATTTTAAATTTTAAAAAAAATATTTTGTTTGCAACAACAGGTTATAGAAACTAGAGCCAACATGTTTCAGTCCTACATTAAAGGTGTATTTATTTATTTTTCTTTGTAAACTCTTAGCTGTCTTCCTGTTGATAAAACCCCAATTTAGGACACTTTTTTTCTCTAACAGGGTATTATATAACTGTAGGGATTAGAGAAGCAGTGTGAATCAGTGTCTTTTACAACAGAGAAGTGTGGATAAGAAGTAGGCAGTTGCACACTTAGAAGTTGTGTGGGTTTTAGGACACTGTGGTTTTACCATAATACGGCAACATATCACACTCAGCTGGCAACCTCCCAAGAAAGTTTCTTTATGACTCTGATGGTATCTTTATGCTACTTTACGCTAGATATTTGTGCATTTTCTATGTTTGACTGGAATGAATTATGTTAGCAGAGAGTTAAAGTGGATTGATGTGTCTTTTTTTCCAGGCTCAGTAAATATCTTTGTGTGGAGGTTTTATATTTCTTTTTTTCTTCTGTTTAAACTGATAAACTCACTTCCTATGGGTTTCCCAACTTCCTTTCTTTCCAATATCAGTTTAGTCAGGGTACAGATGTTACCCAAAATACTCTCAATAAGCCATCTGAAAGGGGCTGAGAGCCCCAAGCCCCCAAATGGAATGGGTTAAAAAAGTTCATTTTAACCATCACAAACAAATGAATTTATTTAATGTAATGGGTTTAAACTGTTAATTTTAACAGATATGGGGAATGGCCTAGACCTATGAATCATAAACCAGCAAAACGTGACTCCACGTGTTTCTCTTAAACCTGTGGTTCATATAAAGATATAATCAATTCAAGGGCTTCAACCAAATCTCATCTAGAATAAATCAAACAAATATACGGTACAACAAATTGTTCACTCAGATCATGTCCCAGTGTCAGAATTGTATTTCATGTAACAGAAACTGAAGCCTTTAAACATCATTACCAAATACTGCTGTAATTCTACCTTGAACAAATCTGGTTAACATTACAAAAAAACATAATATCCTCCATAAGGTTTTCCACGGAACTCTTTTGGAACCTTGCTAAATTGATTTTCCATGGGTTGATAATATGTAAAGTGGCATACCGTAGAAAACAACACATATAGTTTAACAAAGTTTAACAATATCACAATTTTCAGAAATAAAGAAACAAGGTTGATATAGTAAAATGTATTCTGTCTCATTCTGTAATATGAAGGTTAAGTTCCATCAAAAAGTTGACAAATGTTTACTAATTTAATAAGCTCTTTATTACGCATTTCTTTATGTTAAAACTCAACTACTGTATACGGCAACAATTGAAAATGGTTATTAAAAATACAAAGTCACTCCCTGGTACAAAGCAAATTGTATATCGAAAAATCAATAAGAGCTGATAAAGCAATTAAAGCCTTCAGAAAGGCAATAAGCTAGAGCTACATATAACTCCATGTTCTTTAGAGCCCTAGGGAGCTACTTTAAAGACTGCCATCCATGCTAACAACTCTGTTTCGATTTACTCTTTCAAAGGAAGGTCCTACAGAATCTCGACTCCAACTCCAGATTTTCATTATGAAAAAAGAATAACAACAGCTTATTTACCTACATATTTGGATATCTATATATAAGTTCAACCATTTCTTCACATTAAACCTGTTTAACTTCAAGTTGATCCAGAGGAAAATTAAATACCCCATCTAGAGGCTTTTCTCCCTTGGTGGTATACTCTACTGGAGAAAATAAACCAGGTGCTGTGTAAATGGGAAGAATAACTCTTTCCTACTGTAAATGTGTACTCCTTTTGATACAGGGTAATACCTTGCTGGCCCTTCCTACTGCTGGCATTGCTTGTTGCAGCTACATTTATAATCCTCAAGTAGGTGATTCTCCATCAAAGACTTGGGTAACCTAAGCCTTTTACAGGGGAACTAACAATTGGTTTCTAACAACTAGCCCCTCTTTCCCCTGCTCAGGGAGATGCTGGAGCATTTGCACTAGGACTGGAGGTGATAATGCCAAGCATAAAGGCCACCAGTTCAGGTCTGCAGTTTTACAGCAGGGTTGGGGGAGGGGTTGCTTTTAGAATGTGGGGTTGTAGGTCTTGGGGTCAGGGCACTGAGACTATGCAAGAAGGGCAAAACGAAGAGAGATTAAATTCTCATTTAAGGGTATGCAATATAAACCTTACATTAATTCACATTGAATCTTATTTGCCACTTAGCCACCATGTTGATGAAAGTCCCTGCAAGGATGCCACACTGAATGGATTAAATTGTCCTGCATAGCTTTGTGTAATCGGCAAAAACCTTTGCGTCTACAAAAACTCCTACAAGGCATTAGTAATTAGAGTTAATATAAGTGGACCCACTTTTCCAATTCTAATCAGAGAATGCACCATTGGATGTTTTGCTCCCTGCACACAAACTATTAGCTTTAATTTAATTAACTAATCATGCCCCATATGTAATTATCCATATCCAAGAGTGTACAGTCCAGAATTGAAGCAAGAAGTTCCTTCTGAACAATATTATCTTGTTTACCAGTCTGCCTCTGACTAACTCTATAGAAATATGTCAGATGGACACAAGCTAAGGCAAGCATTATGGCAATACTCATTTGTATAAATACAAATATGCACAGACGCAATAATATGCACAAAATATGCTATAACTTCATTGTGATAGCATAGCCCTGTCCTTATTGCTGGACCCAGTTGTGGCCTGCATCATCTGCTGTTTTCTAAAGTACGGGGATGGGTGAAGGACAGGAATGTGGTACCTGTCTATATGTCATCCTTCCACCATAAACATATGTATTCATCTGGGCAGTCTCATGTCCCTGTGCTCCTGAGCCATGCAGAGAAAGTGACCATTTTATGCACTTTGCACACTGCTTTCCCTGCAACTTCTAATCAAACTTGCCACAATGGCAGGGTATTTTTGGGTATGCTTTGCTTTTGAGCAACATATAACATGGCATTCATTTGCAGACCTTTCTTTCTGCAGTGGGTTTACATTCTAATTGAGACAAGAGAATGTTTAGAGACATGAAGGTCCTACAATGAGTCTGTGCAGAAGTGCCACAAAGTGTTCCTTTAGTTCACTGTCAGATTCCAAGAGACAAGTATATAGTAATCAAGCCAAATGTATTTCCTATTTACTCTTTAACAGGGTTACCCTGGAACAGTTGGGATTAACGTCAGCTGTTTGCTCAGAGCTACAAATTAAAAGAAAAATTCTTCAGTTACTGAATCTCAGATTTGAGACCTCAAAGTAGGCTGGTTGCAACTAAAAAGCAAGGAAAATCATCATTATATAAACACTAATTTATACTGTGCAGAATGTTTACTGTCACTTTATTTTATTTTGCCCATTGAGACTGGCAGATCTTAGTCCGATATACACATTGTTATATGCATATTTTATGTATTTTTTTATGTGTAAGAGCTACTGTAATGGTTGCTCTGCTGAAGTTATGAAATTTTAACAACAAACTCTAATATAAGCATTGAACTGCCGCAGAACAAACAATTATTCTGTTTGCACATCTCATTCCCTGCTATGGGTCTAAAGGATCTGCTTGTTTTGGTGATATTTGCCTACACAATTCTAGAATATGGTTTTTCCGCTATATACAGTACTTACAGTGTTACAACTTTTTAATCCAACTGTGTTTTCCCACTGGTTTTGACAATGGATAATATTAAAGGCAAAGTTTAATTACTTTGCTTACTTTGGCTCTTCAGGTCACTTCAGTTCAGTAAAATTTCTACCAAAATACAATTTGTAGATATGGCATACTCTATGGCAATTCACAATTTGCTTCTTTAATTACATGTTTTCATTCATGTTTAGTATTTGATATTTTTGTTTATATCCTTGATTTTTAATGTTTCTTGATACAGCCAGATAGCATTTTACATTTCAGGCTAGGATGAGGTAGAATAGAAAGGAGAAAGAATAATAAACCTGTAAGGACTGATTGCATTGCTTCCTAAATTATTTTCTTCCAGCATCTGAATTGGATACTTGTTTGGTTACAATATAATGCACAGATGCCAGTCCCATATATGCACGCACATACGTGTAACATGTTATGTCCATCTGTTTGCTTAGTATGTCTGGTTAATGGCACAAAATGAAAGCCATATGTTAAGAACAATTCTGTACTATGTCAGTTATAAAGCGGCAGAATGATGTCCTGTGAGATTTCAGTTTAGCACAGAGAAATTCTAGGACCGCAAGCTATTCCTCTGTTATGAAAGTGGTCACATATGCTAAAAGGGACATGTATTCTTTTGATTTTGCATTGCTGCTTGTTAATTACTAAGTGTAGGAGTAAATACTTATGCTCATTAGTGTTTTTCCTTCTTTAAACAACAGGATGTTTGTTTCTTTAAGCCTTGGGCTTAAATTTCTAACGAAATTGTCTTAAAGGAGAACTAAACACTAAAAATTAAAATGGCTAGAAATGCCATATTTTATGTATTGAACTTATTGGCCAGCCTAAAAGCTCAACATCTCAATATAAGTAATGATCGAGGTCTTAAAACTTGTCACAGCAGTTTCCCATCTTGGATTTTGTTAGGCGTGCCTGCGACACTCACATGCTCAGTGGGCTCTGAGAAACTGTTGAGAAGCTAAGCTTAGCGGTTGTCGCAAATCATCAAGTAGAAAATGAGGTTTGCCTGTAATATAAGCTGATGCTGCTGGGCTGATTATTAAATTCTGATGCTGAACTGCCATGTACCAATAATCAGATTTTTTTTTACTAATCATCTTTATATTGTGACATTTATATGATATATATATTCAGTATATTGTGTGTTGGGCCCTAAGCTCAGTAAGTGACAGCAGCACAGAGCATGTACAGTGAATCAGCAGAAAAGAAGATGGGGAGTTATTGGGGGCATATTCACAGGGCACAGATCTTCCCTGCTAAAGGGCTGTGGTTGCCTTGGGCTGGTACAGAAGCACAAAACATAATGTACAATGTTTCTGCTCTATTTCTTTAGCTAAGCTTTAGTTCTCTTTTAAAATTTGTTGATCAGATAATTGATATATATGTAATTTATAGATCATGAATCTAATGAACAAATATATAAAAAACCCAAATTAGAGTTTTTATTGTGATTTGAGGAAAATAGTCACAAAAAAAACTTGATTTTGGATATTTTTTAGTTCAATTTTAATACAAAAATGTGGAAACAAAAAGCTGCCGAGCCTCTATAGAAGTGAATTCTATAGAATCTATTCTGTGACTTATTTTTCTTGTAAAGATCAGTTTTTAAAAATTATGGAACATTGTGATTTTTCCCCTCAGATTAATGCAATCAAGTTTTTCTATGTAAGCTAATTGGTTGCAGCACCACATCTATGACCCAAACCTTGACCCAACTAAATTAACATTATTTATGTTTATGAGAACTCATGCAGTGACACACTTAGATGCCTAAGATACTATATTCTGAAACACTGAAAAAAGATTGTCTTCTGTTCTTTCTCTCCTCATTTCTAGGGTGAACCAGGAATCCCAGGAGAAAAGGTACCCTTCTTGTAATGAATTGTTCTCCATTTTGTATGGCTTTAGGTGGGCAAATAATAAAGGCCATATTGCCTACTTAGTTGGTCAGCTCATCACTATAATAACTATTCCCTCGCAGGGAACACCAGACAGGAAGGTTACATGTTAAGAGCATATTCTGCAGTATGCCAATAAGCTATTTTATTTTGGGTATTATTACCAAAAACCCAGGATCAGGTCATTGGCAGGTATGACACACAGTAGGGCTAAAATGCAGGTAATAAAAAGTAGAAAAGTTATGACAAAGGTTTCATAATAATAGTAGCACTACATTAAAAACATTAGGTAAAACATGGGAATACTGTTTACATACGCATCCATATAATAAATATATTATATACTGTATACAGGGGGGGCTGTCTATGACATGGTATGTATTGCATATTTCTAAAGAAGTTAGTGGACTAGAAAAGGGCTTTATTGGCCTAGAAACAAAAAAAACCTCTTTAAAGTGATACTGATTTATTTCTAAGAAATTTATAATCCATGTATCACATTTATAAAGGCACAGATTAAAGCCTGATAATAGATGATTTCGATGAACATGAGGAACAGTGTTAATTAACATGTAAGGACTATTGCAGAGCTTTATATATAACCCAACTATTTTACATCAACTTTTATGTGATTTTGCTAGGTGTACAAGTTTGATATACTTTTGTCTAGGGACAATGGCTCTGATTAAGCATGCAGCTTAAGCAGAGAAGCAATTTTCCAAGTTCTCAACAAAATAATACCTCATATGTACAATACCTACTATTAGGGGAAATTTAAGTAAAACCCTAATGTGTATATCTCATAAAGGAAAAAAAGGTTAGATGTATTAATTTATGCCTTCTTGTTTTATATTCTATATACAGGGTGAGACGGGAGATACTGGAAATGCTATTGGTGGACTTAAAGGAGAACCTGGAAATCCTGGGCTGCAAGGGCCACCGGGACCAAAGGTATGCATCCTTGTTGATGGTATTACTTACAGAGTAGATAAAATGTCAGATGGGGAACTTTCCTCAACACTCTTAAGTATAGGAAGTATATGACATGTTTGGAACTTAGGTCCTAAGAAGAGAGTTTACAACAGGCAATAGGAAAAGCACACTATCATTTATGGTACTCTTCTATTTTTCAGCAGATTCCTTGGAAATAACACCTAAACACTTTCACAAATTTAGAAAAAAAGTGTGTAATGTAATAATGGTGTATATCTATTATACGCTGATGTTCAGATTTTTATACACAATGTTGTAAGTATACACCTATAAACTGAGTTGTTCACTTGCAAGCAGAGGTGATTTTGTTTAACTCCAGCTTCACAGGTTTACTGCTTGTTTCTCAATACAGATACAATCACTATCCCTTTGGTTTTATATGCTTCAGATACAAAAGTAGAGATCAGAAGTGAAAGCGATACAAATTATAACACTGGTAGAATTTTAAAGGCAGCCATACATGGTACAATGTCCAATGCTTTCCAACTAATAGGCTAATGGACCAAAGTGATGGAGAATATACAGTATAGCCACCTATCTAATGATCATATTCATGTGTGCAAACACATTACAGCAGGAATTGAAGGGGAGCTGCAGCATCTCTTTGCTTCCCTATCTGCTTATTTATCATGCATTAGTCAACATGGTGCATCAGCAGATACTTGAACTGATTAATATCAATAGTATGGTAATATCACTTGGGCCAGCATACATGCATAGATTTTTGTTGTTCATGTAAGGTCTCCATAAGTCTGAAGCCAAATGTGTGCATTTCATAAATGTGTTCTTTTAAATACAATATGTAGGAGCATATTTATTTTGTTGCGTAAAACAAAATTTGCTGAAAAAAAGAAACGAAAAAAGCTATGTAAAATTAATTAATTTATCAAAGTGTGTTTTATTTTACACCATGTGAATGCCAGATTTTCCACCATTATTTTACATTGCTTCCAGCGGAAATCACTTTAAGAAAAAATGCTTAAAAATTTACAGCATTTTTTAACACTGCGAGGCTGGGGATATGAGGTGTATTATTCCCATGTTTTTTAGCATAGTGTATGCCAGGATGGGAGATAATGCCTTCAAACATGGGCTTTCTGTAACTCCTAAACAAGGGTGTGGTTCACCTTTATGTTAACTTTTAGTATGTTATAGACTAGACAGTTATTTGCCTTTTTTTCTGACTCTTTTCTGCTTTCAAATGGGGGTCACTGAAAATAAATGCTCTGTAAGGCTTCAAATGTATTGTTATTGCTACTTTGTATTACTCTTATTTCTATTTAGTCCCTCTCCTATTCATGTTCCAGTCACTTATTCAAATCAATGCATAGTTGCTAGAGTAATTTGGACCCTAGCAACCAGACTGCTAAAACTGCAAACTGGAGAGCTGCTGAATAAAAAGCTCAATATCTCACAAAACACAAATAATAAAATTGTCTCAGAATATCACTCTCACATATCACATAATGCAAATTGAATATTACTCTCTCCATCATACTAAAAGTTAACTCAAAGGTGAACAACTCCTTTAAGGCATTTTTGCATAATATTTGTAATCACTGCCCTATATGAATGAAAACTCAACCTTTTTTTTGGGGGCTTTTTGGCAAATGTACTAACTGCACTACAAATACAAAACCTGGCTTAAATGTTTTGGGCAGCTTTTGATTCACTGGTCATTGGTTCCTGTGGTAGTTCATCTGTACTATATATATATATATATATATATATATATATATATATATATATATATATAGCCTGAAGATGGCTCAAGCTTTGGAGCCGAAACGTTGATAATAAATTTGATTTTTTGATTTTGTACATCAAGACTAGGGATGTAGCGAACTGTTCGCCGGCGAACTAGTTCGCGCGAACTTCGACTGTTCGCGTCCGCCGAATGTTCGCGAACGTCGCGCGACGTTCGCCAATTGGTGTTCGCGTTCGATTCGAAGTAAAATTTCGTTCGACCATTCGACCATTCGACCATTCGATCGCTAAAATCGAACGATTTCCATTCGTTCGAACGATTATAAGCATTCGATTGAATTAAAATCATTCGACCGAATAGCTTCGATCGTTCGATTCGAACGAAAATCCTTCGATCGTACGAATAAAATCCTTCGATCGTTCGATCGAACGATTTTATCGAGCGTTCGAAGTTCGCGAACTGTTCGCGAACTGTTCGCTTTTTTGCCGGTGTTCGCGAACGGTGTTCGCGAACACATTAACGGCAGTTCGCTACATCCCTAATCAAGACCTGGTTGGTGCGGTTTTATATATATATATATATATATATATATATATATATATATAGCCTCATAATAAGACTCATTATTCTCATTCCCATTATCATAACTAGCTTAGTCATAGAGGAAAAGGTTTTCACCTAATAGCTCAGAAATAACATCTATAGATCTCAGAGCAGGTATAAGTTATCCCAGGAAAAACAAAACAGGATAGTGAGATTATAAAGAAAGGTCAAAGTGACCCTTCTAGCAATGCCTTGTGTACTCTGATTCTTAGAAGTGTAAGCCTAGTGCCTTGTTCTACTGATATCCAATCATGTACATTGACGAGTTGCAGGTTGTATAAAACAACTGATTGTGATCATGTTTATCTGAAATACAGGAGGCAACATGCCTTAAAGCTATAAAACCAAGTAGGATTTTTCTTTCCAACATTGCATTTCAGTGAAACTTTACTACTCAGGCAACATTTACATTTCTGATTTGACAAATGCTTCTACATCACTAACGCCACTGGAAAGTTCTCAGAACTGTATAAATAGAAAGTTCCAACATCGCTGGAAATCAGCAAAGTGTGGCGAAGTAGTTGAAATTACTTTGATGCGTTATAAACAGCGGCTTGATTGCTTGTGCTTGATAAAACAAAACATAAATCATTAAGACTGAGGAAAAATGCATTATATTAAATCCATACAATAGAAAAGAAAAATTGTTTAGTTATAAAATGTACTTTTCTTCCACACAAGCAAATACCAACTTTCTTATAACATATACATGTTGATGAATTTTCATTAACATTATTTTGCCTCTGGGGTATATTAAGGTCCCAAATTAGTAACTACTTATAGGAGATTGGCAAGAATCATACTAAAACATATTGTATAGTGATTCTTTAGCTAAACGGTGGGAAGCAAAGCTTTCCTTGAAAGGAACATCCTCCTAAACTTAAACAATTGCATTCACCTGAATTCTTTATGTTCTACGGATAAAACATGTCCATGTAAATGATTTAAATTCATTTAGTTATTAATAGCAGCAAACCATTCTCCATCTGATAAAGGCTCTTTGATCCCCACTTTGGAGAATCGTGTTATGGGGAATACAAAGAAACAGGAAATTGTAAGAGACCTTTTGTAGATGAAAATGTTCCTTTTCTTTGAAACAAGGAATATGACAAAATGGGTTACTGTAAGACACAATGGAGACAGTTTTTATCATTTCTGTTGCAGCAAAGGTGAGAAAAGTAGGGATGTAGCGAACGTCGGAAAAAAAGTTCGCGAACATATTCCCATAGACTTCAATGGGAAGGCGAACTTTAACATCTAAAAAAGACATTTCTGGCCAGAAAAATGATTTTAAAGTTGTTTAAAGGGTGCAACGACCTGGACAGTGGCATGCCAGAGGGGGATCAAGGGCAAAAATGTATCTGAAAAATCTGCCTGTGTGTGCTTGGAAGAGATAGTGTAGGGGGAGAGCTGTTAGTGATTTCAGGGACAGATGATAGTAAGTTTGCTGGCTAGTAATCTGCTTGATACTGCTCTGTATTGGAGGGACAGAAGTCTGCAGGGATTTGAGGGACATTTTAGCTTAGGTAGCTTTGCTGGCTAGTAATCTACTGTTCTCTTTAAACAACTGCCATACATTGACCTTGTAGGCATTGTTTGCCCAGTTTTTTTGGACGCAGCCACTGAAGCACAGTTGCCAGAAAAAATATGCCATATAAATGCTGAAAATAGTAATTTTTCGCCATACGTTGACCTTGTAGACATTGTTTGCCCAGTTTTTTTGGACGCAGCCACTGAAGCACAGTTGCCAGAAAAAATATGCCATGTAAATGCTGAAAATAGTAATTTTTCGCCATACGTTGACCTTGTAGACATTGTTTGCCCAGTTTTTTTGGTTGCAGCCACTGAAGCACAGTTGCCAGAAAAAATATGCCATATAAATGCTGAAAATAGTCATTTTTTGCCATATACGTTGAGTCAACGTATGGCAAAAAATGACTATTTTCAGCATTTATGTGGCATATTTTTTCTGGCCTCTGTGCTTCAGTGGCTGCGGCCAAAAAAACTGGGCAAACAATGCCTACAAGGTCAACGTCGTTGACCTTGTAGGCATTGTTTGCCCAGTTTTTTTGGCCGCAGCCACTGAAGCACAGAGGCCAGAAAAAATATGCCATATAAATGCTGAAAATAGTCATTTTTTTGGTCGCAGCCACTGAAGCACAGTTGCCAGAAAAATTATGCCATATAAATGCTGAAAATATAAATTTTTTTGGTTGCAGCCAATGAAGCACAGAGGCCAGAAAAATTATGCCATATAAATGCTGAAAATATGCATTTTTTTGGTCGCAGCCACTGAAGCACAGTTGACAGAAAAATTATGCCATATAAATGCTGAAAATATAAATTTTTTTGGTTGCAGCCACTGAAGCACAGAGGCCAGAAAAATTATGCCATATAAATGGAGAAAATATGCATTTTTTTGGTTGCAGCCACTGAAGCACAGAGGCTAGAAAAATTATGCCATATAAATGGACAAAATATGCATTTTTTTGGTTGCAGCCACTGAAGCACAGAGGCCAGAAAAATTATGCCATATAAATGCAGAAAATATGCATTTTTTTGGTTGCAGCCACTGAAGCACAGAGGCCAGAAAAATTATGCCATATAAATGCAGAAAATATGCATTTTTTTGGTCGCAGCCACTGAAGCACAGTTGACAGAAAAATTATGCCATATAAATGCTGAAAATATAAATTTTTTTGGTTGCAGCCACTGAAGCACAGAGGCCAGAAAAATTATGCCATATAAATGGAGAAAATATGCATTTTTTTGGTTGCAGCCACTGAAGCACAGAGGCTAGAAAAATTATGCCATATAAATGGACAAAATATGCATTTTTTTGGTTGCAGCCACTGAAGCACAGAGGCCAGAAAAATTATGCCATATAAATGCAGAAAATATGCATTTTTTTGGTTGCAGCCACTGAAGCACAGAGGCCAGAAAAATTATGCCATATAAATGCAGAAAATATGCATTTTTTTGGTTGCAGCCACTGAAGCACAGAGGCCAGAAAAATTATGCCATATAAATGCAGAAAATATGCATTTTTTTGGACGCAGCCACTGAAGCACAGTTGCCAGAAAAAATATGCCATATAAATGCTGAAAATAGTCATTTTTCGCCATACGTTGACCTTGTAGACATTGTTTGCCAAGTTTTTTTGGTTGCAGCCACTGAAGCACAGAGGCCAGAAAAAATTAAACCAGTAGGGTTTGCACCCTAGTTTGTAACGGTGGCGGAGGGAGGAGGACGCTAAAGGACAGCTGTGTGTGGAGTCATGAGGCTTGAAGAGAAGGACAGCTGCATAGAAGTCAGAACAAGTCTTCCGGCGTGCAGTAACCCTCCGAGATCCACCCCTCATTCATTTTAATAAAGGTCAGGTAATCGACACTTTTGTGACCTAGGCGAGTTCTCTTCTCAGTTACAATCCCTCCTGCTGCACTGAAGGTCCTTTCTGAGAGCACACTTGAGGCTGGGCAAGACAAGAGGTTCATGGCAAATTGTGACAGCTCTGGCCACAGATCAAGCCTGCGCACCCAGTAGTCCAGGGGTTCATCGCTCCTCAGAGTGTCGATATCTGCAGTTAATGCCAGGTAGTCCGCTACCTGCCGGTCGAGGCGTTCTTTGAGGGTGGATCCAGAAGGGTTGTGGCGCTGCCTTGGACAGAAAAACATTTGCATGTCTGACGTTACAGACCGACCAAAGGGCTTTGTCCTTGCAGGTGTGCTCGTGGCAGGATTACTGGCACCTCTGCCCCTGGAATGTTGATGAGTTCCTGAAGTGACATCACCCTTAAAAGCATTGTACAACATGTTTTGCAGGCTGGTTTGTAAATGCCGCATCTTTTCGGACTTGTGGTATGTTGGTAACATTTCTGACACTTTATGCTTGTACTGAGGGTCTAGTAGCGTTGCGACCCAGTACAGGTCCTTCTCCTTAAGCCTCTTAATACGGGGGTCCTTCAACAGGCATGACAGCATGAAAGACCCGATTCTCACAAGGTTGGATGCAGAGCTATCCATCTCCGCTTTCTCATTATCAAGGACTGCATCATCCACGGTCTCCTCCCCCCAGCCACGTACAAGACCAGGGGTCCCCAAAAGGTCACCACTAGCCCCCTGGGAAGCCTGCTCCTGTTGGTCCTCCTCCTCCTCCTCCACAAAGCCACCTTCCTCCTCTGACTCCACTTCTGGCACCTCTCCCTGCGTTGCAGCAGGTGCCTGGGTTCGTTCTGGTGATTCCGACCATAAATCGTGCGCTTCCAGCTCCTCGTCACGCTGGTCTACAGCCTCATCTGTCACTCGTCGCACGGCACGCTCCAGGAAGAAAGCGAAGGGTATTAGGTCGCTGATGGTGCCTTCGGTGCGACTGACCATATTTGTCACCTCTTCAAAAGGTCGCATGAGCCTGCAGGCATCGCGCATAAGCACCCAGTAACGGGGGAAAAAAATCCCCAGCTCTGCAGATCCAGTCCTACCACCCAGTTCAAAAAGGTACTCGTTGACGGCCCTTTGTTGTTGCAGCAGACGTTCCAACATAAGGAGCGTTGAATTCCAGCGAGTCTGGCTGTCAGAAATCAAACGCCTGACTGGCATGTTGTAGCGCTGCTGAATGTCAGCAAGGCGTGCCATGGCTGTGTAGGAACGTCTGAAATGGGCCGACACCTTTCTGGACTGGGTGAGAACGTCCTGGAATCCTGGGTACTTGGAGACAAAACGTTGGACTATTAAATTTAACACATGTGCCATGCAGGGCACATGTGTTAAATTTCCCAGTCTCAACGCTGCCAACAGATTGCTTCCATTGTCACACACCACTTTTCCGATCTGCAGTTGGTGTGGGGTCAGCCACCGATCGGCCTGTGACTGCAGAGATGACAGGAGTACAGATCCGGTATGGTTTTTGCTTTCCAGGCACGTCATCCCCAAGACAGCGTGACAACGGCGTACCTGGCACGTCGAATAGCCTAGGGGGAGCTGGGGGTGCACAGGTGAAGAAGGAGGACCCAGCAGCAGAGTAAGAAGAAGAAGAGGAAGAAAACGAGGTAGAGAGCGATGGAGGAGTAGAGGTGGTGGCAGAACCGCGTGCAATCCGTGGCGGTGACACCAACTCCACTGTTGTTGTTGTTGTTGAGCTACCCATTCCCTGCTTCCCATTCCCAGCCATTACCAAGTTCACCCAGTGGGCAGTGTAGGTGACATACCTGCCCTGACCATGCTTGGAGGACCATGCGTCAGTAGTCATATGGACCTTTGGCCCAACACTAAGTGACAGAGATGCGGTAACTTGGCTCTGCACATGTTGGTACAGGTGTGGTATTCCCTTTTTAGAAAAAAAATTCCGGCTGGGTACCTTCCACTGCGGTGTCCCAATTGCTACAAATTTGCGGAAGGCCTCAGAGTCCACCAGCTGGTATGGTAAAAGCTGGCGGGCTAAGAGTGCAGACAAGCCAGCTGTCAGACGCCGGGCAAGGGGGTGACAGTCAGACATTGGCTTCTTACGCTCAAACATGGCCTTCACAGAAACTTGGCTGGTGGCAGATGACTGGGAATGGGAACAGGTGGTCAAGGTGGAAGGCGGAGTGGAGGGTGGTTCAGATGGGTCAAGGAGAGCAGAGGTAGAGCAGTAAGATGCTGGACCAGAAGGAGTGTGGCTTTTAGTTTGCCTGTTGCCTTTGAGGTGTTGCTCCCAAAGTGCTTTGTGCTTGCCGCTCATGTGCCTTCGCATAGAAGTTGTACCTATGTGGCTGTTGGGCTTACCAAGGCTCAGTTTCTGACTGCACTCATTGCAAATTACAATGCTTTTGTCAGAGGCACACACATTAAAAAAATCCCACACTGCTGACTTTTTGGAAGTGTGCGATCTGGCGGTAACAGTAGAAGTTGGCGGCATTGGCGGCAATGGCGGGTGCGTTGGCTGGCTGAACACAGGTGCTGATACATGTTGTTGCCCTACTGATCCCTGCGGGCTGTCCTCCCTGCTTCTTCTAAGTCTTATTCTCCTACTGCCTCTCTGACTCTCCGTCTCTCCATCTGAACTACCCTCCTCTTGCTCTCTTCTACTAGGCACCCACAAAACATCAATCTCCTCATCATCATTCTCCTCAGATGCATCAATTTCTTCTGACACATCACAGAAGGAAGCAGCAGCGGGGACCTCCTCCTCATCACTCATCATTATGTCCATCTCTGTCGTGTTCTCTGCCAGAATTAAATCTGGTGTAACGTCCTCATCTCCTTCATCTTCTTCTGCCAATAATGGTTGCGCATTACTCAGTTCAAGAAACTCATGGGAAAATAACTCCTCTGACTCCAGTGAAGAAGGGGCACCGGTGGTGGAGGAAGTGTTACGTGGGGTGGCCATAGCAGTGGAGGATGAGGAGGATGTTGTGGTAAAGTTAGAAACGGTAGAGGATGGGGTGTGCTGTGTAAGCCAGTCAACTACCTCTTCAGCATTTTGGGAGTTCAGGGTCATTGGCTTTTTAAAACTGGGCAATTTGCTAGGGCCACAGGATTGCATAGCAGCACGGCCCCTAGCACGGCCTCTGCGTGGCGGCCTGCCTTTGCCTGGCATTATTTTTAAAAAAACAACAACAACAAAAACTCAGTTGGTTTTTCTGGAAACGATAATACACACAGCTAGATGGCGGTTTGAAGAAAACACTGTGCAAATAATGCCTACAAGGTCAACGTATACACAGCGGTGGATACGGATTACGTAAAATATAAGAATGCTGCTTGAAAAAAAGTAACTCAAGTGGTTTTTCTAGAGACGATAATATTATCAATATTTAGACAAAATGTGAACAAGCTCACACAGCTAGATGGCGGTTTGAAGAAAACACTGTGCAAATAATGCCTACAAGGTCAACGTATACACAGCGGTGGATACGGATTACGTAAAATATAAGAATGCTGCTTGAAAAAAAGTAACTCAAGTGGTTTTTCTAGAGACGATAATATTATCAATATTTAGACAAAATGTGAACAAGCTCACACAGCTAGATGGCGGTTTGAAGAAAACACTGTGCAAATAATGCCTACAAGGTCAACGTATACACAGCAGTGGATACGGATTACGTAAAATATAAGAATGCTGCTTGAAAAAAAGTAACTCAAGTGGTTTTTCTAGAGACGATAATATTATCAATATTTAGACAAAATGTGAACAAGCTCACACAGCTAGATGGCGGTTTGAAGAAAACACTGTGCAAATAATGCCTACAAGGTCAACGTATACACAGCGGTGGATACGGATTACGTAAAATATAAGAATGCTGCTTGAAAAAAAGTAACTCAAGTGGTTTTTCTAGAGACGATAATATTATCAATATTTAGACAAAATGTGAACAAGCTCACACAGCTAGATGGCGGTTTGAAGAAAACACTGTGCAAATAATGCCCACAAGATCAACGTATACACTACTACAGCGGTGGATACGGATTACGTAAAATATATTATGGCTGCTTGAAAAAAGTCACTCCGGTGTTTTTTCTGGAGACGGTAATATTATGGATATTTAGACAGAATGTGAACAAGGTCACACAGCTAGATGGCTGTTGGTTGAATAACACACTGGGCAAAAAATGCCTACAGGGCAAATAATGCCTAAAAGGTCAACTTATACACTACTACAGCGATGGATACGGATTACGTAAAATTTATTATGGCTGCTTGAAAAAAGTCACTCCGGTGTTTTTTCTGGAGACGGTAATATTATGGATATTTAGACAGAATGTGAACAAGGTCACACAGCTAGATGGCTGTTGGTTGAATAACACACTGGGCAAAAAATGCCTACAGGGCAAATAATGCCTAAAAGGTCAACTTATACACTACTACAGCGATGGATACGGATTACGTAAAATTTATTATGGCTGCTTGAAAAAAGTCACTCCGGTGTTTTTTCTGGAGACGGTAATATTATGGATATTTAGACAGAATGTGAACAAGGTCACACAGCTAGATGGCAGTTGGTTGAATAACACACTGGGCAAAAAATGCCTACAGGGCAAATAATGCCTAAAAGGTCAACTTATACACTACTACAGCGATGGATACGGATTACGTAAAATTTATTATGGCTGCTTGAAAAAAGTCACTCCGGTGTTTTTTCTGGAGATGGTAATATTATGGATATTTAGACAGAATGTGAACAAGGTCACACAGCTAGATGGCTGTTGGTTGAATAACACACTGGGCAAAAAATGCCTACAGGGCAAATAATGCCTAAAAGGTCAACTTATACACTACTACAGCGATGGATACGGATTACGTAAAATTTATTATGGCTGCTTGAAAAAAGTCACTCCGGTGTTTTTTCTGGAGACGGTAATATTATGGATATTTAGACAGAATGTGAACAAGGTCACACAGCTAGATGGCTGTTGGTTGAATAACACACTGGGCAAAAAATGCCTACAGGGCAAATAATGCCTAAAAGGTCAACTTATACACTACTACAGCGGTAGTAAAATAAAAAAAAGTAAAATAAAAAAAAAATGAATATTAAAAAAAAAAAATTACAGTTGGTGCTGCTGAACTACTAGGAGCAGCAGATTAGCACACCAGTCCCACTCCCCAACACTGCTAGACTAATAGCACTGGGCTCTTATAGTAGTAGTAGTAGTAGTAGTAGTAGTAGTAGTAAAACAACAAAAAAATAAATAAAAGCAGTCCTTACAAGGACTACTGTTATTGCAGCAGTCAGCAGATGAGATCAGAAGCAGGACAGCTGCCCACTGCAGCTACATACAGAGCACTGCAGTAGAAGGTAGATTACTAGCCAGCAAAGCTACCTAAGCTTAAATGTCCCTCAAACCCCTGCAGACTTCTGTCCCTCCAATAACAGAGCAGTATCAAAACGATTACTAGCCAGCAAACTTTCAACTGTCCCTGAAATCACTAACAGGCAGCAGCTCTCTCCCTACACTATCTCTTCAGCACACACAGGCAGAGTGAAAAAAACGCTGCAGGGCTTCGGTTTTTATAGGGAAGGGGAGTGGTCCAGGGGAGAGCTTCCTGATTGGCTGCCATGTACCTGCTGGTCTGGGGTGAGAGGGCAAAAAAAAGCGCCAACAATGGCGAACCCAAAATGGCGAACGTCGTGCGACGTTCGCGAACTTCCGGCGAGCGCGAACACCCGATGTTCGCACGAACAAGTTCGCCGGCGAAGAGTTCGCGCCATCTCTAGAGAAAAGGTCAGAGAACAAAAAAAAACAGGTAAAATGTTTTTAAGCTAAAGAAGAGTAAAATCCTTATAACTGGCACTTAAAAAGTTAAGAGCATGCTTTTTACTTACTGTTGTGCTTGTTATCATTATTTATTATTAATGCAGATACATTTTCACTGTGAATTTCCTGAACACAAAAAAACAACCAATAATATACAGTCAATTACAGCATAAGCAATATTATTATATTTACAGAGCTGTCTTTATTAGAGTCCCTTCTTTGTAGCTGGAAGGCTGTAGGAAAGTTCTGGTGCCATATAAGCAAACCACAAACTGTACAGGCAGTGGGATAGCAGGTATAGGGTTAAACAGTTCTTATAACAACAATGGGGATAATAGCTTATAGGAAGGAACTGTAGCTGTGGGATAACAGCTATACTAAAATGGAATGGTACCTATAGTAGCAGTAGAGATGGTGGCTATAGGGATAATAGCTGGAAAGGGACTGCAGGATAGTCATAAAAAGGTGAAAACCCAACCACAGACGAAATTAAGTATGTAACTTTATTAGCTAAACTAGCAGATTTTTGACAGTAGAGAACACGGTGGGAAGGAGCAGCAACATGGCTTTGGTGGCTATAACCAATATATTGTTAAGTCCTTTCCTTCAGATGCTAATTTTGGGCGACTTTGAAATCAATGGTGCTATTATTTCAAATGGAGAGGCATTTTCGGAAGATTTGTCACCAGTAGTCACTCATAAATAGTCGCAGTCGACAAAGCTGCCACTCTACTGCCACTGCAGGTTTTGTAGGCAAGATATTTACATTAACACCCTACCTGCTCCACTTTCAGTTGTTGATATACAACAAAAGCTGAAAAGCCTGAAAAGATTAGATAGTTCTTCTTAAATAAATAATTGAATTCTGCAATATAAGGATTTCATTAAGACAGTTTTTCTTTTTCTGTTTTTACCTAGGGAGAAGCTGGTCATATTGGCCATACTGGAGTTCCAGGGCAGCGGGGTGAAAAGGTGTTCATTTTTGCTATTATGACTTCTCTTAGTGCTGAGAGATATTAAAACATAAACCATGATTCCCTGTTCAATGTGAACTGCTTATGTTCAAATAGGTTGACATACATCTAGGCATGGTGTTTGATTTTCCTTTTAAAGCAGAATCCTGTAGACTGTAGATTTATTTTTCATTCCATTTAATAATACAAACACCCTGTCTGATTTTCAAGCATGAATTTAAAAATGCTCATTATTATATTTTTAAAGGGGGTGAAAAGGCAAAAAAATAAAATCCAAGAAATCTATTTCCAATATACTTCAATTAAAAATGTGTACCATTTTTTTTTTATAAGAAACCTGATTGTATGCAGTTAAATTCCCCCTTTGTTTTACTTGCCCTGACTGCTGCGAATAGGAAATTTGAGACGTTCCCTAACTGCTCTGCAGAGAAAATATCATACTTTCAAACAGACTTGAGCAGCTTTGTTTCCCTGTAGAGCAGCCGGTGGGCGTGTAGAGATTCTTATCTGCAGACTCAGTGCAATCTGCATATTCTGTTTGTTAATCAGTCTTGCTGTATTGGCTTCAATGGCAGAAATCTTTGCTGTTTTCATAATTTATGACAATCTCTAAACTTGACCTCCCAACAGAAGCCCAGACCACACTGAGCATGTGTGTAGTCTTGGTCTTGCAAAGATGTTTAACATAGTTACAAGATGGTGACCCCCTGCAGCCAACATTGAAAGCATAGATCATTTGTTTAATTAGACTTCTGCTGCAGTAAGTGCATGTATACAAAATACAGCATTTCTGGCATTATTCTATTTTAGACTTCCTCCCTCTCAACTTTCTATATGTAGAGATATATTTTTATTGTATTGTATTATTTTATTTAATGTTTGTTAGTAATCATTATGTATGGGGTTGAAAATCTGTGTCTCAGGCCTAAAACACTGTCTTTGCTTGGTTGTTTTCTAGGGTGCTACAGGTTTAAAGGGAGATCAAGGACTTCCAGGGCCACGAGTACGTTTTGTGAAACTGTAAACAGCAAAAGTTTAGAAGTTGAAAAATTAAACTTTACACTTCAATATTAGAAAAACAGAAAATAGAAAGTAATTGGGAAAATACTTTATTTCTGGTGAACTATCTGAAACTAACTAAACTAAAAAAAAAGTTGAAGATAAACAACCCCTTTAATTCCGTACACCTTTTGTAGAGCACAACACTACTGAGAATACTACTTTTATAATATCAGCAGTGTAAAAGCTGCTAAAATCATTAAACTAGAAAAAAATGCAGAAGTGTTTAGAAGAGCACTCTGAGCAATCTTACATTCATTTGTTGTGAAGGAATACATTTCTTTCCAAATCCATAGCAGCTGTTGTAGGACTATGCGTCTTAATAGTATGCTGGGTGTTGTAATATAGCAACATTTGAAAGCTTTACTATGATATATGTTATAAAATCCTTATAAAGGGACATTTCAGCATTATATTATACATTAGCAAATGTGCAATGTGAGATACACATTAGGAAATTTCAATATTTTTATTTATATAGTGCTATTTATGTAAACAGTGCTGTAATATATTATATATAATATGTAATATATCCAATGTATACATCCCAACTGGCTCACTGTGATAGCAAAACAAAAAATACCACAAAGGGTTCCTGTACCTTTAAATCAGAAATTGTAGCTGTATAGTTTTTACTAAGAATGTGTATGGCATTTCATAGCCTCCATTTAGAACTACTAACCTCTCCATATAGTTTTACTCCAGTGCTCAGTAATGAGTGGTCACCTGAATATGGTTTCGGGGTGCCGCAAAAGTGTATGCCCCAAAACTGTGAGCACAAAATAAACACAGGGGATCACCCATGGAAGAGCATTTCCAAAACCTCACCCCTTGGCAACATTGTGTGCCAGTCTTACCCAATTGTAAGCTGTGCTCTGCCAATATTTGTTTACATGCAAACATACAGAGGTGGAAAGTTTATGTGTACAGACTAAGGTCATATATGTAATATATCCAATGTATACATCTCAACTGGCTCACTGTGATAGCAAAACAAAAAATACCAGATGGAAATACCGAGGTGGAAAGTTTATGTATACAGACTAAGGTTATAAATAAAAGAGAAAATAAAAAAAAGGTGGAACCTGCATATAATGTAGGTACTTCTAATCATTAGAACATTTTGGATACATGGAGTAGGCAGTACAAATGCTTTCTCATACAACATTTGCATGTTTATTACAGGGCCCCAAAGGAGAGCCGGGGAAATCAGAGATGGTAGAATACAATGGCAACCTCAATGAGGCATTACAGGTAAACCAGTGTTCTTTAGTCCCATGTTCATACACGTTTCACGATTTTGGTTCACCGGACCTGTTTGAAGTTATAATGCAGGTTGTTATGAAAGTCCAACAGAAATGCACATGTGCACCCACACCAAATGATATTATTTAATTGTCATGTTCTGTATCAAACATTGACGTTCACCTTTGAAACTGATCTTCAAACCACAAAATATTCATTATTATTAGCTTCTTGTGACTAATTCTTGCTTGACCTCTGCCACTAAGGCATTCACCTGTTTTTTTAGCAATGCGGACTCAGCTTTAGGAAAATAAATAGCAGTTTGAAAGCAATTAGTAAAGTGTTTGCTCCGTAAGTTGCCCACAAAGGAATTTCTCCCTGCAGATATATCTGTGCCCTTCATATCTCACTGACACATCTGGAAATAAGAACACACTTCTCAGCCTCATGTATTCATGCCGACCTACTAAACTCAATAAAAATCTAATTTAGGAGATATCGATCAGTGAATGCTATAAATGCACAGAAACACAGTCTGGCAGAAGATGAGAACTGATTAGCCTGCACAGACTGCATATTGGTTACCCGGCTGAGGCCTGCAGAGCAATATAATCCATGGACAATGTTTACATTAAAGAATGCACCATGCCAATTTCAAATATATTTAATTACTTTAGGGAATTAGCCTTAACATTCCAGGTGGGGCTCCTGCATAAACCAATATTTTCTCTAACCTTATACTGTAAAATATATGTTAAACCAAAGAAGCTTAATAGCTAGCTAGTCTTTTCAGCTACAATGTATGTTAACTCGTATTGACATTGCTTCCGTAGGAAATTCGAACTATGGCTCTGGTAAGTACTTTTAATTTTGTAATGTAATTTTCTTATACCATGTAGATATTAAAGTACTGTACACTGTAAATAAAGTACACTACTGTTTCAAAGCAAGTTGTATATTGTCATATACAAAGAAAAAACATTGGCTCAGTCCCCAAAGTGTAAAATAAAGTTAACGGCTCATCCAGTGCAGAGTGGGACCCAGGTGTAAAAACCCTGGGTCTATCGTTGCAGGGTGCAGCTTTAACCAGAATATACTATTCAAATTTTAAATATCCACGGCAATCTTGTATGAATGGAAACTCACCGAAGATGTTGGGTGGCCCGGGTACAGCGCCCCGAACCCGTAGCAGGGGGAGTGACTCAATGTAGATAGGGAAGAAGCACGCACTCCATGGGCCAGTCGACATGATAAAAAGTCTTTATTCAAAAACAGCTAAAACAATGAAACCTTACACGTTTCGTATCCGAAGATACTTACTCATAGGCATAATTGAGAACAGCCGTGAACAGAATTTAAACAGTTAAAAGGGATATGACGTACATTGCCAGGGATCCTAAACATTAACCTTAAAATTTAAATTATTTCAGCTGAGATGAAACATTTATTCTTAACCTTTTGAATCATTTTGAATCATTTTAAATCATTTCATTTCAAATACTTTTAAATCATTTTTAAATCATAAAGGAATGCTGGAAAAGTAAAGTTAATGGCTTTATCGTAAAAAGTAATCAACTCTAAAAATCTTAATACAATAGTTAAGCAATTCATGTCTAAAACAATATTATTCTCAATGCAAGATTTATGTCACATCAAAACAAATATCTTAATTCAAGAGATATCTATTGACAGCGTGAAGCCGATACCAAATGTAAACTCATATTATATTGTATTGAAAACAAGCTTTCGTTATATAAATAAACGTAGACATAAGAATTTTTTTTGAATAAAGACTTTTTATCATATCGACTGGCCCATGGAGTGCGTGCTTCTTTGCTATGTATATTGTCATAACCTATCTATATACCTCAATACACCTAGCATTAGAAACAGTTATGAAAACCGTCAGGCCTTCATCTGTGACAGAATTTAAACTCCTTGGTGCTCCATTGGCAAAAACAGACTGTTCCAGACGTTTGCCACTTGGGCCAATGATCGGATCACTAATGAGGCCAGTGTAATGCCCAAATACTTTGGAAAATGCAGTCCTTGTCTTCCAGAGTAGATTTATCATGTTGAGTCTGTACTCGCAACTGACTTCCACACAAGCTAAAGTCATAGTGCGAAAGGCACCCTAGTAGGCTTTGACTACATACTAGTGAGTGAAGCATAGAACCAATTTAGAAAAAAAGAAGCGCAGTTTAATAGATTAACCAACTGGGCATTGTAGCATACAACATTGTAACATATAACTGAGACAGATTACAGAGACAGTAGAGTGTTGATAAAAAAAAAACTCCTCCTACGTTTATTTATACAATAATAATACACACGAGTCAAGAATAACCTATATAGTATCTCCTTATAAACACTTTGCACTAAAGTTATGTTTCTGGTTAAATTACATCTACTTCAAAAATGTATTCATTTTTCCTAGGGTCCTCCTGGACCACCAGGACCATCTGGACCAATGGGTCAAAAGGTAAGAGTACAGTTCATAAGTATCCTATATTTGGCTTGTGTCACTGTGCACAATTTTTACTACTATGAAGCATCAATATGAGTAGAAAGAGCAGTATGGTTAATATACAATTATATCAATAGTTCGAATAAGATCAGGTATGTTCAGCAAAAATGTGATCTGTATTAAGAAACAAATATACCCCTTTTTGACATGTAATCATTCTGTTGGGCTTATGTAGAAAAGGTGCATCCATTTGAAATTACAAAAATAAATATATAAATATATATATATATATATATATATATATATATATATATATATATATATATGTTTTACACAGCCATACCTAACAGAAATCTGACTGATAACATTCAATTTCCACTGGCCACCTAAAGCTCACAGTAAAGTGCAACCTCTCTTTTTCCTTGTTCTAATGTGAAGTGATTTGAAGCCCCTCGGAGGATTGTGAGAATGGTTACAGACAACCCAGAGATCACCTTCAAAGACTTGTAAGAACATCTTGCTGCAGATGGTGTATCTGTACATTGTTCTACAATTCAGCGCAATCTGCTAAAAGAACATCCGTATGGCAGGGTGATGAGAAAGAAACCCTTGCTGCACTCACGCCACAAACAGAGTCACTTGTTGTATGCAAAAGCTCATTTAGACTTTGGACTGATGAGACAAAAATGTAGTTATTTGGTCATAACAAGAAGCACTTTGCATGGCGGAAGAAGAACACCACATTCCAAGAAAAACACCTGCTACCTACTGTCAAATTTGGTGGAGGTTCCATCATGCTGTGGGGCTATGTGGCTAGTTCAGGGACTGGGGCCCTTGTTGAAGTCGGGGGTCAGATGATTTCAACCCAATATCAACAAATTCTTCAGCACAATGTTCAAGCAGCAGTCACAAAGTTGAAGTTACGCAGGGGTTGGATATTCCAACAAGACAATGCCCCTAACCACACTTCTACAAAGGCATTTAGGCAGAGGGAGAAGTACAATATTCTGGAATGGCCGTCACAGTCCCCCAACTTGAATATCATGGAAAATCTATGGGATGATGTGAAGCAGACTGTCCATGCTCAGCATGCATCAAATTTAACTGACCGCCTTTGGCTTCGGGAGGAGCCCTCAGCGTACTCAGATGCCACCTGGACTTTTCGAGAGGAGCAAAGCGAGGAGTTCTGGCAAGCAAAGGGGCACGACTGTAGTAAAAGTCAGTTAGGCCGAAGGTCACGGTACAAATGGAGCAGGCAAGGAGAATCGTCAGACAGGCAGGGTTCGAGGCAGGCAGATATCGAGAATCGTCAGGCAGGCAAGGGTCAAACCGGGTTGTCAATCAAGGGATGTAGCAGGAAGAGTTGTCGAAGGCAGGCAAGGGTCAGGTTCCAGAGATCAGAATAGTCAAAAAGGCAGGCAGGGGTCAAAACAGATAATCAGGAATCAGATACAAACAGAATAGCAGTTGCTAACAGCACCAGGAACAAATCCTATCACGGGCAATGCAAAAAGTAAAACTGTGCCTTTAAATAGCATAAGAATGTCGCGTCAGCGCGCATGCGCATAAACCAGGAAGAGGCGTGCGCGAGCGCACCCTAACAGACCGGCGCTACTGAACCGGCACAGTGCGGCGAGCGTCCTCGCCGAGGGGGCGGCAGGCGTCCCTGCCGTCCCCCCACTAGACCACCAGGGTAAGTTTTCCTTACAATCCATCATCAAAGGCTATAGGAGGCTACTAGAGGCTATTACATGCAAAAGGATCCAATAAACTGAAATACTACTGTTTCCATAAGGAAGTTTATTTTGAAAGCTCAGCCAATGATGAACAAAACTCCAAAGAAATAAGAGGGGGTTCCCAAACATTTTCATATTACTGTATATGTGTGTGTGTGTAAAGTTCAGATAGTGTTTATACTGTTTTTGTACAAATTCTACCAACTGAATGAGCTCATGTCAAATAGGGCGATATATTTTCCTGTAAGGAATTAGAGAAGACTAATTCCTACTCTTAGGTATAAAGCTGATAATTCTGCTAAAACCTTGTTTAAGTGATGACAAGTTCTTGAGTGAGATTGCAAAAATGAAGGCTGAGAACATACATTTCACAGTGGGGTGTAGAGGTTTATTATATGAAGCTCATTATCTTTATTGACACTGAGAACATTTACCTTAAAGAAGTTTCCCTCCTCCCTCAGTGACACTACATAGTCCACTGGGAAGTTATTACAAAGAGTTTGTGCTCTGTATTTAATTAGAATTTGGAATTAATTAGAATGCAAAAATTTGACAAGTGAAGACTCATTTTTGAAGTAACTATGCATGCATCTGAATGTTTAGACATTCTATGTTTTATATGATGCTTTGAGTACATTTTAAGAGACTGTAAATGTAACACTGTAAAAAAGTAATGTTATGTAGTAAATATATGATATATTTGTTTTTTTAGGGTGAAATAGGGTTACCAGGTCCTCCTGGCCATGACGGTGACAAGGTAAGTGCATTACCTGTAATTTCCATCTGCACCTAAGTATAAGACTAACCTATAAAATAAAATACATTTTATAGGTAGATCCTATTAGCAATTAGTAATAAAATGAAAGCAACAATTGTGTTGTTTCCTAAAGGAACTCCACAGGTTGTGTCTGTAGCTGCACAAACCATAACCTGTATTGCTGCTCATTTTGCACCTGTATAGTTACCCCTGACAGCACTGGTGAGAGTTGGTGCTGCAGAGGTATCTTGATTAAAACTGGATTAATGCTTCAGTCAAATACTTTGCCTGGTTTACTTCATAAAAAGCCACTATGTATAATGTACAGAATGGAGATAGTACTAAAATAGTTGCCTCTACTATACTAATGTTCCTCCTATATTTGCACCTGTTTAACTTATAAGGCAGTTAAATGCTGATATTAAAAAGCAATTTACATCAGTGGATTTACAAGCTTGCAAAGGATCTGCCCATAGAGGTGACCTCGATATGCTAGCAATCAAACATTCTTTCTAGGGATTCACTCCTGCATTTCTTCCAGTGTCTGTAAGCAAATTGTTTGTTCTTTAGGGGCCTCGGGGAAAGCCTGGTGAATCTGGACCTCTTGGTCCTCCTGGACTTCCTGGAAAGGATGGGATTTCAGGGCCAAAGGGAGAAATTGGCCCCAGAGGACTTCAAGGTTCAAAGGGAGATAAGGGAGAAACAGGTTCACCTGTAAGTAAACTGTGCATTTAACATACCTTATTGTTGCCTTGTCTTAAAGCGCACTAATGGACTAAAACTTACCCAAACATATTACCAAGGTAAAATATAAGCTGGGGACTGTTGTCTAAAGCAGCACTGCATGGTAAAACTTTTTTCAGGCTCTCCAGAGCTAACTGTCTACTTGATGTCATATCTCCCATTGTGAATTCTGCTTTCTCCTGTTCTTTGCTCATATGATTGCCACCAGTGGCATTAAAACAGGTTCTGCCTCTGAACAGGGCAGAATTATTATCGTCGTGATTATTGGAAAATATTCACTGTACATTAAGTTTTGTATATATATTTTGGGGAATTAGGAGGTTCAAATGGGTCAGTAATGTAAAAAAATAAGTCCCACTTCATGGAGCTTACACGTTTTTGGTGCATGAGGCACAGGAAATTTAAAGACTTGCCCACAGCCACAAAGAGTTGACATACAAGTTGTTATCAAGAATCAAACGCAGGATCAAACCTATACACACTAGTTTCTAGGTAACACCACACCATATATATTTCCCTCCATAATGTGCTTTCACAGGAGTGCATTTCATCCCAAGCAACATTTTAGAAATTTGAGAAAGTTTGGTTTATCGATTGGTCTGTGTGATGGCATTTACTGGTTCAGAAGAACATTAATAAGGCACTGCAGCACAAAGTGAGTTTGATACTGTATAATTCACTGTATTTCAGCAGTGGGCTGGTGTGAGAATCCAACTTCACAAGCTTTTGTGCTTAATGCAAAGGTCTCATTGTGCTGATTCTTTTACAGATTTGTTCTTTTTCAAACTTTCTTAACAAGTTTAAGTTAAGAAATAGAAAGTACAGGTATATACAGTATATCTTAAAGTAATTTTAGCTACATAGTGTATGCCGCTGTACATTCTTTCTTGCAAAATGCTTACCAATTAATTGCACCTAAGAAATGTCTCTCTTTCTTTTACTGGCATGAGTAATTCCCCTCCATTTTCATCCATTTAATGTTAACTGTTCAACTTGTTACTTCCCAAGGGAATAGTCTTCTCTTTTTCTTGGTGTGAACTGTCTGATTTTCTTATTAATGTCTCCATCGTTTAATTCCCGAATGTTATTAAGAAGAATATATAGCCCTAAAAATATGATTAAAATGAAGGAGCAGTTATAGAGGCCACTTGGAATGCAAAGTACCGATATGGTTTTACTGTTCAATCATCTACAGGCAATATTAAATTTACCCAAGTAGTTTTGTATTAGTAAGGGCTCAAATATAAATTCTGCTGTGCTGCAAGTGAACCTGCAGAACCTGACCTAGTGTGTGCCCTTTTCTATGTATTTTCAGGGTCTTGATGGTCCTACTGGAGAAAAAGGCAAACATGGTGACCATGGTGTTCCAGGACCCCCAGGTGTCCCCGGCCTTATTGGGATTCCAGGTTTTACAGTAAGTACAATAGGAAGAAATTCAGAATTTTAAAAATATATACATTGTAGGTATAATGAAAATAGCAATAAACTTCAGATGTTGAGGTGATGAGTACATACAGATATCCAACAAGTATTTACATACACAAATACGGAGGTTACACCATGTAATTTTTCATTCGATCTATTCTGTAGTTCACATAGGGCAGCTACATGCTAAACCCAATGACTACTTGATGCCCAAACAGATTCTTCATCCAAAACAAAAGAAAAAAGTGATCGCTGTATAGAAATTATTACTTGTATATTCCCTGTAATTACATTATTCCATTGTTAATAGGGAGAGAAAGGAGATCCTGGAGAGAAAGGAGAGTCTGGCAACTCAGTAAGTAGATTTTAAAAATTTATTTCCAAAGAATTAAACCTTGCTTTGGTCTGTGCATTTGGTCTGGTGGTGAGGCTGGTGGGGCATTTAATGAAGACTGGTAATGCTGAATTGAATTAATGGGCAATGCTACATTTGACATGTAATGCTAGAAGCTGGGTGGGGTGTTAAAACTAGATGCAGCCTAAAATATATTATAATTGCCCAGGGAACTCTCTGGAATGTAGAGAAAGGAGACCAATAATCTGGCATCTAGATTTCTTTTAAAGTGCCAAGATACCTTTATATTTATTTTTCCAAGACAAGACTGTACTCTGAGCTTTGCACAAGATTGGAAATCCATGCATTTAGAGATGTGTGTGTGCTAACATGCACACCCATGGCAAATGCTAGAAGGGAGAATGAGGTGCATTGTTAGCAAAAAACATGTCTTTTGCACAATTTTGCTCCATCCCATCTGATCACAGGTAACAGTTTACATAACATAGGTAAACATTTTTACTTACTAGAAATGGGAATTTATGATAACCCTGTGCTGTATAGCTGATAGTACTACACATGCGAATGAGAAACTCATCTCCCCATTATGGCTATGTCACACAATGCCTTTCTTCACCAGCATATTGTAAATACTCCAGCAGAGAATCTGCTGCCTTCTTCCCTGTCTTTAGAATGTACTAACAGGCAGTGCACAAATGGGTCGTTTTCAGCACGACATAGCTGCGAAATGTGCATTTTTTTGCTAAATTTCACCTTGTTTTAAAATGACAGGCATATGCCTTGTCTATCAGTACATTCTAATGACTGAACAGTAGGGATACACCGAATACAGGATTCAGCCAGGTCTTTTTCAGCAGGATTTGGATTTGGCCGAATTCTTCTGCCAGGCGTACCGAATCCGAATTTGCATATGAAAATTAGGGGCAGGTAGGAAAATTGCATGACTTTTTTGTCACAAAACAAAGAAGTAAAAAATGTTTTCACCTTCCCAACGCTAATTTGCATATGCGGATCCGGGTTCGGTATTCACACAAATCTTTAGAGAAGGATTTGGGTTTCGGCCGAATCCAAAATAGTGAATTCGGTGCATCCCTACTGAGCAGTGATGTAGGGACAGTACCTTCCAGTTCTACCAGATCAATGATAAGGTGATGTGCAGGATTAAGTATCAAAGATCAATACAAAAAGAAAAAAGTAACCCATTAGAATCATGCACCACCTCAAACCACCAGCGGAACTACCAGGGAAGCGACTACACCAGGGCCTGTCGTCAGTTGTCGCATACACAAAACCGCTGTGAAAATCAGCTTGGCTGACTGGCCTGCACCCGGGCCCCACAGTTTATAGTTACATTACTGGTCACAAAGGCAGAAAATCCTAACTAAAACATAACTTTTATTAATAATTCAAATGATGGTGCTGAAGGCAGAAAAAAAGCAATGTGTGACAGAAGTATCTATAGTCTATGGCTACAGGCAGGGGCTTAACTATAGAAGAAGCAGACCCTGCGGCTGCAGGGGAGCCCAGGAGGTATAGGAGCCCCATGCGGCCCTAATTCATATACAGTTACAATAAATATTGGTAAAACAAGTCAACCGCTAAACATTTGGGGGCCTGAAAAATATTTGCTGTGGGGCCCAGTAATATTTAGTTACACCGCTGGCTACAGGACAGGGGTTAAATATTATATCATTATATTTTATTATTGGTTATTGTTAATAATCTATCCCCATTTCTTGTGCCTGATACAGCTGTCTATGTTTTTTCTTGCAAGGTGCCTGGGCCACCGGGTCTGCCAGGGGTTTCTGGGCCAGTGGTAAGTATCCATATTGTTTCATTGTGATTATCAGTAAGGGTTTTCACATCTTACCAGCATTTGGTCAGATGTGATAATAGGCTTTAGTAGAGTAATCTAATTAAACTGAAAATATTACCCTAAGTGTTAGGGTCAGGGCACACAGGCAGATTAGTCGCCCGGCAACAAATCTCCTCTTCTTAGGGGCAACTAATGTCCCCAAACTGCCTCCACTGCCTTCCTGCTGGCTAAAATGAAAATCGCAGACGGGGTGGCACTCGAAGCGTTCTGTTTTCCCGAAGTTTCCTTGTGAGGCGAATCGCTCCGAGTGCCACCTCCACCGGTGATTTACTTTACATTTTAGCCGGCAGGAAGGCAGGGGAGGCAGTTCTGGGAGATTAGTCGCCGGGCAACTAATCTCCCTGAATCTGCCTGTGTGCCCTGACCCTTAAAGTGCCCATACAGATTTAAGTGGCATTGGCAATTTACATTGTCAATATATCACACATCAAAGTACCATTATTTGTTTCCTCTTTTATCTGACCAACAGGACAGTATAGCTTTGAAGTTGTGTGCAACTGAATATCTTATGTCACATTAATCTATATGCTGGTTCATTGAAATGTCTCTACAACATACCTATTCATTTTACAACTAATGCTTTTGATAGGCTCTGCTGCCCTCTCCTGTCATATTGTGGTTCCTGCTTAAGAGGCCTTTTCCGTTCTTCTCATAATTATTATTATAAGCTTGTATTTTTAAAGTGCCAACATTTTCTCCAGTTCTATACAACAGCAGGGTTTATGCAAGTAAATTATATATAAATACAGATTGATACAGAAGGCATTGAAGCCCTGCTCATTATAGTTTACAATCTATCCTCTATGTAATAAAAGGCACTACATTTGACCAAATGCAATAACCCCTAGCAATCAATAAGTTGCTTTTCAACAGGTAAGCAGTGAATACTATCTGCTGATTGGTTGCTACTGCAAACTAATATGTTAGTTGTCCCTGTAGCTTTAGTTCTCTATTTTTATGTATAGTTCTGTTCTGTACATATAATGGGTAGTTAAGCCCCCACTGTGCTGGGCATTATCAATTCCAATACATAACATTTTATGTTATGAGTGTACAGGTATGGGACCTGTTATCTAGAATGCTCGCGACTTGGGGTTTTCCAGATAAAAGGTCTTTCTGTAATTTGGATCTTCATACCTTAAAACTACTAGAAAATCATGTAAACATTATAGTCTGGATCAAGTACAAGGTACTGTTTTATTACTACAGAGAAAAAGAAAATAATTTAAAAATATTTGGATTATTTCATTATAATGGAGTCTATTGGAGTGGGCCTTTCTGTAATTTGGAACTTTCTGGATAACGGGTTTCCAGATAACGGGTCCCATACCAGTGCAAGGTTGTGGTTGTTTAAAATGTTTAAGATATGAGGATTTATGTTTATATGCCTGGGAAGAGGTACCAACCTCAACTCTGTAGGAAGGAGAATAATACTTGGAAGTTATTGCTGTTTATATAGTGGATAATGCAACCCCTACTGTAATTATAGATATTAGGCGGCAGATTTACTAAGGGTCTAATTTCGAAGTTAAAAAAACTTCGAAATTTGACCCTCGAATTGAAATCCTTCGACTTCGATATTCGAAGTCGAAGGATTTTTAGCGTATTCGTTCGATCGAATAGAAATCGGTCGATCGAACGATTAAATAGTTTGATTCAAACGTTTTTAGTGATCGATCAAAGTATTTCTATCAGTGCTACACAATATGTTGGCGCTATATAAATACATGTTAATAATAATAATATTCGATGTGCAAAGACTTAGAAAAGTGCTGTGGAAGGTCCCCATAGGCTAACATTGCACTTTGGTAGCTTTATTTTGGCCAAGTATGAAGTCAAAGTTTTTTTTAAAGAGACAGTACTTCGATTATCGAATTGTCGAATATTCGAACGAATTTTACTTCGAAGTCGAAGTAAATTCAAAGTCGTAGTATCCTATTCGATGGTCGAAGTATCCAAAAAATTACTTCAAAATTCGAACTTTTTAACTTCGAAAATTCACTCAAGCTTAGTAAATCTGCCTCTAGAAGTCACCAAGGAGTTACATGACAATATAAAAGCACAAAGCCGAGGTGTTTCTATATGCAGCTTCTTCATTGAGTTCTCTGCCTCTGCTCTATATTATTCTACCCAATGCCACACAGTCTATTCTTCTTTTGTTCCCCTTGTGTTTTTTCATTGTATTATTGTCTCCCTGTCGTCCCTCTGTACCTGAGTTATATTTGAATGATTCCTCTCCTTTGATCTGACTAAGTTCTGTGGCATCCTGGCCATGCATGTTATATTTCTGCAGGTTAATAAGTGGCAGAAGGGCAAAGAAGACACTGACCCCCATATGCAATAAAAGCCACACAGTTTGCCCAGGAGCAGTAACCCATAGCAACCAATTAGATATTTGCTTTTAAAGGAAAACTATACCCCCCAAACAATGTAGGTCTCTATTAAAAGATACTGAGTAAAACAGCTCATGTGTAAAACCCTGCTTCATGTAAATGAACCATCATAATAATATACTTTTTTAGTAGTATGTGCCATTGGGTAATCATAAATAGAAAATTGCCATTTTAAAAAATAAGGGCCGCCCCCTGTGATCGTAGGATTCACTGTGCACACATACAAACCACATGTAAGGTCACATGAGCCAATTAACAGACAGAGTTATTTCTTTTGCTTCCTCACTTCTTCCTGTTACAGATAGGGGCCGATTTACAAAGGGTCGAATATCGAGGGTTAATTAACCCTCGATATTCGACTGGGAATTAAAATCCTCGATTTCGAATATCGAAGTCGAAGGATTTTAGCGCAAATAGTGCGATCGAACGATCAAAGGATTATTCCTTCGATTGAACGATAAAATCCTTCGAAACGAACGATTCAAAGGATTTTAATCCAACGATCGAAGGAATACCCTTCGATCAAAAAAACTTAGGAAAGCCTATGGGGACCTTCCCAGTTTTCCTTTAAACAGGTAACCAGTAAATGCTCCCTGCTGATTGCTATGGGTTACTGCTCCTGGGCAAACTTAGTGCCTTTTATAACATAACCCCCTAAGGGTCGAAAATGCGGGGGGGGGCAACACCAGAGATGAACAGAGAGTGGGAGGGGGAGAGACACAATTTGAACAAAACATAGGAGATTGATGTTTTAGGGCACAAGACTGGAAAGGGACGTGGGTGGGAGGGACGGGCATAAGTGAGACTGAATTTTAATAGCTGGAGGGAGGGATCGGCAGACAGAACAAGACCGAAGAGTGACAGGGTGTGAGAGGGGCAGAGGGAGTGTGACCAGAAATGGAGAGGAAGAGGGAAAGAGATGCAGATGGAGCAAGACCAGAGATGGAGGGGGGAATAGAAGAGAGAAAGAGACGCTGAGGGAGCAAGTGGCGGCGGGTGGGAGAAAAAAAGAAGAGCTGAGAGGGAAGGAAAGACAGCAAGACTGGAAAAGCGAGGGAAGTCAGACGTGAGGTGACAGGTAGGAGGAAAAGCTGCAGGAAGAGTGCGGCAGTGACAACTGCTGTTTCATTAACTTCTAAACAGTGCATTCTAATTCTAGTAAGATATTGAAGTTAGGTTTTTGGGTTATAAATAAAAGTACATGTAGTTGTTTTACATTTAATAAAAAGAGTTTTATTTGTATGTGGCTCTTCGCAGCATTTACAGTATATGGCTTTCACTCAGTATTATTTTCTCATTTTGAGTTCTACATTCCTGTCCATTTCTAAACATAAGGGCCGGAACTAAGGGTAGGCAGAAGAGGTACGTGGCTAGGGCTCAAAGCGTGGGTGGTGCCAAGCATGTTACCTTCCCTACCTTTTGTTTAAAGTGTTGCTACTGTATTTTTTCAAAGCTGTTCAGTTCTGACTTCATGTTTGTTTATTTTGCAAAGGGCCCTCCTGGACCATCTGGCCAAAAGGTAAGTTTATCACAATCTGTATCTGACAACACATGAGATGTCGGTACAGCTAATAACACAGTGTACATCTTTTTCTTTTTTTTCCAAATCTCTTTTTATTGAATTTTTTCAAAAAAAGGGGGGGTGAAGAGGGGGTACAGAAAGAAAGAAGGTGGGGGGGGAGGACAATATAAAAAATTCACATTTTCACATCCAAGATAATAAGTACAGGGTTATTAACACGTCATATCTCCGTAACACATGGTTCAATTGCAGCAATGGGATCTGGGACTGGGAAAAGTGAGCACAGTATAACATGGGGTGTACACCCGGAGCATTTTAGATCAAAAGAGAGTTTCACAACAAGTTATAAAATTCTAACCAAGGCAACCAGGTAGTTCTGTAGCAGTGCATTGAGTCATGTAACAACCCAGTTATCTCTTCCAGTTTCCATATTGGTCCATTCACAGGTTGTGGGAGGGCGTGTACATCTTTTTCATAAAGGTTTCAATATGTGATCATAAACAGCCTCCATTTAAAAGTTCAGTATACACATTGGCCAAATAAATAGGGTGTTACCTGGTGGCTATGTTTCAATGTAACCCTGAATAACCATGGTTTGCCACAGGTACAGCATCTTTTGCAAGGGATGCTGTGACCAGAAGGGAAAGGTGTTTTGACAGCGCTGGTTCTCCTTAAGGGTTAGTTCACATGAGGAGATTCGGGGAGATTTTGTCGCCTGGTGACTAATCGTCTCATCTTCTGAGCGACTATCTCCCCGATCTGCCTCAGCGTGTTTTCCCATAGGCTATAATAAAAAGTCGCTTCCACTAATGCACACGCGGCGATACGTTTTCCATAGTCGCCCGAAGTTGCCTCAGTGAGCTTATCTGTTATCTGCTAAGTGACCTGTGCCTTTTCTCCTTTTTTAGCCTAAATGGCTGCCCCCATGGCGACACAGAAGCCTATTTAAATAAATTATAGTAGTCTTTCTGAAGCAAACACATACCTTTTACCAATGCAGGGCAACAGTACATTATATTATAATTACTGTAAAATGTTTTTATTTTTTGGTGTTATTGTTCCTTTAAGGACAATGACAAGTGGATCAACTTGTAGCAGCTACAAAATAGACACTACTAATTATTGTCTCTGCTAAAACACTATGCTGTTAGGGCATATTTGGAGGTAAAAATCTTCACTGCTAAAAAGCTGTCCAGAAGTCCAAAATATAATGTACAGAATGTACAGCATTTCTAGCCCACTTCTTTAATTAATATTAGTTCTTCTTTAAAACTGAGTCAATTTGCAATTCAGTCAGATCTTCATGCTACAAAGTCTGAAGTCTGTAATGGACACAAGACATCTTATGCAATGATATAATATATTTGGGTTGATTTGCAAAAAGGAGTTGCAAAACCCTACAAAAAAATGGATGTGGCTTGCCTTGAACTGGCATTAAGTACAGTGCTCACAGAGCCTGTACGTGTTTAATTGAATGGGTGATTAGATGTTCAGGTCCTGACTATTTGCCACCCCATTCCTCACAGGCACAACTTTCACCAATTTGCATGCAATTTACTTACTATGCAAATATTTGTGTCCACAGTATCTGTTATTAATACTTTAAGATATCAGCTGGATCTGTGTGAATTAAAATGATGCTCTAGAATTCTCTTCCATCTACACTTTTGGGAGATCATCTGCAGACTCAGTAGTTGCAGTAGTTCTTTACTGCATTCATCTTGGCAGGAGGAGTAGATCAGTGCTGTCTGAATACCCACATGCCCAGCCTAATAGCTTCTGGCCTAAAGAGAGCATTGGCCTGTGTATTGCTGAACTTTACTAATAGCTAAAATTTAAAGATGTGTATCTCATAAAAATGTATAATAATTTCTGTATATCTGTTTTTTCAGGGAGAAACGGGTACATCAGGGGAAAAAGGCAGCAAGGGAGACAAAGGCCCAATGGGTTTGCCAGTAAGTAATGCTTCTATACCCTGGGCATTGGAGGCCACTTTCTTTGTATTGTGCATGGTGGAACATAAAGGTCCATTCACTCACAAGCTTTGCAATTACATGATACATTGCATTATGAGTACAGGAACCACCAGAATAATAAGACAATACTAGGGCTCATTCATTATTCCTAGGCTAAGTGCAAAAATTTAACACAAAGCACACCTGTTGTTTTGCCATAGCTTATGCAGTTGGCACATGCAACTTTTTTGCACTCACCCAAGTGCCCACAAACTGTTGCTGTATATTCAGTACTGGCATAAGTGGGACACAAGAGTTCCCCATCCACTCTGTTATTTGCATTAAGTAGAACTCGGTACAGGTACGGGACCTGTTATCCAGAATGCTCAGGACCTGGGGATTTCTAGATAATTGGATCTTAATACATTAAGTCTACTAGAGAATCATATAAAAATTAAATAAACTCAATAGGCTGATTCTTAGTTTGGATCAAGTACAAGAATCATTATTAACAATTTGGATTATTTGGATAAATGGAGTCTATGGGAGATTTCCTTTCTGTAATCTAAAGTGTTCTGGATAACTGGTTTCCAGATAACAGATCCCATACCCCCCCGGACGGTTATGTTGGGGCACATGCATGCACATGAATGAGTGCCCCATTGTTATGCACATACTTTTTTAGTAGTAATGGTCACTGAGTTCCCTATTATGCTCAAGAAGGAGAGAGTTGGGGCACTTACCCATTAAGCAAATGCATGTGCCCCAGTATGGCTGGCTGTACCCCAGTATGGCTGCCTTTACGGGGAGCTCTCTTGATCTTGCTAGGGAGCTTTTCCTAAAAAAATTGTTGTTGTGGGTGCCCCTCAAATTTAGGTTGTTGTTCCTGCTAATTTATACCTGAATAGTTCCATATTTACTGGCAATAGTCTCAGTAACTTTTCACCCCTTGATCATCAGGCAGTACATCTCTGGCTTCTTGTAATTGGATTATAATAACACGGTTCTTGCAATCAAGGCTTAGGACTTTGGCAGCTAACGGTGGACATACACTGGCTGTCTCATGTGGTATATGTCCATTCAGAACCTCACATGTTTATATTTCCATTGTTCTGTTTGTTCAGATGGACTGCCCAAATCATATGTATAGCAGGAAGTAAAGAAGAGGTCAAGACAGACAATCCTTTATCTATCAGGATTGCAGGACTGTTAAGGTGGCCATAGACGCACAGATAATATCGTACACAACTAATTTCCGTCCGATATTCGTTGAGTGTATGGTGGAAAAAGAGCCGACCGATATCGGCAGAAGACTTGGATATCGGTCGGCTCGTCGATCGGGCTGGATGGAAAATTTTGATCGGGTGCCTTTGAAGGGACCCAAACATCGGCCATTGTTAGTGCTGAATCGTCAGATACAGGTAGAATTCTATTGTTTCTTCCCGTATATCTACCTGTATATCTGCTGATTCAGCTCTACACGTGTGTATTGAAACGAACGATCTTTCTTGGAAAGATCTTTTCCAAGAAAGATCGTAATTGTTACGTCTATGGCCGCCTTTAGTCCTAGTTGCCACCGCACTAGCTATGCAAGCCCAGATAGTCAGGCAGTATGGTCTATATTGTCCAAACTGCCCGACCAAACCTTGGCATGTTCAGCCAGCTTTGAGCAAACTGAAACCCAAAGGGACATGAATGGGTTCTTTGTTGAAACAGTTAGGGTAAAGGGTGTCATTAATAGCAATAGAAAATGTTTGTTTTCACACATAATGATTATTAATAATAATTAGTATGAGTTTAGTTCTGTGTTGGCACAGCTGGTCTAACCCATAAATCCATATTTTTCTCTTACTGTCATATACTGTTTGTTTGCCATATGCTATTGAAACACTGCTTGTCAACAGTTTTAGCATTGGTTATTTGGCTTATGAAGTTGAAAGCCAATGCAAATCACCAGCACTGGGTCTGACGTCAATTGAGCTTGGGGCCAGTTCTGAAATCACCTCATTTGTTTTCATTTAGAATTATAAAATTTAGGTAAATATTTTTTGCCAATTAGGACCTAGACAGGGAGTATTGTGTTTCCACTCCATATAATGGACTCACTCATCAAATCATTTGCTAAACAGCTCCATGGGTGGGAATATGTTTGCTGTTGTTGAGCAAAAGGTTGAAGGTCAAAAGAAAAAAGAGGCTGCTGAAAAACAGCTCAATCACTGGGAAAGGCAGTAGAACACTGTGATTACCTGTAAAAGTACCCTGAGAAACTAGAAGCATTTATTTATCTGATAGCACAACCTGCCTAGGTCCCTTGCCAGGGACATTAATATATATGTGACTGCATTAAATGTTCTCTTGCAAAGTTAATTTGTATGGCAAGATACACTGGCTTTTCAATGTTAGGGCCAGAAATTCACACATCTGTTTATGTATTGTTAGAAGGTACAGTTCTGCGTACATAAAAACATGCATACTTACTTGTACAACAAAATGGTGTACAGAACAGGAGGTGAAAAGTGCAAAAAGCTGCAGTTTAATTATGGATTTCATATCATGTAATTACATAACAATTAGCTACAAATCACTAACAGTTGCAGAATATGGAATAATCTGTATTTGGATAGTTGTTCTCTAAAGTAGATCATACACAAAGGTAGCAGCTATCCTTGTAAGCACCTTGTTTAGTTGTCAGATAGGATGAGTTTGGTACTAAACACTAATTTGGCCTAGAAATGGAGGGGACTGATCACTTGGGGGCTGTGGGTGGGATCCCACATAAAGTGATGGTAAATGGCAAGGCAGAGGTATACTACTGGATTGTGTAATAACATCTATGGCCAACATTAAGGAAATATCACACTGATCTGTATTGGGTACATTAAGGTGTTGTGTTTTTAAGTAGGCCAAAAACAGACCCGAATAGACTAACAATGACATTGCCTTTTAAGCACTCATGGCAGAACTTTTCAGACAATAGCTGTCTGAAAATCAGTGGCGGAACTACTGGGGGAGCAGGGGGTGTGAGCTGCGCGTCACGCACCAGGACCTGCCCCCCTCTACTTACGCTACTGCTGAGAATTGCAATTATGCTAGTACAAACATAGTTCAAGGGGGTTACGTATCAAAATCAGAAAATTTCTCAGAATTTTCTGAAAACGTTCCAACCAAATCCGCACACATTTTTTCACCTTATTTATAAATACATTTTACCAAAAAATTGTTGTTTAGGAAAAAACAGAATATTGTGACTTTTTTGGATTTGACACCCCACATACACTAACTTTTTTGTATTTGACACCTAAATACTGTGACTTTTTTGGATTTGACACAGAATACCTCAACTTTTTTGGAAACTGATAATCAGTGTATCTTCGGGACATCTGCCATTGACTTCTAAACTAACTCAGCAGGTCTGAGTTGGAGTACTTTTTTATGTTTTCCCCTTTAAAAGGCTAGTGAGAAACAATTTGATTTAAATAAATAACCCCCAAAATGTTAATCTACAGGGGGGGTGGCTGTCTTGAGTGGCTCACTGTCCCATGACTGGTCCGATCATCTATATTATGCCACAGTAGTGGCAGAGTAGTTTAGTCCCATCTCTTCTCACAGCCTCACTATTAACACTGAAAATCATTGAGGAAGCTGTAATCCCATGTATTTTCCCTTCTAGATGATTATCCCATCTGTTCTGTATTGCACATTACCATGTGGTCCCCAGATAGTAGAGTGCTAGGCCTCCAATGAAACATATTCCCTCTATGTTTAGCTTATATGTTTAGCTTATATGGTTCCTTAGGGGAAGGAAACCTAGTCCGTGCAAACCCCACACCCCCCCTCCCGTTTGTTGCCCACCCTCCCTCCTCCCCCCTGGCCTACCCGTCCCGCTGGGCAAATGCCCCTAACTTGTTACTTACCCTTCTGCGCAGGTCCAGTCTAGGGAGTTCACCGACGACATCTTCTTCCATGCGATTTTCTTACTGCTGTGAACGTCGTTTTGGAGCATGCGTAGTAGGATAATTTTGCCGGTATGTATCTACTGCGCATGCGCCAAAAGTCATGCGCATGCGCAGTAGATGTACCGGCGAAATGATCCTACTGCGCATGCGCCGTTCAAAGCAGACAGAAGATCGCGTGGAAGAAGATGTCGTCGGTGAACTCCCTGGACTGGACCTGCGCAGAAGGGTAAGTAACAAGTTAGGGGCATTTGCCCAGCGGGACGGGTAGGCCAGGGGGGAGGCGGGAGGGTGGGCAACAAACGGGAGGGGGGGTGGGGGGTTTGCACCGACTAGGTTTCCTTCCCCTTTAAAGCAAAAATAAATATACCCATTTTCCATGCATTATTAATGTTCAATATGTAAACAAAACTGTCTGTTAATTAGTATTTGTGATTTCAAACACTCCTTTTGTTACTGAGCAAGTGTTCTCCTTGACAATCTATAGAACTGTACAACTGTGCAGCTAGAGATGCTGATCTACAGATGTATATGGAGAATTCCTGTGCACATGAAAACTTTATAGCTGCTCCCACTTAAAAGAAAGGTTCTGCATTTACACTACCTAGCCTGTCATATTTTACTCACTAATGGAAAATAAGAGAAACCCTGTATCTTTTCTTTGCCATCCTTAGTGACAAGCAAGACTTCAGGGACTTGCATGTCACATAAGCACTCGATAATTGAATATAAATGTAAAAGGTCAAAAATGTTATGACAGGTTATATGCAAACTCTTCAATAACAGCTACAGGACCACAGGTAATTATTCTGACTACAGAGGTGCTGATGGCTACACATAGGAGTACTGCAGCTATAATTTATTCTGTGCCTTTTGCAGTCTGTCATTTAAAGCCTGGATATCAGTTAAAAACAAATAAGGATGATTCAGAGCATTTTATCACCTGCTCAGGGAATTAGTAATTGCTCTTGGGGTGCAAACTACCTGGAATTGCACCATGTGTACCTTAAAGATATAGTTGCTGCATTTAAGAACACAATACGCATTGGATTCTGATGAAACCACATGTGGATATGACCCAAAAGGCAGTGGCATACACAGAGTTTTCTCCTGTGACTTAAAAATACAGATCACAGAAAAAACGTATCTGCTCAATACGTTATTGTTCGAGGAGCACTGACAGACATAGCATCCACGTGTCAATGTGCACACAGATTTCATTTTGAAAATCAAAATTGATCCAGTATCCACCCAGTCCACAGCTATGCCCATCAGTGCTCCTGAATCAGAGTGGATTACCCTTATAAGACAGAGAACAAAATATTTACAATGCAAGCCCTTTATATTTAGTATCTTATAGTTGATCTCCTGGAATTATGCTGTGTGCCATAGCCTTTTGCATCTTCAAGATATGGCTACTGTATATAAAGACACACACTCACTGTTGAAAACACGCTAGTGGGTATGACTCCTCAATCCTTCCTGGTTGAATTAGGACAGTACACTTTGCCCATCCATATGTGTAGCCACTTTGGTTGGTCCTCCGTATAGTCAGTCATACCTGTTTTGATAGAAAAGGCAGTTTCTATTAACTAAATATGACTATATTTATTTATGCTGATTGGTTTAAAAAGGATCACATATGCAGTTGAATCATGTTGACTTTAAGTATTGAATGTCATCAAATCAGAACATAAAAACTGCAATGCTTTATTTGTGTTATGTGTTTGTGATTATAAGGCTTTATATATCAGACTATTTGTGTGTCAGTATGCCATGATTACAATGTCTGTCAGTAACCTTGCATTGTCAATTTAAACCATGTTTGTTGGGGAATTTTGTGTGTTGTATGTCCTTAGTCAATGCTTCACTCACGTCTCCCCCTCACTGTTCTCCTCCCTCCATTTTCCTCCCTATTCCATGTCTATTCAAACTCTACCCTGCTGTGCAGGGTGCATCAGGTTTAGACGGCAAACATGGCCCACGGGTAAGTTCTGTCTCCATTAACCCAACAAACTTTTTTCCTCTTACCTTGTTTTGTCCTGTCTGCTCTCTATTTTAGCCTGTTTCTCCTCCCCCCCCCCAAAAAAAATCTTTGAATATTAGCTTCTTCTATAAGCAATCAATTTTAGTTTCTTGCTAAATCTATTGGCATCGGGAAATGAAGTCACAGCATATCATTATTTCTAGTTCTGTGTGTCTAACAGATGTCAATCTGCAAAATGCAATGTATGCCAGTGTGTGCCAGCTTGCTAGGGTTGTCATATTAAATTATGTATAACTAGTTCTTAGATATCAGATTTCAGCAGCAGAAAATCTGTTTGGCAAAACATCTAAAGTGAATTCTCTAAAAAATTGTTTACATGTCCCCTTTTTAAAGTAGAAGGATATTTAATTGGGGGTGTTAAACCCCCAAGTGATTATATATACTTACCTCACACCCTGGGCCGGTGCTCCTATCAGGAGAAAACTGCACCAGTCCAGGGGTTCTTCCAGTGAGCACCACAGAGCGATTTCTTCAAATTTCCCAGGGCAGACGCATGCGCAGAAGAACGAAACAGGCAGCTTCTTTATTAAAGTTTGGCTTTTCGCCGAGCACGGTCCCAGGGTGTGAGGTAAGTATACACAATCACTTGGGGTGCCTAACTTTTAGGCACCCCCAAGTAAAGAGCACCTTTCCTTCTCATTTAATGACAAATTATATTTATATTAAATAAATAAATATACTTATAAAGTAATATATGAGGTATCATCTACGCTGTTTAATCATGGTTCTAACGATTTCTTTTAATGGTTAAAATAATTTAAAGTTAAGGTTAGTTAAAAAGTGTTTAACTAGAAAAACATTTTCTGATGAGTTTATAGCTTATCTATCTACAGTAAATATTGTACTGAGAATACTCGTATGACAGCTTTTTTTTACAGTATTTAGAGATGGAGCGATATAAGTGTCAGTATAACTTATTTGTCAGCTTCTTAACAGTATTTACAGCTGGTAAGTGTGTCCATAATAAACCGTATAAACCATGGCCAAAAATCATCATATCAATAATTAGCAATCAGGAAGTATTCAGTGTCCACCTAGTCCATGTAGTTTAAGAATAGCCATAGTGCCAAATGATGAACATGCTTTATTAAAGGGATTTATGTTATGGTTACTTCCTTAATTAATTCAGCCTAGTCCAAAATGTACTGTATATAATTTAATCTGAAATAATTGTAGATCATTTTAATTAAGGGTCTACCCTTCTAAAGCACTACAAGCACTATAAAAAGGTATTTACAGTAGTATTTTGGTTAGTGTTATTTTATTTTTGAATCCCAACTTCGACCTAAAAATCTCTTAGCCTTGCACTATATAATGCCATTTCGAACTGTCAGTATACTAGAATCATAAAGAATTTTTTTTAATGTTTTTTGTTTTAAGTTATTAGTGAATAGTTATTTTCCCAGACTTCAGGCCTGGAGTGCTCATCACCTAATAAGGTGAAAGTGTATGAGCATAGATGGCATAATACTGTTAGCTTCATGTGCCTAGTCAGTCCTTCACAGGCAGCCATGTTTCTTACATGAATGTTATTTTAGTCAGCCCCCATGAAAACAGAGAGACTCAAGCGCCTGGCAAGACTCTGGGAGAAATGGTTAACTCAAAAATAATTAAGACATAAAGCATATGCATTTATATATCCTTAATAGGAGCACATCTATAAAACAGTGATCTACAGTATCTCTAAGAACTGGAGTTAATAACTACTGTCACAGCCTCTAAACCATATGAATTATGTGTACAATAAAACAAGGCTACCCATTGAACTAGATTGAGGGGAACCATTAAAATCAAGGATGAATGTGCCCCACCATGTTTATGGCTATGAATGCATCCATTTCTGCAGCATGGAAATTTCCAAAATGCATGCTATGCTACCATCTTGAAATGATGCAATTTCTTCTTTTTTTTTTTTTTATCAAGATTTAATTTGTACTGATTACGTTGCTTAAATACACAACTAAACCAAAGTTTCTTTAGTATGCTACCCTTTTCAGCTTTGAGTAGACAGCAGGACAGTTTCGGAAGCAGATTTTCTGGACTGAGTATGATCATTTAATTGATATTAATGTTCTGTACTTTAAGCACATAATAAAATACAAGTAATTACGTTTTGCAAATCTGTTTAGACTCAAAGCTGAAAAACTATAACTGGCCAAATTTAACGTGACTGTCTGCAAAACTGGACTGCTCTTCAACTTGCTTGTTTCTCAGTTTTCAAAAGCTTGATAAGAAAACTATTTTTTGAGATTTTTTTCTCAATTATAAAATAGGGCATCCCTGGACCAACCGGTGTTCCAGGACCAGCCGGACCAAAAGGGGAGAGGGTAAGTATTTGTTGTAAATGCAAGACATTGCTATAGGTTTCTGAGACTTTAACAGTCCAAACAACTTAAATCCATGGGAAATTGATTCTTTTATTTGTAGTCTTACAAAACTGGTCAAAACTAGGGATGCACCGAATCCAGGATTTGGATTGGGATTCGGCCAGGATTCGGCCTTTTTCAGCAGGATTCGGCCGAATCCTTCTGTCTGGCCGAACCGAATCTGAATCCTAATTTGCATTTGCAAATTATGGGACGGAGGGAAATCACGAAGTACAACACGGGGGGAAATCAGGAAGTCAAACATTTTTCCTCTTCCCACCCCTAATTTGCATATGCAAATTATGATGCGGTTTGGTATTTGGCCAAATCTTTCACTAAGGATTCGGGGGTTCGGCCGAATTCAAAATAGTGGATTCGGTGCATCCCTAGTCAAAACACATGGTATCACTTCCCACCATCCCCTTATCAGGAATTGGAAGGATCCCTGCTCTCTGGAGTGTATGTAGAAGAGTAGTTATTGACTTCTGGGGTTCATTCGCCACTGATTCAAGATTTCACACTAGTCAACCTTCAGGCTGGGTTACCAGGAATGTCTAGATGAGCTAAAAGGAAAATCTCCTTAGGTGGTCAGCCACACAATTTGAAAACCACAGATGAAAAGATATGAGGTCACTGTGGAGTGGTCACAGAGATACCACAATGGTGCAGAAATCATGGGCCTCTGCCAATTTTAAGCTTGACATTTACTGTATTAGTTGCAGGGGTATATTAGGCACTAGGAACAGATTCTGTGCCTATTCCATTTAGACAGAGAAATAGAGAATATTTAACTTTCTATGAAGCCTGTGTTATTTTAACCATAACAATATCCCTATGTTGTAATCTAGCTGGTTGAAGTTTAACTGTTGTATTTGGAAAAGTATGAATAACTCTTAATTGTAACTTAAAGGGGTGGTTCACCTTTAAGTAAACATTTAGTATGTTATAGAATGGCCAATTATAAGCAGATTTTCAATTGGTCTTCATTATTTATTATTTTTATAGTTTTTGAATTATTTAACATTTTTCTTCTGATTCTTTCCAGCTTTCATATGGGGGTCACTGACCCCATCTAACAACAAATGCTCTGTAAGGCTACACATTTTTTGTTATTGCTACTTTTTATTACTCATCTTTCTATTCAGGGCCTCTCCTATTAATATCCCAGTCTCTTATTCAAATCAATGCATGGTTGCTAGGGTAGTTTGGACCCTAGCAATCAAACTGTTGAAATTGCAAATTGGAGAACTGCTGAATAAAAAACTAAAAAAAAAACTGCAAATAATAAATGAAAACCAATTGCAGATTGTCTCAGAATATCACTCTCTACATCATACTAAAAGTTAACTCAAAAGTGAACAACCCCTTTAAGGCTATACACTATAAGATCCACTTGCTTGGTGAGGTTGCCAAATAAACAGATGTTTCCACCACCAAAGGTGGGCGATATTGAGCTAATCTGATTGACTGGCCCTAGGACCAAACAATTGAATTCCAATTATGGGAATCACTGCTAACCAATGAGGACCACATTAACTAGCTGATGTGGTCTTCAACCCAGTGGGAAAATCAAACCTGCTCAATTTTTTATCCGTCAGGGAGGCCTGTCTCAGGACCCCATATCGGGAAGATAAAGACTCAGTGTAATGAATGCAGCTCCAGGTAGAATCTTGAGTTTCTCTGTGTTATACCTAATCATTATAATAAGTGCAGACCTGTAATGTTTTGTTCTTGTAGGGTAATAAAGGAGATCCTGGAGTTACAGGGCCAATTGGACCATCAGGGCTTCCTGTAAGTGAATTGTTTAGTGGATTTTCAGGTTTAACAGGGGCAAGGTCTCAAATATGAACAGTAGGTATTAATAATCAACAAAATATTTTTCCTTTATTTGTCTGCATCTCATCTTTCAGATATTAATCAACTTGCCACTTCTTGTTACAAATTAAATCACTGAACGCAAAGAGAGCACAGCCAGAAACAAAGCTATGGTCTGCAGAGTATTTGTAAATTCTTGTAGGTTCCTTTTCTAGATGTATAATGCATGTATAATGCAGCATATAAAAATGTACGAATATTTACATTTGAATAAGTGAAAGCAGAAACCATGACCACAGCAAGTAACCTATTTCATCATATGGTGCACCTTTGCCTTGAAAGATAAATCATAGAATAGGCCATATCTTGGATCTCTAAGGTCAAATGATGACTTTTTATGAGAGGCTTAATTATGGTTTCCTAAATGTGAAATGAGAAATGGTTATATAATAAACTCATTGCATCTTTCCTAAAAGGACCTTATACCAGACCTCAGACCCCACAGAGGTCTACACACAACTGCAGCCATATATAATAGAAATTTTCATTTCATTCACACATTTCTTTTTTTATCTACTTTTTTCATGTGATATTCATTCACATGGGTTTTCTTTAATAAGATTTATTTATGGTGTAGTTTTTATTTCTAAATAAAACTGCAGATAATTTACTCTATCATGTAATATTTCATTCCTCACCTAACAATTATATTTAGTTGTAATATTGTTGTGTAGGCAGCCATCTCAGGCTATTTTGCCTGGTGAAGTTTTTTAGAAAGAGCCAGCATTTCGGGATGGGACTGCTTTAAGACAGGCTATTGTTTCTTCTACTCAATGTAACTGAAGGTGTTGCAGTGGAACATGGATTTTTACTATTGAGTGCATCGGTAACCTGATAACTGCTGTTATCGGGTTACCTTCCCATTGTTCTGCTGATGGGTTGCTGGAGGGGAAGGGAGGGGGTGATATCACTCCAACTAGCTGTGCAGCATTAAAGAGTGACTGAAGTTTATCTGAACACAAGTCACATGACTGGGGGCACCTGGGAAACTGTCTAGCCCCATGTCAGATTTAAAAATTAAATATAAAAAAAAATCTGTTTGCTCTTTTGAAAAAACGGATTTCAGTGCAGAAGTCTGCTGGTGCAGCCCTTTTTTCCCATGACAGTATCCCCTTAACTATATAAGACTTTTAGCATCCTAATGGTGTTTAAATATATTAGTTTGAATAGTGTTGTTTTACATGTTGTGGACTGGTATATTTTGTATACAGCATGTTTGATGCCTGGCTTACATTAAAATGATTGTTATCCAATATCTATGGAGGGCCAATTTCAGCAAAAGGGCCTCCAGTTGGACAACAATGAACTAGAGACTCAAGGTATTTGCAGTGGCCCTCTGATTATATAAAGTTCAGGGTAGATTTTAAGGGTAGAAATAAAATGAGTATTTCTGTCTTTATGATTTACTGAGCAGGGTAAAGGTGTGAAAAATGTAGAAACATACTCATTAAACCCAGATATGTAACTGTAGAGCTGTACTTTGGTCAGGCCTTTAACACTTGACTAGGGTACAGATCAGTGCCAGGTCAGGCCCACCAGGTGCCCTATATAGCACGGGCGGGTCCAGTCTGGTGCCTCTCCCCCCAGCTTTGCACCCTAGGCACATTTTCACTCCAAATTTCATACTAATTGGCTTTCAGGCTTTGGCCCCCTTACACTGCCCCATGACCCCCAGTTGAGCCAACCCCACAGTTTGGAAACCAGACCCTGCAACATACTGTATGTTTATCCAAAATATCTTATTCCCAAAAGAATGGGGGGAATGGGGCTACAATGATTGCTGTGGGGCCCAGTAAACACTGGTTACACAGCCTTACAGTTTTAGTGCACCACCCTTAAATATCTAGTGGGACAAAAAGAAAAATAATCTTTCCATGCTGGCCAGAAATTAGCTTTCAGTACTTTCCACAAGGTGGCACCATTAAGCTGGTGAGTTGGCATGGTATTCTGCAGAGTCATAATATTTTGTTTTTTCATTTTACTTTACTGTTTATATAGTAAATATGTTTTTTAGGGTTTACATGGACCACCTGGTGAGAAGGGAAGTCGGGTAAGAATAAAAGCTTTACAACTAAATCTTTCCTACTAACACTTGTGTGATTAGGTGGAATGATTAATATTAAAATGTATTTTTTAGAGTGCCAACATATTTTGCAGTGCTATAATGATTAATATTTATTTACAGTACTTGTGTCTGCTGTCTATACACTAATATATTCTTGCCATCTTTCCAAAAATTCCCTTACTTTTCTACTCTTCAGTCATGAAAGTTTACAACATTTCACAACAACTAAATTTTCTCTTATAAATACACTCGTGCATTTGGCTTATTGAACAACATCTTCATCAGTATTGTAATGGAATAGGGGGAAGCAATCTGTCAATCTTTAGCTGTTGTTAAACTATAGCTGCTCAATAGCTAGAGAGTTTGGGATTGTTCTCTGGGACAGACTGTTCTTGAATGGGGTGGAATTGTGTGTTTGTGTGAATGCAACTAGCTTGTGTGTGGTTTGCTCTTTCCTCATTTTACTGTTGTGCACGCTTGTGTTGTTTTACTGAAAAAGGGAAGTGTAAACCAATCCAGCGCATGTTTAACTTATTACACAATCTAGATTTGTAAAACTTTCATTTTTAATCATTCCACCTATAAGATGTTAACTTTTATTTTCTTACTAATATCTTTGTATAGAAAACAATTAACCAAATTTGCATATTTCAGTTGAGCTCTATGTCCTTCTTGATCCAGGGAATCAGAAGATCCCATACCCATCTACTAAATATAAGATACTGTATATACCCAAATGTAAAAGCAGTGGCTATTTTCCTATGGATATTAAACATATAGTCAATGGCTATTCTGTACGGCACGGCTATCATTATTTATGTTATCCATGGACTCCAGATGGAAACAAATTGACCCTTGCAGTCTTATTAAAATAAAATAGTTTTTGTCTTGGCATTAGCAAATAGCCTTTAGGCTGGGCTGATGTTTTAGTAACTGCCTTTGGTGTCTTCATTTTTTCTTCCATTTAAACAGAAAGGAAAGAGTGTCCAAATAGCAAATGCCTGTGGAAGGTGTTGTTGCTGTGAGGGTCTATGGGAAATGTTCTAGCTGCAGCAAATACAATATGCTTTAATGCAAAACAATAAAAAACAATTGTTCTATTATTATATGCTAATATAAGCTTCCGACAATGACCATATTGAGTCCCATATAGAGTTGTTGCAATAAGATGATACGCTGCTTAGCTCAGTAAAAGCAAGTGGGATCCCCATGGGTTGAACTGTATTCACTGGAAAAAAAATCAGAGGAAAGTCCATGGCCCCAAAAAATATGTACCATTGCAGATTTACTAAAGGGCGAAGTGCCTGTCGCTATCGAAAATCCGCTAGAAATCTCATCCACAGGGACATCGCCAATTTACTAACAAACGTAGACGACAATTCGCTATGCTAGAGCAGTTTCATTCCCTATCGTCAGGTGAATTTTTGTTCAATCGAACGTTTGTTACTTTGCAAATTCACTTAAGTGTGAATTTTACAGAACATTACCTCTTTCACTAGAGTTTCCTTCGCCACCATAGACCTTGCGAACTGATAAGATGAAGCTGCATCCTCCTCAATCTTATGTCAGCGACATCATATCATGTATGCCAGAAAGTCATAAAAGTTGTAAAGAACTCTGACGTTTTTTCATTTTTTAAAGCGGGATTGCCTTCAAAAGTCTATTAAAGAGTTTTGTGTTGACAATTTTTTCCCAACCATTTGAGGGGCATACCACATTTGTTTTAAGGCGGGTTCATGTCTAGGGCATTAGAGGATCTCTTTTGTCTTTATTATGGTTCCTTGGACATTTGTAATAAAAGGTGGCCACTTCAAGCATTTTCACCAACATCTCTAATAAAGACATCCACGTCCATACGACCTATATGTACAACCCCTATTGAAATTGACCTAAGCATAAGAGTACTAACAAAGTTTTGCTAGGCAGAAATTAACGTTGTGAAAGATCGTTATGAAATGATTGCGCTGACGAATTAACGCTAGTGAAACTTCACCAGTGTTTTGGTGCCCAGACGCAACTTCGCATTTTACTGAATTAACCTAACGATAGCAAATTTTCATCTGGCGAAGTTTGTTGGATCGTTCGCTGGTAAAAATTCGCCCTTTAGTGAACTTGGCCCTAAGTGAATTTCTTAACTTGTTATTCAAGTAAATGTTATGCAGAAACTCTTTATTCAAAAAGCTCTGCTTTACAAGAAGGCCAGCTTCCTTTGCCTGCATTATAATAAAATATTTCACATTTTCTTTAAAATAAATTCCCTTTTCTCTGTAATATTGAAATGGTACCTTGTACTTTATCCCAAGATATAATTAATCCTTATTGGAGACAAAACAATCCTATTGGGTTTATTTAATATTTAAATGATTTTTAGTAGATTTAAGGTAAGATAGTCCAATTATGAAAAAATCCCTTATCCGTAGAGTCTTAGGCCGATAGCATTCTGGATAACAGGTCCCATATCTGTATTAGGGCAGCAGGAAAAGGTTCTGTGTACACTGAGTTCTAAAAATGGAAATATTTTCTTTTTCAGACTAGGGAAATCTACTGTTGCTATCTTTCTAGCAACTGCTCTCATGGAGAAAACATGAAATATGACAACTGAAATGCTTCAAAATCAATTTTCATTCATTCCAAGGCAGTGACTTATTAAATCATTCATACCACTTATCATCACTGGATTAGAACCAGATGAGAAAAGTTGTGCAATTTAATTGAGCCCTAAGTTTGCCTTCCTGAGAGGGCGTTATGTGAAACAATGTGGTTTGCTGTGTCAGTGTGGTCAAGAGGCAGAGATCACCAACTGAATCATGCTCATATATAACTTGTGCAATACAATCTTACTCCATTTCCTCCTTGTCACATATATTTTGTGTGTGTTTGGTTTTTGCTTTCTACAGGTCCACCTTTGTCCCCTTTATTCTATCCTTAACTTGTGCCTTTTTCCTGGGTCTTTCCTCCTACTTCCAGTTTTTCTCCTGGATTATCCATTGTTGAAACATCTTATCCTTGGTTTTACTCCCTTGCTTTCCACCTTCTCCAATTCATTTCTTTTGCAAACCTACATTTGATTAAATGTTCTAATAAAAGTTTTACTGAATAACCTTCAACCAGACACTAAATAAAATTGTCTCTCAAAACAATTAATAAAATCCCATCATGCTAACACAAATTTTATAATTAAGTGTCTTTCTTACCCATAAAAGCAAATATGATTTGATTTCTTATATAAATATTATATGCATTATATAGGTCATGGCCAGTAAGACTTCCATATATCCATGTTGTATATACATGTTATTTTTAAATGATTAATATATAGAAATTTCACTTAAAAGTTGTGTTGTCATGCTATATAATGCTAACATGTTATATACAATGCTATTTTATTAATTACCTTAAAATACTCAATACAATATTTCCTAATAATTGATGCATTGGGGTATATTTATCAAAGAGTGAAGTTAAAGATCGCCAAAGTGTGAAATCCAGTCACACTCCATTCATTGCTATGGGATTTTAAAAGAATATTTATCAATGGGTAAAAGTGAACGATCATCCTTTGATAAATACACCTGTAGTATGTATGTTTTCCTTGATAGCTCTCTTAAATAATATTTAGTTGGATGATCCTTCACATTATTATATCTTTTTTCTTGAACTGAATTATTATTTGCAGGGGGAAAGGGGGAAGAAAGGCTCTAGGGGTCCTAAAGGGGATAAGGGAGACCAAGGAGCGCCTGGATTAGATGCACCCTGCCCGTTGGTATGTTTGATGATTTTTACAATGTATTTTATTTAGGACTTGAGGATGGGAAGAACAATAGATGAACTGTTTTAATTATTTAATTCTATTACAGTGATAACTGTCCATTAATAAGTAATATTTGGCAAGACTCATTTACCGTAGGGGGCTTCAGCAGACGGAAAAGCATAGAGTTAATGGGTTTGCCACGAAGATTACTCCCAATATCTGTGACCATGTTACCTCAGGAGTTCTTAATGCTGAGAATGTTTTCTCTTCCTCAACAATGGAAAAAAACCCATCAGGTGACATGGTAGTCAGACTAGCAAAGTTGTGGGACACCATCCATTAAAAACACAATTATATTTTGACTATGATTGTATTTTCTTTTCATTTGTTGTGATCCTCTACTGCAAGACAATAGACCCATAAATATAGCTAGAATATTAGCTGCTTCTATATACCCTCTGGTTGCTATTGGTCTGTTTTATCTTACTTTCTACATTAGCATCCTTTCACCATTTCTATTTACTTGCCAATCTTTAGCTCTTATACTGCCTTACACACAATTTCAAACATTTCTTATAAAAGTATAGAATTCAAAGCGTTAAAATTATTCTAATGGAAACTATATGTAAAATGAAGGTGTCCTGCAGTTTTGCCATACCAGGACTATCATGAAATTCCAGTGACAGTAAATAGTATCTCCTGAAATAATCGAAATAGTTGATTTTATAAACAGGGACAACGAAGTTTAAAAGGCGACAAAGGTGAACCGGGGTTACCAGGGCTGGACGGGCTGGATGCCCCTTGCCCATTGGTATGACTTTAATTTCCCTTTTCCTGCATGCTTTGTACTGTTTGTCCTTGCTTGATGTCATTAACATGCACCATGTTCATGCTATGGACATAACTGGGTTAATTTTGTATGTACCCCCAGACTTACAAAGGGTTCTTAAACTTTCTGGAAATCTACACTTGTTCCTTCCTATAATATATAATATACTAAATCATTAAAATCTGCCTTCTATGACCTTTTTCATTACACAGTAATTTATAGTAGCCTTTAATGATACCACATGTATATATATATAATGTACTGGAGCAGGTCATTAAATTTACTATAAACAAAACAGTGCACCCTATACGAAACTCCAGCTGGACGAACTGCAATGAGTTGCAACTTACTTACCAGGGACATCCCTGATGTCCCTAATAAAGATTTTAAAGAAAAGATCATTTAAAAGTAACTGTCTATGTAGACAAAGGGGCAAATTTACTTAAGGTTGAATATCGAGGGTTAATTAACCCTCGATATTCGACTGGCGAAGTCGAAGGATTTAGCGCTATTCGTTCGATTGAACGATCGAATGAAAAATCGTTTGATCGATTTTAATCCATCGATCGAATGATTTTTGTGCAACCAAAAAAAGATAGATAGCCTATGGGGACCTTTCCCACAGGCTAATCTTGACTTCGGTAGCTTTTAGGTGGCGAACTAGGGGGAAGAAGAGACAGTACTTCAACTATCGAATGGTCGAATAGTAGAGCGATTTTTAGTTCGAATCGTTTGATTCAAAGTCGAAGTAGCCCATTCAATGGTCGAAGTAGTCAAAAAAAACATTCGAAATTCAAAGTTTTTTTCTCTATTCCTTCACTCAAGCTAAGTTAAAATTGTTTGCATTAATGGTCCCACTATACCTGGGTGTGAAAATGGTGTACACTTCATTCCCAGGGATGGGAATGGATGGATAACTAGCTAGTTAGTGCTTTTTGCTGAACCTTTTTCATTATACTCTAATGAAACTTCACAAAACTATAGAAATGATATGGTTCAATTAATTTGTATTGTGTGACACTAATTATGACATAATTTACTGCTAATATATATTTTTTATCTACAATAATAATGAAATATATAATTACATAAATAAAAAACACACTGTAATATGAATATAACCAAAATGTGCATGTATTATAAAACTCACTGCCCAGTTCCTGTAACCACTGAACTCAGGGCTTGTCAAACTGTGTTATATGTATTTCCTGTTCTTTTAATCAGCCTTTAACAAATTCTACTTTGTTAGCACATCTTCCCTTTTTTTCTCCATAACATTTACACACTTACCCTTTTTAAAAAAGAAGGAAAGTCTTTTTCCATTTTGTGGTGCCAAATGTTAGGCACCCCCAAGATATTGTATTTACTTACCTGAAACCCTGGGCTGGTGCTCCTATCAGCAGAACTGCACTGGCCCAGAGTTATACCAGTGAGCACCATGAAGCGATCCTCTTCTGGATTATTCTTTCGTCAAATTTCCCGGGGCAGACGCATGTGCAGTAGAATGAAATAGCTGACTTTTTAGTTAAAGTTCGGCTTTTCTCTCTACTGTGCATGCGCCGAGGAAAGAGGAAGACCGTAGTGCTCACTGGTATAACCCTGGGCCGGTGCAGTTTTCTGCTGATAGGAGCACCGGCCCAAAGTTTCAGGTAAGTCAATACAATCACTTGGGGGTGACATTTGGCACCCCCAAGTGCAAGAGCACTTTCCTTCTCCTTTAAAGCCGATTACAATAACCTTGGCAAAAACCCTAAAACAGGGGAAAAAAATAAACCTGCTTGTCTATAAATCTGTTAGTAAGGTAAGCTAAAAGAAAACTTTAAAACCACAAATATTTACTCAGACGCTGATGTTTCAAGCGTGGATCACAAGGGGGTGGGGGGGGGCAGAATCGGGTTGCTGCTGATCGCCCCTGGTCTGTGTACTTCACAAAACACTTTCCTCCACTATAGAGTCACATGTTGGAGGTAACTTAGGCTTCATGCACACTACTGAATTTTATCAGATTTCACTTGGTTAGACTAATAAAGCCTAGAACTAGTTGGACATTGCTTGTATACACAAATTTGAGCAAAAGATCAATAACTAGATGAACAAAATCGCATGAATTTCTAAAAAAAGGATAATAACCACGAGGCCCAGGTGCACCAGCCCCACTCCATAATAAATGATGCGGTCATGTTATCTCTGCTGTCCTAATGCGCAGTCAACAATGGTGAATTGACATGTATCATTCTGACAGTCCCATAGTTATACTATTGATTGATCCACCAGTTCTCATGTGAGACTGTAGAAAATTGGTTGCCTTGTGGGGGTTGAGAACAAGGGTAAAAATTATTTGAGCTGACCTACCATTTTATCCACAATGGTACATTTAATGGTACATTTAAGCCATTACATTATAATGCACAAACGCATTGGCCATTTCTTTTAAATGAAAACAAAAGAGAAGAATTTTAGCCATGTATACATATGGAGAAATTTACTAAAGGGCAAAGTGGCTAACGCTGGCGAAAATTCCCCAGCGTGACATCATTTCGGCACTTTGCCGGTGTAATTTCGCCAAGGAGATAGACTCTGGCGCAACTTCGCACTCTAACGCCAGGCTAATTTTCGGTCTGTCGAAAGAGCGTTACTACGCAAATTCACTAAGTTTTTGATTTTACTGACCGTTACCTCTATTGCCAGACTTGCCTTCGCCACCTCAGACCAGGCGAAGTGCAATAGAGTAGATAGGAGTTCCTCAAAAAAAAGTTGAACATTTTTCTAAGTCCCAAAAAACGCGGGCATTTTTTCCTATTTAAAGGGTGATAGACTGAGAAAGATCTTAAATTTTTTTTTGGGGTACCCTCCTTCCGCCCTACATTTGCTAACATATGGCACCTAAACTAAACTGTGGGCACATGTGTAGGGCATTATAACAACTTTATATTATTTTATTAAGGTTCCCTGGCTTTGTGTAGTGTAATGTATTTCCTGCAGCATTGCTGCCGGAACCCTGTGCGCAACTTCGGATTTTCGTGAATTAGCATTGTCCAGGCGAATTTACACCTGGTGAAGTGTTGCGTTGTGCGCAAAGCCAGCGCTGGCGAATTTTCGCTGGTTAGTGAATTTGCCCCTTCTTGGGCGTGCAGAGTGTACTGCATTCTGGCCTATTTTACTGTGCACAAAGTAACAGCTAAACTCAGGGTTTATAGCTGTAGACAGATGTGCTGCTGCATAAAAAGGTTTATCTATAACAAGGGCATATTGTTGCATTTAGTGTTATACTTTACGTGGACACTATCATTTAACAAATAAAAAAAATCTAGAAGCAAAGGGAAATTTAACACATGTATTCCATTGACACATGCTGTTCTTTAATATATGATCTAACTGTGTTCCCCAGCTGTCCTTAGGAATCACAGCAGTGCAGGCATTCATACTACCCTCATAGGAGCAGCAATAGATCAATATGTGGATTAATCATACATCAGTGCAGCTGATCGATTCACTGGTGCTCCGATGTATCTATTCTCAGTGCACATGCTGCTCAGCATTAGCCACCACTGCTTCCCATTGTGTCATGGCAAAGGATTGTACAATACTTTAGTCAATCTTTCTTCTGTCTAAAACACACAAATCAATGTCTCTGGGCACCATACACTAAACAGCATATGTCCAATGCAATATAGTTCATATATTTTGGATTTATTTTATTTGGTTTTATTTTTTTTTGGCTTTAGAATTTTCATGTATTTATTCTTAAAGAAGTATGGTCTGTGGTTTTGTAAGATGTCAAAATTAACTAGGCATGCAGCTTATATTACTTCATTGCTATTATGGTACTTTGTCTTATACTGCCAGCAGACACTAGCAGCTAGGATTGTCATACCCTTTAAATATATTGTTCTGTTTTGGTACTGGCACTGTGATTATGTTTTACTTGCAGCATGCATTTTTAAAGGTGATCTGCAATTTAGGAGCCCTAGGATTTGACTAGGGCTCCAAAAACATGCTTTTCTGAAAACAGGGAATACAGATGATTTTATGCTTATTAAGGCCGCTTTTGTGTAACATTGCAATGAACAGTATGATCTATCTAAATGAGGCATAGGCATGTGGGTTGTTAAAGGGGCTACTAACTGAGGCTTAGCAAGGTAATTATTTGATGTATAGTGGATGAGCAGCAAATAATGACTAACTGAGGTATAGCAGGGTGAGCTGTGCAGTAAAACTAACTAAAGAATAGCAGAGTGGCCAATACAGAGCAACTGGCTGATTCATAGCTTGGTGGGCAATGATATATAATGAGATATAAGAGTGACTGGGGCTTGGAAGGCTAAGGGCTAGTTAACTGAAGAATAATAGTTTGAACAGTAGGGGCTTATAGAGGGTTTGATAATTAAGTTAACTTTTAATAAGTTATAGAATGCCTAATTCTAAGAAACTTCTCAACTAATCTTCATTATTTATTTTTTATAGTTTTTGAATAATTGGCCTTTTTCTTCTGATTCTTTCTAGCTATCAAAGAGGGTCATTGACCCCATATGAAAACAAATGCTCTGTAAGGCTACATATTTATTGTTATTGCTACATTTTCTTACTCGTCTTTCTATTTAGGCCTTCCCTTATTCATATTCCAGTCTCTTGTTGAAACAAGGGCATGGTTGCTAGGGTAATTTGGACCCTAGCAACCAAAAAAGCTGCAAACTGCAAATTGTAGAGCAGTTGAATAAAAAGTGTAAATAACTCAAAAACCACAGATAATAAAAAAATTAAAACCCAATTGCATATTATCTCATAATTTCACTCTCTACATCATACTAAAAGTTATTTTAATGGTGAACAACATCTTTATAGAGTGAGATACATCACAAAAGCGATTGTGAATCAGGTGATACAACCTGTTGAAGGGGTTTGTGAAATTGTAGTTACAGACAATGCTGATTTTGGAAGACATTTATAAAAGGACATTATAAAAGTAATAGACATTAATAAATTGCATTAGACAAAAATGGAAAACAAATGAAATGTAACTCTGACAGGTCCACTGTATTTGTTTTAGAGGAAAAGTGGATATAATAATGTTTTCCACAAACCATCAAATTGATCATCTGTTTCATTGCAAAAATGTATGCACAATGTATTGGCAGTGAATATAAATAAGAAATGCATTGCAATATATGCATTTCTGAGTGCATGATATACCTAATTTGCAGCAGGATTATAAGAAATCTTTTTTTCCCATAGGGAGAAGACGGTTTACCAGTACAGGGCTGCTGGAACAAGGTAATTTACCAATGAGGCTGTTATTCGGATAGGAGTTTGGTTGATGTTTGCTTGTTTTTGCAATATGCTTCCCTTTGAGCTATTTATAACACCAACATATCTCATGTGCAAATAACTGAATTAACAACTCAGTAATCCCATTTAGCGTGTATATTTTATTAAAAATGGCAGCTAATATGGATACTGATAATACGTAGTATTTCATAGTTTTCATGATAGAGTTATCAATTATTGATTACCCTTCTCTGACGTCCATGATGGCGCTTCCATGTCATTAGATATTTTAAGCCCATTAAACATCAGGCTGTGACTTAAGCTAAAATAAAATAATTATATGGGTGATGGCTTGATGTTTACCATTAACATAAACATGCTAGAATACTTGAGACTAGTGCATAAAGCCTTGTATTTAAAGGATATCAAATAATTGATGTTAATTGACAGAGCAGCCACTGCTTAGCCATCTATGTCTGTAGTCCCCCTGTGCTGTGTGCCTCCAGGGGGCAAATTCATTTACCTTCAAAGTTGAAGGTAAGTTTGAAGCAAGCCCTATCTACTCTATTGCACTGCGCCTGGTCTGAGGTGGTGAAGGCAAGTCTGGTGCAAGAGGTAACGTTCAGTAAAATGTGCAGGTTAGTGAATTAGCGTAGTTATGTCCCTTCGCCATAGCACAACTTCGCCTGGCGTAAGGGTGCAAAGTATCGCTAGAGTAGGTCCACTTTGCTAGCGAATTTACGCCAACACCAGTTAGTAAATCGGCAAAGTAACGAAATGACGTCACCCTGGTGAATTTTCGCTAGCGTTAGTCACTTTGCCCTTTAGTAAATTTGCCCCCAGGACTTGCCTTTTAAGCCAAGAAATAAAAAAGAACCATCACCCACTCCCTCCTTAGCTGTCAGCTTTATCATCTATGTGGGAATGCAATTAAAATAGCAAGCATTACTTAAAGTGGCGTTTTTAGCAAATGTTTAGCGCTTCTTGCTACAAAAACAAAATTTGCTGGCGAATATTATATTGTGCATTATCGCTAAGCAAAGGTTATTGTTAACATCTGCTCTGGAGTTTCATTAATTATTTTGTCACAAAAAAACGATTTGCGATTGAGACAATTTGTTACATACACTGAGAATATGCACAACAGTCGTTTGGTCGCAAAATTTGCGAAGAAGTTGTTGAGGTCTTTAATCTGTCAAAAAGGACGTAAACAAGGTCGCTAATGTATATATAAGGTATCTGAATTTTTTTTTTCCTTAACAGAACATATTACTTTCCCCCATAAATAAGCTGAAAGGTGACAGTTTTACACTTATACAAAATGTACCTTGCAGAAGTGCTAATAAGAGAACTCTGAGTAAACCGGAAATTCAAAGGGTGGTGCATATTTAAGTGGATGAAAAAATGCAAATTGTAGGCTGTTCAGAGCATGCTATTGCTGAATTATGTGCATATGCAGATATTGCCTGGTATTACATCTGGTAATATTGGCATTGCTTTCCAATTGAATTTTACTGGCAGTTAATGAATGAGACACAGTGGGGTATGGGCTTTCTCATTTGCCTACTACTGCTTAAACTGCTAAACTAACCTTGGTTTGTTTTCTTTTGCAGTGATCGTTTCTAACCTGGGATTGTCCTGTGTGTTTGTACATAGAATATTTATTTTTATACAGTGTCACATAAATGGAAAAAAATACCAAACTTTATGCATTTTTGTACAAAAACACCTAAAACTGTTTTTGTTTCATTGGACCAATTGTGTATTTTTGTACTTGCTTTTATATTTGTGAAAAATATGCTGCTGTATTTGCATGATATTTGTGCACAATTATTAAATAACGCTCTTTAAGTTATTGTACTTTGGTGCCAAACCTTCATCAGAAAAAATGACAGACAAATTCCAGGGTATAATGTTAAATAAAATGAATTCCCCATCTCCACAGTTTAATAATTATTAAAGGGACTTTTGTAACTAGTTCCTAGGTAATCAATATAATTAGCAGTACTGCTCTGTGGCCAAAAAAATGCTTTGCTACAGGTATGGAATCCATTATCAGGAAACCCATTATCCAGAAACCTCTGACAAATTGGAGGACAATCTCTTTCATCTCCCTTTAGAGCCCATATCGATTAAATAAGTTTTTTTTTATGATACAGGAAACAGTAACAGTTGCACTGCCCACTCTTCCTCTCACCACTTAACATAGTGGTGCCAACCATAAACATAGAAATTCTAAGAATGATCCTGGGCTTCCTTCCCAGAATCCTTTCTGCTTTGCATATGAATGAGGATGTATCTCCTAAACAAAAATGCTTTTCTACAATGGAACCAGACAGTCCTTAATGCCAAAATGAGCATTTAAGTATTTTGTCAACAAGGTCTGTCACTGTTTCATGTGCATTCAAGATGGTGCTTGCCATTCGACAGCATAGGTAGCGGTGATAGACAGACAGAGAGGGGTTTTATGTCTGCTGCTGCAGTGACAGCCAAAATGCCCTAGTTACAGTGTTCCAAACTACAGAAAACCTCTTATCCGGAACTTTTACATCCCAAGAATTCCTGATAACAGATCCCTTGCCTCTAGTAGTTGTGAATGGCTCTTTGAGATCTTGTTGAGATATAGGGCAGCAACTTATCCTTTTCAGGTAGTCAGTATAAAGTTCTTAATGGCACCTTAAAGGGATACTGTCATCATAATTTTCAAATAAAGAGTGTTTACTTATACTTGAAAACTCATATTGTATAAAGTATGGTAGTATGGGGGAGTAAAGATTCTGAGGCAATTGTGTTTTCTAGTCTTCATGTTAATTGTCAATTATTCCTGTTTTGCTAAAAAGCACAATAGTATGTCTCAAAGTAGAAAGAATATGCTCACAACACTCAAGTATAATAAGCCTTTATTTAAAAGGCATGTTTCCAGCAATGCTTGCTGTAAAGGGCAGTGGCTATAGATAAGGAGGACCATTGTACAAAGAGTTTCGACAGCCATAATCAAGAGCATTGCAGTGAATAAAACATCGAAAACTACATGCATACACATTCCTTTATAGTCTCTGGGACATGCAGTGCTTCCAACCGATCAGATACTAAAACCCCACTCTTTCTTGTGTTCAATAGATCGTTTCTATAGTCTGTAAGGGACATATACAATTGTGGTTGTGCCAACATGAATGCAAATGTTGCACTTATAGACACGATTTATTGTACCTGCATCCCAAGGTTCTCCGTTTAGTTGCGCTATGTACCATTTTGTCCATCCTGCTGAATTGTGCAACTATTGACACTGGGGAACACTGGAAATCCTGCCAAACTGAACATGTTAGTAGTTCCAGAGTTCCCACAACAACTCGTGTCAATAGCCAAAGCAGAATAACGCTACTGGCACAGCCCATTGTTCTAGCCAAAAGGGGGGTGGGAGGGGTAGGAGTGAGGAGTGCCTCAACCCGTACAAACCAGGGGGAGGGGGCCCCAGCCTAACTTCATTCGGCCCCACTAAGGGCCTCTTTCCCACCATGACAGAACTGAAACAATTCAGTTAGCCACAACATGCATTTGAAAATGGGGAAAACACACATGCCAATGTGTTCATTTTGATGCAATTGGAGAATCTGAGCTCAGCCACAGTTACAGAAAAAAAATACAAAATGTAGCAATTTGTGTCCAAATATTGCACATTGCATTGCATTCCGAAATGACCCTTTATAATAGAATTTACCAGAGGTTCATTGTGTTTCCGTTATCTGAGGCGCCATACAATGTATATTTTTATAAATATATGAAAATAAAGAATGTCTTAAGTTGCAGAATGATGCACAATATTACTTACTTTTGATTAAAAGGTATGCTGAAAAGGAAAACTATACCCCCAAAACAATGTAGGTCTCTATATGTATGTAAAACCCTGCTTCATGTAAATAAACCATTTTCATAATAATATACTTTTTTAGTAGTATGTGCCATTGGGTAATCATAAATAGAAAATTGCGATTTTAAAAAATAAGGGCCGCCCTCTGGCATTGTACGATTCACTGTGCACACAAACAAACAAACTAACTGTTACAGTAAGAGCTGCAGTATGTCTGGTCAGGTGCTCTCTGAGGCAGTACACAGACAAAAAACAAAAGTTAATGCCCGCTCTCCTGCTCTGCTTCCCCTTTTAACCCCTAAACCACCCCCACGGCACTCCCCTCAGCTCCCTCCTCCCGCCCCCCTTTTTCCCGCCGAGACTTACTAGCCCATTGTTCTAGCCAAAAGGGGGGTGGGAGGGGTAGGAGTGAGGAGTGCCTCAACCCGTACAAACCAGGGGGAGGGGGCCCCAGCCTAACTTCATTCGGCCCCACTAAGGGCCTCTTTCCCACCATGACAGAACTGAAACAATTCAGTTAGCCACAACATGCATTTGAAAATGGGGAAAACACACATGCCAATGTGTTCATTTTGATGCAATTGGAGAATCTGAGCTCAGCCACAGTTACAGAAAAAAAATACAAAATGTAGCAATTTGTGTCCAAATATTGCACATTGCATTGCATTCCGAAATGACCCTTTATAATAGAATTTACCAGAGGTTCATTGTGTTTCTGTTATCTGAGGCGCCATACAATGTATATTTTTATAAATATATGAAAATAAAGAATGTCTTAAGTTGCAGAATGATGCACAATATTACTTACTTTTGATTAAAAGGTATGCTGAAAAGGAAAACTATACCCCCAAAACAATGTAGGTCTCTATATGTATGTAAAACCCTGCTTCATGTAAATAAACCATTTTCATAATAATATACTTTTTTAGTAGTATGTGCCATTGGGTAATCATAAATAGAAAATTGCGATTTTAAAAAATAAGGGCCGCCCTCTGGCATTGTACGATTCACTGTGCACACAAACAAACAAACTAACTGTTACAGTAAGAGCTGCAGTATGTCTGGTCAGGTGCTCTCTGAGGCAGTACACAGACCATCACAAGGCAAGAGATGTAAAAGGGCAAGATTTACTTAAATATATATTCCAGTTTGTTAAGATTTTTTTATATGTCACTTAATATGATATAAACTATCTGTTGCTTAAGTATTCTTTTTGGGGGTATAGTTTTCCTTTAATGGAAGGGATAATTATTTGATGACAGTATCCCTTTTAATGGTTTGTTATTTATCATTCTCACAATCTCATCTAACTCTAGTTATAGTATACTAGTTATATTTCTGAGACGAGCTGTGGCACAAACAAGTCTAGAAAATAACATATACTGTATTTACTACTTGATCACAATATATAGCAAGCACAAATCAAAAAAAAAATGGAAAAATCGGCATATACATATATATATATATATATATATATATATATATATATATATATATATATATAATAAGAAGGATCAGCACTCACTGTATTGATGTGAAGAAAAATTTGCAGTTTATTGTTTACATCATATATATATATATATATATATAAATATGTATATTTATGTAATATTCTTTATTAGACATTTATCACAAATTCAAATTTCAATTGCGTATAAGACACGCTTACAGGCGGTGTATTCTTTTTTATTTTAGTTGTATCACATACACTGCGCCCCAATGCAAACTTTACAACGTGCAATATTTTTTCCACTGTTAAATGATGGGTTGTAAAAACCTACAATTAAAAATATATGCAAAAGAGAAATTGCAAGGACTATTGTTACATTCCCCTACAAGTACCAGAATAATGGTGCATAAGCTGATTTTCCTGAATCACTGTTGCAACTGCCACAAACCACAGGCAGTTTCTGTAGGAAGCACCACAAAGCGTATGTAGGCTTTTACTTTCGCCACTAATATCATTTTACCTGTCAAAACGCAGTGGAATCATATTGTGTTCCATAAGATTCATAATAAATTACATTTATTATTCCGATATTATTCAATATTTTTCATATTTAGTTTAAGGAACCTGTATTCCCCCTTTTTGTTTGTTTGTAAATGCTGAGATGTTAGTTCCTGTAAACAATGTGTGTGTATGCTTACAGACACATATACTTTAACAACCTTTCTCTTCTTTACATCAGGGAATTGTTTATAAGATTTGTTTATAAATCAGATTGGCTTATTGGGCCTAGGTAAATGTTTGAAGAACATAGTTCTTGAAAAGTCCCCTGATAGCAGCAGTCCCATTAAGTCCTCTCTTTGAATAAACAATACATCATTTATAGGCTGAAATAGTTTGCACCAAATTGGAACCATCTGTCAGCGAGACATATGGAATGTGGAATATTCTGAAATTGGGGGAGTACCAAAGTTGATGGCTTGTTTGAAAGAAAAAAAATGTGAGGTGTTTTTGAGGTTGCTTGCCTGATAGAACATTATATTTTTGCTTAAACTATATGTATTTCACATAAATGTGTTTTTTTTCTGCATTGTGAAAGGCAGCAGTGACATTTTTTTTACCCTCTGATTTATTCTGCAAAACAGCAATTGAGTTCTAAAACTTTTATTATCTTTTTAGGACATATACTATGCTTGGTAGTGAAAAATTCAGCTATATTATATATTTTTTTTTATTTAACTATAATAATATTTTAGAACTCTCAATGATTAACACTTTAAAATTTATTCAGAAGTTACTGATGAACCAAGCAGCGGGACATATACCTGACATAATATTAAATTGCTTTACACTATTTTTTATTTTTATACATTTATTTAATATAAATTGTATGTTAGTACAGGTATGGGATCAATTATCCAAAAACCAGAAAGCTCTGAATTACAGGAAGACCATTTTCCATAGACTATTTTAAACAAATAATATTAAAAAATTTTTAAATTATTTCCTTTTTCTCCATAATAATAGAACACTATATATACATTTCTTGTAATTAATCATTACTGGAGGCAAAACAATCATATTGGGTATTATTTAATATTTTTTTAGCAAAAGGATGGAGATCCAGATTACAGTAAGGGCAAGGGCACACGGGCAGATTCGGGGAGATTTATCTTCGGGGCTACAATCTCCCCGAACTGCCTTTCCCCTGCTATAATGAGAAAACTCCAGCCCAATGGCACTCACGGCGCTTCGATTTCCAAAGTTGCCTCACGAGGAAACCTCAGGCGACTTCGGAAATCGAAGTGCTACATTGCCTCTTCTTGGCAACAATCTCCTTGAACTGCCTTCCCCCTGGCTTCTGCCTGCTATAATGAGAAAACGCCAGCAAAATGGCACTAATGGCGCTTCGATTTCCGAAGTGCCTCACGAGGAAACTTCGGGCAACTTCAGAAATCAAAGCGCTGTAAGTGTATTGCCACAGGCGATTTTTCATTTTAGCAGGGGGAAGGCAGTTCGGGGAGATTGCCGCCCTGAAGAAGAGGCGATTAGTTAACAGGCAATTAAATCTCCCTGAATCTGCCTGTATGCCCCTTCCCTAAGACCCTTTATTTGAAAAAAAAAAAAAAAACAGATCCTCTGGATTCTAGATAGCATGTCCCATGCCTGTAGCTATTTTTACATTGCTAATATCATGCATGTTTACAGCAAATATCTAACTAATGCAGGAAGAATCTCCTTTCTCCAATGACTCCTGTCACATTTAGCAACTTTAGTACTTGGCAACCTGCATCTGTAAATTAAGATTTTGCTGTTCTATCCAGCCCTTGTCCCAGAACACCAGGGGGCTATCCTGTTAAATATTTCTGATATCATGAACTAAGCAAAAAAAAAACAGATAGCTATTCACAAGCAAAATATATATTACCATAAGTGCTACCTGTAAGTTAAAATCAAAAAGCAATATCTTACCGCTCTTAGCTGGCAAATATTGCATATTTATTTCAAGGCCTTTGGCAAGCAAGCTCTTTAGATAAGTAAATTATCTATCATAAAGATAAATGTGAACCAAAAAGCCTTTGTATCCTGGAATGTGCAAATTAATATAGCAATAAATCAAATGCATTTATTCTTTAATTGTTAACAATGAAACATTCACATTTAGAATGGCAATGGCCTAAGGAGGCCATGTAAAAGCTAGGTTTTTAATTATTATTATCATCAGTATGCTATTTTCATTATATATATATATATATATATATATATATATATATATATATATATATATATATATGGGAACTGTTATTCAGAATGCTCGGGACCTGGGGCTTTCCAGATAACGGATCTCTCTGTAATTAAGTCTACTAGAGTCTACTAGAAATTCATATAAACAATAAATAAACCCAATAGGGTGCTTCTGCTTCCAAATAAGGATTAATTAAATCTTAGTTTGCATCGGGTACAAGGTACTGTTTTATTATTACAGAAAAAAGAGAAATTATTTTTAGGAAATTGGATTATTTGTATAAAATGGAGTCTATCGGAGGCTGCCATTCCAAAATTTGGATCTTTCTTTATACGGGTTTCCAGATAATGGATCCCAACCTATATATCTATGCAGCTGTATTTTCCCTGCATTAAAATCATAGGACGAAGACACACGTAGCGATTCGACTTTTGAAACAAGTGAAGTAACGAATCGCCATAACATAAGCAACCCAGGATTTATTGTGGCGACAGGCAGCTTGTACTTGTACTTTTATCTTTACGTTTATTTGCCTATGCCACGTGTCTTTGCCTTTAGTCAAGTCTAGCCAGGTCTCTGAACACACATATATCCATTCAACATTACATTTGCTAGTAAGGTAGGAGACATTTTTGTTACACTGTTACATGGAAAGTTAGATCTATTACATACAATGCAATTTAATTGGGCTTGTAATCTTACTTGCTTGGTATTTTTTACTGAGTACTAGCCAGTAAGAAATACAGATGGCTGTTTACTATTTACTTTATAGTAGAGAGTAAAGCATTGTCAGAGCTGCCACTTCTATTCTGAAAATTCTGTGCTTAAAGCACCTTTATTTAATACTTAAAGGGTCAGACTCCATGGCTTATAGCCAAAAAATGAAGCTGAGATAAATTTAAGATGGCTGACGTGACATTTAAGGATGAAGACAATTGTCTTTCATGTTTGAAGATTTCCTGCAGTTGTTTTGACTCAGGCCAACTACTGGTGAATTTTCTTGGATTTTTGGTGCTGTGAAAGCAATCCATAGTCCAGTAAATACCAGATTTGACATCAGTTTTATATCTGCCATGGAACTCGCCTGCATCTTTAATGGGAAAAATTTGAGATAGAGACAAGAATCTGATGTTCCTTTGGCGTTTTTGGTGGTCACACTCTGAAAAATGGGAAAAGATCTGGACAGAGTTGGAAAATCTTTTTCTGTTGAACTAATGAAATGTGTAAGAGAAAAAACAACATGATCTTTTCTTCAGCAATATCCTTTGAATGAAAATATTATTGGATTTTCATTGCTGATGTTGGGAAAAGCTGATCAAGGAGGAAAGACTTCTGCCAAGTACCTTTTGATGATTCCATCCTTTACCCTCTTTTACTTAAAACAGACAAACATTTTTAATGAATTGAAAGTATGTATTATTAATGCCCTCATAATTTACACTTCTACATTTATTGTGTTATGTCAACTGACTGAGGCATAAGTGGAACTCACATTTCTGGGATTTCAAATCACTGCCACAGGTAGATGAAGCTATCGTATTTGTAAAGGCTTGTCAATCTGCCAACTTCTTGTACTGTTTTCTAATGACTTATCTAGACAAAATGCTATTTATTGTGATTTTATTTTATAATTTGTATAGCCAACTTTAGCATTATCTATTATTGCTGGCCTAAAATACACTTTCTACAGGAATTAACTGATGAATTGGTTTAGTTATGGCCAAACTGAAGCTACAGTGTTCTCTTATTCCTTTGGCTACTACAGTTCTACAGAAGTCATGAGTTTTGGAACCTACCACCCAGTGACTGAATTCCAGCAAAGTCGATAAATCCCCATTCATTTTTTTTTCCTTTTATAACCCCATAAACTGCCAGAAGTACCCATATACTGTAGGTACTGTTCCACTTGGGGGTTAACATTTTTTTGAGTAAAACTATATAAATACACACAAACACACACACACACACATATATTTATATATATATATATATATATATATATATATATATATATATATATATATATATATAGATATATAGATATATAGATATATATAGATATATATAGATATATACAGTCTACCAAAGTACTAGTTTGCATCAAAAGTATCAAAATGAAATGCCGAAGTAGCTATCATCATGGAACTGATTTATCTACTGTTCAAAATCTTTTTGTGCTAAAACTCATGACTTTGATATTTATTAAGTGTTAAAGATGAAAAAAACTTCAGCATCTAGCTTGCAAGATCATATAGAAGTCAATGGGATTTTTTTCTAAGTTTTTTTAATTATTCATTATATACGTTTTGGAAACTTTGTAGACCCATTGAAAATGATAAGTCGAATTCAATGCACTTGAGTTTTTTTCCACGGTTTTATTCCATCAGAACATTGGAGTTGAATTTGATTCAAAATCTATAAAATTCACAAATTTAACTTTGATAAATAGACCTCTATGTGAATAATGTATAATGTTTTCTGTATTTGTGTTATTGTTGTTATTAGTTGTCCAGTACTGCAGAACGTTTACCCTGTGGTCAATATGGTCAGTTTGGTTGTTTTGCTTTTCTGCTTTGCTAACATGCGCTTAGTTTGTTTCCTCTTAAAGGGAAACTTTAACGAAAATGAAAGTTTGATATATGCTTCATGGTACAGAAATAAGAAAGTTTCTAAATATAATAATTAAAAATTCTGTACAGTTTCTGAAATAATCAAGTTAATCTTCATTATCTCTCTTCATGCAGGAGTCTGTGTCAGATTTTGATTGACATTCTAATATACCTCTTCTAATACGTCTGCTAGAAATGAAAGTTCCCCCAAAACACAATCAAAATCTGTCTCCCGATTCCTGCGTGAAAAGAGAATGAAGAGCAACAGATTCTGAGAGGTGAATACTGAAGAATAACTTGATTATCTCAAAAACTAAAATTTTGTATTTCAGTAAGATGAAGCTTATGGCTGCAATAGTTTCCCTTTAAGAGCAAAGTAACCCTTTAAGAACAAACTAAGCACAATATTTCCCCTTTAAAAATAATAGTAGCACATTTTCAATCTAAACTTCAAGCAACTCATTTTGAATTGATTTTGATTCTCAAAAATATTTGTAATAGTATCAGAAAAGCATAAGCACAGGCTGAAAATTAACTTTTAAAGTTCCATGTATAATATAGTGTGTTCAGTCACAGTTTTGTGGGTAATTGCCTCTGTATACTTTGATCAACACTGCCTAATGTCTCTTCAGCGACTATTCTATTCTAGTAGAAAAAAGTTTGCAAATTTTCATTTTCTTGGCAGCAATGTCTATACCAGGCATGTCCAAAGTACGGCCGGGGGCCAAATGCGGGCCATCTTCAAATTTACACCGGCTCTCAGCCTCCATCATGAAATTAATAATAATGCGGCCCACCAGCACAGTGCGATCAGGAATCGCCTACCTGTAATATTTGGTCTATACTGCTGCCTGTGTGCTGAAGGTGTTAGCAATAGACACGTACTGGCTCATAGTGATGCACCGCTTCACATACTTTACTAACACATTCAGCACACAGGCAGCAGTATAGACCAAGTGGCAGATCATTTCACTAATGTGGCCAAATATTACTGCTACAGCTAGGCGAGTCCTTGTTTAAATGAAAATGATATTAATGGTTCAAAGAATGTCAGGCTGAATGGTCGGCCCCCACACATTTTCACCTCACCAAATCTGGCCCTCGTTGCAAAAAATTTGGCCACCCCTGGTCTATACAGTTATATATATATATATATATATATATATATATATATATATATATATATATATATATATATATATATATATATATAATCTTTCTGACACATAAATTATGTGTTACAATAGTAAGAAGCAAAGATTCATATAATTTTAGATACCGATAACATCTCTGCATGTATTGCCTATCTGACGATATCAGTGGGTGACTGTCACTACTATTTGTCGGGCATGACTATTGTACGATTACTCTCTGTCAAATAATGGCCAGAACATCGTTTGATTTGTTATTTTTCCTACTTATTTTAATCTGAATAGTAGTAATAATAATAGTAGATTGTTAGAGTGAAACAAATGGACGTTCATTGCACAAAAAATAAAATCTGCACTTCTATGGCCAGCTTCACTGCTATGGCCTATGAGGAACAAATGTGGTTCAGTACGCCATGCTTCTGGCATTCAACTATTGATGCAGAAAGTTATTTATCTGTTCTCTGTCCAGGTTTCAGTAATGTGCTAGCGGCAATGTATTCACCAAGCTGCTTATGCAAGATCATTATGACTGGTTATCAAATTTGGCCAGTGTTTGAAAGGTAGCTTTGGGCCTTATAAATGCTTTTTTGCCTTGCCACAAATTGAAAAGTAAACATAATTTCAAGCAACTTTGCAATACACATCAATTAAAAAATATGCAGATTTTTCAAGATTTTTAATGGTTTGGAACAATTCCCTAAGCCTATCCCCCTGCTGATCTGTCTGACTACTTTGCTGAGCTGGCTGACTACCGTTACTTTGTATCAGCAGCCAGCTGTCCTTAGACTGCATCCTCCAAACCTCACAATTCCCTGCACATGTGATTTCAATAAGGAATGGAACATCACAGTGCAATGCATTGTGGGTTATGTAGTTCCTGCATGCTTTCTGTAAGATATGGAGAAGTTGTTACAATTTGTAACATCAGTGTTTAGTCCCTCCTCCCCTGACAGAATTGCAAATGATGCAGAAAGAGAATAACTGTTAAACAGCTGGATTTCAGCTGGATTTCAGCATAGAAAATTGCATTTTTTTATACTTTTTGAAGAAACAGGTAACTGTGATGGGTATATTAGGGGCTTTCTGTGTTATGTGGGCCTCTTTACCTGATTTTAAGATTTCCTTCATTTCACACCTTTTTTATTTGTGGTCCTACCAATATATATTGCTTAATGTATTGCCTTAATTTTACATTATCCAGTATTTCACACAATTTTTTTCGGGTCCCCAGAAAAATGTAAAATGGTGGAGATCTACTGTACCCATAACAGACCTATGGCACGCATACTAGTTTATTTTTTCATCTACCACATTTCTCCATTGTCCAAGCTGCCCAAATTCCGGTCTATGCAAATCATGTGTCAATTTATTTGCTCAGGTGAATTTTATTAAAGCAAAGAGAATAAACATACAACAGATCACAATCTTGATATAAGGCACACAGTCTTGACATTTGGGTTTATAGTTTTAAAATATGAGCACAGAAAGAAAAAAACAACCCTGCATGGGCAGTAGGTTTGTTTTACATTGTTTGTGGCCTAATCCTTTGTTGTATAATTTAGGCCTTGAGCTAGGCCAGAATTCCCAATGAGGGCCTATATGTGCGGCTACTATACTGGGGGGAGGGAGTTGATCCAACTCTGCCAGTATTTTTAGCTTTTGGCTGGTTGATACTATACACATTTACCCTACCTGTTGTCAACTGAATACTGACCCTTGGGTCTTGGTGGGATTTTTCCTGGTACCCTGGTTGGCCAGTCTAACACTGAAAACCCTACACGTGCCTAACAATCTGATTTTACATTATAAGATGGTAACAGGACAGCAAACATTTTGCCGGAAATCAAGTGAGAGCAACTCTGTCTGTTATATATATAATCCGACATTTATATATATAAAAAAAAAATATATATATATAGATATATATATATTTTTTATATATATATATATATATATATATATATATATGCGCAGAAAGAAGCGACACTCACAGGTTGTTTTTCAGTGCAGATAAGTTGTGCTTTATTCCACTCAACGTTTCGATCCCTCACAGGGATCTTCGTCAGGAGATTTTTTTTTTTTGTTTGTAATCTCCTGACGAAGATCCCTGTGAGGGATCGAAACGTTGAATGGAATAAAGCACAACTTATCTGCACTGAAAAACAACCTGTGAGTGTCGCTTCTTTCTGCAAATATCTACCCACTTTGGCTGGCACCCAGGAATCGACCGAGTTAACAGAGTGCACCTTTGGATCTCGTATATATATATATATATATATATATATATATATATATATAAATGTCGGATTCTTTTCAATAAATCTTTACTTTTTCACAAGTATTCCCGTTGAGTGCAGCACTATGTCACTTTATTTAGCAGCACCCGGGCAAGCTGTTATCCTTGAGAAAGAGCACAGTTGGTTTTAAAGTGCTGCAATGGTGTTTTATCAAAATTTCCTCTTCTGAATTTAATAACTGCATTGTAACAACAGAGGGTGCTTAAAACATTTTGCAAATCATGCGAGTGTGTATATATAAAAATAATATTTTTTCCTTGTTCTATAAAGAAACTCCCTATTTTGAAACAAGATGCTATTGTCATTTGTACTGTAGTGAGATTTCCATTTTTCATGATGTAATATTGTATTGTGGTTGTACCTGGTGTAAATATTTTTTTCTTATAATACATTTTCTAAATAGATGTAAACATTTTTCATTGTTTATAGTCACCAACCATATAAATGGATTATAAACCATTTAGTTGTGTTTTTACCTTATTTTCTATCATTATATTTTTTTTCAGCTTGCTTAACCGAAGTTCGATCAAAATTAAAATGAAGGCAATATGTCACTTTTTTTTTAGAATGGTCCAGCTCTTATTATATGCAAATCATCATGCATTTAGTCTTCTAATTATCTATTATCCAGAATGCCTGGATCTCCATACCTTAAGTCTGCTAAAAACATTTACTCATAAATAATAACCAATATTCATGCAGCTCATCAAGTACAAAGTAAAAGGTTTTAATATTACTTTTACTTTCATATTCAGGCTTTCAGTCTCCACAACTAATCTCAAGGTTTCCTTCATAGTTTTTAACAATGGTTCAGTGATATCCAAGTTGAATGGAACAGATGGTATGTGTACAAATTCTTCCCTCTGCATGTTACAATATCTCCCACGTGTGTTCATCATCTCAGGGATTATAGTGTCTGGGATAATCTCAAGAGGCAGATTCATTTTAAAAATGTTGCTTAATAGTATAGCAAATTATTCTAATGCTGCCCACTCACCCCCTACAACTTGTGTAACCTCCTCTTTCTGCATCAGTGAGACCACAATTAAACTGGCTTTAAGCACCAAAACTTACAGCAGTGAAGGAACTGACTTCGAGAAGCACCTCACGCTAAACTACTAATCTTGCTATGTACACACCACCATACTTACCTTGGAAAAAGATGGATTGGAAGTGACATCTGCATGAATTCTTGGCACACTTAAAGGGCTCAATTAGCTCATAGCAGGCTCTGAGGATACCCATATGGCATATTGGCAGATCCAAGAGCTTTAAAAAGCAGAGATAATAGAGCCTGATGAATATGAGAGGTGAGCTCACAAAGTAAGGAATAAAAAGGGTAGCTGAATGGGAGCCGTGAATGGAATAATTATGTTGCATGTCACTTCCTGTCCTTCACATGAGAAGTGGGCTAGCCAATGGGTGTAGGAATAAGAAATAAGAGTTTTCAAAAGATCAAAACATTTAAGTTGCTTGGATCTGATTAGCACCACACTTTCCTTCCTGCCAAAGTGTACAATGCAGCACATATCATTTTTCACATATCAGTTTTCATATCTGGTTGGTTTGCAGATATATATATATATATATATATATATATATATATATATATATATATATATATATATATATATATATATATATATATATATATATAAAGAAGATATTTGCTGCACAACCCTCTTAATTTCTGGGTGCAAGTAGTCATAAAAGGCACTGCCAAAGTAGCCAATATCATAGAAAAAATAAAAACTGACACAGCACTCCAAGTTTTGTATCCAAAAAAGGATATATATTGTAGAAAAACATACCAAAGCCCATATGGCGATGTTTCGGGGTATACAAACCCCTTTCTCAAGTCAAGGGCATCATTCAAGTAACAAGCATTAGTTTACACCTATTTATACAAGGTAACACAGGAAGTTACACATAGAACATGACATCATTGATGATCTTCACACATTAACCCCTTAATTGCTTAATGTCATCCATGTAGGTATGCAACAACTCAGCGTTAGTCCACTGCATATCCAAATCCAGCTAAAAAGAAACAAAACAAAGAATAAAAAACAGAAATGAAACTAGTGTTTATTCCATCATAGAAATACATATAGGTTATAGTCTCTATTAAGCCCATTTGGGGCCAAGGTATTTAATTGGTGTATCCACCATACCTCTCTTTTCCTCAACAATAGCTCTCTATCACCTCCCCGTTTGGGGGAGGGTACACTTTCCAGAACCATATATTTCAAATCTGTATCCTTGTGACCTTTCTCCACATAATGTTTAGAGACTGGCAACTTCACATTGCCCTTCCTAATTGTAGATCTATGTTGGGATATCCGTGTTTTTATTTGTAATGTGCTCTCCCCAACATAGAGGAGACCACAAGGACAAATTAGCACATAAACGGCAAATTTAGTCAGACACGTATAGTACCCCCTTAAGGAATATTTACGACCAGTGGTCGGATGCTCAAATATTGTACCCTTATATACACAACAGCATTGGGAACATGATAGACAAGGGAACATCCCCTGCGATTTTACACCCATATATGATTGTGTCAAGACCTGATTTTCCTTCGTATCAGAGTGATACATATATATATATATATATATATTAGGGATGCACCGAATCCCTGAATCCTTGGTGAAAGATTCGGCCGAATACCGAATCTGAATTTAAATATGCTAATTAGGGGCAGGAAAGGAAAAAGTGGAAAAAATTATTCTTTTGTGACGAAAAGGCATGTGATTTCCCTACCCGCCCCTAATTTACATATGCAAATTAGGATTCGGTTCAGCCAGGCACATGGATTTGGCCGAATCATGGCTGAATCCCGAATCCCTAATATATATATATATATATATATATATATATATATATATATATATATATATATATATATATATATATATATATATATATATATATATAAAGTACCCCCTCTTGTAAATTATAAGGAAATTATAAGTTACCGAAGAGTTTCATGACCATATAAAAACACAAGGCCAAAGGTCATGGAACTCCGAGATAACTTCTAATATCCACATATTTTACAACTGGGCGTACTTTATTAATTATAATACACAAATTTCAGTGAGTCGTGTGACAGAAATGTCATCAGAACTCACCATTTATAACTGATGACATCAGAACTCACCGTTTATAAGGATATAATTTACAAGATATTCATGGCTTTTGTGTATTTTAGGAGTTCCATGAGTATATCAAAGCTTTTCTACAGATGACAGGTGATTTCTAATATCCTCATATTTTACAGCATGGATTACATTTTTTTGTTAAATATACACGTTAGAGATAGTAATGGGACAAAAATGACATCACTAAGCACCGATAATAACTGATGATATCACTAAGCACTAAGGATATCATTTACAAGATATTGAAAGCTGTTGTGTATTATATCTAGATAATGTCTCATTTATCTATGTAATCTAATTTGTCTGCAAATTATATATCTAATTTAGAAGACATGAGGGCCAATTTACTAAAGTAGAATTGGAACCAGTGCAGTTGCCTATAGCAACCATTTAACTCATTCATTTTATTTTCCAAATTTCAGTAGATTGATCCAAATGTTTGTAAAATGATCCTTATTCATTTTTGGTTTATATAGCACTGCTAATTGTACAGAGCATAGTAAACATATAGTAATAAGCAATTATCCTGTCGAACAGAGCTTACAATCTAGGTTTTGGTGCCTAAGGCACAGGAAGGATACATTAATTATCTGAGACTACAAAGAAGTAGTGAAGAATATGATATATCTGTTGTGGAATTGCATGTATTGTTTTGTCTTTACATTCATTTAATAAATTGTTACCCTTTAAATGAATGTTTGTGTGGTTTATTTTAACCCTCTCAGAGAGAGAGGAAGCGGATACAGGCATTGTGGTTAACTCTTATCTCCTGAAACACTGCACAGAAATTACCAGTATGTATCCAGTAGTGAAAAAAAATGTTATTTAGTCCATGCAGACTGCAGTCTTGTTTCCATTTTGTTCAGGAGGGATGTCACACAGTGCTCGGCAAACTGAAAACGCAAGGAACATGGACTGACAGGTGAATTCAAAGTGTGGGTATAGCAAATGATTTAAGGAAAATATTCCTTAAAATTAGGAAAATAATAGGTTTTACTTGCAGCCTTCTTAATGTTATACTATGACTATAATAAGTCATTTTCGGGAGATTTGTCGCCTATGGCAGTGCAGTTTTTTCTGGACTCTGAGGAAGTGCCGGTGGATCCGGCAAGAAACGCGTAAGTCAGCGTGCACACCCACCGCTCAATCACTTATCTGTGTGTATGGAATAAAGCCTGAAATTTGTATTCAACACTGCTGTCCGAGTTTTGTCCAGGATTAGCGCCGCAAACACGGGGATACGATGAATATAGCAGTTTTTTCTGCAGGCAACAAATCTTACCATGTGCCTTAACCTGTTAAAGTTTGAATAACTAATTTAGGCTGTTCTTCTTCTACTACACTCTCTCTCCTTTTTTTTATACATCTGCCATGAGTCCCATCTCCTGTTTTTACAGCTAAAACAATAGGTAATAAAAAACCAAAATATTATATTTAAAATTCCCATTCATGGTGCAATAGACACACATCTCAGAATCCAAATAAATGCATTAACTCGTATTGTGCCATTACATGGGCTATGCTGCTTTCTGCTGCCTAGGCCTATTATTTGGTGGATAAACCTGATGCAGTGCAATTTCATTTTATCCTGATCTACGACACTATGGCTAATTTTATTTAGAATGTCATTCTACATAACAGTGAGGTTATGCAGTTAGCTATATTTTGTATTGAGGATGTATATTTTGAAGGACAGGGAGTGGGTATAAAATAAAATGTGTATCAGTCTGCCTTATACTTTAGACTAAGAACCATTTTGTAAATAAATATATATATATATATATATATATATATATATATATATATATATATATATATATTTTTTTTTTTTTTTTTAATTGCATGTGAATGGTACACCTCCGTATGAGTATTTCATTTTAGTTAATGAGGATGTTAGGACACCGACAGCACCATACTACTGCCAACAGTGGTGATTGTGAAGGTTGAAGACATGCCAACTGCCCAAATATTTTGGCAATCACCAGTTTATTGCTTTTTATTTATATTGCTTTTTCAAAGGAAACTACCCAGACTGCCTCTCCCTGCATTTAGTACACAAATGAAAGCTAACCCTGCAATATGAAGAGGCAGTATACATCCTTTTTAATAGACTGCCAAACCACTGCCAACACATTAGAAGTGCCATGTTTTTTACCCACAATGCCGCATATCCCCCCCTTTCCAGTTCAGAGTCACTTCTGCAAAAGAATCAATAGACGGACGCGTGCGTGATTCAGCTGAATCGGCAGATGGGACGCTTGGAGCAACTATATGAAAGTGCAAGGACCGTGTTTGTTTGTAAGTACCTTTAATTATTGGTGACAATACTTATGCTCATTTTAGTGTGACAGCACTTGCAGCTGCATTTGTAAACAAGCCCTTCACTCCTTGTGCTCACCATTATTTTTGTTCCCTTCTTTAACATGCCTTAGAGAAAGCAAGGAGCAACACAAACATACTTTATGCAGAAAGAAGAAGTAAGAATGGTGGTGTTTATTTTTATTTAAAAAAGTGTCTATTATAGAGCAGGCCATGGATGCTCATATGAGGGGTGCTAGTTTGGACTATACTGTCACATTTTTATTCTTGATCACAGAACATATTAATGAAAAAATCTTGATTGGGTTAGTCACAATCAAAATACAGTTTCATTAATTTTCAAACAGCGGCTGTTTGCTTCAGTGCAAAACATACTAGGGATGCACCGAATCAAGGATTCAGTTTGGGATTCGGCCAGGATTCAGCATTTTTCAGCAGGATTCGAATTCGGACGAATTCTGCCTGGGCGAACTGAATCCTAATTTGCATATGCAAATTAGGGGTGGGGAGGGAAATCACATGACTTTTTGTCACAAAACAAGGAAGTAAAAAAGTTTTCCCCTTCCCACCCCTAATTTGCATAAGCAAATTTGGATTTGTTTCGTTATTCGCCGATTCTTTCACAAAGGATTCAGGGGTTCGCCGAATCCAAAATAGTGGATTCGGTGCATCCGTACAACATACACTTTCCTTTCACTTCAATAGCATCTTGCAAGGTTTTCCATCCACGTTTTGAGGCGCTTTTTATATGAAAAATCATGATTATTCCAGTTTAAAAAAAATGAATACATCCCTGGATTTGACCTTTTCCTGGAATAGCCGCTGATTCGTTGCGAGCCTATTCTGGCAAGCTATTTTTTATCTCTTCTTTTTCCTGGATTTAACATTTTCCCTGAAAATGACTGGTCTCCTGGGAAACGTAAAAGTGATTTCAACTAACACCACATTTTTATTCTTTTGTTCAAATTGCATAAAAACCTGGAAATACAAATAAATGAAACCCTGTGTGATCGGTAGCAGTCCAGGGTTGGCATAACTTGCCACACGGTAGAACTCGGCTTTACAAAAGCAATGCCATGAGCCTCTATCACAAGTCAGTTGGATGGATAGCAGACATCCCTGGGACCAAATAGGTCTATATTGATTTACCTCATAATTTTAACCAAACAATAAAAAGACAGACTGCACAACAAAGTGTTGCAGTTCCCTCCATTTGCTCCTCCAGCTACTGTATTTCTAAATCCCACAAAGCAGTGCTGTACAACACACACAGATTGTTGGATTTTTATACAGCTAAGAGAGGTTTGCTTGCTGCTATGTATACTGTACAAATGAGGAAATGATACATATTAAGCTTGTCAGAGAGGGGAAGCTGATACAGACTTCACATTCCACTCAGACACATGTCAGTATGGGACTAGGAATGAAACAGAAAGCTACTAATAAATGTGTAAACTGCAGTCTCGCGTCCATTTTGTTTAGGAGGGAAGCAGAAACAGAGCTCTGCAAACTGTAATCTATAGTACGACTCCCTGGAGAAGAAAACACGAGAATGCCCGGTACAGGGTCACAGCAAACTGAAAGTTTAGAGTTAGTTAGTGACTTGAGCTCCTCCTAGGGGTGGTGTTACATTTGAATCACTAGTCAGGGCTGTGCTGCTGCTCTCCTTCTCCGCCCCATCCTCTCTCTCTCTTTCTCCCTCTCTCTTTTTATCTTCTGCCTTGTGTCCCACCTCCTGGCTTTACTATCAGCGCTTTGGGCTTCCATTTACACACTGGGTTGGGGGGGAGGGAAAAAAACAACAAAATAATAGAAAAGGAGACAAGAGACAAAACAATAAAGAAACAATAGGAAAAGAAGAACCAGCCTCCTCCAACTTGCAGCCTTGCATCCCCTTGGAGAAGAAAAAGGCTAGGAATAGACTAGAGAGAAAGGTAAGAGAGACAGCAGCCCTCATGCTTCACATCCCTTGCAATGAATGGCTTCTGCTCTGCACATTAAAAAGCACAAGCAGCACTAACACACATACACACACACATGCATAGAAGACAGAGTGATTTAAAGGGGAAGTGCCCCCCTGCAGCCCATGAATGAGCAGAGAACAATATAAAACCTTGTTCTGTATTTGCATTTAAACCTTTCAAACGAAACAACCCCCTCCCCGTGACAAAGAGGAGAGGGGGGGGGGGTGTATACTGATCTCTTTCTTTGTATTGAAACATTTCTCTTTAATTCAGCTGCCATGTTTACCTTTCTGACGGTGGGACGGGGGAGAAATAATTACCCATAACTAAGCAGAATCTTGTATTACTAGCTAAATACAGTACATTTCCCCTTCACTGTACAACTCACAGAATCCAGATAAATGCAATGCATTAACTCTTACGGTGCTCTACATGGGGCTGTGCTGCTTTCTGCTGCCTAGGCCTATTATTTGGCGTACCGACAAGATTTAATACATTTATTTTGGGATTTGTCTGTGGGATAATGCTGTAATTACTGTACCGCAACCTGTACAACACTAAAGTTGTGTGTCATTTATTGGTATTGAGTGTAAGGGAATAAAGAGCAAATAAAAAGTCAGTAATGTATTTGTGTAATTTAGCAGTTATTGTCTGCCTCATAATAACATTTAAGTTTTGGGCTTCTTGTTGCAAGATCCCTTTTAACACTGGAGTCTTTTCTTTTATATATTTCTTTCATTGTTTCTTTTTTTTTTTTTTTTTTTGGAGGGAAGGGTTGAAATATATTGCCTTAACACTGAAGTTATGTGTGTATTTATTTTTTTATATGCCCAGCGATCTTAGCTTATAGGGTTTGTCCCTTTTACCCAGTTGCCGTCATGTAAAATTGTCATATATATTTAGGCTTGATTTCTTTTCATGGCAATTGTGTCCTCCTCCTGCTTTCACCCCCCTGGAGCCACAAGGGGAAACAATGATTACAGATAGCTGAAGAAATATAACACCAGTCCTGACCAACCTGCAGCCTTTCAGCTAAAACTCCCAGCATCCGCTCTAAGATACGTTGAGTTAAGTTGCAGTTCAACAACAGCTCTGTAGGGCTACAGAATGAATATCCTTGAATGGCATTAGCCAGACGCATTCTGTAATGCAACTGTTTATTTGCACACTGGTGTAGAATTACTGTGTCTGAAGTATTCCCCCAAACTTCACTATGAAACATCCTTCATTCTCCTCACAGGATTGGCTTTTTCTTTATGCTTGGCGTCATGCACAGATGTGCACATTGTTGTGTATTTCAGGGAATCTGATCTAATTTTTCGCCTAAATTAATCCCACTGTGTATACAGGATCTGCAGCAACTAAAATGAGCATTTTACAGTTTTGCATTAACATATCTACAAATACAGATTTCAAGGCAATTTGTGGACTGGTGACAGAGCTAGGCCTCTTAAAGAAGCAGGCAGCTTGTTACGAGTAAGGTTACAGGCAAGCAGTTGAAAAGCCCATCCCTCCATTTTTTCCCCTGTACTGTGTTGCAAGTGCAGGGTGATTACATTGTCTTACACGCTGTGTAGGAAAGCTAAATATTTATGTTTTACATGCATAAATGTTCTCTGCACATGTCATGCACTGCATTTTAGTTTTTTAACCAATATGTTTGTACCCACTCTCAGATTTGTTCAATATAATGTCCAACAATTACTTAATCATGCTATTGTTTTTATGGAAAAATTGGTCATTGCAATAATTCATGTTAAAAATTCAGTTTAATATTTGCAATATACACCAATGTCAAGACTTTTAAACTTATATATGTTTATTGATATAACTATACCTATAACTTAATGAGAGTCTTGTAATCTAAATTCTGCCTCTGTTTGAGTTTTGGGCCTTATCATTGTTAGGCAAGGCCTTATTCACTTTAAACACTTGTGAATCCATAAGCCAATATCTAAAACGGACGCCATAAAAATCAGATCATACTGAAATTCTGAGCTTCAGTTCTCACCTGGCTCTACTAAAATTCACTAGAGAAATTAAATAAAAATTGTTCCTGATAACCATGTACTTTAATTTTTTTATCCCGCCAGCGATAGGACATTTTCACCGGGCAGGGAGCTTGCAGCATGTGTGCGTGCGTGCAGCCATGTCATTCAGAGCACATGCACATAATGAGCTTCTGACATCACACGCATGTGCATTATGAGCAAGTTGCAACATTCACTCATTATACACATGTGCATGCCCCAACATGGCCTCTTGAACCGGGAACTCCCTCCCGGTGCCGGTGTCCTTACGGTGGCAGGGGCAATCTTTTTTTTTTTTTTTTTTTAAAACTACTGGTTAAGTAGGCAACAATGTTTTCGCCCAACAGGTGCACTTTAAATGCGCAGTAACACCAAAAAACTTTAGTGGTTTATAGTAATTAAAATATAATGTACTGTTGCCCTGCACTGGTAACTGATGTGTATGCTCTTGAAACTCTGCTATAGTTAATATAAACAAGTGTTGCCATGGGGACAGCCATTCAAGGATCAGGTTACATAGCAGATAACAGATGCAGAATACCATTATATTCTATTACAGATCTTATCTGTTATCTGCTAAGTAACCTGTGCATTTCCTTCTTTTTCACCTTAAATGGCTGTTCCCACGGCTATACGGCAGCCTATTTATATAAACTATAGTAGGCTTTTTCCAGTGTGGGGCAACAATACATTATATTTTAATTACTTTAAAATGCCTTGCTTTTTGGTGTTACTGTTCCTTTAAGTAGAAGTTTATAACACATCTTCTCAATCCCAAAATAAAAAACAAAAGGACTTCCTTTTGATTTGTTTACAGTGTAATATCATGAAACCAAAATAACACAATAGGAGTATTTTACTTTAAGAAAGGCTGTGTGTGAATTGCAAAACATGGGTGTAATACCTTCCCGTGCTGCTACTCCTATGCATATAACACTGCCTATGTTTGGCACTACTGTATTCATGAGGGGCAGACGGGGAGAAACATATGTGTACCCTCTCCTACCCGCAACCTGCCACAGGGTCCCATGATGCTGCAGTTTCCACCTTATGTCAGATTTTTTAATCCAGTGCAAGGTGCACAATGCACCCAGACCAGGGGAAGAATGCTGGCTGGTTCTGCGTTCCCCCAGGTAGCATAAATGACCCCCAAAACCCTTGTTTGTAATATGAATTGATCAAAGAAATGGGCCATTATGAGAATTGAAGAGATAGTTAGATGGAGAGACCACAACCAGAGGTTTGCCCAGACCTGGTCCCACTGGTTATTGTTTCTGAAATCAGATGATTTATGTAAACTCTCCACAGACCACAATAGCCCCTATAATTGGTAAAGGGAGAAAGCAAGTGGATTGATTTCCCAAAAGTAATATCATATTTGTTTTTACTGTTTAGTAAAAATAGAATGCCAGTTGCCAACCTCTAATTAGACCACCTTCCTCATACACGCAAAAAGGGCCTGTATATAAGTTTCTTGTTTTTATACATTGCACAGTGTGTAATTTGTTGTTGTTATATAGATAAAGGATTTGTATATATGTATATGTTTGTTAACTAAACAAAAGGCACAGTTCAGCACCACCTGTTTCTCCTTATTTATATAAGTACTGAAAAATTTGCCTTTAAAGGACATGTAAACCCTCTCCACAAAAATGTAATCAGTAAAAAGTGTCTTTGAAACCTTTAGATAACTTCCACTCTGGTTGTTAATAGTGTAACAGTAAGGCTGCAGCATCCCTTTAATCGCTTAGAAATCCTTCTCTTCCTCTAACCGACTAGGCCCCTCGCTTAGAAATTTACTTTGGCTGTTGATTTATAAGCATGCTCATAGCATTGCTAGAAACTCTGCTCTAGCTGTCTGATCCTATTTTTTCTCTCATAACCATCTCTCTTGAGCTTAGCTTAACCACAGTGCTCAACCCCAGCAAAACAATTTATCAAAGTATGTTGTGCCTATGTAAACCTGCATTCTGCAGTGCATGAACTTTACAGCATACATGTCTCAATGTTAATGATGATGTGTCCAAGGGAAAATGGCCGCTGGGTGAAAGCTGCTTTTTATTTTAGGAAAATGTGATAGTGCTGGCAAATGGATGGGTATATGCAGATGTGGATTGGCTAGGTAAGGTATGCCCAACATATACATGGTAGGAAAATGTAGGCTTTACATGTCCTTTAACTAGATAAGCATATTGTGTTAGTGAAGCAGCTAACCCTTTATTCTCATTACCTATGGGAATACATGCTATCACTTCACATGCTATCACTTTATTGCTTTTCTTTTGTTTGTCTGTAATAACTATCTACTTTCACTTTTTTATCTGTACTTGATTGTAATGCAATGTGTCTGATGGCAGCATAAGAATGTTTTCATAAAATGTGTGAACCCAATGGCATACAGAGAGATTCCAAGTGTTTTGTGCCTGCATTGGTTGTTAGCAATTGAGACAAAATTTTTCACCCATTTCTGAATGACAAAGCCCTGACTGCATGCACAAAATCACCCATATGCTGTTGCCCATCAAGGATGAAGACTCATAAACAAGGGATCCAAATTAGATCACTAAAATTCCACAGCAAGACATTATAAACGGTATGAAAGAATGACCTGCTACAGTTTATATAGCCAATTATTATTACATTATGGAAATCTTTCAACACAAGAAAAATATAAAGCATTTGTTTATTGTATAGGTGTGGGACCTGTTATTCAGAATGCTAGGGTTCTTCGGATAAAGGGTCTTTTCCTAATTTTTGGATGTCTATCCCCAAGTATACTAAAATATAATTTTAAGGAACAGTAATGCCAAAAAATTAAAGCATAAGTAATTAACATATAATACACAAGTCGCATGCACTGGTAAAAGCTGTGTGTGTTTTATCTGTTATGTGCTATTTAACCTGTACCTTTTTTCCAGTTTTGAATGGCTGCCCCCATAGCTACACAGCAGCTTGTTTATATAAACTATAATAGTCTTTATGAAACAAACACACCAGTTTTACCAGTAAAGGGCAACAGTACATTATATTTATTACTCAGTTTTTGGTGTTACTGTTCCTTTAAAAATTAAACCCGATAAGGTTGTCTTGCCTCCAAAGAGGGTTAATTATAATTTAGATTAGGGTATTGTTTTATTATTACAGAGAAAAAGGAAATAATTTATTAAAAATGTGAAAAGTCAAAAAGTATTTGATTAATGTGGACTCTATGGGAGATGACCTTCCTGTAATTTGCAGCTTTCTGGATAATGGGTTTCCAGATAACGGATCCTATACCTGTACCGGTACCGGTATGGGACCTGTTATCCAGAATACACCGGACCTGGAGTTTTCCGGATAACAGATCTTTCCATAATTTGGATCTTGATACCTTAAGTCCACTAGAAAATCATGTAAACATTAAATAAACCCAGTATACTGGTTTTGCTTCCAATAAGGATTAATTATATCTTAGTTTAGATCAAGTACAAGGTACTGTTCTATTATTACAGAGAAAGAGGAAATCAATTTAAAAAATTGGATTATTTGATTAAAATGGAGTCTATGAGAGACAGCCTTTCCGTAATTCTGAGTTTTTTTATGTCAGCGAGTTAGAAAATTAGATTTCACTAAAATTTCACAATTGTATATTCAAGCTTATGATTGCCAGTTGAACACTGTGTGCAAATGTTTTCCCTGTGCTCGCAGCTGCATACGTCTTCTAAATGCCGTGTTTTAATGATCACGAAGCATTGTTTTTAAGCTTGAAATATATTTTGAGACCATCAATCCTCCAGGTACCTGTTACCTGTTTTCAAGTCAAGATTAGTCCTAATTTCCCTTGTGTACAACAAGGCATTTTTATTTAGCCAAGAGTATCCTTATTTGTGCTAATGTTACACTATCCGTATTGGAGTATAAGTTTAATTTTTTATTAGAAGTTCATTTAAATATGATATTGAGATTAGCAGCAAACTAAGTGATTTATTCTTGAATAATATATACAGCTGTGTTCAGAATAATAGCAGTGTGTTTAAAGAAGTGAATAAAGAATTTTTATAAAAGCTTTTATTCCCATACATACACATGCATTGGGAACACTGCACATTATATTCCAAATCAAAACATGAAGAATAATTTATCAAATTTGTGTTATTCCTGTACAGAAAGTGAAGAAAAGGGAATTTTAGGCTGTTAAAATAGTGTCTGCATTCTTCTTTACAAACTCAAACATTCACTGTATAAACTGAAAAATATTTCAAGATTTTGCTTTCCTTTGAATCACTGAACTAATATTTAGTTGTATAGGCAGTGTTTCTGAGAACTGCTGCACATCTGTGTTACATTGAGTCGACCAACTTCTGGCACCTGTTACATTCCACAATTCTTCTGCATTTCTTGATTTTGCCTTATGTCACCCCCACAAGTTTTCTATTTGGAGTAGGGTCCAGCGATTGGACTGACCACTCCATAACGTCAATCTTGTTGGTCTTGAACCAAGATGTTGCTGGTTTACTGGTGTGTTTGGGGTCATTTTGTTGAAACCCCATTTCAAGGGCATTTCCTTTTCAGCATAATGCAACATGACCTCTTCAAGTATTTTGATGTATTGAAACTGATCCGTGATCCCTGGTATGTGATAAATAGGCCCAACACCTTAGTATGAGAAACATCCCCATATCATGATGCTTGTGCCACCATGTTTCACTGTCGACACAATGTACTGTGACTTGAATTCAGTGTTTGGGGGTTGTCTGATAAACTGTCTGTGGCCCCTAGATCCAAAAAGAACAATCTTGCTGTCATCAGTCCATAAAAGGTTGCCCAATTTCTCTTTAGGCCAGTTAATGTGTTATTTGACAAATTGTAACCTCTTCAGCAAGTCTTTTTTTCAATAATGAGACTTTGCAGGGGCTTCTTGCCATTTGTTTGGCTTCACATAGGTGTCTTCTAATTTTAACAGTACTCACAGGTTACTTTACACTTTCATTGATCTTCTTGGAGTTGATCATTTGCCATTTTGGCTATTCTTTTATCTATTCGAATGGTAGATTTCTTCCATGTCTTTCAGGTTTTAGTTGCCATTTTAAAGCATTTGAGATCATTTTAGTTGAGCTACCTGACATTTTCTGCACTTCTTTATATGTTTTCTCCTCTCCAATCAAATTTTTAATCAAAGTACGCTTTTCTTCTAAATAATGTCTGGATTTTACTCAGATTTTCAGAGAGAACGGCACTAAAACCAGCATGCACGACATTTGCTGCCTCCTTCCTTAAATAAGGGCCCCAATTGACACCTGTTTTTTCACAGAATGAATTACCTCACTAATTAAACTCCACACTGCTGTTATTTGGAACAAGCTATTATTTTGAACAATTAATGATTCATTTACACAGAATTCAGCAGCATGCATGTTATGACTGTTGGGTCTGTTGGTTTTCTATTACTCTACTACACCTGCTAGTAAATTATTTGCCATGTAGTAATGGCTTTAGGAATTTATCTTAATTGTGTTTACAGCTTAAACAGATCTGATTTTTAAAGTGGACCTGTCATCCAGACACAAAAAGCTGTATAATAAAAGTCCTTTTCAAATTAAACACAAAATCCAATTTCTATTTTCTGTTAAAGCATTCATAGCTATTGTAAGCTCATTTAAACATCTCAGCTGTCAACCAAATACTGTCTGCCCCTCCTTTATGCCCTGGGCATAGAGGTGGGGCAGACATTTACTTTCACTTTCCATTCAGCACTTCCTAGATGTCACTGCTCTCCCCACATTCGCCTGTTCTCTTCACCATTTAATTGGTGTAGCTAGGGCAAGGGGATGGACATCGGGTTCCCATTCTGGTGCACAAACAAGATTCTGAGATGATGCAAGGCTTGTCTTAATAACAGTGTCCACAAAATGGCTCCTACCTGCTTGCTGTAATTATGAATTCCCAGACTGGAGGAAACAAGATTCAAATAATTTACAGTGTAATTAAAGTTAATTTTGACTGATGTGATAAAATAGGATTATGAATAATTTGTTTGGGTGACGGGCCCCCTTTAAGAGAACAGATGGCAAGTTGGCGAGCCTTTGTGGCTTGTGCATAAACAACCTAGTCAACCTAGTTTATTGGAACATCACAGTTTCTTGAGATTAACAAGACAAACAGGTAAATTGAAGCTACTCTGTGATTGGTCCTTGCATGGTAGATGACGTTCCTAATAAATATGTAGTATTCTGCAGAATTCTGTAAGTTATGGATAGTGAGCCATAGGTGCACTCACAAAGACTTTCTGATTTTTAATAAAATGCAGTGCTGTGGAAAGGTTTCATGGCACCCACAGGGATGCATGCTGCTTGTGCCTGATTGTGAGTGCACTGTGAGAACTAAGTGGGGCAATTCGCATCAGAGTGCTTTAATAAATTATTTCATAATATCAAGTACTAAAATAGAACTAGTTTTTTTTATAGCAGGCAAGAACACACATTTTCATCTTTTAGCAGGTCTCTGCCAAATCTTTCATGAAGCATTTCCAGCACTGGTACAGTACTTTGTTCATGAAGCAGTGTAAGAGCAAATAAAACCCAAAAAATCCATAACTAACTAAATGTGTAGTAATTTGAAGAAAAGAGTCTTGTTTGGTTTCCTGAAACTGTTTTGCTGCTGAGAGTGCGAAACATTCATCAATAAATAAGTCAGTATCCAATGTATTAAAATAATCATCTGCAGTACCCATTGGTTTTGTGGCACTGTTCTGCTGCAGCCCTATAGAAAAAATGCTTGTTGTCCAAAACTGGTAAATAAGTAGTCCTGCAGCTTTCAGTCTATAAGATTTTTTCAAGGTACCGCCAAAAGATAACAGAGACCCTTGCAATGTATGTTTTCTTATAAAAAAATATAGTATGGTTTGAGAACTGGTGATACCTACGGATACCAAAACTCTATCTGCCTGCACGTAGTGATTAAAAATAGTTTAGTAGCAGAATGGTATCAGGCTGCTGTTTTTATCAATGTGTTATTGTTAGTTGGAATTATTATTTAATTACATCCAGAAGTCACACACCCATTTTCCAGCTTTTCTGGTCTGCTGAATTGGCAGACAGGTCTTGCTACATGTAGATCTCTGCCATAAATCATTTTATGATTCGGTTTTCCCATTGTATATTGTTAATGGAGTTTTAATGAATGCAGATTTTGGGTACAAATAATAATTTTCCTACACCCTACAACATCATAGAATTCTGGCTCAGCAACTTTTCTGCTGTGAATAATTTGTTTGCATGAATGTTTATTATTATTTATATAGCTCTACTTGTATGTAGCATAGCTAGATTGTACTTGTTTTGCAGGGTTCGCCAACAATTCTTTATTACTGATTGGGAAAATATATACAGTAGCTAAAACTATAACTGAGCAATGGGATTTAAGAGCATTTTTTTATATATAAAAAAAAAGGTCTATTCCACAATAATGAATTATGAATTTATTTTATACAACATGTCATTGCTGTTTTGGGGATACTATTTTCACTGTAAGTGGGTTCTCATTATTACTGAAACATTTTGTCTTGCTTAATTACCCCACAATTTTAAAGGAGAGTGGAACCCAACCACAGACCCATTCCCCAATCCCTCCTGCACCACCCATTACTATCAAAAGTGTCTATCTATCTTTGCACCTACAGAGTCTGCAGAAGGTTTGGTAGGCAATATCACTTGTGCTTTGGTTCCTCTTCATTCATTTTGGGACACTGATCTCTCTTCCACATACAAAGAATTGGTTTGGCAAAATAAATTATTGAGCCATACTGACTAGTGGCTATTTACAGGTCACTTATCAAATTTCTCTTTAAAGGGCCATACATGTTTGCAGATGATCAGAAAGTAAGGTCAAAAACAGTCAACCTGCCTAAACAAATCTAGAATATTTGGCAAACATTGGCACACAGAGCATTTCATTGTGATTTGTCTTTTAATTAAAGTAGTACCGGTAGGTATACAACATTGCTGCTGGGTGCACTTTAAAAGACAAAGAAATACTACCGTAATTCATGGAAAAATGTTATGCTCCCCCCCCAGAGAATTAACCCCTGGGGTGGTAATCATTTTGGGAAAAATGCATCAGCTTTGCAAATATATCACCAACCCGCATTCCTGGGCATCCCAAGCTTTGGTTTGTGTTTGCATACTACAATTTCGTACTTTAATTTTTTTGTAGAATTGTCTATATATTAATATTGTATGTAACACAAAAGGAGAAATATAGTTTGTGATTTTGAAATGAATCTGTTTTACAAATGGACTTTATTTGTTTTTGCGTTGTTCCTATTGCAACCAGATAATTTTTGCTCTTTATTTACAACAGATAGCAACCCCCATTAAGCTGACTTTGGAAATGTATTTGGATAGATTTGATGGAGCAATTCAGTCTGTGATTTCCCTTTTGTTACAAGCTGACCAGGACCAGATTTACATTGTGGGCGCCCCTAGGCCCACTACCGTTCATCGCCCTTGTCCCCTCCGGGGGGACAGGAGCAATGGGGATTGGTGCACGGAAAATTAAAATTGTATCTCCAGCGCATCCCCAGTGTTTCTGAACCAATGTGGGTGTGGTTGGGCAGCATGCGGCCCCCCTAAAATTCTGCCGCCCTAGGCCCGGGCCTAGGTGGCCTTTCCACAAATCCGTGCCTGAAGCTGACTCATGCTCTTTGAGTTATTTTGTAATGCTAAAAATCTTTATTATAATCCAAGGGTAGTGACAAACTGATTGTTGGTTAAATTGGTAGAAAAGGTGGGTCATAATTAAGTGTTTTATTAAAGTAGACATACCTTGGAGGACCTGACCCCCAGTGCTGTACAGAACTGAAAGAAGGAATCTGTTAATATTGATGCCCGCAAAGGCATAAAAGCCTCTTTGAAGAAGAAGGTGGCCATATTGGGTAAAGATTTACTAGTTTGGCAAACTTGTATTTTTAAAGGCATAAGACCCCATTAACGGGATGGGTGTGGAAGTGCTACACCTACATAGATGTTTGTCTTTCCTTCTTGCACAACTGTGATGAAATAAAGATGGGTTGTGAAAGCTTTCCAGTTCTTAATAAAGGTACAGATATGAGTAAAATATAGTGGATGTTTCCTGACCTAGCAACATTTGCTTCAGTTTACCAATATTGAGATTGAACAAGTAAACTATTTTATTGCATAGTTTATTAGTCATGTATTCTCTGCAAGTGCATACATTTTAAAAATGTGGGATTTTATTTTTAAGGTAAAAGAAAGTATTAAAAATAGATTTTTTTCAATTAAAATAATAATAGTATTTTCAGCATAAAAAAGCCATATCAATTATATTCATGTTGAACAAGGTATAGGTATAGGATCTATTATTCTTAATGTTTGGAACCTGGGTTTTTCAGATAAGGGATCTTTCTGGCAATTGAATTTGTTGCCACCAATATGGATTTATGCAGCTATGATTACTATGATCAAGTAACAGGTACTGTTTTATTATTACAGAGAAAAAGGAAATACATTTTTTTTTATAAATAAATCTTTTTTTTTTTAAATTAGAATTATTTGCTTAAAATGGACTTTGTGGAATATGACCTTCCTATAATTCATAGGTTTCTGGATAATAGTTCTCGGGGTACACTTAGGGGGCCGATTCACTAATTTAGGGGGCCGATTCACTAACTTCGAGTGAAGGATTCGAAGTAAAAAAACCATCGAATGGGCTACTACGACCTTCGACTACGTCTACATCTTCGAATCGAACTATTTGAACGAAAAATCGTTCAACCATTCGACCATTCGATAGTCAAAGTACTGTCTCTTTAAGAAAAAACTTCGACCCCATAGTTCGCCATCTAAAAGCTACCGAACTCAATGTAAGCCCATAGGCTTTCCTAAGTTTTTTTGATCAAAGGATATTCCTTCGATCGTTGGATTAAAATCCTTCGAATCGTTCGATTCTAAGGATTTTATCGTTTGATCAAAGGAATAATCCTTCGATCGTTCGATCGCACTATTTGCACTAAAATCCCATTGAATATCGAGGGTTAATTAACCCTCGATATTCGACCCTTTGTGAATCTGCCCCTTAATGTTTGAAACCTAAAAACTACCTCATACTAGCCCTCCATAAGTATTAACTTGTGGTGATTAATCACCATTAGTATACTCACTTATAATGTAATTCATAACATACTCTACCTCTGTTAGCAATATGTAGTTAGTTTCATTAATAACTTACATTAAGAGGAATCCATAAATGTGTCTAGTTGTCTGAAATATTTTCCTTTCATTACACTATGTAAAACATATGCTGTAAAAATCAGTAAAATGTTTTAATGAAGAACAAGGCTAGAGCATTTCTTTCTTACTTTAACTTAGGGTTGCCACATTTTCTGGAGCCAGAAAACGGGCGGGGGGGGGCGGATGATGTCGGGAACAGAATTGATGACATGGTGATCAGAAGTCAGTGGAGCCCTTGCATGGGTTAAGGGCCATAAATAACTTCTAAAACGACTTCTAAATCAGGATTCAACCTATGGGTTGGCGTCCAAACTGGCATTAGGGCAATTTCTGGGTCACAGTGCTGATTCATTTGATATTCTGTATAAAGTCTGATTGATGCATCGGGCTGCAAGCTTCATATATCATTTTTTTTTAATGCCATTTTTTTGTTTATCCATATCTGCCTGATAAACTGATATAGTTGAGAGTAATCCATAATTACATTTCCCAAAAATGAAGATAATAAAAACATGAACCCTTTAAGTTGCTGAAAAACTACTTATGGAAGATGGAAATGGAGCCCATTTTGGCAGCTTTCCCTGCAAAGATAAACGGGTACAAAACACATGGCCTCTGTGCAGTAACTTGCATTAAGGACTAACCTAATTTTATGTTAGTAGATAACATGCCTAAGGATTATAGTACATAAATATTCTTGGAGTATTTTCGCTGTCGTCACCACTGTTGCATGTTTCTTCCATTTAAGTGGGTTGGACACGGCACTGATCGTTTCTGGTGCATTTCCCCTTGCTGAAATCTGCCACATGTTCAATCAGCGTAATGGTACTACCACACCATACTGTTTCGCCACAAACATCTGCTCCCAGAAAATTAGTGCAACAAAAGTTGCGATCAAATTAAGCATAAATTTGAAGCTTGTGACTTTTTAAAATTATTATTATCAACAATTTGTATAGCGCTAACATATTGCGCAATTATCACTATGAAAACTGGACTTTATCGAATTGTCGCCCCAAAAAACTCAAATTTATTGAATTTATCAAATGAAAAGCAGCGTCTGCGTCCCTCCTGTCCCTGTTAGATCCTTAGTTAAGCTGATAGAAACTGATTAGAGTCAGCTCTGGTTAACCCTGAATTCTCCAAAGCCAGGTGCACGTACCATCAGTGGTCCATCATCCACCAGGAACAGACAAACAAAGAATTCTTCGTACAGCACCTTATCGTTAAAAATGCCTTTATTCAAAATTCCATGCCAAACCTGGTCAGCAACGTTTCAGGCCAATATGGCCTTTTATCAAGCTTACTTGACACTGGCCAATTTTGGCCTTTTATAGACAGCACTACGCCACCTACTGATTACACATTGTTACAAATAATTTATATACAAAATGTTACATTTGTCAATCCAGTAATGTTACAATATCAATACAATGGAAACGATTTACTTTGTACAGGTTAACCCCGATCAATGCATAACCAGTAGGTGGTGTAGTGCTGTCTATAAAAGGCCAAAATTGGCCAGTGTCAAGTAAGCTTGATAAAAGGCCATATCGGCCTGAAACGTTGCTGACCAGGTTTGCCATGGAATTTTGAATAAAGGCATTTTTAACGATAAGGTGCTGTACGATGAATTCTTTGTTTGGCCTTAGTTAAGCTGGCCATAGATGTAAAGATTTTTAAAAGATCCGATCGTCATAGTGAGACCACGATTATCTCGAAACGATCGTACAAATTGTCCATCAACTTAAAAGACCATTTTAGGCTATATTGCCCAGGAAAACAAAGGGACAGATAAAGATTTTTTAACCTGGCCGATATATTCTGAAAAATCGTAAGATGTACAATCATTCGAATCCCACTAACCGCACGATAACTTCGAAGGATTGGTTGGACTTCGCTAAAATCGATCGTTTGGCAAGAAAGATCTTTGCGTCTATGGGGACCTTTACAATATGCCTGCTTTTTGTTCTTCATTTCACCAATTCAAAGTCTATCCTGGATGTATTAGGCTCTGCGATCACACACAAACCAAAGGCATTCATGCTAGTTTACATCAGCCAACAAATTCCACAGAGAGCATCACAAAATGGTGGCTCATGGGGAAAATATGTAAAAGGGTAATGCATACCTCCCAACATTTTGGAAGTAAAAAGAGGGACAAAAAATGTTTTCGCACGTAGAACAGCATTTTTTTGATCACGCCCCTTTCTGTGGCCACGCCCCCTAATTACCATGTTAATTTTACAAAATTTGGCAGGTTATGAAGCTTTGACAATATTTCTCCTTATCTAAACTGTTTTTTTGTGTCTCAAAATTGTTACAAAGTATCTTATTTGCACCTGTTACCTATTCTGTGCGCTCTTCTAAAAGCCAATTAAGTGAGAAACTTTGTTTCTTTTTCTGGCTGTTCAGTGCAGAGAAAATAGGGACTTTCCAGTACAAATGAGGGACTGCAGATTGAGCTGTCAAAAGAGGGACTGTCCCTCCAAAAAAGGGACAGTTGGGAGGTATGGTAATGTTTGCTGATATGTATATGATATGCCACTTTAGGGTATCCATTTTGATATGTAAAATTATTTGTTAGTTAAGTGTTATTCAGAAATGATGGGGTTTGTTTTGTGACTTGTGTTTAGTTTCAGGAATAATGAAAGTATTTCCCATTTTATGGTCAAGAATAATGGATTAAATTGTGGAAAATATTTTTGTTTATATCAATATATACCCAATTTGTAAATCTAATAATGCATTTTCTTCTGTCTTTATAGCCACCTTCTTCATTGAAGACTAGCAGCAACTAATCAGTATATAGAGACGGGAACCAAAAAGAAAAAAAGATGTCTGCTCGAGGGGGGAAAAAGAAAACCACCAAGCTGTCCCGCTCATCCAGAGCAGGAGTCATTTTCCCAGTGGGTAGAATGATGCGCTACTTGAGAAGAGGAACTCACAAATACAGAATAGGCATGGGGGCGCCAGTATATATGGCTGCTGTTATAGAGTACTTAGCAGGTAAATCTTAAACTGCAGATTTGTATTAATAGAAAGGATTTCCACAATAAAACTTTAATAGCTGGCTTTGAATAGTAGAAATATTTGTGTCTATGGTAATATATGTATAAAAGGGTTCAGGGTTTTATCTTGAACCAGTAATACAATTTTCTAAAAAGAAACTATATCCATGTGTAGGACAATATATGTGCATGCACCGAAGGACAAAAAAGAATGTTCTTTTGTATATATAACAGGTACAGGTATGGGAAACCCGTAACCCAGAAAGCTCCGAAGGCCATCTCCCATAGGGGGAAATTTACTAAAAGGCGAAGTGGCTACCGCTGGTGAAAATTCGTCATGTGACATCATTTCGGCACTTTGCCGATTTACTAATGGTCGCTGGCGTAATTTCGCCAAGGAGATAGACTCTGGCACAACTTCACACTCTTAATGCTAGGTGAATTTTCACTCTGGCAAAAGAGCGTTACTACGCACATTTTTTGATTTTACTGACCGTTATCTCTATCGTCAGACTTGCCTTCGCCACCTCAGACCAGGCGAAGTGCAAAATAGTAGATAGGAGCTCCTCAAAAAAAAGTTGAGAATTTTTCTAAGTCCCAAAAAACGCTGGCGTCTTCCTTTTTACAGGGTGATAGGCTAAAAAAGAACATTTTTTTGGGGTACCCTCCTTCCCCCCAACATTTGATAACATATGGCTCCTAAATTTAACTGTGGGCACATGTATAGGGCAATATAACACCTCTATATAATTTTATTAAGGCTCCCTGGCCTTGTGTATTGTAATGTATTTGCTGCAGCCTATACGACCATTGTACTTTAACTGCATCCGTATGCAAATTAGCCAACGCTAGCGTAACTTTGAACTGCTGAGTGTATTTTCGCTAGTGCAACTTCGCCAGCGTTCAGTACCCTGTGCGCAACTTTGGATCTTCGTGAATTAGCATTGTCCAGGCGAATTTACACCTGCCTAAGTGTTGCGATGTGCGCGAAGCAAGCGCTGGCAAATTTTCGCCAGTTAGTGAATTTGCCCCATAGACTCCACTTTAATGAAATAATTCAAAATTGTAAAAATTATTTCCTTTTTCACTGTGATAATAAAACAGTACCTTGTACTTGTTCCTAACTGAGATGTAATTAATCCTTAGTGGAGGTAAAACAATCCTATTGGGTTTATTAATTATTTTTTTGTAAACAAAGTATGGTCATCCAAATTACAGAAGGATTCATTATCTGGAAAAACCCAGGTACCAAGCATTCTGGATAGATCCCATACCTGTATTATTATAACAGGCCGAAGGCCAAGTGTTTTTATACAGGTCATGGAACTCCAAGGTAACTTCTTATATCCTCATATTTTGCAACTGGGGATACGTTATTTATTATAATACACAAGTTTCAGTGAGATATGTGACAGAAATTACATCAGAACTTGCCGTTTATAACTAATGACATCAGAACTCACTGTTTATAAGGATATAATTTACAGGATATTCATGGCTTTTGTGTATTACCGTATATACCCGCGTATAAGCCGAGTTTTTCAGCATCCAAAATGTGCTGAAAAAGTCTACCTCGGCTTATACGCGGGTCAGCGGTACCTGACCCGAGTAGCTGAGATTGCAGTCACTTTTAATCATTCCTATACCAACAGTTCACTTGGGGAGAGACTGCAATATCCCACAATGCCCTCTGTTGGTTATATGAAAGAATAACAGTGCGCTCTCTGTTGGTTATATGAAAGATTAACAGTGACTGCAATATCACACAGCGCCATCTGTTGGTTGTATGAAAGAATAACAGGGACTGCAATATCACACAGTGCCATCTGTTGGTTGTATGAAAGAATAACAGAGACTGCAATATCACACAGCACCATCTGTTGGTTGTATGAAAGAATAACAGGGACTGCAATATCACACAGTGCCATCTGTTGGTTGTATAAAAGAATAACCGGGACTGCAATATCACACAGCGCCCTCTGTTGGTTATATGATAGATTAACAGTGACTGCAATATCACACAGCGCCATCTGTTGGTTGTATGAAAGAATAACAGTGACTGCAATATCACACAGCACCCTCTGTTGATTATATGAAAGATTAACAGTGACTGCAATATCACACAGCGCCATCTGTTGGTTGTATGAAAGAATAACAGTGACTGCAATATCACACAGCACCCTCTGTTGGTTATATGAAAGATTAACAGTGACTGCAATATCACACAGTGCCCTCTGTTGGTTATATGAAAGAATAACAGTGACTGCAATATCACACAGCGCCCTCTGTTGGTTATACAAAAGATTAAAAGTGATGGCAATATCAAACAGCACCCTCTGCACATGGTAGTGGGACAGTGGGACAATGCACACAGTAATCCGTTTGGCAATTCTCTGTCACCATCAGCTTTGCAAAGAAGTCCGGTTGATCGCTGGGGGGGTCGCTTTGGCAGAATGTGCGCTGCTGGGAGACAGGGCTGTAGTTGTGTCTAGGCTTATACGCGAGTCAATAAGTTTTCCCAGTTTTTGTAGGTAAAATTAGGTACCTCAGCTTATACACGGGTCGGCTTATACACGAGTATATACGGTATATTAGATTTATAGAAACATTGTTGTGAAGAATATCCCTATTTTTTTTTCATAACCCATAACAACTGATAATACTTCAATACTACAAATATTTCCCTCTTGTATGTTTTGCAAATTTAATCAATATAAGTATAAAATTAAAGCTGTTACCATTAAACGACAAAAAACAGGCAACAATATGATTATTGCTTGACAGATGCTGCAGGTTCACTGTAGAGTCGTGACTGAAATAAAAAAAAATATATGAATAGCAAAAAGGACAGTCTGAGAAGTGTTTATGCACATCAAAACCTTCACTCTGAAATTATATTAGTAGTCAGAATTCATACAACTTTTATTGGCCTACTAACTAAACATTTATGGGGAAAATGACTTCAGTTAAAAAAAGGATAGATGGCATAGAATTCATAAACCAAGGAAAGAATGTCTCAGCGGGATATTTAAGAAATTATTATAGGGTTATTGGGCTAAATGTCAGTTCTAACATGCTGCCAAAACTCAAGGGACGTAACTATATCAGCTATCCTACAGCTGCAGTGCTCTAGCTGAAGATACCATGTCACATTCATGATGACACAAGTTAGGGACCCAGGGCTGGCAGAGCTTTCTGCAGTTTCTTGGCAACACAAAACTCATTTCCTCATTAACAACATCTTTAACAAGGCTCACCCGTGAGTTATCATTGATTATTACATACTGTCAGTTCCCTTAGCTGATACCATAGTCTTGATTGGAGAAATTGATATTAATTTAGTAAATTGTTAGTTTATTTGATATCTATTCATCTACAATGATGATGATGATTACACCTGTAGCAAACTTACTTTTTACTTACCTTTTTTACCTCATTTGATGCTGTTACTATGCTTTTTGTCTTTTACATTTTCAGTAATGTTCCTATCTCAAATCTATGTTCATATCTCATTCATAGCTGAAATCTTAGAGCTTGCAGGAAATGCAGCCAGAGACAATAAAAAGGGAAGAATAACTCCAAGACATATCCTTCTAGCAGTTGCCAATGATGAAGAACTCAACCAGGTACTAACTTGATTTTTGTGACATTTCTTATTTAACTTTGTGTTTAACAATAAACAATAAATAAATTAAGAATAGTAGAAGTTTGAAACCTGTCAAAGGACGACAGAGCAGATGCAAAAAGTTTTAGGGAAGACCAAAGGTTCATACTGTATATGAAGGAAATGTTTTTTAGAAAAAAATACACCTGAAAAAAATCCACAGTTTTTGTCATTTATCTTTTTTTTGCAGGGATTAATAAAAATCCAGCATGTGGTGCAAAATAATTCCAACCAATGTAGTGTGGATTAGCACACCCTCCTTGTCAATGAATGAAGATATGCCTGGTGCACGTGGGTGGAGGCTCGGCAACCTCCCAATGCAGCAATGTAGAAAAAACCTCATGGCACTCAGGTCTGCAGACCTGAGTGCCGTGAGGTTTTTTCTACATTGCAAAATAATTCCAGTCATTTGTGTAGGAATTAGATTAGCTGTAAACTTAATACTGATTCAAATCAAATCCTGAACCCTAAGGGGGTTATTTATCAAGGTCTGAATTTATCTGAGTATTTCTAAGTTAGAAATCCGAGCAACTCCGATTGCCCGAATGGACCTTATCTATGAAGAAAAAAGCCATAAAAAATAGGGTCGGACAAACATCTGAGCTTTCCCTGAAAACTCTGTATTGGTGATGGTCTAAAAACTCCAAATCCGAAACCCCGGCATCTAAAAGCTCTAGAGGTCCTGTATAAGTCAATGGGGAAGGTCCCAGTGTCTGTGCTGATGTCCGTACCGATATCTGATGAGTTTGTGGTTTCTGCGACAAAAACGCAGAAAACAGGACTAAAGATAAATGTGGGCCCTTCCTGTGAATGATTTTTTCGTAGATTTCTGAGTTTTTTGCACAGAAACCACAAACAATTTGGAGTTTTCAGGCTCCGAAGTTTGCCCGACCCTATTTTTTTTGGGCTGTTTTCTTCATAAATAAGGTCCATTCAGGCAATTGGAGTTGCTCGGATTTCTAACTTAGAAATACTCAGATAAATTCGGACCTTGATAAATAACCCCCTAAAAGTCAATGGGGTAGCTGAAGACAATTTTTTGAAAATGAAATTAATAGTAGTGTGCAGATATGGTGCATCATTTGGCAGAATCTGTATTTGGAATACTGCATTTTCATGTTTTATGTCCTCTTTGTAAAGGCACTGAATGCAAATTCAACATAGAGTACAAAAACAGACAACCAGAACTCTTTTTTTTTAAGTGTTTCTTTCAATCAAGACTAATTTAAAGTATTTAAATTTCTTTTGCAGTGTGTCATGTATATTGGAGGTTATAGGAAATAGAAAAAACTGATTATTATAAACACAGTCATATTAATATGGTAGCCTTTGCATTTACTCATTTCTTTACATATTTATTAACCCCTAGCTACTCAGGGGGGTAACGATTGCCAGTGGAGGGGTGCTGCCAAGAATTCATCCTGAGCTGCTTGCTAAAAAGCGGGGCTCCCGTGGTAAGGAGACCATTCTTTCACAGCCAGTGGAGAAGAAGAAAAAGAGTGGGAAATCACTGGAGAAGCGTCTGGCAAAGAAGCCAAAATCTGGCAAAAATAAACTGCTTAAAAAGGTAGGTTCACTTGGCCTAATGAAAGGAGCCCAATCTTTTAATTTGTAATTAATTTGTAATTAACAGGGAAGCTCATCTTAGAACTACATTTTAATGTTATGTAGACACTGATGTTCCTAGTACATTTGAAGTTGTACTATTTTGTGTCTTTTTTTCCTTTTTAAATATTTAGTTTTTCTGTGCTGCCTTTGTCTGGCTGCTACATTAATTTGCACCATGCGCATACAGTATATAATAAGCATCATTTTTGAAACAGAGTAAAGGGAATTAATTCCTCTGGTGTGAAGGCTTGTGCTAAAAAGAGGAAAGCTACCCAAAGCAGCTCTTTGTTTTCATGAAACTAACTGGTCTTTTCCTTACCCAACCTCTTACAGTTACTACTCACCAATGAGTTTATATAGAGGTACTGGATATTATTACTTAAGATTTCTTGGTAATGCTTGTCTTTTTCTTAATGTGCAAGCCTATTTTAATGGGACATGATCTGTTAAGAAATTGCGTTTTCTTAGGCAGGCCAATATGATTGGAGGACCTACATTGATAGCACAAGGATCATAAGAGGGCGTGATCAAGACAAGAATTGAAACAATACTTAACTATTCCAGTCTTAGACAGCAATGTCCCAAAACATTTGCCAGGGACAGCTAAGTGTCTAGAAATATCTGGTAGCCATTAGTAATCTTCTATTAAAAGGAGTAAAGAAAGCAATAAATAAAACCCCTCTTTGATCTCCTCTTATTTTCCATAAAGCCTATATGGCCTAACTACAGTATGGAGTACATTACATTATACAAAAGTACAGACAATACAGTATAAATACACAGAGATCAAGTGCCTTTTGGTATGAGACATAGGAATGAGGGTCCCTGCAGAGCTTACAGTCTAAGTGGGTGAATAACATACAGACATTGGCCCTTAAATCCAGGACTAAACTTTTTTTTAATAATTCTGTGATATCTTTAAAGGACAAACAGACAGATGGAAAAGAAGGGGCATCCAGTTCAACCTCTGATGATGGACCTGGAGATGCATTTACCATTCTTTCATCTAAGAGTCTAATGGTTGGACAAAAGGTGCGCATAATTGATGGATATTGAAAATGATTCACATTTAAGCATTGTAACCATTATCGCTGTAAAATAAGTAACTGCAGATCTTATTACAAGGTGCTACACACTGTAGTATTGTATTTAGTATTGTATTCCTTAGTAAGAAAAACACCTTTAGCTAAACTCAGGCCAAAATTCTATTTAAAGCATAAATCTTATATCTGATATTTGGGGAATGATTTATTATGCTGTGATATTCAGGTTTGGATCAAATGATGTTAATAAATGCAAGCTCTTTAAAGGAGAAGGAAAGGTTAAAACTAAGTAAGCCTTATCAGAAAGGTCCACCTAAATATACCAGTAAACCCTCAAAGTAATGCTGCTCTGAGTCCTCTGCCAAAAGAAACACCACATTTATATTTCCTTCTATTGTGTACACATGGGCTTCTGTATCAGACTTGCTGCCTTCAGCTTAAACCTCCTTGCCCTGGGCATGAGCATGATCAGTTTGCTCCTCTCCCCCCCTTCTCTGCTGTAATCTGAGCCAGAGTGAGCAGGAAGAGTCTCGGCAGGAAGTGATGTCACACCAAGGTAATATGGCAGCTGCTATCTTAAACAAACAGAAACAGATTTTTATTTGTTTCCTCATACAAGAGTTTTCTTCCACAATCAAGTTTTTTCAAAAAAGCAAGAAAACATGAGTGAGTTAAATAGCTTGCTTGTGCCTTTGGGGGATTTACTTGCCAACTGTACACTTACAGCTACAGTTAGATACAAAGAACAACATGGCCATCAATATACAGTGTTCATTTGGTAAAGACTGCAATGCATTGTAAAATGGCAAATAATGTATTCATAAAAACAATACAATTAAATTATTTTCAAAATAGTGTTGAAACGTCTTTATTTTACCACAGTTTTTGATGTTGCTCCCTAGTTTCTCTTCTTGATTCTAATAAATCTTGAAACTTGGCACTGTTTTACATAATGTTACATGTTCTGTCAGCGGCTCTTCCAGGCGGCATGTAGTTATATAGATGAAACTTGGCGGGTAGAAGCATATGTATATATTTCATGCATAATTACAAACATTCAGCTATTTACATTAACCTGAACTGTATATGCATTTTTTGCTTTTTTGTTGACTGAGCTGCCTTTTCTTTTGTGCAGTTGTCCTTAACTCAGAGTGACCTGGCACATATAGGTTCAATGAAGGTGGAAGGCATCATCCATCCAACCACTGCTGAAATTGACCTTAAAGAGGATATAGGTGAGGAAACACATTATCATGCATACTTATAATCTGTTATACTTGTTCTAATCATTTAAAATCTCGGTTATGGTTCTTAACTGCTGCTTCTTGCATAGATGCAGATGTTTTGCTATTCACCAGGGTTATGCTTGATCTAAAAAACATTTTTCTTCATCACAATGCAATGTACATAATCAATTTTAAAGAACAATTATGGTCCTATCATTATCTTTATGGTTTTGCAGGGGGTATTCCTACATAGGATCCTTTTATAAAATTGACCAATAATGATTAATACATTTTTGTAACAAATCATCATTATATTTATGAAGCAATCTGTCAGATTTACTGGCCAGCTAGTTTGGTAGCTTCACACAAATGCACAAAAATCTTTACAGTGGCAAGGCCATCCATGTAGTGGCCCAAATTTGGCTGATTTCATCATATAATCTTATTCTCAAAGGCTTGGTGTCATTGAGACCTTTTGGGAGAGGACAGCACTAATAACCATAATGCTGTCCTTGCCTAATAGTACATTCCAGAATTCCCATTGATTTTTCAAGCCATTTAGGAAGCACTTTATTTTGGCCTAAGGCAATGTGTACAGCCAGATGAAGCTGGGGAAACTCACTCAAGAAAAAGGCAAGAACTGAAGGCCATATCAGTAAGTTGCAGAATATGTTTAAAAAAAGAGAAGTGGGTAGTACTGACTGGCTAGTATATGATCCAAAGTAATATATTTATATATATATATATATATATATATATATATATATATATTAGGGATGCACCGAATCCACTATTTTGGATTCGGCCGAACCCCCGAATCCTTAGTGAAAGATTCGGCTGAATACCGAATCCGAACCCTAATTTGCATATGCAAATTATGGGTTGAAAGGGGAAAATATTTTTTACTTCCTTGTTTTGTGACAAAAAGTCACGTGATTTCCCTCCCCGCCCCTAATTGCATATGCAAATTAGGATTCTGATTCGGTTCGGCCGGGCAAAAGGATTCGGCCGAATCCGAATCCTGCTGAAAAAGGCTTTGGTGCATCCCTAATGAACTTAGTAATGTATATTTAGCTATATTAATTCATATCTGTATGTGTTTATATATGTGTGTATATATGACTAATAACTTTCAACATTTTCTGTATCCATAAATATGTTCTATATTCAGCAATGCACTAGCTAGGCTAAATTTTATTTGAACTATTCCCTGTTAAAATCGTCATAACCTGGATGTCCATCTCTGGCTCACCATTTGGAATAAATTGGCAAGTTTCATGGATTAGTTTAATAACACTTCAGCTAAACCTATTATCATGTTGTTTTTGTTTGTTCTCCGCAGGAAATGCCTTGGAAAAAGCTGGAGGAAAAGAGTTTCTAGAGGCCGTAAAAGAGCTCCGAAAATCCCACGGACCCCTGGAACTGACTGGAGGTAGAGTTATTTCTTGGCAAATCAGTCAAAATACAGATACTTTTTTGTTTCATACTAATGATTTTTTTTACAAGGTATCAGCAATTGCTAGAGTTCTTCATAAGTTATTTGTGTGCAAACAAACTATTCTGTTGAGAGTTTTCAAACAGAGTAACTTTGATATAATGTTTATATTAGATGTGTAATATAAAGAACTTTTCTGTACATACTGGTCTAAATTAATGGTTAATTAGTATTAATATAATTGTATAATATTTACATCAAAACAAGTGGATAATGGGTGACGGCTACAATGAAGAAAATGTTTCATAAAAAGGCTCTGGCTGTCTGACAGCATACAGCACAATGTCCAACGAAATGACCAGTGCTGCACGGCTAGCTGGGAAATAAACAACGAAATATAAAGTTTCAATCATGCAGTATCCTATTTGCCCAAAACAGACAGCACCAGTTCCATCAGCCAAATTTCCGACTCACAAGATTACACTTTTTCAGATAAATAAAATTAACTTGCTTCCCACATGGATCTTTAGCAGTAATCAATGAATTAAAACATAGGTGCATTGCCCATAGCATAAAAACATTTTAATATTTAAAAATCTTAAAAGTAATGCACTTACACTGTGCTTTAAAACAATCGCTTCCCACTCCCAACGGTTAAATGTTTTTAATGTTCAGCTGGCATTCTCAAATAAGAATTTGAAACAGTTTTTTAAACCTGGTTTGTTTTATGTGATATACATTTATAGAGATCTGCCATGTTTAGGGGTATAGTTTCCTTATAATGCCAATGCAGCTATGGCTGATAGTACATGAACTCTTCAAGATTATAATAATCTCTGCTCTGAAGAGATCTCTATAATGAAATCTTGCTCTGCAATCATATATCATTTCCCTGTATTGCATTTTACCTTTTATACAGCAATTTATTTTTAAAGCTTTTATTCCTTTCTCTTATTCTTCTAAACGATTTCTGGATTTGAGTAACATTGTTCAGCTTGAGCCTATGTTATTTTATATCTTTGATGTGCTGCTTAAAATTCTAATGTCATACATTATTGTTCTTTAGCTGCTCTTAGCCAGGCCAACGGATTAGCTGCCAAGTTTGTCATCCACTGCCACATCCCACAGTGGGGTTCAGACAAGTGTGAAGAACAGCTGGAAAAGGCTATAAAGAACTGTTTATCTGCTGCTGAGGACAAGAAACTTAAATCTGTGGCATTTCCTTCTTTCCCTAGTGGCCGGTATGTTGTCTCCTTGCTTTCAACCCAACTGATTCTTATTGTGTTTAGAACAACAGTCAGTCAGCAAAAATATGTCAGTTTGGAAGAAACACTCTAGAACCCTCCTTTATCAGCTGGGAAAGTGTACTCTCTAGGGCCCCATCCTGTTTTTTTCTTTATATTGTTTGATTCCTAATTCCATAGTGCACAATTCCCAGTAAAACTTTGGCCAGACGCTTGTGGGGCTCCTTTATTAACACTGGATAATTAGCACCTAGGCAGTAGCCCACAATTACTTACTAAATGGACAAAAGTAGAAGATGTAGCTATTTATAATCATTAATAACAACTGTAAATATTTGTTTTAATAGTTTCTGAATGAGACGAAAAAAACACATATAACAATATTATAACATTGCCATAGAGATGTAAGAGACAGTGGGGCTCACTTATAAAGTTCACGCAGTGCAGAATGATTCACACAGTGAATATATTTGCCCTGCTCATGATTAAATTTATAAAGCTGGATAAGAGTGGTGTATTTAATGTGCAAACTGAATTGCACATTTTTATTCACGATGCAAATGAAGAGCTTTTAAAATATGGCATAATTGCAAATTGCGAATATTTATACGAATTACAAACACTCTGCATTTGATTTACGCCATGACTTTGGTGGCAGAGAAAATTATCGCAGACATTTTTTTGCATGTTGCAAATTTAATAACGGTCAACGGGATTTTCGCGCACAATGACCTCACACAGTGCCCTCACTCATGCAAACGCCAATATCATTTGCTAATATAACGGAATAACAGGCACAGCAGTGCAATAGTCTAGCTTTCAGGAAAAAATATATGCAATACAAGTGTTTGAGAATAAATATGCAATGAGCAATCTTTATAAATGACCCCCTTTGATTGTTAAACTTCTAGGATCTAATGGAACATACATAGACTGCAATGTGCTCCAGCAACATAACTGTACATACAATCATTGCTTTTAGCCTTTTAGATAATGTAGATGCATTTTAGCTATCCTTAGCTGACATACAATTTTACATCCCCTGATTTTAAGTTTTCCCTTATTTTACTTTAATTGTTTTATGGTCTCACCAATATATAATGCATAATACATTTCCCTGATTTTGCATTTTCCCATATTTTACACCATTTTTTCTGGGCCCCTGAAAAACATAAAATCGGGGTTCCACTGTATATTTTGTGAGCAGGTATAAAATATCCCTTAGTAATGAATCATAAGTAATAGTCAAATATGAACCGTTTCACTTCGCCAAAAATTCGCGAAATGGCAAAAAAGTTAAATGAATCAAAGTCAATTTTTTTTCCACTATCCATTATAGTCTATGGGTGTTTTTTTCTCTGTACAACAAGGCAAAATATTTAGCTCATGCCTGTCTGTAGGAAGCTAAGCATCAGACATTTATTTTAGATATTTCAGAGTGCAGAATGTCTCCCAGACATTCCGTGTATTGAAATGGAATGAATACTCCATACATATAATAGTTATAGTTATACCTTGATACCATAGTCACTAATGCTAACACATTTTCCTTTTTTTATTGAAAAACCAGAAATGGCTTTCCCAAACAGACTGCAGCTCAAGTCATCTTGCGTGCTATTTCCAGCCACTTTGCAGCTTCCAGCTCTTCCACTGTGAAGAACATTTACTTCCTTTTGTTTGACAGCGAAAGCATTGGCATCTATGTGCAAGAAATGGCTAAACTAGACACAAAGTAGAAGGCGAAGTTTCTACAGCAGCTTTGCAGACCCAGGCTGGTTATGAACCAGTAACAAAAGGAGTTGAAGACATAGATCTGGTGTTTTCTTGTAATGAGTATGGAGGTTTGAACCTTGCTTGAAGTTTTGTGGTTTGAGGACAACTTTTGATTTTCATTTCCAATGGGTGGAGGAGGGCAGAGGAGGTGTGTGTGGGTTTGATAGTCCTCATTGTGAATTCCTCCTCTTTCTTTAACAAGCCAGCACCCCTTTACATTTTTATAGAACCCCCCCCCCCAAAAAAGGAAATATATACCTTGTCATCACCAACCGTTCTTCTTCAAGGATGTTGTTCCCGTAGTTTTCTCATTTCTTTTCTTGTTATTTTAGCCTTAGTGTTAAAAAAAGTTGAAAAATCTTGTTTTAGATTTGTAGTAATGGATTTTTCAAGAAAAAAAGAGACCATGACGTTATTTAAAACAGTCAAATTCTTACATTTTGTGTCTTTTTGTCAAATTCACTGGGTTAATGATGTAGTTATTTCCTTATTTTGTTCAGAATTAGGAGTACACCAATAGAAACGCAAAAACCTTTAAAATAAGTGCTTCTGTTTCCAAACATGCCATTCATGTTCTTTTTTCCGCTCGGTGCATAATAAAACTTGTTTATGATTGGTCTACAGTTCACCATTCATCCTTCAAAGTACTTAGAGGCACACTATAAACTGTGCACACGTTTTCTGTTATTACATATTTGTTATGTGTTTCCTGAAGCTAGTTCAGAATTTCTGTATTCTCTAGCTGCACTGAAGAATATTTAGCCCGCTATATGTTACATTCCCTCTTCTCCCTTCCTGATCATTTTTAAATAATTTCTAGATAGAAAAAAGGCTAATTTTCTTGTACTAATATGATTTATTTTCACTTGCTGCACTTATAGGACAAGAAATACCAACAGCTTCCAGGGAAAAGGCATATTCTGTTTCTCCATTTTTCAAAATGCTAAATGCTGATTTGATGATAATAGCTTTTTCACACACGCTGAACAAGCTCAGCTTCCATGTTTGGGTGGATGCACAGTGCACACACACTGCTCTGGGGTGATGCTTGACTTTGGTAGGCTAATGGTACACTTTTAAGAAAATCAGTTTCTACCAGAGCTAAGCAGAATATGCTTTTTCAGTCAAATCTTGTCATTGTTACTTTAAAGGAGAACTAAACCCTAAAACATAATATGGGTAAAAATGTCATATTTTACATACTGAACTTATTGCACCAGCCTAAAGTTTCAGCATCTCAATAGCACCAATGATCCAGGAGTTCAAACTTGTCACAGGGGGTCACCATCTTGGAAAGTGTCTGTGGCACTCACATGCTCAGTGGGCTCTGAGCAGCTGTTGAGAAGCTAAGCTTAGGGGGCGTCACAAATTGAGGTTTTGTCTGTAATATAAGCTGATGCTACAGGGCTGATTATTAAATTCTGATGCTAGGTGCACTGGTTTCTGAGTTGCCATGTAGTAATAGCTGTATTAATTATTAATCAGCCTTATATTGTGACATTTATATTCTATGGGTACTGTATATTGTGAGTAAGTCCCTAAGCTCAGTAAGTGACAGCAGCACAGAGCATGTGCAGTAAATCAGCAGAGAAGAAGATGGGGAACTACTGGGAAGTCTTCAGAAGCACGGATATCCCTTGCTATAAGACTGTGGTTGCTTTGGGTTGGTACAGAAGCCCAAGACATAATTTACAAAACATAATGTACAACATTTCTAGCTACTCCTTCGGTTACGCTTTAGTTCTCCTTTAATACACATTTAGTGCATGTTTCACTTCTCTTTTTTAGGTTTAAAACATATGTACAAGGGGCCAACTTTACTATTAGTATTGTTTGCTTTTAATGGACGTTGTCACTCCTCCTAAATACCCCTTTTACTTTTATATGCACAATAAACCAGGTCTGTGCAGAATTCTGTGCAAGCTTTCATAAAAGTATATATTTTAAAACGATTGTGTTTTGGTTTTCTCTTAATAGAGAATTTTTCTGACTTCATCAGCTTTAGAGACCACACTGTTGAACTGCAACGATACTAGATAGGATCTGTAACACCCGTAACAGAAGGCTTAGCTTTTGTGTATATAGAATGACAGACGTAAAGATTCACATGGGGGCTACTTTTGCACAGAGAGGAAGGAGATACGCGTGTAAAAGTATATTCACTTCCCTAATCGAGCATTAAAGTTAGCAAATTCTTTTCATCATGTAATACAAACTATTTTTTCTCAACACTTCTCACTGCTACAAATTGTACATTGTTTTCGGGTACAGGTATGGGATCCATTTTTTGGAAACCCATTATCCAGAAAGCTCTTAATTACAGAAAGGCCATCCATTATAATCAAATAATCCACATTTTAAAAAATGATTAATCCTTATTGGAAGCAAAACCAGTCTGTTTGGGTTTATTTAATGTTTACATGATTTTATAGTAGACTCACAGTATGAAGATCCAAATTATGTAAATATTATGCGTATCTTGACAGCGCTATATAAATAAATGATGATGATGATGATGAAATATCCCTTATTCGAAAAAACTCAGGTTCCAAGCATTCTAGATAACGGATCTCCTATCTGTATGAATACAAAGCTTTTTATTACGTTATTAACATGCAATTACTGTTGCTAATGCCGCTGCTGTATAGGTATGGAACTTGTTATGCAGAATGCTTGGGACCTGGGTTTTTCTTCGATAATTTGGATTTCCATACCTTAAGTCTACTAAAAAATCATTTACATTTTAAATAAACCCAATGGGATTGTTTTGTCACCAGTAAGGTTGCGTTTGCTTAAAATAAGGATTAATGATATCATAGTTTGGATCAAGGTGCTGTTTTTTATAACAAATAAAATAATTTTAAAAAATGTGACTTATTTGATTAAAATGGAGATGCCTTCTTGTAATTTGGAGCTTTCAGGATAACAGGATAATGGATCCCATACTTGTATTAGAAAGCATTTTGAAGGAATATAAATACTTAAAATATAATATAAATATAAGTACAAATTAGTAAAATAAAGGCAAACGAAAAAAAGTCTAATCAGGTTTCAGGGCAATATCCTGACAAAACATAGTCCTCATGATACATGCTTTCAGTCTGCACTATGCAGATTATGAGATCTTTTAAATGTAATATTGTTGCAAAATGGGATATTATTTTACCTGATTTTATTTTATAGACATAAATGTGTAAGTTATGATCAGCGGTAATTATTCTTATTACTTTACAGCCTGGAAAGGTAAAAGAATTTCTAAGCCTAATGAACATGACACGTGTTGCAAAGATTGCCGGATCACCGGGTTTCTTTTAACCCACAATGCAGCATTTTAGGCAGAATTCCAGTGTAATTTTAGGCAGGCAGGGCAATGCTTCAGAATGAACACAACTGCAAGTGTGTTTGTTTCCAAATTGGATGCAATTTGTGGTGAAAAGAAAACTATACCCCCAAATTAATACTTAAAGGAAAACGATACCCCCCAAACAATGTAGGTCTCTATAAAAAAATATTTTGAATAAAACAGCTCATATATAAAACCCTGCTTCATGTAAATAAACCATTTTCATAATAATATACTTTTTTAGTAGTATGTGCCATTGGGTAATCATAAATAGAAAATTGCCATTTTAAAAAATAAGGGCCACCTCCTGGGATCTTATGATTCACAGTGCACACAAACAAACGGGGACACAACCAACAAACGAAAGACAAATGATCACTGATATTAACTGGCAGCAGGTAATAATAATGGTGAAATGTATTTACTCAATTCCACAGGTTATTCCGAAGACACTGAGAATATATATACATATTGAGGCCTTTGATCACATCTAAGCAGCTCTGCTGCCTTCCTGCTTCGTTAGACTCTATTGATCTGACACCCCTCCACATAGCGGCTTTTCCATCTTCTGCTACTTCCCCTCCAACCCAGTTCTGTATTTCCCAGATATTTTTTTCAATCCAATTTTTAATGCATAGCGCATAGTATTTCCCACTACTGCCTTGCAGTTAAAGCATTATATACTTGCTGCAAGGAGTTTGTATGTTCTCCTCATATTCACATGGATTCCGCTGGGAACTCTGGTTTCCCACCCACACAAAACCATAAAGTCTGACCCCTCATAAAACTGAGCATGTAAATTATTTTTATTTTTTTAATATAGCCCCGACATATTCTGAATTGCTCTACTAAGATTATACATCAGTCCCTTCTTCACTTGAATTTACAAACTGTGACCCTACCTGTACATTTTTAATGTTGGAAGAACCCAGCGTATGTGGTGGAAACCCACGCAAGTACAGGACCTAAGTGCTGCAAGGGAGCAGTGCTAACCCCCATGTAATAGGGGCCTAGGATATAAGCTGGAATTCATGTGAATGATGTATAATGAATGATGTTTGCTACTGGTGTAAAATGCAGCAAAACAGTGCCATTTAGTATGGGAATCTGGATAATGATGAATGAGCCCACTCCCCACCAGCATGATGTACTGTATACTCACCCACTGTCTAACTCAGCAGAGGAAAAGAATGGTAGCAAAATTCTAGGCATTGGTTCATATCCATTGCCTTCTTATTACAGGTATGGGATCCATTATCCAAATACCTTTTCCCATAGACTTCATTTTATCCAAATAAGCCCAATTCTTAAAAATTGTTTATTTTTTCTCTGTACCTTGTTCTGGAGCCAAACTAAGATATAATTAATCCTTATTGGAAACAAACCCAGCCTGGTGGGTTTATTTCATGTTTACATGATTTTCTAGTAGACAGTCAAGCCCGGATTTGTGGCGAGGCCACAGATGCCAGGGCCTAGGGCAGCATAATTCGAGGGGCGGCATGCTGCCCAGCCGCATCATTATCCTAATGCGCACAATATAAAAACTTCACATTTACTTGTCTGCGCACTCCTTCCTCAGTGTCGGAGTGAGAGAAAGTGTGAGCACAAAGAGTGTGAGCATGTGCGCATATGCACCTGAGGGTGGGGGAGCAGACAGTTTTTTCTACGGCCTGGGGGTGACGCCAAGAGAAATCCGGCCCTGGACAAAGTATAAAGATTTGAATTACAGAAAGATCCATTATTTGAAAAACCCCAGGTCCCAAACATTCTGGATAACAGGTCCCATACTCGTATAATATACTTATGGAATTTAGTGACCAGATGGTGGAAAAAATAAAAAGGGCAGAGCTACTGGAGGAGATGATAGAACTGTTCTGGAGAGGGAGCGCTTCCATGAAGAGTGCAGAATTTCTTGGCATATAGCAGTGCAGGAAGAAGTTCAGTTCTGCTAGACTTTAGGACAAGAGTGTGAAACATGGAAAAGCAATTGGGCTGCAAAAAGGTAGCAGATAATCAACCCTAAACCCCAACCCTATTTATCAAAGGGTGAAAGGACAGCTTACTACTGTTCACTAGAGATTTCTAAAAATCCTCTCTGGAGAACTATGGCTGTCCCTTCACACTTCAAAAGAATTTCTCCAAAACCCTAATATGAGAATCATGACAGAGCACTGCACTGTTACAAACATATTGTGTGCTGATATCAGAAGATGTACAGGTACTTTATATACAATACATGTGCAAAGTATGGTATATGTCTATACAGGATTACTGGAAAGCCATTTCCTATGGAGTCGCTTTAAAACAAATAAAAAAGGTTTAATTTTTCCCTGTAATTGAAAGTCAGTTATGTAAATTTGTCTCTTTTTCCATATTCAGTCTGAATGGATGTCCCCCTGGTTACACAGCAGCTCCTGTACAGTATATAAACTATAGTAGCGTTTCTGAAACTAAGATCATTTTAACAGCTCAGGGCAACAATGCATTTTATTTAACTGCATATAAAACACTTTCATTTGTTGGTGTTACTGATCACGGATTCTACTATTTGTACAGTCTGCTTCACAGACGACATACCTTTATAATAAACAGAATCTCACCAGCACCACAGGGCAGTTTTATGGATTCCACAAAATACATGATGAGACTTTCAGCATAATAAAGAGAAACGGTTGACAGTAAAACACTGTACTGATTTATGAGGCAACTAATAAAGCAGAAATGCTGACAGTTACTACACTGTAAAATGTTATTTGCATGGAAGTTCCTAAACCCCTTGTTATTCTATGGACTGTACTCACTGGATATTACCTCTAAATCTATATTTAAAAGGTTGTCTGCAGAGATAATAGACTGTTTCCATTTTATGAATGTTTTTATTACAAGGCAGCTGTGTGTAGTCATTTGAAAACACAAATCTACTTTCTGCTTTAGCCACAAGCATAACAAGTGGAGACAAACAGAGTGGTCAATAAAGTGAAATATCTCACCACATAATGGAAGAGGCCCAGGTGTATCACCCTGAGCTGTCAGCAAGGGGGTGGCTCAAACTGAGTGTGTGTAGAGCAGGCACTCAAATAAGGTAATCTTCCAACCAGAAAATACTTTATGTACATATAGAAGTAGCCTTACATATTTGTGTTAAAAACACTTAGGGGCCTATTTATTAAATATAAATGTTCCAGCTCAGCAATGACCCATAAGCTTAGCTTAGCTGAATTTATGATTAAGTATTCCATCAATACAAAACACGTTAGGCTGTGTCCTAGTGCACTTCAATAAATAAAATACTTTTTTAATTGAAAAGTCTGCCTGGAAGATTGGTCCTTGGAAGTGCCTGCTCAATTTCTCTATACGGTTATCCGCTCCCTCAGCTGAAGGTTCAGGGCGGTGCACCTGGACCCCTTCCCTAAACCGGAGAGTTTTTCACTTTGAGGCCTGAAAGATTTACTGCATTTACCTACCAGTGTTCATGACCATAAGCTTAGCTTCTCAACAACTGCTCAAAGCCCACTGAGCATGTGCATATTGCAGACACTCCTAACAAAATCCAAGATTTTAAAACTCCTGTGACTAAACAGGGAAACTGAAGCTACTACATGTTTGGTACTTGCGAAATTTTATTACCAGTAAACAAAAGCCTCCCGTAAACCAAGAGGGAATTCACAAAAGTGGCATTAAGACAAATTTGGCATGAAATCCCCACAAATGTCATCTAATGATAATTTCACAACTGTCTGAAAGTCAACTTTTTTCCTTTTTATGCCATTCTAAGCCAAAAAGTTGATGCAAGAAATGCAAAATGTTGAGTAAATGATGTTGCATATTGGACAAAACAATGTTTGTTTGTTTTCAAAAGACAAGGAACGGTCTTGTTTACTAGGAGGTAATTGAATGTAATAAAAAAGGTAATGCAATAAAAGGTCTAAAGGTTGCCTTTGCTTAGTTATCTATATCAACCAGTTAGACGGGTACACCAACCCTGGGAAAAGATTAAGTGTTTTTATACACTAGGGCAGGGGTACCCAACATACCCATGAGCCACATTCATGAACAAGCATGAAAAAAGTCACTGCGGATACCAACTTAGGGCTGTGAGTGGCTATTTGGTATGGACCGTTTGGTAGTACACCTGGTTTTTATGCAACCAAAACTTGTCTGGAATTGAAAAAATATGCATCTGCTTTGAGCCCACTAGGAGCAACATCTAAGGGGTTGCTCAAGAGCCACTGGTTAGGGATCACTGCACTAGGTGAAAGGGTTCCTAACATATTGATTCCTCCCTCCCTTGTGAATAACTATTTCTCTGCACTTTAAACATTGACTCTGGCCACTGCACTCTTGTTGCATTTAATTTCAGGAAGACCATTAACCCACTCTACTGTCAGTACCAGTACAACTATCTCTTCTTTGCAAACTAATTAAGGAGCTGGACAGATGAATGCAAATTAGCTGAGCCTACCTATTGGACTATTCAGTTTCCTGGTGTTAAAGCCCTGTTTTCTGTGCAAACAAATTAAAGGGATTCTGACAAGGGGAAATAGTTAGTGACGCTCATTTCTCAAAAGAGCAAACAGGTTTTTTTTTTTTAAATTTCATTTTGAAATTTGACATGGGGCTAGGAATGTCAGTTTCCCAGCTGCCCCAAGTCATGTGACTTATGCTTTGATAAACGGAAGGTAACCAGATAACAGCTCCCAAATACAAGATAACCGCTGCCTGATAGATCTAAGAACAGCACTCAATAGTAAAAGCCAGGTCCCACTGCGACACATTCAGACACACAATGAAATTTGATATTGTAGAGTGAATTATTTGCAGTGTAAACAGTGTAATTTAGAAATGAAAAATACATCATAAAAATCATGACAGAATCCCTTTAAGGGGCTGGACAGATGAATGCAAATTAGCTGACCCTACCTATCTGACTATTGAGTTTCCTGGGTTATGGCCCTTCTTTAATCAGTGTAGGCCCAAGGCTCTTTTATATATGCAAGTGAAACAAAATATTTGTTTGGGATCCATTGTAAAGGGAAACGGTTACAGTTTTGTGTTTTTTTTTTAATGACAAAATGCCATTTTAAAGCCAGTATCATGGCAAGGAGAACACACGCTAACTTTTTGCGCAACATTATGAGGACAATTATTCGTTATTAGCTACAAGCAGTATTAGTTTGCATTGATGCAAGAGATCTAACTAATGCAAACAGGCTGTTTGCAATTTTGGATTTATGATTCTGAATATTTAAGCTGTATCTGTGCTCATAAACCAGAGGTTATTTATGAATAAAGGGCCACAGGAGCATCAATGAGTTATTTGCTTGTCTTTTCCCATGATTCCTTTAGTGAGACATTAATACCTTATTAATAAAGAAGCCTTTAACTGCATTGCATTACGATACGTGTATATATATATAGTGGATAATGTACCCCCTACTGTAATTTATAAAGATATTATGTTACCGAGGAGTATTGTGACCATATAAAAGCACGAGGCCGCAGGCCGAGTGCTTTTATAAAGGTCACATAACTCCGAGGTGACTATTAATATCTTTATAAATTTTAAGTGGGGGGTACATTATCTATTATAATCTACAGTTTCTGGGTTCAGTTTTACTTTTTTCAAAGTGTCTATACAAGTTGATTTTTATGTTTAACTGCAGCTCTTTTAGGTACCTGTATTTTATTTTTGCTTTCTAAAAGGCACACGTCTCCTGCAGCTGCCTCCCTGGTCTCGCTCTTTTCCTCACAGGATTCCGCTACATTTTTACTCCCTCTCCCGTCCACTATCTAAAGAATCGCTCCCCCTCTGTGTCACATCATTTTCTTTTACTGCATCAGAGACCGGTCATGCAGGGAAGGAGGGGGAGCGAGTGGACGGGAGGCAGAGCGAGACTTTGTAGTGTAAGGGAGGCAGAGCGAGATTTAGGCAGTGTAAGGGAGGCGGAGCGAGACTTCAGACACTGGACGGGAGGGGGAGTGAAAATGGAGCCGAATCCTGTGAGGAAAGCGACACCAGGGAGGCAGCTGCAGGAGACTTGTGACAGGAGTGAGAGATGCGATGAAGGAAAGAGAAGCCCTTCATCGCATAAAATGGGTAAATCCATTATGGGAAGTGAGGAGATGTGAAGCCCGAAAGCTATAGCGGTGGGAAGCAAGGTAGCAGCTGCGAGTGCTGTCTCTTTAAGCTTATAATCGGCGCGTTCTGACGGAAGAACGCGCCGTTTATAAGGATATAATTTACAGTCTGGTCCCATAGGGAAATGACCAGACTCTAGATTATATATATATATATATATATATATATATATATATATATAATATCATTTTACATTACATAATGCCTAAGAGTCAGGTCAAATACAACTTTATTGCTTTATGTGCTAGGTAACTTTTATGGAACAGGTGCTGTACAACATGTAACAACATAATAGATTTTGTGATAAATAGTTTGCCTATGTGTTTATGTAACCTCCATATCTATACATAAGTCATCTATAAATATATTACACAGTAGCATATATCACCTCAGACTGGTTTGGGGTATTGTCAGTTGCCATTTGGCAGCCCTGTGTTACTGATAAATTAATTACTGACCTGGGATAAGTATTCCTTAATCTGGTACTACAGATATATGACTTGTTTTCCAGAATGCTGGGGACCTGTGCTTTTCTGGATAATGGATCTTTCCATAATTTGGATCTTATTACCTTTAGTCTACTAGAAAATCATGTAAACATTAAATCAACTCAATAGGCTGGTTTTGTTTCCAATAAGGATTCATTATATGTTAGTTTGGATCAAGAAGAAGGTACTCTTTTATTATGTGGACCTGTGGTTTTCCAGATAATGGATCTTTCTGTAATTGGATCTTCTTACCTTTAGAGTACTAGAAAATCATGTAAACATTAAATAAACCCAATAGGTTGGTTTTGTTTCCAATAAGGATTCATTACATCTTAGTTTGGATCAAATACAAGAAAAAAAATTATTTGGATAAAATGGTATCTATAGGAGTATGGGTTTCTGGATAACAGATCTCACACCTGTATTTGCGTTGATGATAACAGTAGATTCAGTAGAATCTAGGAAGGTGTTTTTTTTTACTGTACACTTTTAAACTTGTATATATTATTATTCTTTGGTTATGGCTTTCTTTATGGCCTACAACAGCATTGTGAAGAGTTTTTATTCGCTTAAAAGTAAGCAACACGGGGGTATGGGGCAGCAGCCCGTGATCAGTTTTATAAGGAACAAGTGGCTTTCCAAAATCTGATATATTAGTAAAGTCCACACAGCAACAGTAGGAGCAAGTTTATACGTTTAGTCCTTTTAGAAGTGTGGAAAAGAGAAAAAAAAGTAATTAAAGGAAAACAAGCAAAACCAAAACCACAGTATTTTTTTAAAATATATAATACTCATAGTAGCCTTTTTTGAGTTTGAGATTTTTTTCACAATTTTAGAAGAAACCTTAGTCAGCCTCTATTAAAAAATAAAACTACGAAAAGTCTCCAGAAAAAAACTCGGCAAGTAAGTAAGCTGATGTGGTTCAATTTAACAGCTTTAATATATATTTATTTTCTCAGTTCATTCAAACATTTAAGTATTTTAAAACCTCATTGAAAATGAATGGAACAATGTGATGCACCAGAATACGTTGCACAATTTGTTTGGCGCTCGCATTTTGTTTTTATCAACCTTAAAAATTAGAAAACAGGCTTCCCCATGTCTAATGCAACAGTAGACTGTAGAAATCTGTTTAAACTTGTGTTATGTACTGAATTGCCATAAAAACCGATTCAGGTAACAATGGTTGTGCTTATATTGCTCTTGTTTGGATCTTCTCATAAAGCTTTTAGTCAAATTATTCATAGTAACATGTTAAGTTGGGTTGAAAAAAAGACCAAAATCCATCAAGTTCAACCACTCTAAATGAAATCCAGCATCTATACATACACACACACACACAAACTATAAATTAATTTTTCAGTTTTTCCAAGATAAGGATATAGGAATATCCAGAACCTTCACTGGGAACAGGTGGTCAACCATAAAAAAAAGTGAGGTAGTGTTAGTTGGTAGGTTTAAAGTGTCTTCAATTGTAGGCATTCCCCAACCTGTTACACACAGTCACATTTGCACAAACATCAGCAAGAAACTTAATAGATAAAACTTCATCCAGTCTCTGAGCTGCAGAATTAACGAGGCATCGTTTGGCCCATTTCCTTCCAGCTCTTTGAAACAAAAATATCACGGCTTTTAGCCATGGTCACGAAACAACGACCTAAATAATATCCATTGAACTGTCCGACTCCATCATTTCGTCCCATTGACAGAAGCATAGAAAGAGCCCCTAGAAAAAGAAGTAAAGAAACGTTCCAAATAAATACACAGGCAAGCTTTAATATATACTTTATATATACAAAATACACAAGAAACATAAGTGAATTAAAATCCTTTTAAACAATGTTTGGTGATTCGACTTTAAATAATAGGCTTAGTGTGTCATTGTGTAACAAGACTCATAGAAAGTTGTGCATTGTAAAAATAAATGTTTATTACTTTATGATTGCCAAAATTGATTTGCTAAATTATTGACTGACTTCAGTCAAACTGAAATAAAAAGTTTATGTTCACATTACACCAAGGTTGGACTCGGACACAAGGGCCCAACCAAAAAAAACCTTAGACCAGGGTCCCATTCTCAGTTCTATTTTTCTTCCTCTCCTCACTCAACCTCTATTCTCCTATTCTCTTATCTTTAAATACTATAATCTATTATTCCATCTATTTAGCCTCTTTGTTCTCAAAGAAATAGGGAATGGCCATGAAATAGGGCAAATGTTTAGAAGCAGGAGGGCCCACTAACACCTGGGCCTACCAGGAGTTTTCCTGGTATCCCGGTGGGCCAGTCCAACAGGGCTGCTACCCCAGGGGCACCAACACCCCCTCTGGGGCCAATGAAGCTGTCTAAGAAAACCAAAGAAGCTGCAATCGCAGAGGAAGGAAGAAGAATTTACGGTAAGTATCACTGCACACCAATATTTTGTTGTTGTTTTTTTTATTAAACCCCTGGCCACCGCTTTTTTATTTTAATCCTCTATGGGCCCATGGCCACCAATGTTTTTTTTTTTTTTTATTATTTTGTATGGGGCCCCTGACCTCCAATGTTTTTATTGTTTTTTTAATCGTAAGGAGGGGGGGGTCTGGCCATCAATGTTTTTTTTTTTTTTTTAACTTGTAGGGGGGACTCTGGCCGCCAATGGGTTTTTATCATTCATGTTTTAGCGCCCATATTTGTGTGGCTTTTTTACTGTGGTGTGGGGTGTATGTGGGGTCTGGGTGTGGCCTCTGGTGTTGGGTCGGAGGGCAGAACATTTTTTTCATATGTTGCACCATGATTTCTGATGGCAGGCCTGCTTACACTGCAGATAGAGCCAATTACAGATTGTGAGCAGCTGGTCATGTTGAAGCCTACACTGCATAGTTGTCTCTGCTGGGGATTTTGTGTTTGGTGTGACTATATAAATTCTCCAGGACGCATAAACAATTTCTTTATGATACATTATACGCATTGTCATCCAACCGCAGCATTCCAGTATTTATGTAGGCAACTTTTGAATGCAATCATGTGATTTATAATGTAATTTAGATTAATTAGGTTTCTTTAAATCCCTTTGGGAGTATGGTACTGCTATTATTGAAATGAAACACAAAGCTATTTTTATATGCAACATGCTGCTTTTTTAAATTAAATTTGGAGCAAAAAGTCACTTTAGGATTATTGGCCACATTGACTCAAATTAACCCACCATAGAGACCATTAAATAAATGTCAAAGACGCTACAAAGAATTCTGTCAGCTTTATTATGGAATTAGCCAAAAAACAAATTTAAAGGAACACAGCCCCCCCCCAGTACCTGGTTTGTAGGATTTAAGTGACTTCCCAATCAGGCTGTTCCGAACATTGGTTGCTGCCACTCTGGCATGAATGCCAGCATAATACGCCATCTTGGGTTCATTAATATATGCACAGTCCCCAACTGCATAAACATTTTCATGTCCTTGCACCTGAAGGTACTCATTAACTATAAGGGAACCGTCTTCTGCCATTTTGTCACCTGAAAGACAAATATTATATGTCAAGCTGCCATACAGTATGCAGGGGTACATTTAGCAAACCAGCACCATTACAACTAGAGATAATATTAAAGACAGCAGCAATAAGGCATCAAAGCTCTTTCTGATTACATCACTGTCATCCAAATAACCTGGGAAAGCCTTGAAGATTTTCTGAACAGCTTACAGAGGATGGTTTGCGCCAGTAGGCAGGGCCGCTATCAGGGATCATAGGGTCCCATAAGTAAGAAGGGCCCTTTTCCTTATGGGCGTCACATTTATTAACCCACTGGGCCAATGAAAGGAGAAATCTGACAACAATTAGAATGGGACCCAATGAAAACAAAAACTGTCTGAAACATGGCAATGCCCTTAAACACTCCATTATCATAAAATCCCACCTATAATCAATCCAAATGCCATCTACTCTCCCACAAACACACCCCTTCACCACCAGTGAGTCCCATTATTACATTTCTCAGGGCCCTTGTCTGCACTACCCCTGTACCCCACCAATAGATGAGCCATAACATTGCTGTTGACAACAGCAGAAATCTCTAATTAGGTTATGTAATTGTCTTGATACTTGTCTAGTAACTGACCCTGGGAGCCAAAAACCTATTACTCTGTGAGGCTACAATTTTACTGCTCCTATTTAATTTGAATGGTCTATTTTGTTATCCAGTCCCTCTCTATTCATATTGCAGTCTATCATTTAAACCACTGTCTGGTTCCAAGGGTAAATAAAAACCTAGCAACCAGATACCTGCCGAACTACCAATCTGGGAAGCTGCTGAACAAAATGCAAAATTACAGAAAAAACTACAAAAAAATAAAAATGAAGACCAACTGCATATTGTCTCTTAATATCAATGTCTACAACATACTAAAAGTCTATCTAAACGACCTCTTAAAGTTATGGGACTAGGTGGTGATATTGTTGGGGAAGGAAGGGTGAATCTGTGAATTTGAGCTAAAATGAATTTGTTGGGGAGGATTCGTTCTCCTTTAATGATACATAATAGACTATAAATATGCAGTGAGTTATTTTTCTCCAAAATAGAAGATCATCTTAATTACACAGACTAAAGCATAACAAAGAAGTACAGTTACTGTATGTTTTGCACATTATGTTTTGGTGTTCTCTACCAGCGCAAGACAACCATAGTCCTCATGTGACAACTTGATCTGGATCATTAATTCTATAGACATTATATAAATATGATGTTTCAAGACATATTCATTTTTAGGGGTTTTGTTCTAATTAAGGGATCATTTATGAGCAATAGTGGTCATAAAATTTCCCTACAGCCCTTGTGTGCAAGGTATTTCAGTCCACATTTGAGTCCACATGTACTTCTTGTACTTCCTACTAAAATGGAAATGTAAAACAGTGGATATACAGGTATGGGACCTGTTATCCAGAATGCTCTGGACCTGGGGTTTTCCAGATAATGGATCTTTCCATAATTTGGATCTTCATAACAAAAGTCTACTAGAAAATCATGTAAACATTAAGTAAATCAATTAGGCTGGTTTTGCTCCCAACAAATATTAACTAAATCTTAGTTGGGATCAAGTACAGGTACTATTTTAATAATACAGAGAAAAAGGAAATCATTTTTAAAAAGTTGGATTATTTGATCACAATGGGAGTCTATGGGAGACTGCCTTTCCATAATTCTGAGCTTTCTGGATGACGGGCTTCCAGATAATGGATCCTATACCTGTAATACTAAAAATATATGGAAGAAAGTAACAGACCAAATGCTACACAGTGACTGCTACAATTCCTGGAATCATTATTGCTTTATTTATTTTCCTTCATAGGTTAAATCAAGGACAAAACAGAGGCACAATATTTGCCATTCTTTGCTTTCCTGTAATTAATGCAATTTACTATATTCCTAAGATACTTACCCAAAGCACTTCTGTAACTTGAAGAACTGACCTTAAATCCAGTGCAACATAAAACAAGGTCACAATTTACCACCTCTGAGTCCTTGTCCAACTGCAACTCCATGTTCTCTTGGGCAACATTTGGAGTCACTTGGTCCAAATTGATGACTTTTTGTGCTGTTAATAATAAAACACAGTACAACCAATGTTATAGCCATAAACATATTGTTCATTAGGACCCTCAATGTTGAATAAGAATAACAATGTTTATTACTATGTATCCAAACAGTCCACTAATATAGCAAAGGTTGGACCCTTTAGGGCCTGTCTCTGGGTACTCAGATGTCACTGCACTACAACTCCCAGAATCCTCCCATACAAAATGAAGGATCCTGGCATTGGGAGTGTTGTTCTGTAACATCTGGAGTCCAGGTTAAGAAACAGTACTTTAAAGGTTATTACATTTTATTTGCATTGCTTTGTCCATAGATGGACTGAAGGCTGATCAAATAAGAGACACAGAATAATTATCTATGCTTATGATCTAAATTGACCAAACTCTTCACACCTTGTTGGGCTGTTTAATTGTTGCAACATTATATAATGTTCATCAAGCTGTCTAATCCATATTTCTTATTTTAGACTAGTTAATGGTGAGGTAAAGGCTGGAATATAATTAAATATGCAGAAAGTGTTCATAAACACTTATGCAATTTTGTTACTTGTGTAAAATAAATGTACTTACCCAGAATTAGTCTGACACCCTTTCTCAACAGGATTTCCTTCACAGTTCTTCTGACACTTGGTTGCAGCTGAACATCTGCTAATGCAATCTTGGAATGGATTAAAGTGACCTGTGGCAACAAATGGGGACATTCTTAAAATATATGAAAGGCGGTGACAAAAATATATATTGTGTGCAATCTTATTGATTGGAGCCTCACTAGGGACTGGGTGGGGAAGGTATAATCACTGTGCCAAGTTATTAGGCAGTGATTCTAGTTGCTTACTTTAGACCAGGGCATTTTTTTTTACCTGTGAGCAACATTCAGGTGTAAAAGGAGTTGGGGAGCAACACTAGCATGAAAAAGTCCTGGGGGTGCCAAATAAGGGCTGTGATTGGCCATTAGGTAGTGCTTTATAAAATGGCAGCCTACAGGAGGCTCTGTTTAGCAGTGCACCTGGTTATTATGCAAACACAGCTTGCCTTCAATTCTCAAAAATAAGCACCTGCTTTGGGGCCACTGGTAGCAACATCCAATCAGTTGGTGAGCAACATGTTGTTTGCGAGCTACTGGTCGCGGGGTCACTACTTTTAGACTGTAGGCTTGAACTCCTCTTCTTCCAAAAATGTACCAGCCTGGAAAACTTTACTTCTCAACAGCATGCCACCTTACTCTTCCTATACCCTGGGCACGTGTGGAACATGACAATCTTTGCTAATTTTTGTCCTAAGCATGTACAAAAAAATGCTGGAGAACTGGAAAGCTGGTACCGAGAATAAAAGTACCCCTGGCTTCAGGTATCAACTGAATGACCAATGGATACCTCATCTGCCAGTTCCCCATGCACTTGATGAAACGGTGCATGGGGGCTATGTTACATTTTCAAATATATCCAATGGACCAACATTTATTGTACATAGATACCAGTTATATAAAGTATATCATTATGCATCACAAATCATCTTATATTACAGACAAACCTAATGTTCTGCTTGATAATTTGCTATGACCCTAAGCTTAGCTTCTCAACAGCTGCTCAGAGCCCACTGAGCATGTGTCACAGACACTTTCCAAGATGGTGACCCCCTGTGACAAGTTTGAAGTCCTGGATCATTACTGCTATTGACAAGCTAAAACTTTAGGCTGGTACAATAAGTTCATAATATAAAATATGGCATTTCATATGGTTTCAAAGGGTTTAGTGTTCCTTTGAGCTATCTATACACAGGTTTGTAGTAAATATTGGGGCCAAAACATCAGACATAGCTGTGGGTTAGATTAGCAAAAATCAGGCCATTTAGCTTGCTTTACTTTTCACATATACAGTGGTGTTCAAAACTATTTGCCCCCTTCCTGATTTCTTATTCTTTTGCATGTTTGTCACACTGAAATGTTTCTGCTCATTAAAAACCGTTAACTATTAGTCAAAGATAACATAATTGAACACAAAATGCAGTTTTTAAATGAAGATTTACGTTATTAAGGGAGAAAAAAAACTCCAAATCTACATGGGCCTGTGTGAAAAAGTGATTGCGCCCCCTTGTTAAAAAATAACTTAACTGTGGTTTATCACACCTGAGTTCAATTTCAAAGGTTATAAAGCCATTTCTAAAGCTTTGGGACTCCAGCGAACCACAGTGAGAGCCATTATCCACAAATGGCAAAAACATGGAACAGTGGTGAACCTTCCCAGTAGTGGCCGGCCCAAAGAGCACAGAGACAACTCATCCGAGAAGCCACAAAAGACCCCAGGACAACATCTAAAGAACTGCAGGCCTCACTTGCCTCAATTAAGGCCAGTGTTCACGACTCCACCATAAGAAAGAGACTGGGCAAAAACGGCCTGCATGGCAGATTTCCAAGGCACAAACAACTTTTAAGCAAAAAGAACATTAAGGCTCATCTCAATTTTGCTAAAAAAATCTTAATGATTGCCAAGACTTTTGGGAAAATACCTTGTGGACCGACGAGACAAAAGTTGAACTTTTTGGAAGGTGCGCGTCCCGTTACATCTGGCGTAAAAGTAACACAGCATTTCAGAAAAAGAACATCATACCAACAGTAAAATATGGTGGTGGTAGTGTGATGGTCTGGGGTTGTTTTGCTGCTTCAGGACCTGGAAGACTTGCTGTGATAGATGGAACAATGAATTCTACTGTCTACCAAAAAATCCTGAAGGAGAATGTCCGGCCATCTTTTCGTCTACTCAAGCTGAAGCGATCTTGGGTGCTGCAGCAGGACAATGACCCAAAACACACCAGCAAATCCACCTCTGAATGGCTGAAGAAAAACAAAATGAAGACTTTGGAGTGGCCTAGTCAAAGTCCTGACCTGAATCCTATTGAGATGTTGTGGCATGACCTTAAAAAGGCGGTTCATGCTAGAAAACCCTCAAATAAAGCTGAATTACAACAATTCTGCAAAGATGATTGGGCCAAAATTCCTCCAGAGCGCTGTAAAAGACTCGTTGCAAGTTATCGCAAACGCTTGATTGCAGTTACTGCTGCTAAGGGTGGCCCAACCAGTTATTAGGTTCAGGGGGCAATTACTTTTTCACACATGAAAATGTAGATTTGGATTTCTTTTCTCCCTAAATAATAAAAACCCTCATTTAAAAACTGCATTTTGTGTTATCTTTGACTAATAGTTAAATGTGTTTGATGATCAGAAACATTTTGTGTGACAAATATGCAAAAGAATAAGAAATCAGGAAGGGGCAAATAGTTTTGCACACCACTGTAAGAGAACAGGGCTTAAACCCAGTTACAAGGTATTCACACAAGTGTTATAAAAGTCTATATCCAATTTTCCTCCCCGTACCTCTTTTTCTGGATAATCAGTCTTAACCTCAGCCGCCATCTCGACTCCTGCAGAACCTCCACCCACTACCACCACATGCTTAGCCTTCTGAATCTAGAGAAGATGATCATAATGTTAAACGGTTCGTGTGATGTGACTAAGCTGTTAGAAAGCACCCAATCTGTGCCCATAAGGGCAATTTATAACTGACATAAAACGATTATAATTTGCAAAATAAACAAAAAAGTAGTGGATGTAGATAAAGATACTTCAAGTCACTCCTATCAGATTACACCTGTACACATGATTTTCAATAATATCAGTTTATAGCACTTCAGGCTTGTGAACGAACACAGTCAGTCTATACAGTTCATTACAGTGCAACTCCTTCACTCATCTGAAGTGTTCATCAGCCACTTCATGTACTCACAATGTGCATGAAGAATAATGACATTTTTGCCACCACAACTCATTCTGGAGACAAGTTGCTGCAAAAACATTCCCCAATCTGAATCAGCAGTCTATTTGTAAAACGCAAAGTAATTTTCCCATAATACAGATGTCCCTATTGTCAAGAAATAGTCACCAATACAATATGGACTTTAATTTGTGAAAGAATGAACATAGTAATATACAACAGTGAGGTACAGAGAAGACAGTATATCGGAAAGCCTATAAGGAATAAGTTGCATAGCTATGGTGGGCAATAAGTGACCAAATAAGTGTTTTGGTTGTCTCTAAGCTGAGTGAAGGACAGATGAAAGCAAGTTTTATGATGTGGTGCATTATAGACAGATGGGAGTAAAAAACTTCTGGGCAACAAACTTTCATAGTTGAGTAAAAGGTGTATAGCGTATTATAGGGCTGCTGTAAGCTGTACAGCATTGTCCCATGGAATAATGATATAACACATTTGAAAATAATATAACCCTTTAAAACAATGTTATTGGATACCCTTAAAACAATGTTATTGGATACCCTTAAAACAATGTTATTGGATACACATAAAAAATAGTTCCCAACCTGATCCCAAATGACTCACCTCTTCAACCAGATTTTCATATATCTGAATAGCTTGGTCTTTAGAGATGACTTCATTAAACTTGCCGGGGAAGGGCCCATTACTCCCAGTTGCAATGATGAGGTGAGAAAACGAAAGCTCCTACAACACATAATGCACACAGGAGAATATAGAATGGGAATTAAATTTGACATGTATCAGTGCTTTGTAAAGGTGTAAGGTGTGTTGTATAATTGGTCCTTTACTGCCAAATTTAGCATGAGCTACTGGAAATCCACTGGAAATATGACATGACACAAAATTCACTTCAACTTCATCTCCAGGAAAGAGAAGACCATCAACATATTGTGCTCTGTCACAAGGCAGTAAGTTACAGAGCACCCTGTTTTTTACTTGTCATTGGGTTGCTTGCTCCTTTCTTGGATCTATTTATAAAACAAAAAATTCTAAGAATTTAACTTGCTGGGCAACACCATTTACAACTAAAGCAACATCCTTCCTGGATTACAACATAAAGTATACTTTCAGCATTCCAAAAATATGGTGCTAAAGTAGTTCATGTCAATAGCTGCTTAAAATAAAGTATGGACTGTAGCTATATTCACATGTAGCATACATTAAATTGCTGTTCTATAATAGCACTTCTAATCAAAGTGTCATTACTGTATTTTAGCCTAGTCCCATAATAGATTTTAAACTAGGATAGCGAATCCCATACCTGTAATAGTTCCAGATTCTGCTTCGGGAACAGGAACTCAGTCTTATTGCAAGAAGGTGTTTTATAAAAATAGTGGGTAAGTGTATTATTCATTGTGTATGATATAATATGTATCACATATTTAATGAATGGCACATTATAATAAATGGAGTGGAGAGCATTTAATCCATAACAACAGTCAGCAGTGCTGCTATTAGCAGTTTGTGTTACAGTTTGATCACACTTAAGTCGCATGACACCATTAATCGATTTTATACACCCTTACTAATTCTGCATTACTAACACTGATCAAAGGACAAAATCAACCTACACTGATCCAACTGATAAATAGAGAAGACAAGATTCTGAACAGAAAATGCATTCTTCATGTCTAATGTAGTGAGCTGCCTGCACTGGGAGCTATTAAAAAGAAAAGGGTATGGGTGCAGCTATAACTTTCTGGTTAGTGGTGAATTTAGAGCTTAGATCCAATTAGCTGAATCTGTTTCTAATGATAATAATGCTGTTTACAGGTGAATGTTAATGTTTCCAACATAACAAGCTGCAATACACTACTAAACTGCAAAAATACCAATTAAGAACATTTTTTGAGAAACTGAATTTTATTAGGTCCAAGCGGGCTGGGGAATGTCCATCGACTGCTCTTCCTGTACAAAGCAATTTTACTCTCCTTTTTCCTTTGATGAACATTAAATAAAAAAAAAACCAAGGCAAATCCTGCCCTGTGGAGAGGGGGGGGATTCTTTAAACTATAAAGGAAGTGGACCCCATGGTCCGGACCCCCCACAGCCGTGGTCTGCTTTCTCTGTAGTTATGCCACTGACTGATAATATAAATCTAACTCAACCTTCCTTCTAACAACACAATATTTTATTATAATTGCTTATCCAGAAACCTGATATCAGAAATCTTACAGACAGACTGTCTCTCAGCCTTTTAAAGTCAATTTAAAAAAATGCAATTATTTTCTTAAAACAATATCCTGTTTTTCTTTGAAAAAAAGAGAAACTGTGCATTGCACTTGATGGTAATTAATCCATATTTGTGGCAAAACAATCCTATTGGGTATATTTAATGGTTAAATGTTGTTAAGAAGCCTTAAAGGAGAAGGAAACCCTGTAGAAAAAAAAACCCGGTACCCCACCCCACATAGAGCCCCCTCCCTCCTATCCCCAGGCTAACTGCCCCCAGGGGAAATGCCCCATACTTTATACTTACCCCTCGTCACAGATTCTGGCAGTGGACTTCACAGCATCCATCTTCCGGGTCCTCGGTAAGTTGACTGGGAGATCTGCAATCTCCGTCAATTTCGTCGCATGTTCAGTTGTCAAAAACCAGCAAATACCGATTTCCCTGTCGGCTTAGAGAGGACCCAGAAGATGGATGCCGTGAAGTCTGCTGCCAGAATCTGCAACAACGAGGGGTAAGTATAAAGTATAGGGTATAGGGCATAGGGTAAGTATAAAATATAGGGCATTTCCCTGGGGGGCAGTTAGCCAGAAGGGAGAGGGCTCTACATGGGGTGGGGTACAAGGTTTTTTTTCTACAGGGTTTCCTTCTCCTTTAAGGTATAGAGATCCAAATGATAGAAAAGACCCTTATGAGGTCCCAAGCATTCCAGATAGTACCATACCTGTATAAAAAAAAAATCAGCAAATATTTTCAACATTGTAGCCAACAACAGATCCTTTGTTTAGATGCAGAATACAACATCCAAGTGGAAGAACACTTTATTATAATGATAATGTTTACAGTCATTTTGCATATTTTTAGTTCAGATTTTTTTAAAAAAATTACCTCATTGCTTTCTAAAATCACAAGTTGGGTCTGAAGATTTATTCCAACCACTTTGCCTTGTTTAAAGCTGTCATGGAAGGAATCCTTATAGGATATGAATGTTTTTCTTGCAAAGCCTGGAACAAAATTCAACACTTTAACATGCACTCGTGCCAATATGGAATCATCAGAGCAGCAATCAGGTCATCCACAATTCTGTAATTACAGCAGATGTCCCAATAAGTGTATTGTATATACATGTGGCTTTACTAAACTGGCCAGAATAGCAGTCCCCACGCTTGCTGTGGAAGGATACAAATTATATAACCCCCGGGGCTGGGGCTCCTGTTTTTGCTAAAGTGTGGCTTTTAACTTTACTGCATATGTGCTCCAGTGCAAGACAAGAAGGAAGAGCTCGCTCACAAGTCCGCCTGGGCTGGTGCATTTTTCTGCTAATAGGAACAAGCTTGCTCCTTCAACATGAACCCTTCATGAAAATACATTACTTTAAACAAAACAAAAACATAGGCCATAACTATGCAAGCAATTAGTGTCTTCAAGGTGGGGGGGTCACATGACTGTACCTGGATTTCCCTACTAAGAATAAACATTTGCCAAATTTAGATATCCTTTAATAATGTTTGTTAAAATTCGCTATAGCTCATCACCAAATAAAGCTGCAAAAAAATAATGCAGCTCCTAGGTCTACATCGGTGGGATTCACTCAATTTGTCTTTGTCAATTAAGTCAAAGGCTGGCGTAGTTTAAGCAAGTGTAACAGCTAATTGCAGCACTATTTCTGGTAAGTTGAGCTCATAATAATGTAATTATGTACTGTAACTACAGTTAAATGTATGATTCTTGCCCAATTAGACTCACTAATGAACACTGGTTGTGCTAAAAACAGATATCACATCTCAACCCCTTGACAATTTGTGGTGTTATTTCTCAAAAAACAGCTGTCCAACTGTCAACAGATATTGCTATTAATTGCTCACATGGCTATGTATTCTGGAGCTAGAAACAGTTTCTATGGCATCAATCGATTACATTTTTGACAATTCCATGTTTCTGTTGGAATGGGTTAGAGTAGGCCCTTTCCAGTTTCAACAGGATAATAACAAACTAAGGTCCATACAGTGATGGGAGTTGAGGAACTTGGCTGGCCTGCGTAAAGTCCTAACCTAAACCCACGTAAACACCCATGGGTTGACTTTGTATGCTGACTGTGAGTAGCAACCCCCACATCAGAGCCCATCCCGCTACCTATAATGGAAGCAAAGACTGTTTAAGTAGAAAAGAGATAACTAACTTCATATCAATACCCTTGGTTTTTGGATGAGATTTACAGGCTGGTGACCAGATACTTTTTGCCATATAGTATAATTTGTTGATAATGACCAGTAAGAAAAAGAAGCAAAGGTTTTATAATAAAAGGTAGAGCTTACCACTCTCTACACAAGCACGAAGAGCAGCTACATTATGATGAAATGCATCTTTCATATCAACTAACAGAAAAGGAATTCCAAAGGATTTCAGCTGACTGGCAGCAGCGATACCGGCAAACCCTCCACCAACAATCACCACTCGTACGGATTCTTCCACTGAGACCTTGGATCCCATATTTGTATCTTGAATGTCAGGAATGCAAAACTACTCCAGCTTTTCTTATCATGTGACAACCCTGAATAAAAAAAGAAATTTGAGTAGATGTGTAGAAGGCTCCTTAAAGGGGTTGTTCAATTTTAATATGATGTAGAAAGTGATGTTCTGAGACAATTTGCAATTGATTTTTTGTTATTTGTAGTTTTTGAGTTATTTAGGTTTTTATTCAGCAGCTCTCCAGATTGCAATTTCAGCAATACGGTTGACAGGGTCCAAATTACTCTAGCAACCATGCATTGATTTGAATAAGATACTGGATTATAAATAGGAGAGGGCCTAAATAGAAAGAAAAATAAAAAGTAGCAATAACAACATTTAGGGGCACATTTACTAAGCTTGAGTGAAGGACTCGAAGTAAAAAAACTTAGAATTTCGAAGTATTTTTTTGGGTACTTCAATCATCGAATAGGCTACTACGACCTTCGACTACGACTTTGAGTCGAACAATACGAACTAAAAATTGTTTGACTATTCGACCATTTGATAGTCGAAGTACAGTCTCTTTAAATAAAACTTTGACTAAATACTTTGAAAGTTTAAACCTACCGAGGTACAATGTTAGCCTATGGGGACTTTCCCCATCAGTTTTCTAAGCTTTTGATCAAAGAAAAATCCTTCTAATCGTTTTTCCTTCAATCGATCGTAGGATTTGCGGTAAATCCTTAGAATTCGTAGGATTTTACTTCAAAGGGTTGAATTTGAGGGTTTATTAACCCTCAATATTCGACCCTTAGTAAATGTGCCCCTTATTGTTATTGCTACTTTTTATTTATCTTTCTATTTAGGCCCTCTCCTATTTATAATCCAGTCTCTTATTCAAATCAATGCATGGTTGCTAGTTGCTAATTTGGACCCTATCAACAATATTGCTGAAATTGCAAACTGGAGAGCTGCTGAATAAAAAGCTAAATAACTCAAAAACTACAAATAATATGCCTTACAGAGCATTTGTTTTTAGATGGGGTCAGTGACCCCCATTTAAAAGCTAGAAAGAGTCAAAAGAAGAAGGCAAATAATAAAAAAAAACACCCCTTTAAAGTGATTTTTTAAGGAAAAAATGTCATTACATATTAACACACAATGAAACTACTGTTGCAGTTTTATTAAAATCAAGTGAGCTGGTATGGCCAAATCAGTGATTTAGATCTTGGACTCATCAAGTGGTATATCTGCTGGCTCACACATACCTCCATAAAAATGCTGACTTTCCACATGCACTGGTCTCTATCTTTATGTTGTCTACCTTTGCCCCATTACATGTTATTTTCTATTTTTTAGCCTTTGATCTTCACAGTATAAATCCTGCCACTCATGTTTCTAGCTACATTGGTGTAACAGCTCCATCTGACAATGCACAGGGCTTGTGCCTTACTTACACATTATTGTTAGGAATAGACCCTAGTTCATTCACATCAGTGTAAACATCTCAGAAATGCTTTTACATTCTAAAAACCCTAGGTAAGATGCATCAGGTTTTTTTTATCTCCTAATAAAAGTGGCTGCTATTTTATGTACCATATATACTCGAGTATAAGCCAACCTGAGTATAAGCCGAGGTACCTAATTTTATCTACGAAAACTGGGAAAACATATTGACTCGAGTATAAGCCTAGACACAACTACAGCCCTGTCTCCCAGCAGCGCACATTCCACCAAAGCGACCCCCCCCAGCGATCAACCAGACTTCTTTGCAAAGTTGATGGTGACAGAGAATTGCCAAACGGATTACTGTGTGCATTGTCCCACTGTCCCACTACCATGTGCAGAGGGTGCTGTGTGATATTGCCATCACTGTTAATCCTTCATATAACCAACAGAGGGCGCTGTATGATATTGCAGTCACTGTTATTCTTTCATATACCCAACAGAGGGCGCACTGTTATTCCTTCATATAACCAACAGATGGCGCTGTGTGATATTGCAGTCACTGTTATTCTTTCATATAACCAACAGAGGGCGCACCGTTATTCTTTCATATAACCAACAGAGGTACTGTTGGTATAGGAATGATTAAAAGTGACTGCAATCTCAGCTACTGCCCGCTGACTTGAGTATAAGCCGAGGTAGACTTTTTCAGCACATTTTGGATGCTGAAAAACTCGGCTTATACTCGAGTATATACGGTATACATTTCTGAGGGATCATGTTTATTATATTGTTCAGGTCATACACCATATTACTGAGGGCAGAGGTGCTACACCTCCATGCTTCACTTTATTTTAACTGCTGATTAACTGCTCCAATATAATTACAGGTATGGGATCCCTTATCCGTAGCGATCGGCGAATTTGTCCCGCTTCATTAAGAATTTCTGATTTTGACACCGGCGACAATTTGCCGTCGTCTAAATGGGTGCTGGCATCAAAGACAATGGGCGTCCATTAATCGTCGCTGGCATCTGAATTGTCGCCAACGTCAATTCTATCACAGGCGTCAAAAAAAAAACTGTGGCACCGGTGAATTTTCATGGCAAATTCTCGCCTGACAAATAAATTCGCCCATCACTACTTATCTGGAAACCCATTATATGAATTACAGGATGACCATCTCCCATAGACTCTCAGGGGGTCATTTATAAAGTTTGTGCAGCGCATATTTATTCACAAATGGTTTTATTGTCCGTGTTTTTTCCTGAACGCTAATATATTGAACTGCTCTGCCCATCTTTCTGTTTTTTGCGAATTCGCATTGAGAATAAAATGGATGCAAATGGCTCGCAAATGAGATGAGTGTTATATTTTCTTCGCCACCAAAGTTGTGGCGTCATTCAAACGCAAAGTGTGCACATAATATTCGCAATTTGCAATTTTAGCCATATTTAAAAAGCTCTTATAGACATTTGCAGTGTGAAAAAATTGGCAATTCCGTTCTTATTCAGCTTTATAAATGTAACCATGTGCAGGGCAAATACTGTATATTCAATGTGCAAATCAATCTGTCCTGTGCGAAGTTTATAAATGAGCCCCTCAGACTTAGAAATCGGGTTACCAGTATTAATTTAGTTCAAGCTCTTTCTTCAGTTCAGACTTTATCATCTGCTATTCAAACATATCAATCAGGCTTTAACATAGAGGAGATACTGCATGCTTTTTCTATAAAAGGATATTGGAAATCACCAAGTATTTGCATGGTCATTCTTATACTCGCCTTATACTTGCAGGTGTAAAATTACCACTGTAAAATTATATAAAATGCACAAATAGCCATAAAATATATTTATAAACAGTGATTATATCCCATGGCTGGACCTTGTATATTATAAGTAACAATGTAGTTGCTGGTTGCTTGTGCCTTTATATGGTGATAGCATACCTAGATATCTTCTAGTATTCTTATATTTTCCAAACAGTATACATTGAACATAAATAGAATGGGGGTCATTTATAAAGTTTGCACAGTGCATATGTATTCACAAATGGTTGTAATACCCATGTTTTTTCCTGAATGCTAAAATATTGCACTGCTGTGTCCATCTTTCCATTTATTGCAAATTTGCATTGTGCACAAAATTTCGCAAATGTCTCGCAAATGAGACAGATGTTTGTGTGAGTGTGACCACTGTGCGATGTTGTTGTGTGTGACAATAGCCTTGACAGTAATTTAAATTTGCAACTGTTTTGCGAATATTTTCTCTGCCCCCAAAGTCAATTTAAAAACAAATTAAAATTAAATTCAAAGTAATTCAAACGCAGAGATTGGGCATAAATATTCGCAATTTGCGATTTCTGCCATATTTAAATAGCATTGTACATTCGCAGTGTGGAAACAAAATGTGCAATTCTGTTTGCACATTAAATACACCACTCTCATCCAGCTTTATAAATATAACCATGTGCAGGGAAAATATATTCACTGTGTAAACCATTCTGCCCTGTGCGAAGTTTGTAAATGAACCCCTGTATAGTCAAGCTAGCCCCTAACTCAGTGATCCCCAACCAGTGGCTCACAAGCACCATGTTGTTCTCTGACATCCTGGATGTTATTCCCAGTGATCTCAAAACAGGTGCTTATTTTTGAATTTTGGATTGAAAGGCAAGTTTTATTTGCATAAAAAACGGTATACTGCCAAATAGACCTTCCCATAGGCTGCCAGTCCATATAGGGGCTACCAATAGACAAACTCAGCCCATATTAGACAGTTGCTCTCTCAACTTCTTTTTACAATTGAAAAATTTTGGGGGCCCCTGCCCTAACAAGAGCAAGTTAATTGAGAAGGGGCCATGTCAGTTAGCATAGTCACCTCTAGCTGAAGAAAAGGAGACAGAAAAGAAGCAATGAATATGGTAATCGTACTGGCACAAGTGACATTGTTCTCTTACACATGGGTGTTTGGGTGTTTAAAGTCCATGCAAAAATGCATATACTGCACTTATATGAATATTTTAAATGCAACCAAGGGCATTTATTGAGTTTCAGATATTCTATGCAATTGTCCTATGATCATGCACGTCAAGTGCAACTGTAGCATGTTGCGTTTAAACCAATTCAATGAAACGACTGCACTAAAACTCAGTTCTGGATGCAAATGAGCACAAACAGGCAAATTATAAACGGAAGTGTTTTGTTTGGGTGAGCGCAAATCTGCATCTCAAACGTGTGTCAAATGGCAATGTGTAAAGTGTCCTTACTCCCTTACAAATCAGAAAGCTACTCATGATTATACACCATGGCTGATCTGATCTGGATTCTGGAGCCACCGGCTACATCATGTCTCTGGATGTGACAAACAGAGGGCAAGAGCGCACCATAGCAACCCAACCTTCCATTGAGTAATGTCAAAAATGCTGCTAATCTGGAAAACCATAGCAAGCAGTCTAGTCTGCTGTTTGAAAACAACATGATTGGTTGCTCCAGGTTACTAGACCTGGATAAACTTTTTGTGTTTTATTACACAGGCTGTAATAACCACTTTAAAAGAGTCTGATGCAAATGATTAGGAACTATCTGCAAAACACTACAGAATACTTAAGTACTAAATAAACAAATGAACATTATAACTATTGAGCACAAGACAATTCATTCCCTAAAATAACAGCCATACAGCTCTCACTGGTACACAGAATTGTGCAGTGAATGGGGATCTATTATCCCTGCTCACAAAGAAGTTCCGCAGCAGCTTTAGTTGATCTACAAGTGTACAGATAAAAGGGAAATGCTACTTGTTCAATAAAAAAGTCGTATGCAGTGTGTTAGTGAGAGATCAGGTACAAGTTATTTATCCAATGCGAGCCCCTTGTGCCTGTTCATAGGAGAATACACATAACACAGACCTGCAGCAGCTTTACAAATCTGAGCTCACACTGTGCAACACTAAAGGCTCCACTGACCCTGCACCTACACGTTTCTAGTCTCAGGTTATTCAGGCTAAATCCACCCAGTGAAACATAAGATTTCAGCAGTCAGTCACTTACACGTGCGGAGATGAAGGTCTCAATTCTGAGCGGCGCTGTGTAAATCTGCTTCGAGGAGTGAGATGTAGAGACTCCACTTTCTTTGTCTGAAGGAGGGATCGCACAACTTTACTAGCGATTAAGTAATAAAAAAAAGCTCAAAGCAAGCATGACTTGGCGAAATAGTGTGCTGCTATGCAGAGACTGCTGCCACCTGGTGGCCATTCCTGGGATGCAGCATTAAATGCTCCACTGAGTATGTGATCCGTGCAGAAAATGGGGTATGATCACTGAGACAGGGAATGCATTATTTTTATAGATATATTCACAATCATTGAACTGTATTCAACTGTATTCAATGATTTAGCCTCGTGCAATAAGTTCACTATATAAAATATGCCATTTTTAGCCACATTAATTTTTAGGGTTTAGTTCTCCTTTAAAGGAAGCACTGTATGCAAACACTGTCCTTGTCAGATTTAATTAGAAGGTGGATGCCTTCCTCAGAACCTGCTACAGTATTGTACGTACAAAATATCTGCGGTTTCCAGAAACTGTTTCTGATGTAGTAGCCGTGTTATCTCTTGGAGAGGACAGGGGCGTATTTATATCAAGGCACCCAAGGGCCTATGCCTAAGGCAGCAGGTTTTGCTGTCCCACTGATTCTAAACCTGTGCTTTTCTAGCTGTGCCTTAACTTCAATTCCCAGCACCACCTGAGGCTGACTTGTAGTTATAGAATATAGTGTGTTTGGTATTTCTTGTTTACTTGTTACAGCTTTTGAAGTGTTAGACCATTTACTCTGCTGCTCTTTAGCTGTTAAAGAGGACCTGCCACCTTGAGACATGAGTAATATATAGCTTTCCCTCCTTAGTTAAACCCTTTAGTCAGCTGTTTTTGTCTATATCCGAAACGGATTAGAAAATATCCTACATGTAAAAAGTGTTTCATAGGCGCTGCCATCTTGAAACAGGACCCCTTTGTTTTCTGTGTGTGGGCTGAGCCAAACTGCCAAATCTCATGCATGCTTAGTCATCTATGATAGACATGTTCTGCACCACTCATGTCACTCCAGGACTTGATATTCTATTAGGATTGTTTGAAACACATTCTGTATTAGCACATTGTGTGGCTAAAACCTACTAAGAATGTGCAGTCCTTGGGGCTCATTTATAAACACTGGGCAAATCTGCACCTGGGCAGTAACCAATTAAATGTTTGATTTCATCATTCAACCTGCAGCTGCCTGTAAAAAGCCAGTCACAGTTGCTATGGGTTACTGCCCAGGTGTATAGTGTTTATACATGAGCCCCCTTTAACTTAAGGTCAACCCCAACATAAAAATGTGCCTTATAAAAGAAAACATCATTCTAAGCAACTTTCTAATTTATATTTATTGAAGATGTTCAGTGTTTTTAAAGTTATAGTATTTGCTTAACTCCTGGTTGGTACTTTTGAAACAATGTTGCAAAAGCCTTAGTTCCCCAGCAGCAAAGGCAGTTCTCCTAATCAGCTACCTTGTCTTAAGCTGGCCATAGATGCAAAGATCTGATCGTACGAATCGAGAATTCGTACGATTTTCGAACCGTGTGTGGAGAAGGACATCCAGTACATATACAAATAATTTGAAAACCCTAGAAAAATGTATATTTCAAAGTTAGAAGTACATTTTATTTTATAAAGCAAAAAATATTTTGCATTTGTGAAATACTGATGCCATGGTGACATATTTAGCTCTGCATGGACGTGAATATAACCACCTTTCTTTTCTAGTGGGATAGGGTAGATAGTTCAAAATTCTGTGTGGGGGGGCGTTAGTTAAAAGGGATGACAGGGTAGGGGGATTAGATACTAAAGATGGTTGTGTCAGTTGTGACAGTTAAAATAAATCTGGCTGTCCTGTACCTGAGGGCAGAGCCAGACTGGGAGCAAAAAGCAGCCCGGGCAAACAACAAACAAAGCAGCCCACATGTAAACACACACACAAACACACAGAGACACACACAAAAAGGCACACAAACAGAGAGACACACAAACACAAAGAGACACAGATACACACACACAGACATACAAACACAGACAGACACACACAGAGAGACACAGACACAAACACACACAAAGAGACACACAAAATGATTAGGGATGTAGCGAACGTCGGAAAAAAAGTTCGCGAACATATTCGCGAACTTGCGCAAAAATGCGAGCGGTTCGCGAACGGTTCGCGAACCCCATAGACTTCAATGGGAAGGCGAACTTTAACATCTAAAAAAGACATTTCTGGCCAGAAAAATGATTTTAAAGTTGTTTAAAGGGTGCAACGACCTGGACAGTGGCATGCCAGAGGGGGATCAAGGGCAAAAATGTATCTGAAAAATCTGCCTGTGTGTGCTTGGAAGAGATAGTGTAGGGGGAGAGCTGTTAGTGATTTCAGGGACAGATGATAGTAAGTTTGCTGGCTAGTAATCTGCTTGATACTGCTCTGTATTGGAACAAAAAAATAAATAAAAGCAGTCCTTACAAGGACTACTGTTATTGCAGCAGTCAGCAGATGAGATCAGAAGCAGGACAGCTGCCCACTGCAGCTACATACAGAGCACTGCAGTAGAAGGTAGATTACTAGCCAGCAAAGCTACCTAAGCTTAAATGTCCCTCAAACCCCTGCAGACTTCTGTCCCTCCAATAACAGAGCAGTATCAACACGATTACTAGCCAGCAAACTTTCAACTGTCCCTGAAATCACTAACAGGCAGCAGCTCTCTCCCTACACTATCTCTTCAGCACACACAGGCAGAGTGAAAAAACGCTGCAGGGCTTCGGTTTTTATAGGGAAGGGGAGTGGTCCAGGGGAGAGCTTCCTGATTGGCTGCCATGTACCTGCTGGTCTGGGGTGAGAGGGCAAAAAAAAGCGCCAACAATGGCGAACCCAAAATGGCGAACGTCGCGCGACGTTCGCGAACTTCCGGCGAGCGCGAACAAGTTCGCCGGCGAACAGTTCGCGCCATCTCTAAAAATGACACACAGAGAGACACACAGAGGGCCAGATTTGATGAGGTGAAAATGTGTGGGGGCCGACCATTTTAGCCTGACATTCTTTGATTCGAATCCGGGACACTTGGGAGGTATAGGAATATGTATTCATGTTTTAGTCAGACTGCACTGGTATAGCAATATGCCTGCTAGACACCGCGGATTCCCATTCTCTTTGACTTGGTATAACCCAGATTGTAACTCACTGTTTCCCTTTGTCGGTCGGTTTCCTGTTCAGGTTTCTTTGAGAGACGGACAATGGCTGCTGGCGGCTACCGAGATAGTGTGGCACATGGTGAGTAGGAATGATGGAGCTGCAACGTTCGGCTCTTCTTTCCTGGCTCCCTCTCTGCCGGCTCTGCAGCAACTTCCTGTTCACCGCGGTCCGAAGCGCTGGCCACTTCCACTGCACCGGCTGGGTATGGGGGTGGTGCGAAATGCTGCGGGCTCCTGAGGGTAGATCCGAACAGCGGGACATCTTCACCTGCTATCCGGGTGGCTCCTTCTTCCTCGCTTCAAGCCATAACACTTAGGTGAAATCTCACGAGATTTTGATTCAGCATATTTTTCCCATGAGGCTTTGCACACCGACTTTCAGAAAGTCGGGGCTTGTGGAGTCTCGTGCGCACTTTTGAACCTCTGTATTAGTTACATTTATTTTAAAAAAAGAGAAGCTATGTGATTACTATTAACTCTTTATTTACAGTTCTACTATAAGTAAAAAAGTGACAGGTTTCCTTTAATGTCAACTGCCATTGGCCAACTGTCCCACTCATCACTCATTCTAGTGGCCTCAGCATTAGAGTAGATGATGGGTAAGGGAGGACCTGAGAAGAAAGACAAGTAGCACAAACCAGAACAATAGTTACATGCCTAGAATTAGGGTGCCTTGTGTTATGGGTGCAGGGGCACTGATCAGAGCTTGACTGGTTATGAAAAGCCCCAGTGGGCCCATTACTCACTTGGGCCTCTAATGGGAACCAATGTCTTCTGCCCCTATAATACCCTGCCAGTAACAGTTGTACAGTAATGGCACAGAGGGGGATTTGCGATGTTTTGTCTCCATGTGATTTCCAGTTCAGTGTATGGCCAACCAAATGATCACTCCCGTTCATTTCTAAATTTAATGTAATTGAGCCCTGGTGAAAGCAATTGGCATAGAAATGAATATGGGTGATTCCAAGTGTTCATTTAACTATTAGTTTGTGCATTGTGTCACCAGGACCCAACCTTGGTTAGCAGGGTAGTCTAGGGCCCTTGATTGCACCAATAAATTTGGTCCCAATCAGCCCCTTCATTATATTAAAGTTGCTGCTGATTGGTGTTACTGGTTATCTATAAGGCAAAATGATATTTAGTAGCGCAGTATTGAGCTATTATGGGAAATCCAGTATATACAAATATATATGGCAGAGAGGGTTCAGTTCACAATCTCTTCTCTCTCTCATTCTCTCACTGTAAAGTGAAATACGAGGGATTCCTAGTGATTCTCAGCGATGCCTTGTGATTCTTATCAATTCCCAGGAGCAGAAGGAGATAAAGAAGAAACACAAAAGTCTTTTAAAAGACTATCAACTTTCATCAGGAGCAGAACAACTTGCCCAACCCATTGTGGGTTATTTGGAGGAAGGTAAGGATCCTGCATTTTCCAATCCCATCTGTAATACGCATTACACAGTAGATGAGGCAGAAAAAAGACATACGTCCATCAAGGTCTACCTTTTTATGTAACTGCTGATCCAGAGGAAAGTAGGGCCCTGACAGAAATAATGGGCTGATTTGTGGACCAAATAAAATGGGATGGTATTGTCTTAAAATGGGGACATGGGGAGCTGGTGGGGATGGGTATTCTATATAAATAAGTAAGCATTTGTTTTTAATTGGTAGTTTCTGAAAAGGGTTCTTATTAAATAAGGTGTAAATATGCTGCTGTTATTACCTCTGTTACATCTTTAGGTTAACTCTAACCTTCCCAAATCTCTATTTTATATTACAGGAACATCAAAGATGGGCATGAGTGCAAGTAGCAGGCTTTACTACCAGTGGCACTGTGAAAAGGTAAAGGTGCTCACAGCTAATTTCCTCGTTTTATTTTCTGACTGCTGAGAAAGAAATCCAAGCAGTTAAAGGAGGGGCTAACCCAATGCTAAATGCATATCTTCTGTGTAAATACAACGAAACAGAAATTTGACAGCGTTTAGCCTAGTGTGTGCCCTGACCTCAATGTTTTCTTGCTTCTTACATTTTTCTAGCACTCACTGTGGATCTCACCTGATCTGGACATCTTTGATATCAGGGATTTTGAGGATACACTCGTGGGCCCTTATCTCAAGTGCATCAGGGACAAGATCACCAATGATATCGGGTTTGCACTCTACAATCTGTGGATGGCCAAGGACTGTGTGAAGATTACAAAATGGTGGAAATTACACCTTAAGAACGAGTTCTGGCAGAACTGCAGATACATCAAGGCCCACCTGAAACACCTCTACAAAGACCTAGAGAAGATCAACAAGGCCATACTGATTAAGAACAATGAGAGATATTCAGGTGCAGTATATAATTCATCCTTTTCTTTCCCACACTTGGTCAATCATTTAATTTTGCTTAATCATCTGATTTGTGCTTAATGTGCTCCCAAATATTACAGGTGTGGGATCCATTATCCGGAAACCCATTATCCAAGAAGCTCCAAATTACGGAAAGTCCATCTCCCATAGACTTCATTTTATTCAACTAATCCAATTTTTTTTAAAAACGATTTCCTTTTTCTCTGTAATAACAAAACAGTTTCATGTTCTAGATTCAAACTAAGATATAGTTATTGGAAGCAAAACCATCCTATTGAGTTTATTTAATGTTTACATGGTTTTCTAGTAGACTTGAGGTATGAAGATCCAAATTACAGAAAGATCTGTTATCCAGAAAACCCCAGGTCCCAAGCATTCTGGATAACAGGTCCCATACCCCTATAAGGATTTTACAGGGATATCACTTGCTAAGGTAAAAAAATAACTATAATAAGTTATCTTGTTTGGTTTTACAGATGGTCCTTGGAAAATCTCACAAATGGCACATGATATCAGCACCACCAGCAGTTTCCGCGGTACCAAATATCGATGCACCTCAGTCTAGGCACCACATCCTCAGGAAACAACAGTAAGTATGGGGCATCTCAATTCCACCAGTGATGCCCCCCTTTCATCCACTGCACTTTCACCAGAGGTGCTTTCAGCCACCTTAGTTCCGCCAGTGGTTCTTCCCCTTTATCCAAAATATGCTGTTAGACACAGGAACTCCTTTAGGCCACTTGGTAGACCCTGCATTCCTTTTGATTCCATCCCTCAGGCTGAAAATGCCAGGGTCTGCAGGCTACCCGGGGTCTAATGGAATGGAAAGGAATGCATCATTCATTGTGCGGCTTAAATTTGCCCATGTTTATGCTGCCATATTCCCTTCTCTTTCTTATTTTATCTTCATTGCAGTCCCTTACCTTACCATATTCCCCCCTCCTCTTCCCTTGATTCAATGTGGCGCATTGCTCATGGGAGCAAATCCGATTGCCTTTAAAGGGTCAGGAAGGAATTTTTCCCTCTTGAGAAGGAAATTCGCTTTTCAGAGGTTTTTTGCTTTCCTTGCGATCAAAAAGCGCAGTTTATCTAATTATTAATAAAGCTGTGGATTACACAGATTAACCACAAAATCATTGTGTGTATCTTTATTGTGGGTATTGGGCTAGGGATTTGACAGGGATAACATATAGAGGGGGAGGAAGAGAAGTTAGAATAAGGCTCTTATAGAGCAGGAAATGGTTGCATTGGTTATGTTTCTCCTTGGTTCCTAACAATGAAATTGAAACAACATATAACTGCTGTGTCAGTCCTTCTATCCTCCATAGGACTTATAGGAACCTATGTAATACTGAGAGCCAATAAACATCCTTCCCAGATCTCACCCTAACTGGCCTTTGGACAACTCTTCCCTTTGGGCCTTTGGAAAAGGACCGGCCCCACAGTTTAGAAGGGTCTTGATGGTCTGTGTTGGTTTAAGGAAGCCATTGAAATTGAATATTTAGAGAGAAACCCAGTTACATGCAGATCTGCAACCAAATTCTGTTTTAGAATCATCATCTCATGCTATTTTACCTTAGTTGTCTAAAATTCCCTGGAATTAGGAAGGAATCTACTAATTTAGCCTCTTCAGTAGATGATAACAAAGGCAAGTTATACTGAGTTGCATCTGGATTAGGTAGAATATTTATATAGACTTAACACTGCCCAGCCTTTATCACACCCATTTATTAGTGTAAGAAGGTATAATCTATAGAGGTTTTATGAAACAGATGTTGAGAATCAGACTCCTGGAATGAACACAGGGTTGAACATAGCTAGCTGTACTGTATGGAGGAAGGTTATACAAGCTAAAAGTGCATTACACAATTCCTTCTCTAAAAAGCTGATAAGGCAACAGGGTAATACTGAGACTGTGGGTGGTTAAATGACCGCTAGACCACCAGTTTAGACATACAGTATGAATGAGAGTATTATAGATAAAGGGATCATGCAGCCAATTGGTTGGTGGATGTGATGTCATGCGCACAGTGTAGGGGGCGTGTTTAGGTCAGGTGCCTAGGGTGGCATCGGACTTAAATACAGCCCTAGGAGAGAAACAAATTATCTGAAATGAAATGTTAATACCTTAAAATATTCAATATAATGAATTTTTTACGAGTAGTAAAGGGAACCAACAGCACTGCTTGTGGTATTTATTTCAGAACATGGAATAGTACATTAGCTCTGATCTCTGTTTGCAAGTGATATCTATTGTTAATGTGGCTACACTTTCGAACAAGTTAAGACTATTGTGTGTATGTCAGAGCACTGGAATGAGATACCTGTACTTGGATTCTTTCTGGCACATCTAGATAAGTAGAACAAAAGGGATTCTATACATTTACATATTACAGCAGACTTTTGGTAAGCCCAGAAGAATGCCCAAGATTACAGTTTTATGGTATTCAGTTTTATGGTATTTGACCATGCCCATTTTTTGGTTACACCCCCTAATTACCATGTTCGTTTTACAAAATTTGACAGGTTACTAAAGTCTGAACCTATTTCACTGTTTTTTTCAGTTATAACAGTTTTGTTAATACACATGCTACATTTGTTGAGATTATGCTGTTAACACTACTAAGCTTTACTTTATGGAAAATGTGTCTTTGATGTTGTTTGATGGTGAATTGCCCTTTAAGCTGTGCGTCTAACTTTTCCCAGGGAACCTCCTTATCTTAATTGTTACAATTACTTATCTGCTTACCTCAAAATTGTTACAAAAGAATCTTAGTTGCACCAGTGGCTGTTCTGGGCTCTCTGCCAAAAGCCAATTAAGTTAGAAACTTTGTATCCTTTTTCTGGCTGTTCGTGACTTTTTAGTACAAACATGGGACTGCGGGTTGAGCTGTAAAAAGCGGAACTGTCCTGCTGAAAATGGGACAGTTGGGAGGTATGCTATTCAGACTTTCCTCCTATTATATTTCAGTCTCTCTTTCAAAGCAATACATGGTTGCTAGGGTAATTTGGACCCTAGCAATCAGATTGCCGAAATTGCAAAAACTGGAGAGTTACTTAATAAAAAGCTAAATAACTCAAAAACCACAAGTATTAAAACCAATTGCAAATTGCCCTCTACATCGTTCTAAACATTAATTCAAAGCTGAACAACCCCTTTAATACAAGTGGCCAGACACAGAATGGCCACCTGGTTATTGTTGAATTGGTTGCAGCCGGCATGAGATGTGATCTTCCTAAAATGCAAAATACATATGTAGGGACCCATATGTTAACTGTCCCTATGGCTTTAATTCTCTAATGTTCCTCTTTTCCCTTGTTGCTGGACAAAAGCCCATGTAACCATTTGTGCTAATTTACTTACCTAGATCATTGGCCCTTAGGTTGATGGAAATTTCTTTCTTCACGCTGTGTTATTTATATCTTTATCTAGATTTTATCTAGATTCTATGTGCCTTTTCATTGGGATCAGGGACCCCGTGAACAAGGTTAGCTAGTTTTCAGGATTGCAACTGTCATAGCACATAGAGAGTGTGGCAGTTAGCTTTGGCTAGTAAGAGCAGCTTTGTGCTCCACCAAGGAGAGAGGGGAGTAGCTCTCCCCAGGCTCTGCATGCCTGTAGTGAAGGGAAGAGCAATAGGGGTGCCTAAAAGGTATATCGGGATCAGTGGACCTTTAGCTGGTAATCAGTAGATCTCAAGACACTTGTAAGGAAATCTTACCCTGGTAGTCTAGTGGGGGGACGGCAGGGACACCCGCCACGCTGCGCTGCTGCTTCTCTTGCACTGGTTTCCTAGTGCGCACGCGCACTTCCGGGTTTAAAGGCGCATGCGCGATGACGTGGTGACGTCAGCGCGCAATGGCGCCAAATTTGAAAGTATTTAAGGGGCATTTCCTCTGTTTGTCATTGCCCATGATAGGATTTGTTCCTGGTGCTGTTAGCTATTGCTATTCCGTTTGAATCTGATCCTGATTATCTGTTTTGACCCCTGCTTGCCTGTTTGACTATTCTGATCTCTAGAACCTGACCCTTGCCTGCCTTCGACAACTCTTCCTGCTAAATCCCTTGATTGACAACACGGTTTGACCCTTGCCTGACTGACGATTCTCGATATCTGCCTGCCTCGATCCTGCCTGTCTGACGATTCTCTTGCCTGCTCCATTTGTACCGTGACCATCAGCCTAACTGACTTTTACAACAGTCGTGCCCCTTTGCTTGCCAGAAAGTCCAGGTGGCATCTGAGTACGCTGAGGGCTCCTCCCGAAGCCAAAGGCGGTCACACTACTGGTGAAGCCGAGCCGAGACCAGGGAGCTTGGCATTAGTTCTGGTTTAGGGTGCCGACCGTGACAACACTGTTAGCAAAACAGCTTGTATAAATCACACTCCTATTCATGCTTTTCATTCAGATATTTATTATGTTAAGGTTACATAAGAAATAGTGGTTTGTTAAATATAGCAATATGCATTTTCCCATAAATCAGTATTTACCTGGAAGATTTTCAACTCCCACAACTATTCCTTTAGTGGTCAGGGCCGCTTATGCCATGAGGCAAATTGAAAACCTTGTCTTAGAAGGCAGTAAGTGGTCAGTTACAAGGGCAGCAAAAAAATCTCCATACAATTATTCCTCCTCTCCTCATTATTGTGAAAATGAAAATTTAAAATAAGCTTCATCATACTGAAATAAGAAACTTTCGAAATACATCAATTAAAAATGATTTACTGTTACTGAAATAATCAATTTTATTCCTCTCTCAGCATCTGTTTCTCCACATTCGGTCTTCATTCAGGAGTTGGGTGTCAGATGAATGATCCAATATATCTTATAGGGGGGTTCCTTTTGCCTAGAAGACGTAGTAGGATGTATACAGAATGTGCAAAGCAGTCTCCATTGCTGATCTGTATATGTTTTGCTCCTGTATGTTCAGTTCAGGGGGAAACACAGGTCAAATGTAAAAGGATAGTCCACCTTCAAAACAGGGGCGGCATCAATTAGCTAATTTTTACACACATCCATTTTTCACCATTGCTAAAATCTCCCTCAGTGGGTGAATGTTTTAGCTCATAATTTCATAAATATGCTTTAAAATCCCATAGCGGGTGAGTCTTTCTGTGTTAAACTCTATTTTTTATAGTCAAACTATCGTGGTACTTGTGGCTAAAGCTGACAGCAGAGCCTCGTAAGGTTGGTACCTCTCTCTTCCCAGATTCTAATATGGGGCAATGGGATGGGTGGAGGTCCAGTGCATAGTGAACTACTGCACATATTACAGTGTTGCTTACAAGGATATGAAAGAGGAACATAAATTGTCTGGTGTGTAACTATCAGCTAGAAATATAGAAAAATAATACATAAACCAGTCAATAATTCTATAAATTCTACTTACTATACTTTATTTTTAACATTTAAAAATCCGAACCAGCGACAAACCAGTGTTTAATGCAAATAATTGATTTTGCATTCCTAATTTCCACATTGCATCACAAAATCAATGTTTTAGCTCAAAGTAAATAAATATTCTGCGGCAGGAATTCTGAGCACAAAACCATAAAATAGCAAAGACATTTATTCAGTTACAGCAGCCGAGCTGCTTATTAGTTACGATGAAAGAGAGGTGATTGTGTATTTTATGTGTAAATTGTATTTTTCTTTCTAGAAATAAGACTGAATAAATATTGAAAATACCAAGTGACGGGCTTCCCCAGGGAGTTCAGGGAAATTTTTCCTGCAGAACGACGGCACAAGGGGCTTGTATACTAAATTTGAAAAGTGTGGTTATCTAAGCAAAGCAAATATATAAAAGTTAAGCATATTTATTGTACACATGACTGAGCCTGTTGACTTTTCTCTGATTCTGCAACTTGTGAGCAGATTTGACCCATAAGAAAGTTATTCATTTTGTGGAATGAAAATTACTCTAAGCCCTGTCCTACTGGAAGAATTGAGGAAGAAAGCCGCCTGTCTGGAAACAGGAGCTCAATAGTTGCACCTGAAAGAGAAAAATAGCAAATGTAGATACTTTTTTAAAAATATTTTCTTGAAATACAGGTTTGCAAAAATGGCCAGATTTGTTTGTTGTTGACAGTGAAACACGTGTCCAAACATTGCTTAGATCTGGGCATAACATATAGTTGGCACGCACATCTCTCAGCATGAATGTAGCCGAGTCAAAGCGATTCCCAGCCATATCACAATTTCTGCTTCACCTGGACATGACAGAACGGCCCAGTAGAACTATACAGTCACCAGCTTTTAAATAGTTACCAACTGTTTATGTTCTAATATAGGAAACAATTGCTGCTACATTTATGTTTTAAAAACAGGCAAATCCAAGGTTTTCCAACATTACTGGAAATAATACCAGTCTTCCCTCTGGTGTTTTGACATTGGAAAAAAAAAGAGAATAAATCATTTTCATAGTCTAGTTTCATAAAGAACTATGAAAGTTCTGGGAAGCAGGACCTGTAGGTTTCCTGTTTTAAAGCATTTATAGTGCAAATACTTATGAGCTAGAAATGAGGAAAAGAAAGTTAATAAAAACCCAGAAAGCAAGATTCTGGAGGGAGCTCTTGGCGCTGCTCACACAGCCAGTTGGGGTGATAAGGGATCGACTTCCACAGGCAAGTGGACATCCACTCCTGTGTTTGGGTTTGACTGCTTCAGTCCTAAACAGATCAATGTGGCAAGGGTCATCAGATTGACAGGGGTAGTTCTTTGTCCCTTGGGCTGTTTGAAGTGGTTTCTGGAGGTGCAGCCAGCACACAGTAGCCCTTTTATACTTTCAAAAAAACAGCCAAACTCTAAGTATCAATTTTTAATGGTTTTCAGATGGGGTTTGGTCTAGTTGGATATGAACCTGATGGACTACAAGACACATTCGGGTACAGTATTGGTGTCCCACTGCTGCAGCTTATAGTGGCTCACATGGTAATGGGTTACCAATAAGTTATGTTAGTTTATATGTGGATAATAATAACAACAGACCTTTAATGTAAGGTTTTTATACTGTTTTGAAAGTGATTTGATGCTAATAAATTTGGGGCTGCAGCGTTTTGAACACAAGATATGGTGTGAGTAAGCATGTATGTTAATGGGGTGCACTAGAAAATAGACTGATACATACTATACATAAAAAGCAATCAGTAGCAACAATAAGGGGCAGACTTGATTAAGTGTGAAATTAGTGCAATTCCTGCACTTCCAATTCATTCCTATGGGATTTTTAGAGGTGCTTTTATCAGTGGGTGAAAGTTAGAGTTTACCATTTGATAAATGTGTGATGATTTGAATGATTTGAATTTATGGGGCATTTGAATTTATGGGGCTTTGAAAAGGGATGACTACTTGACAATAATATAGACATATATGATAACATGTTATTGGCACTATTGGCATGGTCTTGCAACTATGTTGTAACTGAATGCCAATGGGGATATGTATATGTTAACACAAACACACACCAATGATATATTTAATTTTTTTCAACTATGGTGAAAATATTTAAACAAATCTGTTATTGTCTATCTTTTTTCGAACTGTAAGCACTTTTTGAAACTCTAATATACCAGATATTTGGCTTTCAAAAGAAATTAAGCAATTAATGAAATATATTACCTATAGGGGGTTTTTGATCATAGCTGAAGATAGGGCTCTTAATTTAGCCCCAACTTGCTTATTGCCTTTCCTGATCAGACTTATTTTTCAAAAATGAAAAAAATTAAGAACAACTCTGGTAAGGAGAGAAGATCTGGGGAACATATATATTTTATTAAAGATATTTTCTTTTTTGCATAATTTGAAAAAACAGGCATGTGCATCTAGTTCAACATTATGTCAGTAAACTGAAATAGTTCAATCTTTAAACAAGGGGAAAATGTACATATTCCTTGTAACATGATGCACATTCAGTTATATTGATCCAGAGGATGATGAAAAAACTATATTACCACTTTTACTCTCAAGGGGCCATATTCTTCCAATTTAACATTCAGATATCTCACTAAATCAGATTTGGCTGTGGCTCATTAGGCTTAGGCTCCATCTGTATACATTATCTGTACAAGTTACCAGCAATAATCTGATTGCTAAAAGTGCTTTTAGTTGCTGATGACTAATTATACTTTTCTTTCCTAGCAAGGGGAGGTCCTATAAGGCCCTTGTAGTTTTCAAAGTAAAAAAAATATTCCCTAAGGGAAACCTATGCCAATTTTGCATACATTTATACTCAATTACTATACCTCATTAAAGGCACTTTCCTCCAGGAATCATGTTTTGACCTTTTTATTTGTATTGTATGTGATCTGACAAATAATGGACCTTTACTTCTACTAAATAAATCCTTTTTTAACAGATACCAAAAGAGGGGAACATAGAGATTATCTGCCGGGTAAGCAAAATGAGACGTTTGTAAATGTAAAATAACCTTCTTTTCCAAAATGTTATCACATCCCTACAGAGAGGGTGATCTTATGTAATTATCTGCCTTTAAATTAAAATAATAATTAGAGGCTGCAGGCTGGCAAAATTTTAAGCACATCCAGTATAAAACCTTAATAGACAAGTTCTGTTCTGTACCTGCCAAATTCTAAAAAAACTGCCAAAAAAAAACTACTTTTAACATTTTACTTTCACAGACGTAAAGCACCAGCCTAGCGTAAGAAGCAAGAGATTTGAGTCACTGGGTGGTGATTCTAGCTTTCCTTTTCCTTCAGGATTTGCTACTGAGAAAATGCCTTTTAGCATGTTTCCAGGCTGATATTTGTACTATAAAAGGATAATATTTGGAGTATTCAGGGTTTATTTGAGCTGACTCTAATCAGTTTCTATAAAAGGATAATATACCTACACTTTCAATGTATGCTTAATTAAAATAAATTTTGGAAAATATTGGATAAAAAGCATGATTATTAATTATGATATAACAGTAGACTTAAGTAAAATACATGACTCTATCTGGATTTTCAATTATCACTTGATGTAGTCCTGCCATAGTTTTGTCATGCATGAGCTTTGCTTTCTTAAACAGACAATGCCCTGTCCAAGTAAACGTAAAAAGCTGGAATGTGGCATTAACACAATTTCCCAGAAAGGTCTCTCATGCCTCTGTATATACCCCTCTATGGTACAACTCCCATCTTCCACATATGCTATCTGTCCCTGACCCCAGTATATAGGCACATTTCCATATTAGATACCTTGGACACCGAAAATGGAGCATTATTATCCTTTGACGAACTGAAAACCAAATACAACCTGCAAAAAAAGGTGTTTTCCGCTATATCCAGGTTTGGCATGCTTTGGGCACAAGATATACCACACCTTACCTTAGAACTATGAACAGATTTATTATAAATAATTCCAATGGATCCTGTAACACTTCTACTGAATCAAGCTGAGGAAACCCCAACAGAAAGGGAACTTTTATGTTACCTATTTATCCAAGCAAAGAGATTCAGTACAAGTAATTGGAAATCTAGTCAACTCCCGAACAAAAAAAAAGTGGATAGAAATGGTTAACACATCAGTCCCCATTTAGCAGCTAACCTATCTGTTCAGGGGATGCCCAAAGAAGTTCAACAAAGTTTAGTCACATGGATCTCTGAACATTTATCATCTCTTCTGCTTCAATCTAAGGGCTCTTACACATGACCGTTCCGACCTGCGCTCCCCTGCGTTCCGTTTTTTGGCGTTCAGCCGCAGGGGAGCGCAGGAATAGACGCAAGTAATTATTTGAAATGGGGCTGTACTCACTCAGGCGCGTGTAGGCGCCGAACGCAGGTTCAGACGCAACATGCTGCATTTTTCCTGCGTTCGGCGCCAACACGCGCCTGAGTGAGTACAGCCCCATTTCAAATAATTACTTGCGTCTATTCCTGCGCTCCCCTGCGGCTGAACGCCAAAAAACGGAACGCAGGGCAGCGCAGGTCGGAATGGTCATGTGTAAGAGCCCTAAACCACAGTCAATGAATAGTCCACCCCTCTCACCTTAAGGCTTCTCCCCCCTCCCCAAAAAAGACAACAGTAACACCAATTAGGTTGGGAAAATCAGTTATTTATGCATACTATGGTTACTCATTTACATTCCTGGTATCAGGAAAGACATTTCCTGAAGGTAAAAAATACTCAATCAAAGGTATAATGAAGGTACAATTATACTTATTGTTATGTGTATTATGAAACCTTAACTACCCATTGGAATGACGCTGACATTGTGTAAACTAACCATAAATGTGTATTTTTTTGTTGGGAAAAAATTCAATAAAAAGAAATTTGGATATAAACACATGCAAATAAACATTTTTTTAACATTTTAATTATTTATTAAAATTGAGTCTTTGGGCGATGGCTTTCCTGTAATTCAGATTTTTCTGCATATCAGGTTTTGGGATAATGGATTCCATGCCTGTAGTATGTTTTCTAGAAGTGCAGACTATATATTCATTATGTGTTTAATGGAATTATAGTTTCCAGGTGTTACTGGCTATATAATTACTAGTGGCTCTAACTATCGGTAACTGGGTACACAAGAAAACACACCATTTCTGCTTTGTGTCCTTAAAGCTTCATCATTTCCTAAATTTACTAAATCTAACATATCGCCTCCTTTTATCAGTCTCCATCATTTTTATTATAAATTATAAAACTAACATTATCATTTCTACCTTTAGGAGCAAGACATTAAAGAGCACCATCAAGTGAAAAATAATTTTCCCACATCTGTAGAAGAAGAGTTTGTCAAAACCTAGAACCAACAAGCTGCACAAAGGATATTTGTTGGATATAAAGAGATCCTATGAACTGCAGACGAACAATATTCTAACTCAAAACCTGGAACCTACCCATGAAGAATCTCACAACAAATTAAAACTTGTCCTAGTTAATATATTCCCCGAAAGAAAGGAAAGGGAAACACCCAGAAAAACGTCCTGTGATTTGTAATTCTGGTACCCTATATTTACATGGAGCAGGGGCCCAGTGATCCTGTGTTAATATACTTGGGATATATTTTTGTATATAATTTGCACATATTTGTAATTTATTTTATTTTTTTATATAGTTTTTCTAAAAAATATTTTTATGATAAACTTTTTATGAAATAGGAAAGAAAATTGTTTTAGAGGGTGACCACTATTGTAAATGGACGGACTGCTCTCTTGGCCCGATAAAATGGCACGAGGTGCATTAGGTGAACACGACATTAATGAGTACAGACCAGCCCTGTCCTTAGCACCATAGGGCAGGCAGTTAGTACAGGGACCAATTGCTGCTTGTATTTGCCGCTACTCACTACCTTGCATGTCTGAATGACACATAAGTTAGGGAAAAGGTAGGGGGCTGGAGGGGTAGACATGTAGGTGTCATCAAACACTATATTCATAAGATTAGTTGCCAGTTTCTGTTGCAGAATGGAATATAGAGACCAGCAGCAATATTGCGCTTTGCGAGAAAAAAAGCCAGTTCTGAAAAATGTTTTTAGATGCATTATTACCTAGAAATAAGAACCCCTCTTAAAATTAGTCCTAAATAAGTAGCAAAGAAAGAAAATCCCATTAAAAGATAATGGAGAGAAAACATGAAACTGTGGGGTTGACCACTTGGGTTCTGAACATGTTTCAGGGGTCATTTACAGTGCACCAAGTAGTGTTCAAAGCAGGGGTCCCCAACCTTTTGAACCCATGAACAACATTCAGAAGTAAAAGGAGTTGGGGAGCAACATGAGCATAAAAAATGCTCTTGGGGTGCCAAATAAGTACTGTGATTTGCCATATGGCAGCCCCTATGTGGATTGTCAACCTACACTGAGGCTCAGTTTTGCAGTACGCCTGGTTTTTATACAACCAAAACTTGCCTCCAAGCCTGGAATTCAAAAGTAAGCTCCTGCTTTGAGGCCACTTTGTGTAACATCCAAGGGGTTGGTGAGCAACACGTTGCTCACGAGCTACTGGTTGGGGATCACTGGGGTAGAGGGAGACTTGAACACTTGTTAACAAACACTTTGCCTGGGATCATGGGAGGTCATATTGGCATGTGATAATACAGCTGTTTTTTACATTGTAGGACTACAGCCTTTTAGTCTTTTCTGATCTACAGTACAAAATCTTTGTAGAGACAATATTATATTTAAAGGGGACCCGTCTGGCCCTGTCAGTCGTTATTTAAAATGGGGTTTTTGCAAATGTTTAATGCTGCTTGCAATGTAAAATCATTTGCTGGCAAATATTACATTACACATTGTCACTAAGCAAAGTTTAGTGTTAACTCCTGCTCTGGAGTTTTGTGAAAAACCACTTTGCGATTGCAAAATGTTATTACATACACTGTGCATGCTCCCAAAAGCCATTTGTTTGCAAACATTTGAGGAAGCTGTTGAGGTCTGTAATCAGACAAAAAGGATGCAAACATGATTGCTAATGAAATATTACATTCCCCCAATATTGTCACAGTCGTTACAGGGAAGGCAAGTTGATAAATTTATAATTGTAGAATTTCTCACTATCCACTAGTTAACCCACAATGAAATGAAGAATTAGCCAACAAAGTGTAACTAGCTAGCTGTAACTTAGCCATCAGTCTTAGCAATCTCTTTAAAATGAAACTGATTCATGCTATCTTAGTTGCTCAGTTGCCTTTAGACCACTTGCAGACTTTATTTTACTTTTTATACATATGTACTGTAATTTTTTATTTTAATTAACTTAAATTTTTAATTTTTAGACTTACTTATCTATTCTCTATACTTAATATATTCTTTCCAGGCCCAAAGCAGCAGCTCTCCAGTTTACAATTCCAGCAATCTGGTTGCTAGGGTCCAAACTAACATAGCAAACATACACTGATTTAAATAAGAGAATACACTTATTTAAATTCGAGACTGGAATATGAATAGGAAAGGCCTGGATAGAGAGATGATTAATAAAAAAAATGTAGCAATAACAATGTGTAGCCTTACAGAGCATTTTTAAGTAGGGTCAGTGACCCCCATTTGAAAGCTGGAAAGAGTGGTGGCCACAGAAATATTGAGATATATGGAAGGTACTGGATGGAGGCAACAGTGTTACTAAGGGGTGGCTGTAATTCACAATACAACTTTGGGCAAACTGAAACTGCTGTTATGCAGGATTTATTCCCCAAATAAAGATGAAAGGTTTGCATGTGCTGCTAGGAAGGGCACAGTGATATGGATTAGGCCACTACAATTCTTTAGGTGCCTCTGGGAGGACATAGGGACAAGGGTCGAGTTAATAGCATGGCATGTAATCCTTTCTTTATTACTCCTTAAGTTTAAAATGAACGTGGATATTTTTATATTGGCTAGTCTTTGTTATACACATGATGACATTTGCAGAAAATACACAAGAGGGCACCCTTTAGCCAGACAGTCACTTGATTTTTTTAAAAGGCAGAGCTGTAGGTAGGTTTCTTTTTAGTGTCCTTGCTTAAATCTGATATAAGTGTTTATGAATTCTTTATAGCTGTTCAATAGAGTAATCTGAATCCTTGTACAGAGCTGTGGAATATTTAATGCACGTTACAAATACTTTTTAATAGTAATCATCATTGTTATGCTTGCAAAGAACTGATGCCATTTATTGTGCTTAGATCATTGGAGGTAAAAACAGGCTCTGTTATCATTTCGGTTTGTATTTCATTTATAATCCAAGTGTCTTTTCTTCTTTTCTGAGTAGTTCATCTGAAAAAGCCACAATGACACAGATGTTTAGCCACTTTTAATAATCGCACAGGCCACAATGACACAGATGTTTTGCCACTTTTTATAATCGCACAGTAAAATGCATACAACAAGCTCCTTTTATAGTAGGTCAGAAAGGTCTGTCACTTTCTAACCAAATTGTAGAATCATTGCTCCTTATGAGGAGACTCTGAAACTCTCAATTTGGAACTGTCAAACTCTGATAAAACGGCATCACATTGGTCAAAGCAAAAAATGTGCAGTCTCGATAATAAGCTGCCTGGAATACAAGGGGTTAGTGTTGGGCCTGGGACTATGCAGTCCCACACTGTGTAATTTGGTTGTCCATGTGTGGCCAAGTTGTACAATCAGACTGACCATAATTTAAACAATTTCTTTCAATATATTTCATTATATTCCTTTAAGTCAATATAGGTTGCAGTGGTATAAAACAATATAAGCTAAAAGTCCTTCAAATATGGAAATGTTGTACAACTGCCTCCTATATGTCAGAGGCTCCAGACTATACATACTGCCCTTTATGTTTGTATGACATCATCATTTTAATGATGATGCAGTATATAAGATCATTGTTAGATCAATTGAAAAAAAATAGGCAGTGCTGAGATACAGGATAATCTTTCATGACTCTGTATTAGCCATAAACCTTCCCACGAACAGTGATCATTGTTTTGGTTCAAGCCCCATTGTAGCCCCTTGTCCTACTGTAAACTACAAGGGGAATATATAAAAATAATAAAGCCAGTCCCACAAGCCACAATGTCAACAGGTCTTTTTTTTCCCTAAAATCCTGTACTTCATTTTTAAATATATAATATGTTTTCCTTTAAAGGAGAAGGAAAGGCTAAAATTAAGTAAGCTTTATCAGAAAGGTCTATATAAATACACCAGTAAACCCTCAAAGTAATGCTGCTCTGAGTCCTCTGTCAAAAGAAACACCACATTTCTTTGCTTTTATTGTGTACACATGGGCTTCTGTATCAGACTTCCTGTTTTCAGCTTAAACCTCCAGGGCACGGCCTTGAGCATGCTCAGTTTGCTCCTCTCCCCCTCCCTCCTCCCATCCCTACTGTAATCTGAGCTCAGAGCTGTTAGTGAGCAGGGAGAGACTCAGTCAGGAAGTGATGTCACACCAAGCATATATGGCAGCTTCTATCCTAAACAAACAGAGACAGTGTCTAGAGTTGTTTACTCAGGTATGGTAAAGCATTCTGCAGAATAAATATAGCGTTCTAGCTTGCACTATTGTGGCTATTCTATTGGCAATAAACTGTCTTGGAGCTTTCCTTCTCCTTTAAATCTATTTGATAAGTTTCCTGTTGACCAGCCACCTGCGATGTGCATGGAGCAAGCAAAAAAACATTTTTAGCAAAACATTCTGTTTCCTTTGAAACAAATCTGTGCAGAGAAAACAGAACTACAAGATTGTTGTTATTTACATAGTGCAAGTAAGGTACAAAACACATATGCTCTAAGGAGAGCGTAACCCCCAAACCAATGAAAACCCCTACCCTCCACAGTCCTCTCTCCCTGCAACCCCCCCACACACACAGGTGTCAATACCTGTAAATGCCCCTAAGTCTTTACTTACCCCTCGATGCAGAGTCAGCGCAGCGGAGCTCACGGGCGCAATCTTCACCGCTTCAGGAGTCTTAAGTAAGTAAGCAGCGTATCGGCACATGCACAGTTGTAGCAATTTTTCGGTCCTAAACAACCCAAGGTCAGCCTGGGGGTGGCATTGCGAACGCCGCCTCATTGATGCGTTGATGCTTGAAAAGCGCCTGGCTGTGCCCTCATGGCTTGTCACAGAATCTGAAGTGATTTATAGCACAATATTTTTTCACCATATAATACACACCAATCGTTTTGGATTCCTCTTCAGAACACTCTGAAAACTTGTTTTTAAGTTTGGGACAATCCAATCCAGAGTGAGAACACATGTTCTAGCAACACAGTTTAGCTTAGCATTTCGAAAATAAGGAAAACCATATCCAGTAATTATTGGGTCCAAAAATACAATACGTAATACATACAGTATAATATGTACTGTATAATAAACTTCTTTTTGCACTATATTTAGCTGTTAGTTATATGTTTGGGAATCAGTACTTTTACATCACTTACGAGTATTTTCTTGGGAGTTTCTTCTCTTCTACATTTTCAGCTAATAATAGCAATGAGCAACTGAAGTAATCATTATTAAACTATTCTAAACGGAACTAATGCAGCTACAGCTTTTCTATCTGAAGCCATGATAATATAGCTAAATGTAAACTGAACCTTTTGCATCTGGTGCTGGTTATTAATATTGACTTGCTATAATCAAAAAAGCAATTTCTTTGCCATTTGTCTTGGTCTGGAATTTGCTACTAAAAACTGTAGTAGGGCTTTAAATTCTAAGAGAGGGGCCGAGTACATCTATATACTATATGTAATGTAAAGGAAGAACTCTGCCTTTGGTTAAAGTGATCATTTCTACACTCTAGTTAATATTCCCATTTTAACACAATCACTTATTCCTTCTCACACCATGGAGCAAATTGGAGATTCAGAATTTATGCATAACACTAGAGCTCTATTCCAGATACTATGAGCAAAAACAACTCAGCATCCCATCGGCATGTGGTTGATCGGGTAGACAAATTATTGGGTGGGGCTGGGCACTACCCAACTGTCTTAGTCTATATCGGTACTAATGACAAAATAAATGGTAGATGGAAGACCTTAAAGCCTGATTTCAGGGATCTAGGCTCTAAGATCAGGGAAAGGTCTTCCAGTGTCATCTTTTCTGAAATTTTGCCCGTGCCACGTGCAAGTTTAGGAAGACAGCGGGAGCTTAGGCAGCTAAATGCGTAGCTCAAGTCTTGGTGTAGGAAGGTTTGGGTTCCTAGAGCACTGGGCTTATTTTTCCTTGGGGTACAACCTATAGAGTTGTGACGGTTTGCACCTCAATGGAAGGGAGTTCACTGTGCTAGGGGAAAGAATGGCTAAGAGGTTGGAGGAGTGTTTAAACTAGGCAAGGGGGGGCAGGTGAGATAAAGAATTATGGGGAAGCTAGGGTAGACGGGGCAGTGGGGTTAGTAAGGGGTCATGGGGGGCATACAGTTTACCAGCTAATAAGGTCCCTCTGTTACAAGGAAAACAGAATAATACTAACTTAACATATAATTCTCCACTAAGTAATGCAAATTTCAAAAGTAAAGGTAGTAACCTCCACTGTATGCTGGCAAATGCACGGAGTTTGTCAGGTAAAATGGGAGACCTAGAATTAATTGCATGCTCTAAAAATTATCATATAATTGGTATAACTGAGACCTGGTGGGATGAAACGTGACTGGACTGTGTATTTAAATGGTTACACCCTTTTTAGGAGGGACAGCGGGATAAAAAAGGGTGGAGGAGTTTGTTTGTATGTAAAGCCTGAATTAAAGCCATGCGCTAAAGAAATAACAATAGCTGGCACTGGTGAGGGTATAGAATCACTCTGGGTAGAGATTTTGACTGGGCAAAAGGTTACAGAGAGAATTATCATTGGTGTATGCTATAAACCACCTCGTATAAGTGTCGAGTATGAAGCCCAGCTACTCTTGCAGATACAAGCGGCTTCACAGCTGGATGAAGTTGTTGCTATGGGTGACTTCAATTATCCAGACATTGACTGGGGTAATGGGGTTGCTAAGACAGAAAAAGCTAGTAGGTTTGTAAATATGCTGAATGACAACTTTTTATTCCAGCTCGTTCAAGAGCCTACTAGGAATAACTCACTTTTGGACCTTGTAATAACTAATAATACTGAACTCATCTCTAACATTTGTGTGGGTGAGCATTTAGTGAATAGTGATCATAACATGGTCTCCTTTGAGATTCTGTTGCAGAAGCAATTCTATAAGGGATGAACTAAAACACTAAATTTCAGACGTGTAAAGTTTGACAGTATAAGGGCATCTCTGCAAAATATTAAATAGGAAACGCTTTTCACAGGGTTAAACACAGAACAAAAATGGGAAGTCTTTAAAATGCTGCTTAATAAATATACATGTCAGTATATACATGTCAGTATATTCTACTTGTAAGCAAGGAACAACGTTGCAAAGCAAAACCTTTTTAGTTCAATAGAAGTGTTGGTGTTGAGGTGGGTAAGAAAAGACGTGCTTTTAAAGCTTTCAAGTTAGCTGCGACAGCCGAATCATTTATAAGGTACAAGGAGGCCAATCAATCATGCAAAGAAGCTATAAGGCAAGCTAAAATTGATATGGATATTGCAGCTAGCAGTAAAAAGAATCCAAAATTATTTTTTAAATTTGTTATAGTAAAAAAATGAAGCAGGAAGGGGTGGGATCCTTAGTATCAGAGGGGGGTCAGCTGGTTGATGAAAACAAAATAAAAGCTCAGATTCTGAATTCATATTTTTCATCTGTCTACACAAATAAGGAGCCAGTTAATGAAGGTTTCCTTCCTAATAGTCCCAATTCTAGTAATACAATTAATGATGCATGGTTCACAGATGAGAAAATTCAAAAGAGACTAGAACATGTTAAGATAAACAAAGGTCTGGGGGCAGATGGTATTCATCCCAGGTTACTTTGCGAGCTTAGCTCTGTGATTGCCAAATCATAATACTATGAGTGTGTTCCAGCATAGTTTTATGCGTAATAGATCTTGCCAGACTAACTTCATTTCTTTTTATGAGAAGGTAAGCAGGGACCTTGATTCTGGGATGGCAGCGGATTTGATTTACTTGGACTTTGCTAAAGCATTTGATACAGTGCCACACAAAAGGTTACTGGTTAAATTAAGGAATGTTGGCCTGGACATAGTATTTGTACCTGGATAGAGAACTGGCTAAAATATAGACTACAAAGAGTGGTGGTAAATGGAACATTTTCTAATTGGACCAGTGTTGTTAGAGGAGTACCGTAGGGCTCCGTACTAGGTCCCTTGCTTTTTAATGGGCATTGAAAGTACTGTTTCTATTTTTGCAGATTATACTAAATTGTGCAGAATTATAAGTTTCATGCACGATGTTGCCACTTTGCAGAGTGATTTGTCTAAGTTGGGAAAATGGGCAGCAAACTGGAAAATGAGGTTCAATGTTGACAAATGCAAGGTTATGCACTTTGGCAAAAATAATATAAATACAAGTTATACACTAAATGGCTGTGTGTTGGGAGTTTCCTTAAATGAGAAGGATCTTGGGGTTTTTGTCGATAACAAGTTGTCTAATTCTGGGCAGTGTCATTCTGTGGCTACTAAAGCAAATAAAGTTCTGTCTTGCATAAAAAAGGGCATTAACTCAAGGGATGAAAACATAATTATGCCTCTTCATAGGTCCCTGGTAAGGCCTCATCTGGAGTATGCAGTGCAGTTTTGAACTCCAGTCTTTAAGAGGGATATAAATGAGCTGGAGAGAGTGCAGAGATATGCAACTAAACTGGTTAGAGGGATGGAAGACTCAAATTATGAGGGTAGACTGTCAAGGTTGGGGTTGTTTTCTCTGGAAAAAAGGCGCTTGCGAGGGGACATGATTACACTTTACAAGTACATTAGAGGACATTATAGACAAATAGCAGGGGACCTTTTTACCCATAAAGAGGATCACCGTACCAGAGGCCATCCCTTTAAACTAGAAGAAAAGAACTTTCATTTAAAGCAACGTAGGGGGTTCTTCAGAGTCAGGACAGTGAGGTTGTGGAATGCACTGCCGGTTGATGTTGTGATGGCTGATTCAGTTAGTGCCTTTAAGAATGGCTTGGATGACTTTTTGGACAGACGTGATATCAAAGGCTATTGTGTATAACTCTATAGTTAGTATAGGTATGGGTATATATAATTTATGTGAAAGTAGGGAGGGGTGTGTGTATGGATGCTGGGTTTTCATTTGGAGGGGTTGAACTTGATGGACTTTGTCTTTTTTCAACCAGATTTAACTATGTAACTATCCCAGCAGCCAAGCACAGAACTGTCTTTCAGCAGTCACATTTTTCTTAGCAGCCTGTGCAACTCATGCCGTGAATCTTTGTCACTGGAAATCAAACTTCGCTACATAGGGCAACATAATAAATTTGTCAGAGAAAAGAAAGAAAGCCTGGTATGTATGAGGGGGTAACTCAGGGATCATGGGATGTTAAACAAGTATGCACTTGACCCTACCAGGCTTTTTATAATTGTTTCCAGAGTGAGGCAAAAGTTATTACTATTATTATTATTATTATTATTATTATTATTAGTGATAATAAACATTGGTTTAAGGCAGATGGGAGGGAGTATTTATTAAAGGGGAACTCTGGCTTCCAAACAAAAATTTGATAAAGAGGCCCACATAACACAGAAAACCCTATTATACCCATCACAGGCACCTGTTTCTTTAAAAAGCATTTTCTATGCTGAAATCCAACTGTTTAATATTTCTTCTCTTTCTACATTATTTGAAATCCTAGCAGGGAAGGAGGGACTAAAACACTGATGTTACACCACCAAAGTATGACACAAATTTGACCAAATTAATATTGGTTTATATCCCTGTTGACTACCTAGTTACACTGTAGATGACACCCCCTTTCCCCTCTGAAGCTTAGCTGAGTGAAAAAAACAAATTGTTACAAATTGTAACAACTTCTGCACAGCTCACAGACAGCATGCAGGAACTACATAACCCACAATGCATTGCACTGTGATGTACCATTCCTTATTGAAATCGTGTGTACAGGGAATTGTGGGGTTTGGAGGATGCAGATTGAGGACAGCTGTTTGCTGATACAAAGTAACAGTAGTCAGCCAGCTCAGAAGGAGAGCAGGGGGTTAGGCTTAGAGAACTGTCAGAAACCATTAAAAATCACGAAAGGTCTGCACATTTTTTAATTGATGCATAATGCAAAGTTGCTTGAAATGATGTTTACTTTTCAAAAAGCTTAATTTATGTTTTTGTGGAGTTCCCCTTTAATACAGATATTAAATATGTACAATAAACATGGCCTAATAGCAATAATTTGCATACATCAGGGTACCTTGGGCATTTGTATTTTAATGCTAACACCAATTCTTGCAACCAAGTGCTTCCGGGCCACAACTGATGTATGCTGAACCAAGAAAAACTCAAAGGCAACCAGCATTTATCAACTTTTGTGCAAGTCACAATGCATGCTATTACACTGGACTGCTGTATTGTGGATGTAAACATGACATTTTTGTACCTTTTTGCAATCATAAATGAGTCCTAATATATGCACTACCGAATAAAAAATTGCTGCTATACATAGATGGATGAGATTGATAGATGATAGATCAATAGATAGATGATAGATAGATAGATCAATAGATAGACAGACAGCTGAATCTGGAGAAAATGCATTCATAGGTCAGACGTTATATGTATGTTTTTAAAAAATATTTTGGTACTTTAAAGAATATCACTATCTACATCATACTAAAAGCTAATTTAAAGATGAACAACCCATGTAAAGGTTCTTGAGTCAACATGCGCTCCTTGCAGGTTGCCACCTACAGTTACCCCCACCTCTAGACTTGCTAGTAGCACCACTCAGTGTCAATCTCTGCAATGCAGCTTCATCAAAAGAAATCAGGGTAATTTTTATGCCAACCAAACTTCAATTACAATGAAATTATGAGTAAAATACTGCAAGTGGGTAAAAAACATGCCGACATGAAGGGGGGGCCACATGAGACATAACTGTTCAGTGAGTATGCAATTGATCCTTAGCATTCAACTCAGATTCAAAAGCAACAGTTATGGCCCATGTACCCCCCCTCCAGTCTCTGATTGGTTACTGCCTGGTAACCAATCAGTGGAAACAAGAGAGCTGCAAAGCAGGAAGTAGTGTTCTGGCTATTATGTTAGACATCCAGTCACTCCAGCCTTTATACATTACAGTTTTGGATAACTATATTATAAACACTTTTTATTTTGCACAGCCTATTTACGGATTTTAAATTCTTATACTGAACAATTCCTTTAAAGCTATTTATTTATTTCGTCACTTGAATGTTCAGTAGGATGGGATTGATTCAAATATTTTAATACAGAGATCTATTATTATGAATCAAAATTGATATGTTTAATATTATTATTATTATTATTATTAATAGTTATGTGTATCAACATTTCAATTTGTATATTTTTAACAGATATAGGTAGCACTTTGGCTTAGCTCTTGATTCTGACCAAAGAACTATTTATAGTTCAGTTAAGACTTTCCCCACACTTTAAAAAACATACAGGCAGTTTAATTGGCCCGGTATAATGTTATCACTCTGGTGATCTTACCTGTGACCCATTCGACATGATATCAACCAACCAAGGGATTGCAGGGCAACTGCACCCCTACAACACCCCTAGATGCTGTACTCTTTGGTGATTTTTGATCACTGCAATTCTGATACTTTATAACAGAATTTTCTGTTCCTTCATGTCAGTGCGCCACTCTGAGTCACATTATATCTGCTTCACAACATGAATAAAGTGAAGAGGTAAGAACAGAAGATCTCACTGTCTGACTAACGGTGATTCAGTCCTTCCTTGTTTTCTTCCACACTGGCACATCCCCCTAAAGAGGAGCTGAAAGTTAAAAAATGCACCTTTGTAAATGTTGCTAAGGCAATGGCTGTAGTCTCAAAAAAATGTGGATGTGGATGTGGAAAGGGTCCTTGTAAGCCAAATCAGTAAGGTAGAAGGGAAATATCAGACACAAAAAAACAGGCAGGGTACAACATGCTAACTTATAATTTGGACAATGGTTTACATAGCATCACAGCTGCAATACTATTAATCATGCACCAAGGGAACCCATTCAATAAATACACTGATGACACTGAAAAGTTAAACAAAATACTGCTGTTTGTGTCCTATGGATCCAATGTGCAGAATCAAGAAAAACTGCTATACAGAAGTGATCTGAAACTCTAGCCTAGATCTTGTGATAAAAATTGTTTCCTTTTTGAATGTATACAAACACAATTCATGAATTGCTTGAACCTGCTGTCCATGGTGCTCTGAGCTGCTGTGCATATAGAGCAATGGGAGTACTTATCAGCATAATTTATAGAGGACCATTAATAACTCCAGTAGTGTGCACAATGAAGATATGTAACTTTGTTTTGAGGAACAGATGTTTTATGGGCTCCTACACTATAGCTACCTGGAGAAATCCTGTCTCCTACCAAGAAAACATGCTATGACTGTCATTATTGTTCAAAACTATGCCGTTACTATCAAGGCGTGAATTTAGTTTTCTAATTTTTCTCATAAATTTCAGTTACATGAACAACTAGGATGTACATTTTGAAGACTCAGGTTAAGTGTTAGAAGGTGCAACAAAGTAGCTAAGACTGAAATGACTGTGCATAATACTTTAAAGAAGCATGTGGGAACACAGACGCAAGCTCATAACCACTAGGTACAGCAGGGTGTACCCATATAAATCTAGGAAAAGTCTAGTTGTGTGTTTGTCAGGAAATACTCCCACCTCTAACACACACATATACTATTTTGAGTTAAAATTAGAAGTTCTGCAGTGATATTATCTGGATCAGTAAAGGAATGAGGCTGGCACGCAGCCAGACCTAACTTAATAGATGGAGAACATTTTAGTGCCTCTACACTACCAAAAAATTGCATACATGGCCACCTCTAAGTAATAACTTAGCTTGCAAGGTATCTTGACACTACAGAACTACCCAGAATAAATAAATAAATACAACGCAAAGGAGGACCCACTTTAAAAAAATATACTATGGGCTATTATAAGGCACTAAAAGCTCCAGGGAAAAAAATCCAGTTGGTGATGTTCTCTGTCACATCTATCCCAACAAATTAGAACTAGAAAACACACATATATCTGTATGTATTAGTGCTGCCTCCCAGGCCCGGAACTAGAAGTAGGCAGAAGAGGCACCTGCCTAGGACGCAACGACAGGGGGGTGCTGGGCAGCAGGCCCGGACTGTGGGTTCTGGCAAATGCCAGAAGGACTGCTATAAGGTGCCATAGAAAATCAGTATTTAGTGGGCTGGTGGGGGCTGTTTGGGCTTATGTGTGGGCTGATTGGTCCTCTGTGTATCTAAAATGCCAAGGCCTATTTTAATTCTTAGTCTGGATCTGCTGGCAGGTACCTGTTAAAGGGTCTTATGCCTACCCCTAGTTCGTGTTCACTCTGCTATGCCCTCCCCATCTGCAACACTCCCCTCCCCTGGCTTCCCTGTCTGCCCCTCCACCATCTGCATGACGTCATGGCGCATTAGCACATACATGGGTGGAGCAAGGTGGCTGCCTGATTGCCTAGGATGCCCGGTCGGCTTTGCCCGACCCTGCTGCCACCTAGAAAATCCAGAAGTGATAAGGAATAACTTGACCAAATGGAACATTCCTCCTGTTAATTCAAAATGTGTTCCAAGTTGTTCCAAGTGCTCTGGGCAAATTCACCTTATTCCATGCGTTAAAGCATATTTGGCAGTATCATAAAATAAAATACATCTTTCACACAAAAGAAATGAAGTGTGGGGTATGAAGTATGCTTTGTTACACATACCTGCCAATTGTCTCATCTGTAACATTGTCACATGGTGCTTTTGTGTTTTGGAACTGTACAATTTATATACAATTTACTGATTAGGTGGTGCATATTATCACCATAGTTAGTAGATGAGATGGTTTAGTATTTTACTATTTTCAAAGCTTTATACATATCATACATGTTTTTACTTTTATATTTAGGTCATGGAGTGATCATTTATACAATCTACATGAAAGCAGGAAACCTCACTGTCTCTTTAAATGTGTAGACACAAAATTTAGTTTGGCCTAGGGTGCCCCTTTTATGTTTAACTATAGTTAGGGCTACTATAATGGGTTAAAGGGGCATTTTGCCATTAGCTCACTAGGGTAGGTTGGCCCACCAGTAAACCTTTTATGCACATTAATAATCTTTTACACAATTCTCATAGCTACAAACTTCATAAAATACACAAGGGCAGTGGACATTTTTTCCTCACAGTGAGTTGCACCTAAAACCCCTTTCATTAAAGGTACTTGCATCAAAATGTGCCCTTCATTCCTCTGTACAGTTGTGTTCGGCACCGCTCAGTCCTTCCTGCCTTCCATTCTAAATCAGGAAGGGCACTGCTGCACCTACTGACATTAGGGGAACCCTTGAAGTACAGTCAACTCCTGACCAGGCAGTAGCTCCAGGGGTCCCTCAGTGCCGTGCGTCAATGGATGCGGTACATGGTGGAAATTAAGCTAGAAAACAACAGAAATGGCACCAGGGAGAAAATATTCTGTGCAACAGTAATTCCATTTGTGTCTGCAATAATGCCAGAATTCTGTGAAAAATACTGCACATACCAACTGCACTCCAAATTGCACTTTGCTCACTGCATCTAGGTAAGTTAATGTGCCCTTGTAAGAGACATACCTGGTGGTCTAGTGGGGGGATGGCAGGGACGCCTGCCACCCCCTCGGCAGGGACGCCCACCACGTCGTGCGGGTTCGGTTAGGCCGCAGGCGCCAGATCGCGCGGGCGCATGTTAGGCCGCAGGCGCCGAATCTCTAGGGCGCGCGGCGCGCTTCTGTGATATTTAAAGGCGCAGGCGCGCTGATGTGTGACGTCAGCACGCAAAGGCGCGAAATTCAAATAGTATAAAAGGCCCATTCAGACTGCTGACTGATGCCCGTGATAGAACTTGTTTCTTGTGGTTCCTGAGCCTTGTGCGTTTGATCTGTTCTGAATCTAGTCTGTTTGATTACCCGTGTTTGACCCAGCCTGTTCCTGACTATTCTGCATTCTGTATCCTGACGCTCGCCTGCCTACGACAACTCTTCCTGCTTAACCCCTTGATTGACAACATGGTTTGACCCTTGCCTGCCTGACAATTCTTGATATCTGCCTGCCTCGACCCAGCCTGTCTGACGATTCTCTTGCCTGCTCCATTTGTACCGTGACCTTCGGCCCAAAAGACTCTGCTAACAGCCGTGCCCCTTCGCCAGCCAGAACATCTCGCCTTGCACCCCTCATTAAGTCCAGGTGGCACCCAAGTAAGCTGAGGGCTCCTCCCAAAGCCCAACGGTGGTCACACTACTGGTGAAGCCGAGCCGAGACCAGGGTGCTTGGCATTTGTTCTGGTATCGGGTGCCGGCGTGACAGTCCTCCTCAATCATTAAATCAAATAAAAAATATGGAAGCTTATTTTAACACTGGTGCTAATTATGAAGCCCCCTTTGTTGGGAAGAAAACTGTATTGTGCAAGTTCCCCTTTAAAGAAACCTTTAACTTCTCCAAACAGTGCACACATTTTTGTATCCTTCTGTTGGAGCCTAAAGGTGTTCTATGGAGCAGGGAGATTACTATTGAATACAATAGGCATTTTGGCCAAAACTGGTGAAGGTTTCCGGAATAAGCATTTCTGCACTGTTTGGAGAAGTGAAAGGTTTCTTTAAAGGGGAACTTGCACAATACAGTTTTCTTCCCAACAAAGGGGGCTCTTTGAAGAACCTGAACATACTACACCATATTTTGTTTTGTGTTCTGGCTCCTCTATTGCCCTAGGTGCTGATCTGCTTTTTCATTTGTGTGATTTTGTGTACAGCTGAGAGGCTGGAAAAGGATCGGCAAGAGAAAACAAACCTAAAGGTCTAACTATTCTTATTTTTTCTATATTTATTTGGGTGTCACATATGCAGCACATGGGTGCTATGTGTTACACCCTCTGGGGCAGATTTACTAAAGGCAAAGTGGCTAACGCTAGCGTCAATCCGCTAGCATTACCGCCCGCAGGGACATCACCAATGCTCAGGCGCCAATTCGCACTGGTGAATGGACATTACTCCACAAATTCACTAAAATGCTGATTTTACTGAACGTTACCTCTTTCGCCAGACTTGCCTTCGCCAGCTCAGACCAGGCGAAGTGCAATGGAGTACATACATCTTCCTCAATCTTCTGTCACTTACATCATATTCTGTGAGTGGAAAATGCCTCAAAGTTCAAAAAACGCTGGCGACTTTTCCTTATTTCAGAGCGATAGGTTGTAAAAGTTCTTACATTTTTTTTTTTTTGGTAACTGCTTTTCTCCAAACATTTTCTAACATATGGAATGTGTAGGGCATTTTAACAACTCTTGTCTTTATTAAGGTTCCCTGGACATGTGTAATAAACAGTGTAAATGAAAAGTATTTGCTGCAACATACAGTATAACAAATTAGATCTCTAGTGAATTTTTGCTAGGCAGAAATGAATGCTAGCGTATCTTCGCTTTTAAATCACATTCCCAAAATACCGCTAGTGAAAAATTGCCAGCGTTCGGCGCCCAGTACAAAACTTTGCAATTTAGTGAATTGGCATGGTCTGAGCGAATTTTCACCTGCCAAAGTGTTGCGCTAGGTGCGAAGTGGACGCTGGCGAATTTTCGCCACTTAGTAAATCTGCCCCTCTGATTGCAATAGTTGGTGAAGAAAGAGCTTGTGGATGCAGTACTAGATGGAAACTCTAACTTTATCAAAAAGTGAAATTAGAGATCTCAAAAGTTTGCCAGAGTGAAATTCCAACTCTCTATATTCATTTCTAAGGCATATTTAAAGAGACAACTTAGAAGCCACCTTTTTGTAAAGTCTAATTTAATGTAATGCATACCAGGTTCTCTGTTACCTTACAGAAATACAGTATGTCCTGCTTCTTCCACCTAATACACTAGCAACAGGCACAACACAATCATTAATGCTAGGTGTTACATGGACAGTTAGTACAGACTCTTGCAACTAGTGTTTTGGCACTAAGGTTTTTTAACTTTTAATTTTTTTATTAAGGGTTTAATCTCCTCTACTTCACAAACTTATAAGTGTATGGTTGTTAGAGTTTGAAATTGTAAAAACTGTCCAAAATAAAAAAAAAAAAATCAAAAAGGAGACATGGGCAGTATAGTGGAACCCAAGATGGATCAAAGAAAGAAATAGAAAGAAGTACTTTACAACAATATGAGCCTCAGCCCATGACTAAGTGTCCCTAAGGCACGAAACGCATAATGCTTTGCTGTGATGGTTTTTGTTAAATAAATACTTTTTTACTACATCAATCTACAGAATGTGGTCTGGTATGTGCCAGCCCTTTATTATCTATTTGCATCATGTGCCTCCCTGAGCTGAAGGTCTGGGGCTTAAGCACCTGGACCCCCTTCTTCCAGTGTAAGTTAACCCCAACGTCCCTTCTTCCTGTGTAAGTTAACCCCAACGTTTACTACACTCAACACTGAATGCCTCTCCATAAGTTTCTTAACAATATGAGCCTATTTACTAACCTTCACATTTTTATTTTTTTCATGAATCAATAAAATTAATTAAGTTTAAAGATCACAAAAAACTCTAATACAAAACTTTGGCAAGTAAGAGCATTTGAGGACCTACAGAACCTCAAACTGGGCGGATACGTTTTGACCTTTTTCTTCATAATTTGGACTTTTAGAATTTAGGAGGTTTTTTTCGCTAGTAATTGTCTGGAAAACTTGAATTCCATATTATTTAGCACATCATGCAAGTTTTTTGTTTGTTTGTGCTTTTTAATATTCAGATCTTTTAATAACTTTCATGGCATTTTAGAGAAAACAGGTGTTATAATGGTTGCATTAGAAAATGATAACAGGGAATAACAGCAAATAAAAGAATTAAATGTGTTATTATTTTTCAGATGTTAAAACGCCAAAGAATAATTAGAATGTAGATGGTACTCAATATACCTTCTGTAGGGATGTAGTTCCTTCTATTAGTATGAGAAGCAGAATTTTCTGCTGAGTGTTTCCTTGAGGTAGTGAAAGAGAGACAATCCCAATAGCAATGTCACTGTCCGATGATCTTTATCCCATACAGTACAAAAAGGAAGTTATGCTCATTTTCTTGGTTTATCCCTTTGGTTGAGAATCACTTCAAAACTGCTGCATGCACTTTCAAAAACCAGAGGTCAGCGGTGGATTAAAAAGTAACTTTATTTCCCCAACATTTCTCCTCCGAACGCGTTTCGTGTGTTAACACATAAAAAATATCCCTTTGGTTTATTTGAAACCACGAATAAACTCATATTTGCTTATTCTTCAAATGTTTGCTTTAACATTTTTCCCCTTTAAAACATGTTAACAACAAGTTTAATATTGTAAACCTAATTATTGTGATAAATGTTATGTCTTACTGTACATTGCCAGAATATCAGAATTCACACTGGAGTTCCTTGGCAGCTCAGAACACACTGTGGGAAATTTCTCTGCGATAAACTTATACAGTGAGCTATACATTGATAATAAATGCAATTATTCCCCATGCAATGTAGTATGACCTAATGTATGACACATATGGCTGTTCTGTAAAATAAAAGTAATCCCTGTTAAACCATGAATATGATATATCCTCCTTAAAATCCACATAAGTGATTTCAATTTAGACTATATGCCTTTTTTAGATACATATTTCTTTCATCCCACTGTTTTTCCCTTCATCCCACAGTTACTTGTTGCCCAGTTTACAGTGACATCACTGGAATTACACAAAGCACACAGTGAATATTTCCATTCTATGATGCTCCTGCTCTTTAATGCTCTAGTTATTAACCCATTGCCCTCCATCAGCATGCTGCATTATACGAGCAACATGCTTCAAAGTAAATCCTTTCTGAATACTGCTAGACTAATGAGTAGGGGAAAAAAAGATTCATTGAGCTCCATTAAAAAGTAACATTGATTTTTTTTTTTTTTATTTAAATGTACTCGCTCCACATGCCAAAAAGGGCTGGGCTAGCTCCTGGTTTTTACCACAAGAGTGTTCTCCTTGTTCTCAGTCCATGAAAAAGGCTTTGTAAAGCAGAAGCAAGTAAGAAAATAACTCAGTAGAAGCTCTGTCGCTGTTTCAGTATGTGAGAGACAGAGGAATACTTCACAGGCTTTTTGGACTCTACTTCTCTGTACACACACACATATATCTATATATGAGTGTGTCCCAAATAAAGGACAGATACCAGCTGGTGAAAAATGTAATGATCTTTGGTCAACTTTTCACTGTAGGAAACTGTAAGGTACTTAATTTTACTGGTTAATTGACCACTTTATTCTTCAGACCTGTACTGACCACATTTTAGTTTGAGAATGTGGAAATGCCCCAGGGCATTTGGGTAAGTCTATTCTCACCCAGTGTGCCTAGTAAAATACTGCACAGAAGTACTTCTGGTCCTACAAATGAATCACCTTGTTACCCCTGAGCTTAGCCTGGATTGTCCTTAACAAACACCCCATTTGTCACTGTTTGAAAGGAGTGTATTCTGAATGAAATGATTTCTTACATTAGTGTTTGATGGATAAAATTTAAATTTCAAGGTGAAAAAAATCAGCACAGTTGAGCCTGGTATTAGCCAGTAATCCTTCCTCGAATTTCAGAGTAATTGCACCTAATGCAGTCAGGCATCAATCTTACATGAGATACCAGAGGCACTAAGGTTTATACAAGTAAACTTCATGTACGTGGATGCAACTTGCACATGGCGCTTGATGCAACCAACAAACTTTCTCATTGGTCATGGCAATTTCACTTTCCGCTCTTGCCATTTTCAATGGGTCGGGTTGCCTTAAGCGGTAGCAGAACCTAATATACTCCTGGCTCACAATGCAAGTATAAATGTAGGTACAAGTGTATTGTGTATGGCATTTTAATGGAATCTTGCCATTTTGCATGAAGCGCTGCAGTCTCTTATACTAAGTTGATTTATAGGGGTGCTTGATTAATATCTTCATTTTACCTTAGCTAAGTTTACATGCCACTGTACTCTGGTTGCTCAGGCACAATAACCCCCTGTTCAGCAGGGTGATTATGTGACTTGTCCAAGACCACAAGGAACTGACACATGAGATGTAACCAGGAATCAAGCCCAGTTACCTCTGTAAATCAGCTGAGTTACTTAATCACTGAACACTTTCTTTTTTTAGATGCCAGCCTGGTTGATAAATGTTTGCTTAATTCTATCCATTTTTCTCAATGGCTACAGTCATGATTATGAACTTCACATAAATATAGACAGGATTTGGAAACCGTTCTAAAAAAAATAGGGCTGCCATTGTATAGTGGAGGTTACGGGTGCAGTTTTAGGGTAACAAGCATTATAATATTTCATGTTACAACATGGTAGCCAGTTCAGCAAAGTACCAGGGATTCTGTAATGATAATAGTTTGCAAAATGAAAATCATTTATATTTCTATACGAGGCTGAAGATTTATTCCAACCCTTCCAGATGTTCAGGATCACAGAAAATGTTATAATAGTCAAATAAATGATGAAATGTAATCAAACTACAGGAGCATGTTTCAATTTACATTGCTTTGGGTCAGATTTAAATGAATAAGAACATTTTACTTTATGGTTTATCACATGATAACTAATGGGCGAGATTCAATTTGAGGAGAAGAAACTTTTCTCCTAATTCAAATCCTGTTTTTTCTCATAGACTTCAATAACATTTTCATGTGATAGTGAGACCGAATGTTTTTCATTGATCATTGCATCTAGCTTTGTAGGACAGTCTGAAATTGAATAAGGAGTGAATCTGGCTCAATATCTGAACAGATAATAGTGATTAGCAATTTTTCTTTCATGTATGGTTTCACTGATAGGGACATGTTTTGTGAAACGGCACCAAAAAATCACCACATGGTCAGTTTCATGCATGGTATGTAAGAAAGACATGCCATACTCCTCCCCTCTCACTTACAACTCATGGGATTTGGGCAATTGGACCTGTGCTTGTAAGCTAGTTATTTATAAACTATAGATGGTTCTTTTTGGTTAAACATCACCATAGTTACTAAGTGTAGTTGTAGAGACTACTACCAGTCCACCACAGGTAATGTAAAAAATTACAGATATTTTTAAGGAATGGCTTACATGGGAGCTTTTTTTTCCTATTAAAAAAGCAGTTGTAGCGTAGTGGATAGGAGGTCTCATGTAATTCAGTAAATTTTGATGTCGGTTTGACACTGGGCAGATTTGCTCAACACAGTCAACAAGACTTGAAAGCAGGGAAACATGTTTTATTGGTAACCCAAAAGTAGAAAAAGGTGCCACGAAAAAACGCAAATAGACTAACTTATTTTGAAACAAAAAAGTTGCTGCAATAAAAGGCAATGCGTTTTGCAAATGTTTTACCATTTTGCAGCTTCTCCAGTTCAACTGATTGGTATGGGAAGTCATTTGCATATAAACTCTTCCAATTATCCAATCACAATGGTGCAATATACCTGTGACTATCCAGAGAGGTGTGATTGGATTATTGGAGGAGTTTCTAAACTGAGGATTTCCCGTATCAGTCTGTTGAACGAAGATGCTTGGATGAGTAGTGAAAAGTCAATGATTACTCATCAAGTCCACTTACTCTAGATTTACTTCTACTAGATATACCATGACCTGGATGAATGAAAACCTTCAGAACATACGGAATGATCAGGACTGATAATTCTTGATTCATCAGGATTGCAGGATTTATTGTTGGAATGGCCCTTGACTGGCTCTACATGCCCAGTATTGTACTGGCCCACCGGGATACCAGGAAAACTCCCAGTGGGCCCATCTGTCAGTGGGCCCTCATGCTGCTAAACATTTGCCCAATTTCATGGACAATCCCTATTTCTATGAGAACAAAGAGACTAAATAGATGGAATAAAAGATTATTGTATCTAAAGAAAAGAAACTAGGAGAATAGAGTGAAGAGAGGAAGAATAATAGTACTGAAAGTGGGCCCGTGGTCTAAGGTTTTTTGGTGGGCAATTGGTGTCCCAGTCCGACACTGTACATGCCCATGATAACTGCCCATCCACTGAAATGAGCCAAACTACCCAACCATATATGGACATATATATATATGACCAGCATTACAGTCTAGAGCAGGTAAAGTAATGTCATTCGTCAATTCATTTTTCTCATTTTCCAACACAGATACTGGAAATTCCAATCTTGTTAGGATGTGTGCACCAATAGGGATCAATGCAATAGAGCATCCTTGCAGAGTAAGTGGAGAGCCAGGCCAGCAGACACATTCATTTTGAGCTGTAATTTTCCTTTTCTTACAGGAATAGCTATGTGCCAAAGTTATGTGCCCTCACAGAAAATGTGAGGGCACATAACTTAAATAAATAAAATTTACATATTTTCCTAGCAGCTTAATTTTAAATATAATACGTACCCATTTGTTATCCTAAATAGCAATGTAAGTAGCTTTTTAAATGCCAGTTATAGCCGAGGGATGCTACATATATTTGTATTGACAAACTATTATTACTCATAAGATTGCAAAACAAAAACAAACTCAGCACAACTGTTTCTCCCATTTGCACTGGGGTAGATAAAAGCCAACAAGTCCTGTTTTTGATGAGTCAACAGAAAGTTAGCTAAGTGAGGTAAATTCTGGGAATTTCCAAAGAAGCAACATTGTAAAAAGCCAGTTTAAATATATGCTATCCTTGTTCCACGCAAACAGAGGTGACTGATCAGATACAAAACAAGCTCAGGGTGTCTTCAAACGGCCAGTCCTGAGTCTGTAACTGCTAAGAATACAAATAAGCCACACATACATCACTATGTTGGACAATTACATTTAGGCAAATATCAGCTTGGTGTCCAATGATTTGGATGATTATTTTTGTCTTGTAAATATTCCATGGTGGAAAAAGAAGGATTCATTGGCTGGGAATGTGCCCTGATGTGTGTCTGCCCGACACCTGGTTTACTGTCCAATCAAAATATATGATCTGTTTAGTTAGGAACCTTGTTTGCCATTGTAGGGATACATCATTATTAATGATTATAAAATAAGCTTGCTCACACAGCCCTCACACTCATCAGGATTGATATATTTAACATAGCACTTCTTCTCTGCCCAAGATCTACCTGTATGTGCATAGAATAGAATTTGTATTGGTTAATACTTACTGAATTTCCTAAGGAGTTATTTTTTTCACATTTATATGTAACTCATTTTGTAACCTTTAAGTTTTTATTGAAAATTGGATGTTGCTCTCAGTGACATTTAAGCAAATGCTTTTGAATTCCTGGCTTGGAGGCAAGTTATGGTTGCATAAAAACCAGATGTCCTGCCAGAGTCTCCTGTACGCCGTCAGTCCACACAGAGGATATTAAATGGCCAACCAGAACCCTTTTATGGCATCCAAGGAACTTTTTGCATGCTCATGTTGAACTTCAATTTCCCATTTGAATGTGGCTTACAAGTAAAAACAGTTTGGGGTCTCCAAATGTAGAGAATTATATTCTGAGACAATTTGCAGTTGTTTTTCATGTTTTATTAGGTTTATGGTTTTTGAGTTATTTTGCTATATTTTTAGCAGCTCTCTGAGCTTGCAGTATCAACAATCTGGTTGCTAAGGTCCAAATTACCCTAACAACCATGCACTAATTGAATAAGAGACTGGTTTATTTATAGTAGAAGAGAATAGAAAGATGAGTAATAAAACCAAGCCAATAACAATACATTTGTACCTTTACAAAGCATTTGTTTTTTAGATGGGGTCAGTGACCACCATTTGAAAGCTGGAAAATGTCAAAAGATGCTGGTACATAATTAAAAACTATAACAAATAGATAATGAAGACCAATTGAAAAGTTGCTTAGACTTGGCCATTCTATAACAAACTTGAATCAACTTAAATATGAACCAATGTGAAGTTTTATACTGAAGCTTAGCGATGCCGACTTCATAAGTTTTATCACTCTTCACCTGTTTTTATTTTCTCAAGCAAGGAGTTTAATTTACATTTTGCTGCAATCGCTAGGTCTGTATCGGTACATTTATATGTCTATATAGTACTACATAGTATACATAGTATAGTATATCTAAGTACTACAGGTATGGGATCCCTTATCTGAATTACTGGAAGGCCTGTTCCCACTTTTAAGATTTAATATGAAGCTAGAATAAAGCGGGATATTTGTTAAAAGTCAAATACAGCCAAAGGTCAAGAAACTGATAAAATGGGTTGATGCACCTAGGTTTTAGCAAATGACAAGGTTCTGGATATGTTTCAATATAACTGAAATCCCCCAATTCCCGATTATTCTCCAGACATCCTGCATGACAAAGAAGCAATCGATTGGCAATTTGCAACAAAATTCAAAAGAGAAAAGCAAAAACATGCTGGCTGAATTAAGTACTATAAAATTTTACTTTTACTGATCTGCATTAAAACAGCTATTAAGTCCAGGAGACCAGACAACAAACAGAAATCCCATAAGTTAAAAAACCTGTTCCAAGACACAAATTCTCAGTGGACAAATTATTGTTATGCTTTGGTGAGCAGCTGAGCTAATCTAAGGCAATGCAGAGTCAGATGGGCTCAGCCTCACCGCTATTCCTGCCTCACTAGGGGAAACAAACCAGGACACCAGTACAACACTATTCTCCCCTGGTGTCCTCCTAACCCTAAAATGTATTGCTAGATCTATTTTTTATAGTTTCTCACACTTGCATCATATCCGCCACTACAAAGTCCCATACGGTCACTACTCGGGTTACATAGTGTTAAAAATCATATACCCCCTCCCCTCAGAGGGAAACTCCTGCTGCATGTTTCTCTCATTAAAAAAATACTTTGCCAAAGGGAGCAAACAGCTGTCAGTATGCCTTAAATTCATACAGCCACACCCCTTCTGCTGATGCCTGCCAATCAGAATCACAAATAGGTTGGTTTGAAATAACGGGTCAATGTAGTCAGTAATTTAAATAACAGGCAAGCCTGCACATTGTGTGTAGTGAATAGTGACCTCCCCTTCTTTCCTAACTTACTACCAGTAGGGGAGCTTATATCATTTACTGTCAAGGGCAAAATTCACAACATTGCTATGACAGATATCCACATTTATGTTGCATGTATTTATCAGTTTTAAAAAACATACTATCCAATTAAAAACAACTGCAATTGTTGCAAATCTTAGTTGGAAATGTCAGTCCATATACAGATTCAATTATGTTTTTATTTGTTAAAAGATATCTTGGTCAAAATGAATGTGTTGATTGTCCCTGATCAGGTGTCATATTGACCCTGAACTCATCAGTGGATATTTTGTCTGGGTATTCAGGCAAAATATCCACTCACTTTCCTTCTCAATAAATATTTGGTTCACATCACCCCCCCCCAACCTAGATTGTCTTCAATAATCCAAAGGCTTTTAGGCTTTTTGGGCTACCATTATGATCTGACAAAAATTTTGATTTATTGAAGTAATACTTTATTCTGTATTCAATCCTGTTCAACATTGACTATATGTAACGATACCTTGTGGTCTAGTTGGGTTGTAGGGATGCCCACTGCTCTGCTCTACCTCTAGTTGCTAAATTCTGGTGTGAGTGTCCTTTTAATTTGACGCACCCCCTAACATCAGAGCTTGGCAGAAAATTCAAAATATGTAAAGGTGCCTGGTCCTTTTTCTTATTGCCCAACATAGATTCTGTCTAGCACTGTATAGCTCCTGAGTACATTGTTTGTGGTTTTGCCTACTCTCTTCATTATATCTGTTATATGCCCTGGTTCCCTAGTATGCCTGGAACTCTTGCCTCAGTTCCCTCAAATCAAGTCCTGGCGGCATCTGAGTAGTAGAGGGCTCTTCCCAAAGTAAAAGGTGGCTGTTATATGCAGAGGAGTGAGCTCATACCAGGATCTTGGCACTTGTTCTGGGTTTGGGATACTGAGCATGACATTATGTTGAGCTCAATATGGACACTGAAGGTGCTGCTGCTTTATCCTCTGCCTCTGAAGCAATTCTATCCAGTCTTCTTCAGCTTCTCGGGGAACAAGAGGAGAAGGAAGATCTGATTGTCCAGTCTCTGTAAGGGCTGTCTGCTAGGCTGGATGTGATTCTATCCAGCAACAACCAGCTGCTTCTGTCTCTACTCTTTCTCCTGTGGTTAATCCGCTACTGATATCTGCAGTAGTAGCTTTTGTAGAATCTAAAGATCCTTTTATTGAGGTTCGATGGCAACCAAAGTACATTTTTTTACCACACAAGAGGCCTCTAAATTGCATTATTACCCTGCTCCTTTCCCACAGAAGAGTCCTAACTACATTTTGTAATTATCTATTCTGATCCTGCTTAACTCTCTTTAGTGGCTTTTTAAAAGCCATGGCTGCTATCTGTGATGACCCTGACCATTCCGTCTCTGCATTCGTAACCTAAGGTAGGTCAGAAGGATAGTCGAAGAATATTGTGTTTCCCCTGCTGGGCAGCAGACACAGGGTGGCACAATATATATCAGTGGTAGGAAAGCTTTTTGAAGGGTTAATAAAGGACAAGATACTAGACTTCATAACAGATCACAATACTATGAGTTTGTGTCAGTATGGTTTTATGCATACTAGAACCTGCCAGACTAACTTAATTTCTTTTTATGAGAAGGTGAGCAGGGACCTTGGTTCTGGGATGACAGTGGATGTTATTTACTTAGACTTTGCTAAAGCATTTTATACAGTGCCACACAGAAAGTTACTGGTTAAATTAAGGAATGTTGGCCTGGAACATAATATTTGTACCTGGAAAGAGAACTGGCTAAAAGATAGATTGCAAATAAATTTTGGAGATGTAATAAAGAAGAAGGATCACATACTCACATATGGCTCTCCTGTTCCTATCTAAATATTTACCAGGAAGAAATTTTAAACAAAATTAATGAAGTTACTAAGACTGATCTACGGAAAGACAATCAAGTGTTAATCATTTTAAACATTAACCAAGAGTCAAATAAAATGATTTTAAATACATAAACTCTACACCGTCTCCATTCAGCAAAAGCTTTGATACCAACAAAATAGAAATCAACGCAATCTCTGACATTTTTAGATTATTTTGCCAAAGTTTAAGTGATTAGACGATTAGAACAGCTGACGCTTTTTGCTTAATAAAAGCTCAGAATATGGTCTCTTTGGTTAGGTTTCATTAAAAGCATGGGCAATATGTAAGCTTATGCTTCTTATTCGACCTGATCTCTCCTCACTTTTATGGTACAATTTCTTGGCATTTCTTCTAAATGGTAATTCAATCTGCTATGTTTCATAATACAACTGTTTACCCCTTGTAATATAGTAAATACTGTTAGTATAGTTACCCTAGATAGTGTATACCTTCTTTATTATGAATAGTACATTATTGGTGATATTTGCTTGCCTGTGACCCCCTCCCCTTTTTTCTTTCTTCTGTACCCTTTACATTACATGAAAAAATATAAATAACGATTAAAAAAAAAAAAAAAAAGATAGGTTACAAAGAGTGGTGGTAAATGGAACATTTTCTAATTGGACCAGTGTTGTTAGTGGAGTACTGCAGGGCTCTGTACTAAGTCCTTTGATTTTAAACTTGTTTATTAATGACTTGGAGGTGGGCGTTGAAAGTACTGTTTCTATTTTTGCTGATGAAACAAAATTGTGCAGAACTATAGGTTCCATGCAGGATGCTGCCACTTTGCAGAGTGATTTGTCTAAGTTGGAAAACTGGGCAGCAAACTGGAAAATGAAGTTCGATGTTGATAAATGAAAGGTTATGCACTTTGGCAAAAATAATATAAATGCAAGTTATACACTAAATGGCAGTGTGTTGGGAGTTTCCTTAAATGAGAAGGATCTAGGGGTCTTTGTAGATAACACATTGTCTAATTCTGGGCAGTGTCATTCTGTGGCTACTAAAGCAAATAAAGTTCTGTCTTGCATAAAAAAGGGCATTAACTCAAGGGATGAAAACATAATTATGCCTCTTTATAGGTCTCTGGTAAGGCCTCATCTGGAGTATGCAGTGAATTTTTGGGCTCCAGTCCTTAAGAGGGATATAAATGAGCTGGAGAGAGTGCAGAGACATTCAACTAAACTGGTCAGAGGGATGGAAGGCTTCAATTATGAGGGTAGACTGTCAAGTTTGGGGTTGTTTTCTCTGGAAAAAAGGCGCTTTTTTTTTTTTCTGATTTTTGATTCTGTTAATGCTTTTAAGAGTGGCTTGGATGATTTTGTGGATAGTCATAATATCAAAGGCTATTTTAATACTAAACTCTATAGTTAGTATAGATATGGGTATATATAATTTATGTGAAGGTATGGAGGGGTGTGTGTATGGATGCTGGGTTTTCATTTGGAGGGGTTGAACTTGATGGACTTTGTCTTTTTTTTTAACCCGATTTAACTATGTAACTATGTATCTCATTCTGAGCAAATATCTTTTCATGTCATTAATTGCCCAGATACCCCTGTGTTTTTAGGTCTCCAGTGGTTACAAAAACATGATCTACATATTGATTGGGTCACCAGTAAGGCACTCCATTTGGGAGGGGTAAATGTGAGATTTTGTATTTGAAAATAAAATTTTCAATAGTGGCTACTTCTCTAGAAGGCCTTCCTCCTCATTACACTGCCTTTTCTGATGTTTTATACAAAAAAGCTGCTGACTTATTCTCTCTTTGTTCCAGAGGCTCAAGCCATGCAAGAGTGTATTAAAGTGATATTGACACGAAAAAAGTAAGTACATTTTAAAATATGAATGTTCGTTAAAAGTTTCCTATAGGTCATGTTGATAATTTCTTGCTGAGAAGTTTGTTTTTGTAAGCAATTGTTTGTTGAAGTTTCTAAACCTGACTGATTTGCCAACCTGACTGTCCCATCTCAGCCTGTCAATTAACGTTTCTAATGCTAAGGGCATCCCGGCAAAAATAAAACTTGTTCTCTTTTATCCCAAACTCTTGGCATGTGCCTCTTCTGCCTACCCCTAGTTCTGGCCCTGATTAACTGTTATGAAGTTTGTCAAGGTTCTAAGCCATCTATGTCCTTACCTCAGGGTTTATACAATCACTTTCTGTTCCTGAAAATCCATGGATTTAACCTTCCTATAATAGGAATACTGCTATGTGGGTGTTGGTGGATGTGGTAAGATTTGTCACCTTACTCTCATTCCCACCATCTCTTCTGCTAAGTCCTTTGCTGAACTTTTCATTTCTTATATATTCAAATTCAATGGGGCTCCATTACATATTGTCTCTCACAGAAGGGTTACATTTGTCACTAAAAGTTGGCTGTTATAGGCAGTAGAGTGAGCACAGACCAGGATCTTGGCACATGTTCTGGGTTTGGGATACAGAGTGTGACATTCTATTTTGGACATGTTCCAATAATCAAGCCTTGAACTTGCAAAAGGCCTTTCCCACATATATTTAATTCCAGCGACATTTCAAAAAGGTATTTTGATTTTATAGGAACCCTCTTATTTTCAAATAAAAAAAAAATGGCAGCCTTAAAAAAAATTGTCTTTGAAAACATCTAAACCCCAGACTAATGTTCATAGCACCAAAAAGTAACACAACTGCAACTTAAATGTATGAAGACAATTTGGAAAGAAATTGCTCTGAAATATTTCCTTTTACATTTGTTCATAAGGATTGTTGCAGGTAATGTCTGGTGGTACCCAACCATCCAATAATTATTGTGCGATAATAAAAACTACACACTTTTCAAAGACTCTCCAGACTTCCGTGTTTGCCAATAATTATTTCCTCCTTTTTCCACCTTTTTTATGGCACACAGCATTAATGCTTATTTTCTTAAATATATGCAATGGAGTTATTATCTTATGATGATTTTATTTTGTTTACATTTTTTAAATCTTGTTCTACTTATTAAATAAATCCATGCTGGTTTGACGAAAAATGGTTAGTATGATAATCACATTTGTATTCCAAGCTTTGGGTTATTGACCCACTTTATGATAAAATATCTCTGAAGGCCCAATAAATAGCACTGTCTGGGTCTATCATTTTGAGATGGGATGTCAGTTTTGTATAAAGAGCAAGCTGTTGAGAATATCATGATATACTATAATGGTTGCGTATTGAAGCTGGAAAAGTAATGGCATTAATGTGAGCTTGCTATGGAAAAATACAGCATTCATCCATCACACTTTTTTTTATGCTTTTATTGTGATGGTTACTTTGGACTTACTTGAAGCTTGAATGTTTCCAATTGATTTTAATTGATTACATAAGGTCTAAAGTGGTGTAATATGATGGTGTCAAATGCAGCTTAAAATAAAACACACAAACTTTGATAAAGTCGCCACTTATTTTACACAGACTTTTACACTGTTTTTTCCCGGTGTTAATTGATTTGAAGTACCTTACAATACAATACAATACCTTAATGTATTGGTTCTCATCTTATCAATGATGCATATTGAAGTATGTTGCTGCCTTATCCTAACCAGCACAGGAACAGTGCCTGATAGTAGAAGGCTGTAAAGGAGAATTTGAACTTCCCCATGAAGTTTGGTTTAAACCATACTGCATGATAATATTTCTTATTTGTTAGAAATCCTTTCATGATCCCATTTTATTGCGTTGTGCAATTGATGTCTGTTATCATTTGAGTTGGGTGTAAAACTTACTGACGTATTTACCAACTATTAATTTCAGACAGTACCTCAAGTTAATAGTAAGTAAATACATCCCAAAGTTAGTTGATAAATGTGTCCGTCCATAAATGCATCTTCTGCATTTGGGGTAATTGTGTCTGATGCATTAAAACACACGTCATTGCACTTGAGCTTTGATGGAAACAGGGTGCAGTTATGCAAAAAATCGTTGTTGTCGGCATCCTTTCAGCTCTTGGCATAAAAATGACTGTATGTGTGTTAAGTGCAAGTAGTTGCTTTAGATGTAAGTTCCTCTAATGGAATATGCTTGTAAAAGAATAACGATAAAAAAAATTGTCCGATTTGCATTAGGGATTACCAATTCTGTTAGAGTTAGTATGTAGTGCTGCTGAAAAATGCAGCACTCAAGACAGCAGTGCAAAAGCATATGTAGCTGTGCTCCTTATTAGCAACATTGCTTAGTGTCAGGTTATAGCATAACTCTTGAAATCTTGGAAAACAAGTTCATTATAGCAGACAAGAACTCTTGTGCGAGTAGCTTAAATACTATGTTGTACAGCATATTCAGTAAGAGATAAGAACAACTCACCTGTATGGTCAAACAATCCATTATTTTTCAAATAAATAGGTTTTGCTCATATACACATGTTTCGTAAAATGTCAAAGAATAATGAGAATTGTCCTAATTTCAGTCTTTCTCCTCTGGGCTTTTTTCCATTATACAGAAGTTAGGGGCAATGCAGACACTTTCTAACTGGTAATAAACTGAACTAATCAAATTACTGAGTGGTTGATGTGGGCCACTGGGAAACGGAACACCTTTGTTTAGTATCTGATTGGCTGGGTGCTCCAGTGCATACCTGGTAGAGAAGGAGGAGGAAGGAAGTGCCTGACTTTGGAGCCAATTGCACAGGGTTACATACAGAGCTGATAAAGGGAGACCCTGCTGTAGCAGCTAGCTAGAGCCAGAGAGAGGCTGAGAGAGACAGCAGGGAGAGTGCATCATGTAATGCGAAAGAGCTGCAGTACTAAGTGAAACTGTGTTTTGTGCTCAGCTGGACAGATTTAAGTTCCAGCCTAGAAGGAAAGATTGCCTTGCATTCCAATCGGCGGTTGAATGCCAGTTGCAACCCTCGTGCATCCCCGGTGTGAGGACAGGTGTTTCTCGTGAGCTGCCACGTGGGAGCTACAGCCTATATCCTAAAGAAGAGGTACATTGGGGCAGGTAGCGCTACCTGGGGAATAAAGAGCTCTGGGGAAAAGTGACATTTCATGTGAACTGAACTGTGTTGTCCATCCGGAGTGAAGAAAGACTGTGCTAGTTACTTCAAAAGAACCATGTTTCCCCAGTGTAGGAATATTATTGCATTGCATTGTTTAACCTATTATTTTGAATTTTTTACATAAAGTGTCTCTTGGTTTACTGCAAACTGTGTGTTTTATTTTCCTATTGGAATTCCCCTGATGTGTGATCCTCAGTGCTTACTAGGTGGAGGCACTGCGCTGTAAATCCCAGTTTCCAGTATCTTTCACCCGCAAAGAGAACTCAGGGTCCTGAATTGCAAGGGGTTAATCGCTATTTAAAAGAGAGTGTAACCATGATAGGGTTATATAGGTATAGGATCTTTTATATATTATCTATGGTTTGGATCTTCATTTTTTCGTAAAATGTTTTTTTTCCAAAATTTGTATCAACATGCCTTAAGGCTTCTTACAAAAAGCTTTAAATATTCAATAAACCTGTACTTGTCTGCCACCAATATAGATTCATTCAGCTTAGTTACCATAAAGTACAATGTACTGTTTTCTTATACAATATTTGTTTTAGTATTACACAAATTAAAGGAAATAATTCTGATCCCATTCTGAAAAGGTCTGCTGCCCCCATCAGTCAAACACCAATAGCTTATAGCCATGGATGACCTGGTGGCCACAGAGAAAATCATTCCAACAAAAAGGGGAAATAATGAAGATTTCATCAAATTTGGCACTTCTGTGCCAAGCGGCTCAATAATTCACCTGAAAAAATGTAAATCTGTACTCGATTTGGCCACCCACATGCTGAGGCTTATCCAACCATTGGTCATAGATTACATAGTTACATAGTTACATAGTTAAATTGGGTTGAAAAAAGACAAAGTCCATCAAGTTCAACCCCTCCAAATGAAAACCCAGCATCCATACATACACCCCTCTACTTTTAATTAAATTCTATATACCCATACTAACTATAGAGCTTAGTATCACAATAGCCTTTGATATTATGTCGGTCCAAAAAATCATCCAAGCCATTCTTAAAGGCATTAACTGAATCAGCCATCACAACATCACCCGGCAGTGCATTCCACAACCTCACTGTCCTGACTGTGAAGAACCCCCTACGTTGCTTCAAATGAAAGTTCTTTTCTTCTAGTCTAAAGGGGTGGCCTCTGGTACGGTGATCCACTTTATGGGTAAAAAGGTCCCCTGCCATTTGTCTATAAAGTCCTCTAATGTACTTGTAAAGTGTAATCATGTCCCCTCGCAAGCGCCTTTTTTCCAGAGAAAACAACCCCAACCTTGACAGTCTACCCTCATAATTTAAGTCTTCCGTCCCTCTAACCAATTTAGTTGCACGTCTCTGCACTCTCTCCAGCTCATTTATATCCCTCTTAAGGACTGGATTCCAAAACTGCACTGCATACTCCAGATGAGGCCTTACCAGGGACCTATAAAGAGGCATAATTATGTTTTCATCCCTTGAGTTAATGCCCTTTTTTATGCAAGACAGAACTTTATTTGCTTTAGTAGCCACAGAATGACACTGCCCAGAATTAGACAACGTGTTATCTACAAAGACCCCTAGATCCTTCTCATTTAAGGAAACTCCCAATACACTGCCATTTAGTGTATAACTTGCATTTATATTATTTTTGCCAAAGTGCATAACCTTGCATTTATCAACATTGAACCTCATTTTCCAGTTTTCTGCCCAGATTAGCCATGTCTTCATAAAGAATCCCTGAGGGGGGAAACAAATAATTTGAAAAAAGTGGAATTTATTAAGATTAAGATCTGTACTTCAGATCTTTCTGGATATCAAGTTTCTGAATAAAAAAATCTATACCATTATCCCTGAATAAATACTTTAATTTTCACCTTGTGCTTCTGAAGAGGTTTGTTCTGAGTTTACATTTAAAGTAATGTTTATGATCTATAAATTAGGGTTCATTTGCAAAGTTCAGTTTCAGTGGTATATGCACAAAGATGGCTGCAGCTGTTGTGTGAATTGACACCATTCATTAGAGGTACTTGCTACTAAAGAGACTACTTGCAGTTGTGTGTTTTGAGCCAAATGCATATGCACCTGGCAGTCTGTTCAAATGAATCTTTTGCAGTGTGTTCACTGCAGTGTGTTCACCAGGAGAACCCCGTGGCTATAGCCAACTAGAATGCCTGCTTATAAAGAATAACACAGACTTAATTTTTACACCAAGAGCTGGAAATGATGGCATACCAACAACAAAGGTTTTTATCATAATTGTGCCCTATTCATGTCAAATCGCAACTGCAATGGCATATGTTTAACACACTAGATGCAATTTCACCAATTGCAAATCCTCCTGGCAGGTGCAATGAAGATGGATGTATTGGGGAAAAATGCTGAATTGTAGGGTAAAAACATGGCAACTTGCACCCAAAGCGTCACTTTGCACACTGCACTTGCAACGTAAATGATCCCTGTTGAATTCAGAGAGCAATAAGGTCTGTCCTTTAGGAATTTGTACCGTTGTACTTTTGAACAATAACTAAATGGATATTCAGAAAGTTTTAGGGGCCTATTTATTGTTCTTTGAACAATTATTTATACCAGAGATATTGTGTTAAAAGCAGTATCAAATAAATGGAAAATTTGTAAAGCTGAATATTTTCTTTTATGCTGTATTTTATGCGGTTATATGTATGATGTAAATGATTCAAATCAATGGGGAAAATGTAGACAGAAAGCAGATTCTTCTTACATTAAATAAGCTGGAAACAAATGGGGTTTTTTTTGTACTGCAGGATTGCTGTTTTCATACAATTTCAACCAGCTGCTGCTTTTTATGAATTCATTTTACCGGGAAAACGTTTGCACCAAAAAAGTATACACCTGCTGTTGTGTGGTATATCTGGTCAGCACTATTTAATACAGCATGATTAACAGTTGCATTTCTCAAAACAATGCAAAACACTCAGAACCAACAAATATTATTAAATGCAGCCTTGAGCAAGTATTTTGAAAGCCAGCCTTAACATCATTAATGAATTTAAGCAAGAAGTGGCCCAAGTACAGAACCCTGAGTTGTTCAGCATTAAATAACAGTCTATATCAAAAACCTTTTAACAATCATATCTAAAGGGTTTTTTCCCTTTAGCTGCTTTTCAAGGAAATAGTCTGGCTGACCATAGGTCATACAGAACTTGGAAAAATATTTCATTATTGCTGGAAAGATAATCGCTCAGTGGTGCTCACTGGAAGAACCCCTGGTCGGTGCAAGTTTCTACTGATAGGAGCACTGGCCCGTGGTGTCAGGTAAGCAAATACAACCACTTGGGGTGCCTAAATGTCAGTATATTCCTCTTGTAAGCAAGGAATATTGTCGCAAAGCAAAACTTTTGTGGTTCAATAGAAATGTTAGTGTTGACGCTGGTAACAAAATACATGCTTTTAATCCTTTCAAGTTAGTTGGGACAGTTGAAAATGTTTGTCAGGTACAAGCTAAATGAAGATAGAAAAGGGTATTGCAGCAAGAAGTAAAAAGAAGTCAAAATAATTTTTAAATATGTAAATAGTAAAAAAAGAAGCAGGAAGGGATGGGTCCCTTAATGTCAGAGGAGGGTCAGCTGGATGATGAGAACAAAGAAAAAGCAGATTTTCCGAACTGTTATTTTTCATCTGTCTACACAACTAAGGGGGACAAACTAATGAAGGTTTTCTTCTTATTACTCCCAATTCTAGTAATACAACTCCATGGTTCATGCAAGAAGAAATTCAAAAGCGACTGGAACATGTGAACATTTACAAAGGTCCAAGATCAGGTGGTATTCATCCCAGGGTACAATATGAGCTTAGCTCTATGATTGCCAAACCTCTTTACTTAAATTTTCAGCATTCATTGAGATCTGGTATGCTACACGGCTGAATGAGTCGCATTACTGGGCAGTTAATATCAGCAGATATACTTTGTTATGGAGGGACAGGGACAATAAAAAAGGAGGAGGGGTATGTCTGTTTGTTAGGCAGGATTTAAAAGCTTATATAAAGGAGGAGGTAATTTTAGAAAATGAGTGGCGGCAGTCTTATGGGTGGAGTTCTTCAACAATTGTAAAGAGTACAGCAAATTAATTGTTGGAGTATGCTATAGACCCCCTAATGTAAGTGAGGAGGAGGAGGCTAAGCTCCTGATGCAAATAGAAAAGTTTGGTGAAAGTAATGATAATGGGGGATTTTAATTACCCAGATAATGACTGGAGCAACAGTACTGCCAGGTCAGTTAATGGGAACAAGTTTATAAACTTGTTGCATGACAATTTTATGTCACATGTTGTTGAGGAGCCAAACAGAAAAAATGCTGTACTGGATATAGTGATTTCTAATGACCCAGAACTTATAGCAAATGTGCAAGTGATTGAACCCCTGAGTAATAGTGACCATAAAATGAATTTCAGAAAAAAGTGCATTGAGGGCTGCCCTTCAGAGCATAGATCGGGGCATTATGTTCTCAGCTACAAACACAGAAAATAAATAGTTGTCATTTAAAATGATATTATATAGTTGCTGTGCTTAATTTATTCCCTTAAGGAGTAAATGTAGAAGCACTAAGAATCACCCTATGTGGCTTAATATAGAAGTAAAGACATTAATAGGAAAGAAGAGAAAGTTATTTAAAAACTCTCTCGGTTGAATATAAACACTATAATAAATGTTGTTAAACAGAAATCCGGAAGGTAAAGATAGGAAATGAAGAATGTATTGCGGCTGAGGCTTAGTCTAACCCTAAAAAGTTTATTGTGTATATTAATTGTAAAAATATGTGGGTTGAGAGTGTTGCTCCTTTAAATAATGGTACCAGTATGGTTGTAACAGATACAGAAAAGGCAAATTAGCTAAATCAGTTATTTTCTTCAGTGTATACAATAGAGGAGTCTGAGTTCCCAGGCTCACTTCATAGCTGCACTGTTGGCTCAGCTCAATCTAGTCAGTGGTTGACTCAGAATATGATTCATAAATCTTTAATGAAAATTAATGTAAATAAGGCACCAGGACCAGATGACATACACCCTGGGCTCTAATAGAGTTCAGTTTTAGACCAGCCCATATTTCTGATTTTCTCAGATTTGCTTTCATCTGGTATGGTACCTATGGATTGGAGAAAAGATGATGTCATTCCAATATTTAAAATGGATTACGATCTCAGCCTGGCAATTAAATGCTAGTAAGTTTGACATCTGTGGTGGGGAAATTATTTATTGCTAAGAGATTACATTCAAGTGAATGGCATTATGAGCAACAATCAGTATGGCTTTATGAAGGATGGGTCATGTCAGACAAATTGATTGCTTTTTGTGTTGAGGTAAGTAAGATACTGGACAGTGGGGGAGCAGTAGATGTGATCTATTTGGATTTTGTCAAAGCGTTTGATACCGTGTCCCACAAAAAAAAACCACTGCTTTCTAAGCTGAGGTCCGTTGACCTTAATGAAGTCGTTTGCACATGGATAGGAAACTGACTACAGGATCGGGTACAGAGGGTGGTTGTTAATGGTACATTCTCTACTTGGAGTAAGGTTCTTTGTGGGGTCCCTCAGGGCTCGGTAATGGGACCACTTTTATTTAACTTATTCATTAGGGGAGGGCATGTAAGTAATGTACTAGTGTTTGCCCAAACTATCCAGCCCAATTAGTTCCTTACAGGATGCAGCATCTTTGCAATAGTATCTTGACAAACTGGCAATCTGGGCAGCTAAGTGGCCAATGAGATTTAATATTGATAAATGTAAAGTCATGCACCTGGGATGTAAAAATATCCAAGCCATTTATACCCTTAATGGAACTGCACTAGGCAAATCCATAATGGAAAAGGACCTTGGAGTACCTTATAGATAATAAACTTGGTTGTAGCAAGCAATGCCAGTCAGCAGCATCAAGGGCAAATAAGGTATTGAGCTGTATTAAAAGGGGCATAGATTCACAGTAGGAGGGGGTCAGTCTTTCACTGTATAGAGCACTGGTTAGGCCCCATCTAGAATATCTGTACAGTTTTGGTGTCCAGTGCTGAAACAGGACAGTACTGAATTAGAGAGAGTTCAGAGAAGGGCAACCAAGCTGGTAAAAGGTATGGGAAATCTTAGCTATTAGGAAAACTGCCCAAAGTGGGTTTGTTCACACTGGAGAAGAGGCGCTTTAGGGGTGATTTGATAACTATGTATAGATATATAAGGGGATCATATAATAATCTTTGTTACAGGGCAAACCTTTTGAAATAAAAAAATAACAAAAGTGGTATATAAGTGGTATTTATTGGCTAACTAATATAATCATACTGTAGCAAGCTTTCAGAACTTTTAGTTCCTTTTTCAAGCTGATTACAATGAAGCTGTGGTGTTCTCTGGTATATGAGGGGGCAGAAGTCGTATGGGTGGAGTTCTTCACCAATTGTAAAGAATCCAGCAAATTAATTGTAGGCGTATGCTATAGACCCCCTAATGTAAGTGAGGAGGAAGAGACAAAGCTCCTAATGCAAATAGAAAAGGCTACTAGTTTAGGTAACGTAATGATAATGGGGGATTTTAATTACCCAGATATTGACTGCAGCAACGGTACTGCTAGATCAGTTAATGGGAACAAGTTTATAAACTTATTGCATGACAATTTTTTAGCACAGGTTGTTGAGGAGTCTACCAGAAAAAATGCTATTCTTGATTTAGTGATCTCAAATGACCCAGAACTTATAGCAAATGGGCAAGTCATTGAACCCCTGGGTAATAGTGACCATAAGGTTATATCTTTTAATGTCTGGTGCAAAAAACAAAAATATACTGGGGCAACAAAAAACATGAATTTTGCAAAAGCTAATTTTAGTGCCTTGAGGGAAGCCCTACAGAGCGTTGATTGGGGCATTAGGTTTTCAGCTAAAAACACAGAACAGAAATGGTTGTCCTTTAAAATGATATTAAATCATTACTGTTCTCCATTTATTCCCTTAAGGACTAAACGTAGAAGCTCTAAGAATCATCCTGTGTGGCTTAATACAGAAGTAAAGAAGTTAATGGTAAAGAAGAGAAAGGCATTTAAAAACGACAAATCTGTAGGGACAGAAGCTGCATTTAATGAATATAAACAATGTAATAAATGTTGTAAATCAGCAATCTGGAAGGCTAAGAAAAGAAATGAAGAGTTAATTGCGGTGGAGGTGAAAACTAACCCTAAAAAGTTTTTTAAATATATTAATAGTAAAAAGATGCAGGTTGAGAGTGTTACACCATTAAATAATGGTACCAGTATGGTTGTAACAGATACAGATAAGGCAAATGTGTTAAATCAGTTCTTTTCTTCAGTGTATACAATAGAGGAGTCTGGGTTCACAGGCTCACTTAATAACTGCACGAATGGTTCAGCTCAATCTAGTCAGTGGCTGACTCAGGATATGATTCAAAAAGCTTTAATACAAATTAATGTAAACAAGGCTCCAGGGCCTGATGGCATACACCCCCGGGTTCTAAGAGAGCTTAGTTCAGTTTTAGACCAGCCCTTATTTCTGATTTTCTCAGATTTACTGTCATCTGGTATGGTGCCTATGGATTGGAGAAAAGCTGATGTTATTCCAAAATTTAAAAAGGGATTACGATCTCAGCCTGGCAATTATAGGCCAGTAAGCTTGACATCTGTGGTGGGCAAATTATTTGAAGGCTTGTTAAGGGATCACATTCAAAATTTTGTCCTAATGAATGGCATTATGAGCAACAATCAGCATGGCTTTATGAAGGATAGGTCATGTCACACGAATTTGATTGCATTTTATGATGTGGTAAGTAAGATTCTGGATAGTGGGGGGGCAGTAGATGTGATCTATTTGGATTTTGCCAAAGCGTTTGATACTGTGCCCCACAAACGACTGCTTTCTAAACTAAGGTCTGTTGGGCTTAATGAAGTCGTTTGCACATGGATAGGAAACTGGCTACAGGATCGGGTACAGAGGGTGGTTGTTAAGGGTCATTCTCTACTTGGAGTAAGGTTCTTAGTGGGGTCCCCCAGGGCTCAGTATTGGGTCCACTTTTATTTAACTTGTTCATTAATGACTTAGGGGAGGGTGTTGTAAGTAATGTATCAGTTTTTGCAACATGATCTTGACAAACTGGCAATCTGGGCAGCTAAGTGGCAAATGAGATTCAATGTTGATAAATGTAAAGTCATGCACCTGGGATTTAAAAATATCCAAGCCACTTATACCCTTAATGGGACTGCACTAGGCAAATCCATTATGGAAAAGGACCTTGTAGATGATAAACTTGGCTGTAGCAAGCAATGCCAGTCAGCAGCATCAAGGGCAAATAAGGTCTTGAGCTGTATTAAAAGGGGCATAGAGTCAAGGGAGGAGGGGGTCATTCTTCCGCTGTATAGAGCACTTGTAAGGCCCCATCTAGAATATGCCGTACAGTTTTGGTCTCCATCACTCAAACAGGACATTATTGTATTAGAGAGGGTATAGAGAAGGGCAACTAAGCTGGTAAAAGGTATTGAAAATCTTAGCTATGAGGAAAGACTGGCCAAATTGGGGATGTTCACGCTGGAGAAGAGGCGCTTAAGGGTTGATATGATGACTATGTATAAATATATAAGGGGATCATATAATAATCTCTCTAACTCTTTATTTACCAGTAGGTCTTTCCAGCTGACACAAGGTCACCCATTCCGATTAGAAGAAAAGAGGTTCCGCCTAAATATTCGGAAGGGGTTTTTTACAGTGAGAGCTGTGAAGATGTGGAATTCCCTGAATCAGTGGTACAGGCTGATACATTAGATAGCTTTAAGAAGGGGTTGGATGGCTTTTTAGCAAGTGAGGGAATACAGGGTTATGGGAAATAGCTCATAGTCCAAGTTGATCCAGGGACTAGTCCGATTGCCATTTTGGAGTCAGGAAGGAATTTTTCCCCCTCTAAGGCAAATTGGAGAGGCTTCAGATGGGTTTTTTTTGCCTTCCTCTGGATCAACTGGCAGATAGGTAGTTAATAAAAAAAAAAAAAGTTGAACTCGATGGACATGTGTCTTTTTTCAACCTTACTTACTATGTTACTATGTTACTATATACAACATTCAGCTCATAGGTCAAATGACCAACAAAAAGGAATATCATTCTATGTGTAAGGTGTTAAAGTAATTTACGAGGGTATCTGCAGATAAGGTACAAGATAATGTGGGTCATATAGGCTTAAATTAGGGCTGAATTATTGGAGTGTAGAATCAAAGGAATTCCATATGATCTCTTAGTCCATATCCAGGGATCACATTCAAATGGATATGGACAAAGAGATCATATGGAATTCCTTTTGTTGGTCATTTGACCTATGAGCTGAATGTTGTAAATATACCAGAGAACACCACAGCTTCATTGTTATCAGCTTGAAAAATAAACTAAAATGTTCTGAAAGCTTGCTATGATTATATTAGTTAGCCAATAAAGGTATCACCTTTATACCACTTTTGTTATTTTTTTATTTTCAAAAGGGTTGCCCTGACTTTTGGGGGGTCAGGCCCAAGAGATGGCCACTTTTTAGACAGAGCTCCGCATCGCAAAAGCCAAAATATTTGCTGAAAAAGCAGTATAGACATGAAAACAAAGGCTACAAACCAACAGCGATGCAGGATAAACTCAGGGGAGAAGTAATACCACCACAATCCGGCTCCCCCTCAACGCTGCAACCCCAGAAGTCCCTACAGCCATTCCAATCCCGTAGACTTGGAGCTGAAACTATACTTTATACGTTATATACGTTAACTATTAACAAAAGACTGTAAAACTGTTCTATTACATTACATCTATTACATTACAGGGAACATGTGACAAACTGTTGTATCACACACCCGTGAACTCATTTACCAGCAACTTGGGTCCATTCAACAGCATATAATTGTGACAAAGCTTAATGCTCTTCACCTAGCGAGAGAGAGAAATTTTGTTTGGATATACACAACATCCCCCTATTCTCCATCATACCTCTTTGGATATGGAAAAATATTTGGGGCACACCACAACCAAGCCACAAAGACCAAACCGAACCAAATTGAAAGATACGAAAAAATCAATGGAACAACAACTAATGGAGACAGAATCTGAACAACAACAATCCCAAGGTGAAGCACTAATGTCTAATGTGGAAGACCTAATTCAAATTTTTGGACCCCTGCTAGATCACAAACTCCATAAAAGAATCAATATCGGAGGTCCTACAACAAGTAACCAATCACTCACAGCGATTGACAGAAGCAGAAGTCCACATATCATCCTTGGAAGATGACCTAGACAAAGCTCAAATTACTATTGACGTGCAACAGAAAGAATTTTTAGTGGACAAAGTGGAAGATCTCGAAAACCGTAGCAGAAGAAACAACTTGAGGCTCATTGGGGTCCCAGAAACAGTCAAAGGCAAAGAACTGGAAGATCTTCTAACGGATTGGTTACCTCGAACTCTCCAGTTACCTCTCTCACCACCACCATTTCAGATCGAACGATATCATAGGATTGGTCCACCTTTTAAAGATCCCACAACTCATTCGAGACAGGTGATTTTCCACATACTCAACTTTGCGGATAAAAGCAAGGTCCTAGAAGCATACAGGAAAACAAAAGAACTGCAATATGATGGCCACAAGGTTGCTCTCTTCCAAGACTACTCAGCTTCAGTCTCGGCGAAAAGGAGAGAGTTTTCACCAATATGTAAAACCTTATTTGCAGATGGATACAAATTTTCTTTGCTATACCCAGCAAAATTAAAAATCTTCAAAAAAAAGATGGCAAGCTGCATTTTTTCGAGGATCCAAACAAAGTGTTTGAGTTTGTCAAGGCTCATCGAGAAACTCAGGATGGTTGATCTCTCACTATTTAAGGAAATGTACCAACTTTTCAATAAAAATCGGATGTTGGATTCAAAGATGGCTCAATTTCCATATTTCTATGGACATCTTGTCTTATAGACAGCCCCACTACGTCAGGAAACACAGACAATCAGTCTTTGTTGACTATTACCATAGAACATATACCACAGATGGATGGCATTTGACTTGGTATGGACATTCGGTTTTATGGACAATCCCTTTAAGCCAGGAAAAACAAGCGACCAGTCTCCCTTGAATTCTGCTATAGAAATATCTACCATGAACTGATGGTATTTGGCATGGGTAAACTTATACTGATCTCCTCACATAGACTAGGAAATTTTGATAAAATGTTTTCTTTTAGTTTAATTACAGAGAGAGAATACTCTCAAATGTCCATTTGGTCTATTTGTATTCATCTAAAACAGGATGACCAGCTTTTAAGAAATCTTATTGTAGAACTATAAACTTGCCCATTGGGATAAATCATATAGAAGTATCAAAATCAGAGTAAATAGATCAAACACAGCATCTCACCATCTCATCATCACCATTTTCTTTTAATGTCTTTGATAATATCAGAGATATTTGGCAAGGGCAAATTCAGAAGGGTCTATGTATATGGGCTAGGCATATAGGCCAATATCTTTACTAAATCAGGACCTTAAAATCCTGACTAAAATAATGGCCAATAGGCTACAAAGAATTGCTCCCTCCATACTTACCTCTAATCAGATGGTATTTCTTCAAAATAGACACCTGGTCCAAGCGATCAGGAAGGCCATTGCGACAATTTATCACTGTAACGTTGAAAAGAGAAAACAAGGACTATTAATAAATCTAGATGCTGACAAAGCCTTTGGTAGAATCTCACACATCCATATACAGATTATTAAAATTTCAACACTTTGGAATACATATGCTCAATCTTTTCAAGGCCCTATATAATTCACCTCAAACTTTTCTTACAATTAACGGATATAAATCTTTTGAAATTCAACAAGGGACGAGAGAGGGCTGCCCTCTTTTCCCTTTGTTATTTAATATAGCACTAGACCCATTAATTAGACATCTGCTTCTCAATAAAACCTTTGCAGGTATCCCACCTGGGCATATAACACACAAGATAACTGCTTTTGCAGATGACATTTTGTTTGTCAATCAATCCCAAGCGGAACTGCCCACAATACAGGAAACCATTCAGCTTTTCAGTACGTTTGCAGGGTTTCGTATTAACTTAAATAAATCAGAGGCGTTAGAACTTGGAGATCGGGGAATAATACACAAGAATAGTAATTTTCTTTTTAAGATAGAGATAGCGCAGTCCCATATAACATATCTTGGAATCAAATTACCGAAAAAACATACAAAAATATACGCACTCAACATCCGCCACACCATAAACATTATATAGCAAGAACCTAAAAAATGTGAAACACTGAATTTAACCTTTTTGGGAAGAATTCACTTAATAAAAATGATTTTATTCCCCAAAATACTCTATAAAATACAGATGTTGCCTTATAGCATTAAACCCACAGATCATAAAAGATTCCTTAAAATGCTCTGCACTTTTATCTGGAAACAAAAAAGACAGAGGATTAGTCTATTTAAATTACAACAAACCAAAGACTTGATCGGGGTAAATTTCCCGAATATATGAGAATATAATGAAGCATCATTACTACGCTTTGTAGGTGACTGGATATATAACAGAAATATACTGTATATACTTCAACTTGACAGGGGGTCTCTCTCTTAATTTCCTTCTCCATGTGCCCTTAAAAGACGTTCCCTGAGATCTACACAAGCACCTATTACAGACACTTACAAAACCTGAAACTCAGTTAGACACCGATTTAAATTGAGAGCGGGTCACTCTATATACCTTACATGGCTTGGCAAGCCAACCTTTCCAGTGGGGAATTGGCAAAATCAGAATTTGAGAATAATTAAAGACATTATCACGGACAAATTTGCTGTGTTATCTAAAGAAAAATAGATAGATCTGGAAATCATATGTTATTGACCCAAATTATGCCCCATGCCGCAAAAACCTTACAACACCTTTCTCAGGTAGATAAAAATAATGCAATGAACACATTATGGTCCAGCTGCTCTACGGACAAAACCACATCTCAAATCTATCGTATTATCAGGACCCCATTATCGATTGAGGCACCAGATACCTTTCTAATTAAATGGACCTCCACAATACCTCAAGCAGATGCCCCAAAAATACTCCAATATCAAGCAAAATCTATGAAAACCCTATCAACTTGTTAATACCAGGAAATGTCTCTACAGATACTACATTATTCCTACCTTATACCACTTAGGAGATACTGTATCATATGGGCACTATAAATTCGGACAAATGTTTGAGAGGTCACCAGCCTAGGACAGATCTCAGAAATTCTCTTTGGCAATGCCCTAGTATTCAACAACTTTGGGGAGGAGTTCAGGAATACTGGACAGACTCCTTTACTTTAACGTGGGCAATTTTTGGAATACCGCCTTCACAAGCCAATCTTACACACCCTTAGCAAAAAGACTAATGGCAGCAACTAGGAAAACTATTCTTCATCAATGGCTTTCTACATCTTCCCCTCCACTTTCAATAGTTTAACAAAAACTTGACTACATTTTACATATGGATTGGGTGGAATCTACTACGAATAAGGAACAATACACAGGAAAATTTTTCTCAACATGGATGAATTGCATTGCCTCACTTCCCACACATACCAGACACCTTATATATGCATTTAGGTATACCACATGGTATGACACAGAATTATTGTATAACATCCTTTTATAAGAAATGGATCAATATATTCACCGACGACGGGAACAAAATCCTCGATCATCCCCCAGGAGTCATCATATCAACCAGATGCTACTTACGAGTTATTAAGTATTTTTTAAATATTATTGTGGGTAATAATAATAATGCTATTTAGTTCAGATGTCATTTAGCAGGAAAATTGTTAACATCATTGTCTGGAATATTTATGATAAATGCTAAAATATATTGACATGGAATTGATTTTTGTGCTTCTCCAAACTCCTCTATGTTCATTATTTTATTTTATATTGCTATGTAAACTAAATAAAAACATTTGTTTAAATAAACTAAATAAAAACATTTTTACTGACTAACACGGTACAGCAACTTTACCTGCAATAATAATCTTTCTAATACTTTATTTACCAGTAGGTCTTTCCAGCTAACGCAAGGTCACCCATTCTAATTAGAAGAAGGAGGTTCTGCTTAAATATTCAGAAGGGTTTTTTACAGTGAAAGCTGGTTGGGTGGCTTTTTAGCAAGTGATGGAATACAGGGTTATGGAAGATAGCTCATAGTACAAGTTGATCCAGGGACTAGTCCGATTGGCATTTTGGAGGCAGGAAGGAATTTTTCCCCCTCTGAGGCTTCAGATGGGGTTTTTTTCAACTAGCAGTCAGGCAGGTTAAAATAGTTAAAAGGTTGAACTTGATGGAAGTCTTTTTTCAACCGAACTTACTATGTTACTATGTATGTTACTGAGAGACTGGTGAATTGCTAATGTGGTGCCGCTATTCTAAAAGGAATCCCGTTCTCAGCCTTAAAACCACAGGCCGGTTAGTTTAATGTCAGTGGTAGAAAAACCTTTTGAAGGGGTACTAAGGGTTATGATACTTGACTTCATTGCAATTCATAATACTATGAGTTTCTGCCAGCATGGTTTTATGAGTAACAGATGTTGCCAGACTACTTCAATTACCTTTCATGAGGTGGTGGCCAGGAACCTCCACTCCTGGATGGCAGTGGATATATATCTACTTGGACTTTGCTAAAGCTTTTGATACAGTACTACACAGAAGGTTAAAGGTTAAATTAAGGATTATTGGCCTGGAAAATAGTATAGTACTTGGATAAAGAACTGGCTGAAGGAGAGATTACAAAGAGTGGTGGTAAACTGAACATTTTCTAATTGGACCAGTGTAGTTAGTGGATTACTGCAGGGTTCTGTCCTTGGTCCTTTGCTTTTTGACTTGTTTATTAATGACCTGGAGGTGGGAAGATACCCAGAAAACTGGAAACTGTTAAGAATCCTTGAGTAAAACTAGCCATACACAGTCCAATAAATGTTAACAACTCTGCAGACTCATTTTTCTACCCCAGGCCTAGGTGTGCTGGTACACCAATGAACCCAGACACAGTTCCAGACTAATTGCCTCCCTTCTTTCCATTAGTTATCTGTGTATAAGTCCATTTTAACTTGTGATTTACCTATCAGCCTCTTACAACATGTCTCAGCCCCTTCTACAACTTATATTGATTTTACAGTCATTTTTTACCTTTGATTATGTTTTCCCCCTCTTTCCCCCTTCTCTATCTCCAGTTTTTTCCTCCCAGTTTATTGTGGTCCTTCTGCCTTATTTCTCTACTTTCTCACTCTCTGAAACCTTGTTTCTTCATTCTCAGTGTGGCATTTTCCTTTTTCATTGTGTGCTTTTTAGTAATGAGTGAAGTCTTTTGCCAGGTTTTACTGTTTAAAAGAAACCCATAGACTCCAACAGCAGAAAAATTGTTGCTTGTCAAAATAATTTCTTCTTGTAAGGTATCATTTCAATATATATATACCATTCCCATGCAAAGTGTTTTCCATGTGCCTTTGTCTTAGTTCTCCCTTTTTCTCCCTTGGTTCCTAGCTCTTATCTCTTGCCATTGTCTCCTTCCTGCCCCCACCAATGCTTAAGCCCTGTGCCAATTTCTCCTCCATTCCCCATGCCAATGTTAAATTCTTCCTCCATTTCCTATTCTTTCCTTTACACCCCTCCCAGAGAGAGAGAGAGAGAGAGAGAGAGAGAGAGAGAGAGAGAGAGTTTCCAATCATTTCAGAGTTAATGATGCCAAATGTTGCTGATGATGCCAATGCTGATCTAGGTATCTGTCACAAGCTACAGAATATTGTAGATTGCAGTTGGGAGCAGGGTCCTTTTACTTTCTGGTCGGATTGATATTTATCAGGCAGGGTTGAAAATCGTATTGAGTGAGGACTGCACTGGCATGTTTGATGCAAAGCCACATATAACCATAGAACTGCTCATTTCGCAAATACATGTGCAGTAGCAAATATATAAACATGTATTTTCTGAAATTAAAGGAGAAACAGCAAATGTTTCTACTGGATTCAATGGGAATTGCTTCTAACTACTTTAATTATTCACCCAGTTTATTAAAACATTCATGACTTTGAACCTCATTGAAAATGAATGGATCAATGGGATTTTTTTTGGCATGCATCTTTTCTTCTAAGATAAAGTGAAGACACAACTACTAAGTTAATGTTTTTCCGTACATAAGCTAGCACTTGAGGTAAAAAAAAAACATGATCTTGTCCTCCAAAATTATTAAATCAGCTTCCATGCAAATGGCCAGCTTTAGTGGAGTGACAATGTTTTTCATCAAAAAGCAACTGATGTGCCCATTGAATTGAATGCATCTCAACAGGTTTGAGGTCCTGAGTTTTATTTTTCCTAAAATGCAGATGAAATTAATTCTGATAAAGATAGTAAAAACTCATCTGTGGACAAAGGAATTTCTTTTGTTGAAAAGAAACACATTTGGCATCATGAACTTTAATAGATCTTAAAGGGGTTGTTCACCTTTGTAACAAATTGACAAATCTAACAGTTCACATGAATAGAACAAACTTTTAAATAGAAATAGTTAACAGAAAAAGTACAGTTCAAGAGATATTCACCTCAGAAGTGTCCCTGTACTAATCCTTCAGTTCCACACAGACCCTGTGCTGGGAGGGGGTCACTGACCCCCAAAAACACTACAGTGTTCACTTCCTCTTCCTTATATGACATCACACATTGTACTGGCAGCTAACTTAACTCCTATTGGCTATGTCTGCTGTCAATCTGCCACTGCTTCCTGTGCTGGGGAATTTGAGCAGCATTCAGGTACTGAAGAGAAACTGTTACAAGTTTGGGAGAGGGAGGGGGAGTGTGGGCTGTGTGCTGCAGAGACTTCAACTGTGCAGATGGGGGGATCGAGGTGCTTGGGACCTGGAGTTTTCTGGATAATGGATCTTTCCATAATTTGGATCTTCATTCCTTAAGTCTACTAGAAAATCATGTAAACATTAAATAAACCCAATAGGCTGGTTTTGCTTCCAATAAGGATTAATTATATCTTAGTTGGGATCAAGTACAAGCTACTGTTTTATTATTACACAGAAAAAAGAAATCATTTTTAAAAATTTGGATTATTGGATTATAATGGCTACTATGGGAGATGACACTTGTACTTTCCAGAAATATATTATTTTTTAGGGGGGGGTCCATGTATTTACCTCATAAAAAAGGTAAAATATTTTTCTGGTATAGATCCCTATATCATCAAAAATGTGCAAAAAAACTACCTGCCCTCATCACTGCTCTGCCTGTCACTTAGGGTTGCCACCTCACCCATGCAGGCTGTGGATTTCATATGTGTTTGGTTTTAAAAGGGTGAGGCGGCAACCCTACTGTCCCTGCTAGATGTGTAAGTTACATTCGTTTCTAAGCAAGTCAGTGCTGGTTTTGTTGCAATTTTGTAAATAACTGACATTATGCTTAATGCCAAAGGTTGCCAAACAATGTTGCTCCTTCCTTTTCTGCAGTATTTGTCTGCATGGCTGTGTGATTGTTTGTTGCAAGGCAGGTTTATTTATATGCTGCGTCTGTTAACCTCTGCCATTACAATTGAGAAATCAACCAATGACCATTTAAATTATGTGACTGGTTACAGTTCACAAGCACCCAATAAATTACTAGGAGGAGGGCAGTATCAACATCCAATAGGAAACAAGTAAGGGCAAAGCCTGGGCATGATGATGTCATCATATAGGAAGTTCTTGGTGTGACAGGTTCAAAATAGGCCACTCCCATCACTTCAGAAAACTGGTCAGAGAGACAGGAGAAGGACGGAGTTAATAGGCATAAAAATTAGCTTTTACAATGGCATTTTTACTTTTTGTTATGGAAAATGTTTTTTCTAACACATTGAGAGCATTGTTAGTGGTTTTATAAGATTTGTACATTGAAGGTGAACAACCCCTTTAAGCTATACTAGGCCTTGTAGTGCACTAAAATATTTTGCATTAAGGCAATAAGAGGATTGATGGACTTTACTAGTTAAGCCTTGATGCCAATCTTGCCCATATGCACATTTGCATTTTCAGCTTTGAGTTGCCTGATTCTACTTTATATGATTCTGACGCTACTTTATATGTCCTTGGTTAGGGCTGCTTAATAATCTAATGTTCACTATTACAGCCATGTGTTTATTATATGAATTTATGAGTATATACCTTCTGTACCTAACTATATATATATATATATATATATATATATATATATATATATATATATATACATACAGTATATATATATATATATATATATATATATATATACACAACAGTCTGTACTTTTTACAGCAACACTTGTGATATTTCGAGTGTAGGTGCTGGTTGTTTTCTTTGTTAGCTTCTCTACTTTGGCACGTGAGTGTTTTTTAACTCTGTTAAATTCAAATATACTAGAAATTCGATTGGGGGGTTATTTAATAAAAAAAAACAAATATCTAAGCTCTCCGAAAAAAACTTGAATGTCAGGAAGGCTAGTAACATGTCCAAATTGATGCCTGGACCTCTCCCATTGACTTATACATGAACTCGCAGGTTTTAGGTGGCGAATAATCAAATTCTAATTTTTTAAAAAATAAATTCCCATTTTATCTAGTACATGCCAACAAAGAACTAAGCATATAAATTTGAATATCCCCCAAAAAAGAATGTGTATGAAATTATGCTAATTCCACAGTTAAAGCAGAACTAAAGCTTAATAAGTAGGTTAGAAATGTTGTACGTTATGTTTTGGGCTTCTGTACCAGCCCAGGGCAGCCACAACCCTTTAGTAGTAAAGATATGTGCCTCAGAAGATACCCCACTAGCTCCCCATCTTTTTCTTTGCTGATTCACTGCCCATGCTCTGTGCTGCTGTCACTTACTGAGCTTAGGGACCAACTAAAGATATACAGTACATATAGAATATAACTGTCACAATATAAGGCTGATTAGTAATTAATACAAATAATTACTACATGGCAGCACAGCCACCAGTGCAATTATCATCAGAATCTAATAATCAGCCCTGTAGCATCAGCTTATATTACAGACCAACCTCATTTTCTGCTTGTAAATTTGCTACAACTCCAAAACGTGAGTGTCTCAGACACTTTCCAAGATGGTGACCCCCTGTGACAAGTTTGAAGTCCTGGATCATTGTTGCTATTGAGATGCTGAAACTTTAGGCTGGTACAATAAGTTCAATATATAAAATATGGCATTTTTAGCTATATTTGTTTTTAGGGTTTAGTTCTCCTTTAAGAGACCCAATGCCTCATTTAAGAAGTCAAGTACAACATACAAAGTGAAAAAAATGTACACAACGCATCTTGTTTATTGCATTTTTCATGCTGCTCCATGGGTTACACGCTTAGCTCTTCACACTCCTACAAAAATAATCCAAGGGTGCAGGTATGAAGGGTGCAGAAAACAGTGTTGTCAGGCACAAGCCAGACAGTAAAACAGAGGGATCCATTCAGCAAAGATGTAACATTTGTATTTTCCATGTAATTGTTTGCCAATAATAACCCATTTGCTGTTCACTTTAGTAGTTGGTACTGACATGTGAATAGTGTCTGGTAAACGTTGCCCTTTCCACAGTCTGCAGAACATTTAACAAACAGTCCAAGCTTATGCGTAACTGAAAACATTGGCAGCTAATAACTGAAGGAGCTGATTTACATTAACAGAGATTATTTGTTCCTGAGTTGTTTAATAAGCCAGTACTAATATGTGAATGTTAAAGGGAACTAAAGGTTGTAGAGTTGGATACTATTAATGGTAGTAAAAGCTAGCAAAGTGCTAATAATTGCAACGGGCACTTCGCATTTGCAGCAAATCACTAGTGAAAATTTAACCACCTATGATCAGAAGGTAACAACTTGTACAAGAATTGCAAAAGGATTGCAGAAGTGCTCAACTTTGCCTATTGTCCTATTAACAATTTAATCTGTAATGTTTTGCACAGACTATCTTTAGCACACAATGATCCTGCACAATATGTTGGCACTCTAAAAATACTTGATAATAATAATAATAGAGAATTATAGAGAATAGACTGGCTTCACTGTCAGCATCCTTCTATCAGCACTGCATTGTCCCTTGTACAGCTCTGTTCAGAGTCCATTTTGCTTAGGTGCTCAAAGCAGAATATTTCTGTTGTGCCAGGTCTCAGTGCTAGTTTTCAGAAGGTCCTCCTCATCAAACTATTCAAAAAAATATAAAAGATACTGTTATCCAACCTTTCTTTATCTGTGAGCCACATTCCAATGTAAAGAGAGTTGGGGAGCAACAAACGCATGGGAAAATGGCCCTGGGACTGCCAAATGCCTCTGGTTGGCTATTTGGTAGCCCCTATGTAGACTGTCAGTCTATGGGAGGCTCTGTTTAGTAGTACAACTGTTTTTTATGAAACCATGAAACCAAAACTTGCCTCCAATACAGGACTTCAAAAATAAGAACGTGCTTTGAGGACACCAGGAGTAAAATCCAAGTGGTTAGTAAGCAACATGTTGCTTGCGAGCCACTGCTTGGGGACCACTGATCTTAAGGATTCATCTTTCTCTCCTATGGGGTCCTCATCCAACTTGCTTCAGCAAAAATATAATCTTTGAGAGAGGGCAATAGTGTCATTTTACCACTGGAACAGAGCATGCTGCACTATTACACCATCTCCCATAAACAATAGCTTTACCGGATCATGATGATGACAACTGTGTTAATCACACATACATTAAGACAGACTAAAATAATTGTAGGTTCTTGTTGAACTCATTACCTTATCACTGTTGTAGCGCTATTTAAAATCTATTCATAAAGTTTTCCAACTCAAGGAATAGTACTCAGCATGAAGGCAACTGTTGTTTTTATTTATATAATAAGAAAACAGGTGGGTCAGATTATTGTCTTGCACTGGAGCCCTGTCGGTTCTGCATAAATAGCTGCCCATTTCCCACATGTGTACAGTTGTTTTAAATTCCTTAGCAAGAGTGATCTGACTTCTTTATGAGGTCTTTAAATGTAGATTGAGACAGTTTCACCATCAACCTCTTGGGGAACCAGTTTGTTTCATACTTAAATGAGATTCAGGCTTTAGCTAATAGATTATGGTCTTCCACTCAAGAATGACCTATAATTAGAGTCTCTCTACCACCACCAGGATTGATGGATTGTTAAATCCACTCTGTAAATGCAGCTACGGCATCTTACATCCACTTGCATAGGAAATTAAAATGGGTCATTTTGCCTGCACACTTGGGATGGAATTTCAGTTATTTTCCACTCCAAGTCAGAGATATTAAAAAATCCCATTTTAATAATGTATAGATTATGTATACCCAGGATCTTTGAGTCATTAATATCATGTCTCTGTAATGGAGTGTAATTGTGGAACCTTTTAATGTTGTATGCCCCAATGGTGTATGCCCCAATGACAGCACAGTATATCACTTTTGCCACAAGATCAGCCCTATAACAGTTATTAAGCAAGCTTAGGACAGAGTTATCAAATCACTTGAAAATTCAGAGACACGTCTAATAAATGCACAATGGAGGGGTTTTGAATCAAATTGTACTCAGTACAGCCTTTCTAGCTGGATTTTATAAATGTATCACTGAATTTTAGGAAATCTGATAATACTATCTTAAAATGTAAAGTTTGGTGATAACTTTAACTGAATAAGTAACAAGTGTAAGCTTTCAGAGCACACAGGCCCCTTCTTCAGGCAAAATACAAATGAAACTTTACATTTTCTGCATTTCTTCAATGGCTGACACAGTACATCTGAATACTATCTTAGGATTGGATTTTGTTAAATGCCTGTTGAGGTACTTACTAATATGCTAAAGGACACAAAATCCAGTGTTAAAATGGATTGAAGAGGAAAATCGTATTTGAACAAAATAAGTGAGAATATGTTTAAAAAGCAAAAGTTTGCTATAATGAATAGAAATATTATTCAGTCTGTATAAGGCATCATAAGCTCACCCACTAGGGTATTTTACTTCAATTAAAGGAGTGAAGACACACTGAGTCAATGTGTATTTTTTTATTATCATTATTATATTATTTTTTAATTATTATTTTAAATGGGATGTAATCTGAACCCGCCCACGACCCGCAAGAGAAGCAGTGAGGTCGGCCCGAACCCTGTAAACCTCATGTAAAATCATAGTAGCAGTCATGATTTTCATGGGGTGATATAGCCAAAAGCAAGAGGGGAAGGTTAATTGGCTCTGCCTCCCAAAGGGATGCAACTCAAGGTGTACCCAAAGAACAAGAATGTATAAAGTGCAAATCAGGACAATTTACTGCAGTGCAAATAAACCAGTCCTTTAGACTGGTTATAAAAATAAGAGATTTGTGTGAATGAGACCTGTTCACACAGCTATATATATATTACATGAATGATAATGGAAAATTGCTCAAATGGAAACTTTTAAATATAACTTCTACTGTTGCTTCATTTTTCACAGTGTACCAAAGTTTTTACAGCTTGTTCCCAATTTAGACAGTATAGTTGCAAAATGAGTGGAGGTAATATATTAGAGGAAGAAATAAAAGGGAAGATGTTATTTTCAGAATAGCCAGTTAATGCCATCTTGTCCTGTACAGTTGATCATTCACTACTCTTGTTATGCAGTTGTCATTTATTGTGCCAATTACACCAATATGCTGCCATATTAAAATGGACATGGCAGCTGATAACATGACACTGTTTTTATTGCTATTTCCATGCCACGTAGATTTTTCCTAAACAAACGAATATTTTCAGGACAAACAGTCACAAGGCTCACCACTCTGGCCTCTTCCCAGACCAGCATTAATTCTCAAAATAAGCAAAGGCTTGTTGGCTGTACTTTGTTAATAGGTGCACAGAACATTCCTTGGAACAAAAATAAGAGGTGAATATGCTTCACTCCGGTTGCCATTCACCAGCTGTAACCTACAATGTATAAGCAAACAACTTTTTCTTCTCCAGACATGCTTTCATATGATCGGTATTGATTTCTTTAATGCTAGCCTTTAAAGTCAGTGACAGATGTAGAACATAATAAAAGTCGGTAATGGAAAAAATATTCGCAATGTGAAAAGTTATGCCTTTGTGCGAATTTAATGAGAACCCAGAAACTGTTTAGCGACCTCTTCCCAGGAGAAGAAGGTTTGCAAATGTTATAGTTTGCTCCAGTGCGCAGTGAATGTAATAAAACTTCCTACTGAAAAAGTTGTTATGAAGATTACGACACCTTCAAGCACTTCTTAAAAGTGGGCAATGGGCAATTAAAATTTGCAATGCAAGAACAGTTTAAGGAAGAGTATTACGTTGTAAAATGCAAATTTTTATTCTTATTTGTGCAAATTGTTTTGCTCTTTGCGACTTTTATTACATTTCCCATATGTCTGTCATTGCAATTACAGTATATTACAGGCCAATCTTTTGCATAGCCTTTGATATGGTTGACCAACACCTACAATGAATTATGGTCGATGTGGCTTTATTCTGCAGGGTAGTCCTAATTGCTTGTTCCTGTATAATTTGTCTTCTGCTTGATATTGAGGGGTCTGACAAAGGAGGGTGTCCCTGGAGCATTACTGTGTGACATAAATGTGCAGGGCAGCTTCACTTCACTACCCTTATTTAGTATTGATTTTATATTGGAGGGTCACATTACAAAACTAAATTTGAGTTTCAGTGCTTTGAAATAAAATAATCACAAAAAGAATCGGCCAAGGATCTAAACATTTTGTAAGGGTTTGCATATAAACTATATAAATACATTTTATAAGGTAAGCTATGTATACAAAAAAATTGGAATGAAAATCTAATGGAAATATAAAACATGATATAAAAATAAAGGCAAAAATAATTTTGATTTAGATTCAGATAGCACGAGCAGTAATAATGTCTGACTTATCCAAGTGCATGACCCATTATTTTTTAATGACATAGAAGGCATAAGACCTGAAGCCAGTATGTGGTGTATTATTCAAAGTTATGAATAAGCATCTTTGAATTCATTGCCCCCAGCGAAATGCGAGAAAATGAATTCCAAAATATTTTTTAACCGAGTCCCACTAAATAAAATCTCTAACCTTATACCCCAATACATTAAATGGCTGTTAAAGAACTAACTGTATTCTGCCTAATAAACTCTAAGACTTGTGTAATATGACTGGGTCAGTAACTACTGTGCAGCAGATAGAATATTAATCATGACATGAAAGAGCTGCATTTCCATTATGAATTTAATGACTAATGAAGTTAAAGTTAAACAGATCATTTGAAGTATGTGGTATAGAAAGTAAAGTGATAGGTTGTGTTTAAAGGAAACAGATCCTACATTAATAGTAATACTACTGCAATTAGCAATTTGATGAGGGTGGTTCAAGTGCCATGCAGATGCTGTCAGAAGCAGACCACACACACGATTTTTTTGTACAATTCAATCACTTTCTGTGCAATATGCTGTTTGTGTGCAGCACTTTACAATGATTCATTTGGCCTATAAAACTTTGTTATGATCACTAGGGATGTAGCGAACTGTTCGCCGGCGAACTTCGACTGTTCGCGTCCGCCGAATGTTCGCGAACGTCGCGCGACATTCGCCAATTTGAGTTCGCGTTCGATTCGAATAAAAATCGTTTGACCATTCGACCATTCGATTCCTTCGACCGCTAAAATCGAACGATTTCCATTCGTTCGAATGATTGTAAGCATTCGATCGAATGAAAAGCATTCGATCGAATGGCTTCGATCGTTCGATTCGAACGAAAATCCTTCGATCGAACGATTAAAATCCTTCGAGCGTTCGAATCGAACGATTTTGCGGGTGTTCGAAGTTTGCGAACTGTTCGCGAACTGTTCGCATTTTTGCCGGTGTTCGCGAACGGCGTTCGCGAACACCAAAACGGCAGTTCGCTACATCCCTAATGATCACAAAGGTTCAATAGATATATTAGCATACATTTTTGAACCAGGGGTAGTTTGGACCCCCTAGCAATTTTTACTCCTTGTTCTGTAGTTGTATGTGAGCAGTATGCAGGGACATTTGGTGTGGCAAGAACAGATACTTTTGGTCTTCTATTTGTCCTCCGACTCTCACAGCAAGAAGGAAAAAGTGGACATGGCCATAGGAACAAGTCTGTAAATGGAATAGGATTTTTATTGCCTGCAAGAGGAACCAATATCAGTATAAACAGTCTCTTGTACTAAGTACAGTTCAGTTGAAGCAGGCTTTAGTAGAGTGGTCCCTGGACATCTTATAAGAGTTTTTCCCTCTGTAACCTACCTTGTTGAACTAGCCTGCACAGCTACTAGTTTCCTGCACTCACTCATCTCATAGACACACAGCTGCTGATGGAAAGACTTGAGGTATTTCAACTTGGCACTTTGACTTGATTTTTGAACTTGGCTGGAGTCCTGTAAGGCAGCAGGGAAACACACTGCCACTGTCATGTACACTTCAAGGCCACTAGCCCACTTCTCCCATAGATCTTAATGCACTCAGGTGAAAGTAATAGGAGCAGTGATCATATAGTGGATACGAGATTTACATAAAGCAAAATATACAAAAATGGACACAGCAGACCTGTAAAACAGCAGGGAAACACACTGCCACAAACAGCAGGAAACACACTGGCACTGGCATATACCCAGCAAGGCCACCAGTCATATCCTGCATGGTTACACAGGTTTGTTTGCGTATCTTAAATTGTTACCTTAAATGTATTGAAGTGCAGCTGCTCAGTGTTCTGGGTTCTCTGCCAAAAAGCCTCTTATTTTAATTAACTTTCAGAAATGTTGCATCTTTTTTGGCATCAGTGCAGGAGACTAAAGACAAATTCAGGGCATTTCAGTAAGAAACCCAGGACTGCAGGCTGAGCTGTCAAAATCGGGACTGTCCCACAGAAAAAGGGACAGTTGGGAGGTATGTATTAAAGGATTTTAATAATCTAACAGCACAAAGTATAAGGTAAAGTGCACTAAACATCACTGAATAAAAATGATTTCCTTGTATTGTGATAAGAGAATCATAAAGAGATAACAGGGTGCTGGGACCAGCCCATTTTGCAATATTCACAAGGGGTTTGGGGAGAACCCTGTACAGACATACCATCTGGTATATATTCTCCATTGATTTGGTCTATGATATCTAACAATGATCTGTCAGAAATCACATATAAACTGGTTTGGGCCTTATAAACAGTAACATTATCAAGTCGTCATTGCAAATCCTGGTATGAATGTTGGTACAGCCCAAAGGTTTTCAATCCTATTATGCCTTATTTAAGCAAACCAGAAATATTCAGCGAAGATTCATATGCTAAAATTCACTGTGTTATACCTCAGTTGTCCACCCCATATATTTCCTCTTTGTCTGCTCCCTGCCAGAAGACAGTAAATAATTCGGCTTATTACACTTCTTTCTTCTCTGAGCTGGTCATTTTAGATTTTTGTATGGCCACTCCCCTGACCTCTGTCAAAACTGCTGTTGAACCATAGAGAGCTGCTTGAAATTAGTGAACTAATCTTGATTGGGTTTACAGAAATGTTCATTTTGCCAAATAAAATGATTTGCATTAAATACAAATCCAAACCAAAATGTTAAATAATCTCACTACTTTTTACAGCTGGTGTTGACCTCAAATGTTCTTGTCCTTACAAAAAGAAACTGTGTTGGTGTCACAAGGCTGTGTCTGTTTCATGAACTGTTGTGTATGTAGGTTAACTGAAAATGACATAAAAAAATAATGTTTTTGTTTTTCGCTGCTGGAGCACCTGCCTCAAGCATATGACTCATGTTCAGGGTGCTCCTCCAGCTCTGGTTATTTCCCTACCACTGTTAAGATACTAAATAAGGTCTTGGCAGAGGTTCCAAATAAGCCATATAAAAGGCAGTAATTTGATGACATTTTTTTCAGAATGTGTCTTTATACTGAATGATGCAGGAATAAGTCATTCAGTATGGAAATGTACAGATTTGCAAATTGTCCACACAAAAAAAGTAATGTCTGTACATTATGGATCTCAGGTGAAAATAGCGTTTGTAAATAGTTGAACCTAGATTAAGAGTTAAATGTAGTTGGAGCTAGGGTTAGCAGTTACTTGAAGTTATGGTTAGTAGTTAGTTGAAGTTAAGGTCAGTAGTAAGTTGAAGCTAGGATTAAGAGTTAATTGAAACCAGGGTCGGTAGTAAGTTAGTTGAACTAACTAGTAAGTTAGTTGAAACTAGGATTACAAATTAGTTGATCTAGGGTAAGCAGTAGATTGAACCCATTACAGGAGTTGGTTGAAGCTGGGTTAAACATTTAATTGAAGCAAGTGTAAGGAGTTAAATAAAGATAGGTTTAGCAGTATGTTGAATGTAAGTAGTAACCTGCTTGTGAAGACATTCTGCTGTTTTGCCATTGCTTGATGATCATATTCCTGTTCCTGTTTTTGTGCTTCCTGTTAAGCTGAGAGCAAGCATGGAGCAGGCCAGATCTACCTGCCATGTTCTAATAAATATACCAAAAGTTCCAGGGTGTATCTGACTACTTACCTGAACTAACACAGTAGAATCATTAACCCACTGCTAGCCAGCAGTTTATTACAGTGGCAACGAGGATTTGTGTTACTGGACTCAGAAACAGACTCAGCTGCAGAGCAAACAGGCTGCACAGGCTGCATAATTCTTCTCTGCACAGTGAGTAACTTCTTACAATGTCTGCCATTGGGAAAGTCCCAGAGTTTTCAGAATCTGCTGAAGAACTTGAGCCTTATTTGGAAAGATTTGAGAGATGGCTGTCTGCAAATGATGTTAGTCAGGAAAAGAAAGCAGATATTTTACTTGCTACACTACCAGCAAAAACCTACAGTCTCCTTAAAACTCTTATAACTCCTACAAAGGCCACTGAATTGTCGTATGAGAGAATAACAGAGACCCTCTCTCAGCATTATAAACCCCAGCGTGTCATCATTGCTGAACGCTTTAGATTTTATGGGAGAAATCACAACATGGGGGAGAGCCTTGCAGACTATATTTTGGATTTAAAACGGCTATCTGCCTCCTGTGAATTTGGTACATTCCTGGATCAGGCTTTGCGTGATAAGTTTGTGTGTGGCCTCCATGATGAGTTCTACCTGCATAAGCTGCTAAATGAAACAGATCTCACCTTCAAGTCTGCTTGTAACATTGCCTTGGCTATAGAATTAACCAGGAGTGACTCTCAGCAATTCAAAGAGCTAAATAGTTGTTCATTTACAGATCTCCCTAAAATAACTACATGGTCTAAACCCACTTCACCAAATTCACCACAGCCACCTACAGTGTCAGTTACAGGTGAGCAAGCATTTCAGACACAAAGGGTCAATTCATGCTACCGCTGTGGGGGCCTGCATCAGCAACAGAACTGCAGATATAAATCAGAAACCTGTAGAAATTGTGGGAAGTTAGATCACATTGCTCGTGTCTGCAGGAGCAAACCAGGCAGGCGCAGGGCGCAATACGTGACTAATTGTGACCGTCAGCTGGGCTGCCCCAATTGTAGTGGTCCCCAAAAAGGACAAAACTATTAGACTTTGTGGTGACTACAAGGTCACTGTCAATCGCTGTATTGAACCAGAACCTTACCCACTACCAAATGTAGAGGACTTGTTTGCTACACTTGCTGGAGGTAAATATTTTAGCAAGATTGATTTATCAAATGCCTATCAACAGCTAGAGCTGGACCCAGATTCAAAGACATTCCTTACCATCAACACACACAAGGGTTTATTCCAATACCAGCGCTTACCATTTGGAGTATCTACAGCACCAGCAATTTTTCAGCATGCAATGGATCAGATTCTTCAAGGAATCGATCATGTGGTCTGTTTTCTGGATGACATTTTAATTACAGGTTCATCTGTTGAAGAGCATTTGGCATTGTTAGATAAGGTTTTATCAAAATTAAAAGCATCTGGGGTGCGAGTAAAATTGTCCAAGTGTCACTTTCTCCAGGAGTCTGTAGAAAACTTAGGATACCGCATAGATGCACAAGGTCTTCACCCAACAGAAACAAAGTTAACTGCTATTGTTAATGCACCTTCACCTTCAAATGTGTCTGAACTACGCTCTTTCTTAGGACTGCTAAATTACTATGGACGATTCCTTCCAAATCTGTCAACATTGTTGCAACCCTTACATGAACTTTTGCAGAAAGATACCAAGTGGGTTTGGTCAGCACAGTGTGAAAAAACATTTCAGGATGCAAAGCAAAGACTAACCAACAGCAAGTGGCTAGCACACTATGACCCTAGTAAGCCACTTAGATTAGCATGTGATGCCTCACCCTATGGAGTTGGAGCAGTTATATCACATATACTGCCTAATGGAGAAGAACATCCAATTGCTTTTGCGTCTAGAACCCTAACACAAACAGAGCGCAACTATGCTCAAATAGAGCGGGAGGCACTAAGTATTATTTTTGGAATAAAAAAATTTCATAAATATCTTTATGGCAGGAAGTTTTCACTGCTCACTGATCACAAACTACTTCTGGCCATTCTTGGGCCAAAATCAGCAATTCCAACACTGGCAGCACTTCGAATGCAAAGGTGGGCACTACTCCTATTGGCATATGATTATGATATTGTATATAGACGTTCTCAGGATCATGGGAATGCAGATGCTCTATCGCGGCTTCCATGCCCATATACAACAGATGTTCAGGACGAAAGTGTAATTTTTCAAGTTTCATTTGCAGAAGAACTACCTATTTCTTGTAAAGATATTGCAGCGGCTACAAGTCGTGATCCTCTTCTGGCGAAGGTGTGGGACTTTACTTCCACAGGCTGGCCAAACTACAGCTCTGACAAAATCCTAAAGCCATATTTTGAAAAGAGAGATGAGCTTTCCATGGATCAAGGTTGCTTACTGTGGGGGATACGGGTTGTCATTCCCCCAAAATATCGTCAGAGGCTTTTGCATGAACTTCACGAAGGCCATCCAGGTATAAACAGGATGAAAGCACGAGCTCGTGGTTACTTATGGTGGCCAGGCCTGGATCAAGATATAGAAAATTTTGTAAGTCAGTGTACTGCTTGTGCTTCTGTACAAAATCATCCACCCACTGCACCCCTTCACCCATGGACATGGGCCACATCGCCGTGGGAAAGAATCCATATTGACTATGCTGAAATAAACAAGCAAACATTTCTTTTGGTTATCGACAGCTATTCCAAGTGGTTGGAGGTGTTGCCCACTAAAATAAGTACAAGCGAGAAAACGATTACTTTGCTGCGTAATTTGTTTGCATCCTATGGTCTGCCAAAGGAATTGGTTTCGGATAATGGACCTCAGTTCACATCTCAGGAATTCCAGTATTTCTTGAAACAAAATGGTATCAAGCACAAATTGACCCCACCTTATCACCCAGCTTCAAATGGTGCTGCTGAACGGGCGGTTCAGACATTTAAAAAAGCTTGGATGAAACACTCAGTAGCCAGTGAGTCCGCTGGCACTACAGGAGAGTTGAGACTTTGTCGATTTCTGTTTAGTTATAGGAATATTCCACATTCAGTTACTGAAAGTACCCCAGCGGAACTATTTTTAAAGAGGCACCCCCGAAGCAGGTTGGATTTGCTTAAACCCTCTTTAGCTGATACAGTGGAGAAACATCAGAAGCAACAAGTCAGAGCACATAATAGCTCCAGACAAAGACACAAAGACTTTTACCCAGGTGATAAGGTCTTGGTTCGAGATTTCCGCCACTCAGGGCGCCTTTGGTCTCCAGGGACTATTTGTCATAGAAGGGGTCCCCTGACGTATGAGGTGCAAATTGGTAACCGTCACGTTCATGTCCATGTGGAGCATCTGGTTCCAGATAAGAGTGTGTCACCCGTACCTCCTTCATTTTCTACAATTGACTTTCAAGTACCTGTAGCGCCCTTACAGGAATTACCAGATGTCAACAATCGCTCTAATCCAATCAGTGCTACAGCCTCTGAGTGTGAACGGAGGTATCCGATATGAGCACGCAAACCTCCTGAGAGACTGGACTTATAATATCACTATGTTATTGTTAACTTGGACATTTCAGCCTTAAAATGTTTTCAACTGAGTTATAACTGTTGGTTATATATATATATATATATATATATATATATATATATATATATATATATATATATATATATATATATATATATATATATATATATATATATATATATAATATATATATATATATATATATATTGTGGAGATTTACTTTTTGCTAAAAGGGGAGGAATGTAGTAACCTGCTTGTGAAGACATTCTGGTTAAGGGCATTCTGCTGTTTTGCCATTGCTTGATGATCATATTCCTGTTCCTGTTTTTGTGCTTCCTGTTTAAGCTGAGAGCAAGCATGGAGCAGGCCAGATCTACCTGCCATGTAAATATACCAAAAGTTCCAGGGTGTATCTGACTACTTACCTGAACTAACACAGTAAAATCATTAACCCACTGCTAGCCAGCAGTTTATTACAGTAAGGTTAGCAATTAGTTGAAGCTAGGAGCTATTTGAAGCTGAGATAAGGAGTAGGAGGAATCACCAGTGCTTAATTCTTTATAATAGGTATTTTCATGGAATGCACATGGTTGTTCTTTAATAGCAAAGTAGGCTGCCTCACAACTTTAAGAGGCTGGGTACAATGAAAGAAGAGAAAACAAACAGAAAGAAAGAGGCAGGTGTTCTATTTCCAATAACATTAGCTAAAGAACAACTGTAACTTTAGAAACACCCCTGTTAGTTATCCAATTAATTTATCCCTTGGTTATAAAAAATGGTTAGATCTGAACCATTGTGTAACTGGAGAAAAAGAGATGTGTAAATGTTATCTTATAGTATTAATTTCATAGAAAATATAATGTCCAGTCTATGGCAACATGTTGCAGCTGCTTGTTATAGTGAACATAACAGTATGTGGTTTAAAAATGTAATTCATGTTTGTCCAATTCCTAAGAAGCAGTTTTTGATCTGTAACTCCCAGCATCCGTATTAGGGTACAATAGTTCAGTAACAGTTTGAAGGCCACAGATTGGCTGTTCCTGATATCGGTACTTGGAATTTTTAAACCTCATATGTTCTCTGCACTCTCAGAATACTTTTGTTTCAGAGTCCCCATGGGTAATTTGGGTCCACCGGAAAATCTTTTTCTGCCCTACCCTAAAATTAAATATTTAATTTAAAAAATAAAATAAAGAAAATCTCCTGGAGATCCTGATGACAAATAGCTATTTACTAATCAAGTAGTGAATCCAAAAATAAATGTTTGCAAATTCTATATAACAACAGCAAAAATAAACCAAAGGCTTCTGTCCAAAAAACAAAGTCCTAAAATTCAAGAATATTTTATTTAATAATGACTTGTTTTTGGATTCAATACATATGCACACAATGTTCCCTTTAAACATTATGTTGCACAGTTGCCCAAACAAACACTATGCAGTGTCTAAGTCTAAGTAGGATAGAGGATAGGTACATAGGTAACTAATGTATAACCCATGCTACTGTTGCCACTTTCATATTGCCCCGCAAATGACAATGAACTGTGGAGAACTGTAGAGCCCTTAGCATACCTCCTGTATTATTTATGCATCCGTTTATAGAGTCTGATTACAATTACAGTAATACCTATAGTGCTACCTATAGTGCTGTGTTTTGGTTAGCACTACCCTTTTATAAGGGTATATAAAATGAATAAATTAGGTACGTAGTCGCGAAGGAAACAGTGTCTTTAAGAACAGCAGGAACATGAATCACAGAATTCACAAGACTTTCCTCTGTGAATATAGTATTTCCACCTGTATTTTTGGCTGCCATATATGTATCATATTTCCTGTGAGGTATGCAAGTTAAAGGGATCCTGTCATGGGAAAACATATTTTTTCAAAACGCATCAGTTAATAGTGCTACTCCAGCAGAATTCTGCACTGAAATCCATTTCTCAAAAGAGCAAACAGATTTTTTCATATTCAATTTTGAAATGGGGCTAGACATTTGTCAATTTCCCAGCTGCCCCTGGATATGTGACTTGTGCCTGCACTTTAGGAGAGAAATGCTTTCTGGCAGGCTGCTGTTTTTCCTTCTCAATGTAACTGAATGTGTCTCAGTGAGACATGGGTTTTTACTACTGAGTGTTGTTCTTAGATCTACCAGGCAGCTGTTATCTTGTGTTAGGGAGCTGTTATCTGGTTACCTTCCCATTGTTCTTTTGTTTGGCTGCTGGGGGGGAAAGGAGGGGGTGATATCACTCCAACGTGCAGTATAGCAGTAAAGAGTGATTGAAGTTTATCAGAGCACAAGTCACATGACTTGGGGCAGCTGGGAAATTGAAAATATGTCTAGCCCCATGTCAGATTTCAAAATTGAATATAAAAAAAATCTGTTTGCTCTTTTGAGAAATGGATTTCAGTGCAGAATTCTACTGGATCAGCACTATTAACTGATTCATTTTGAAAAAAAAATTTTTCCCATGACAGTATCCCTTTAAAGGGGTTGTTCACCTTCAAACAACCAGTTGTTTTCAGATAGATCACCAGAAATAACGACTTTTTCCAATCACTTTCTCTTTTCTATGTGTGACCGTTTTTCTAATATTGAAGTGTAAAGTGTCATTTTTCACCTTCTGAAGCAGCTCTGGGAGGGGGGGTCGTCGACCCTGTAAACTGTTCTAAATGGATATATTTAGTTGATACATTTCTTATCTGTCCCTGCTGAGCAGAATCTCTGGGTTTTTTTACAGGCAGCTGTTAGGCTTGATACATTAGTTGCTAATACTCCAGAGATGCTGCTGAGAAATGTATCAACTAATTTTTGAAAAATTGTAACAGTTCAGCGTCTGCATTAGAATTACTGAGCTGCCAGACTCAAACACCAGAGACAAGAACATTAAACATTAAACTTAGATTTTGGAAAAACAGTAAAAAATAAATAATGGAAGGTAATTTAAAAAAGTCTTTATTTCTAGGGAGCAATCTTAAAACAACTGAATTGAAAAAAGTTTTTGAAGGTGAACAACCCCTTTGACATGAAAGTTACAAACTTATTGACACCAACATCAATTTTAGTGGTTACATGTTACTGTATTTCTGCACCTCTGTCCTCTGCATATTACCTGGTGAGAGGAGACAATAAAGCACATATTTATGATAGTAGCCGCATTTGTGCCCATGCTTAAATGGACCCAGTTGTTGCATAATGTATATTTGATGTTGTTCATTATTTGGATACTTACACCTAAAAACATGCTCTTGCACTTCTGTGTATTTATGCCAAGCACCAATTCTATTTGTCTGTGGATATTTTGAATGGACTGTGTCAATAGGTACAACAGACTTTCTCCTAAAGAACCTCAATAAATGCCATATTAATTCCGTTTCTCGACTGACACTTTGGACCACCACTTCATCTGGTTTAAGCCAGATTTGCATTGTGTTTTTACCAGCCACTAAAAGAAAAGTACACATGCTTTCCAACAGTTAAAAAAAAGCAATATCTATATTTATATGTATATATTTTATGTGGACATTACAATGGAAGAAGCACTTCTATTGAACAGCACCACGTAGTGACTGTGGGCCCTTGCATTACCTGATAAAACATTTTAGTAAATGGTATTTTTTTTACACACACTAAGCTATTCATACATTGATATATGCAGGACTGTATTTAGGTCGGATGCTGCCCTAGGCACCAGACCTAAACAAACACCCTACTTGATGCGCGTGACGTCACTTCCACAACCAGCCCAGCCCCATACACCTCACCCCCCCCCAGCGCTTTCACTGGATTTCCTATGGAAATATGTGGAAGAGGCTGGCGATTTTATTTTTATATAAAAAATGTATTTATAGGCACCCTCAATAGAAATACGCCCCAGGATATATGCTTGAAGTGAAATGAATTAAAGATAAACTGTATTTTCCCCATACATTGCATCAGTTAACAAAACTTCAAGATCGGTCAATACAGGTATAGGATTGATTATCTGGAAACCCATTATTCAGAAATCTCTGAAGGCCATCTCCCATAGACTCCATGTTATCAATATAATCTAAATTTTTAAAAATGATTTCCTGTTTCTCTGTAATAATAAAACAGTACCTTGTACTTGATCCAATCTAAGATATAATTAATACTTATTGGAAGCAAAAACAAGCCTTTTGGGTTTATTTAATGTTTACATCATTTTCCAGTAACCTTAAAGGAGAACTAAACTCCCCATTGTGATAAGTCCCATATGGCCCTCCTCCACTGGCCCCCTCCCTACCTCCCTCCTGCACAGTCTTACCCCTGAATTATTTACTCTCTAGAAATAGCGACCGCACGTGCAGAGTGAGTGCAGCGGATCTCACAGCTCAATCTTCTTCGGTAATCTTTGTGAAGTGAGCGGCGTATGCGCAGTTGGAGCAATCTTCCAGTTTGCAACAACTGCGCCGAACAAGACGGAAATTGCCAAAGGGGAGAAAGAAGACACGAAGATTACTGAAGAGAAAAAGATGGTGCCCATGAGCTCCCCTGCACTCCCTCTGCATGTGCATTCGCTATTTCTACAGGGGAAAGAATTCAGGGGTAAGACTGTGCAGGAGGAGGCAGGGAGGGGGGCCAGCGGAAGGGTGCCAATGGGGACTTATCACAATGGGGGGTTTAGTTTACCTTAAGGTATGAAGATCCAAATTATGGAAAGATTAATTATCCAGAAAATCCCAGGTTCCAAGCATTCTGGATAACAGATCACAAACCTGTAGCTATGATTTCAGTATGTTAACTGTATAGTTAAAGGAACAGTAACACCAAAAAATTAAAGTGTTTTAAAAGAATGACAGTATAATGTAGTGTTGCCCTACACTGGTAAAACAGGTGTGTTTGCTCCAGAAACACTACTATTGTTTATACTGTATAAACAAGCAACTGTGTAGCCATGGGCAGCCATTCAAGCACAGGGTACACAGTAGAAAACAGATACTTTCTGAAGAATCCCATTGTATGATAAAGAGCTTATCTGTTATCTGCTTGTGTATCCTGTACCATTTCTCCTTTTTCAGCTGTCAATGGCTGCCCCCATGGCTACACAGCAACTTGAATATATAAACTATAATTGTATTTCGGAAGCAAACACACCATTTTTGTCCAGTGCGGCACAGCAGTACATTATATTTTCATTCCTTTAAAAAAAATTTTTTTTTTTGGTGTTGCTGTACCTTTAATGTTTGATCTATAGCACTATTTAGCAAGAAAGTCCGCTTTGCTTTCCTCTCTGTCAGTTATACGGTGAAATTCTAGCCTGTCTGAGGCACCGCTGCTCATTCCTGTACACATACGTTCTTTGTTTAACACGTGTGGGGACCTCAATGATGATGTGGCATTTTATAATCTACGCCATGTGAGTTCATCCACAGCTCTCCATTGGCAACATATTACTATAACATAAATTGAACTGAAACAGTTGACCTCATCTTTCAGAGAGAGCGTATAAATGCCTCCCCTTTGATCCGTCTTGGGAATAACACAGTTTCCTCATTACTACAGTTTCTGGGTAAATCAAAGCAGTATGTAAGCTTTTCTTTCCTAAACATTTACCAAGGTCCCAGTGAGATTTATAAGTTGGCTAATCAAGCACAATACCAAGAAATACAACCAAAGAACTATTGTTTTAGATCAGGTTTTTGGATTTCATGAAAAGGCCTCAGTAGTCTGCTGCCTGCATTCCTGAGTCAGAAGCCAGCTCAATATACTCTGCACAATCCATACAGTTTGCTATAACTTTCAAGCTTTGGATATTTTGATAGTTTTGCCCAGAAGGCATGAAATTTTTCACGGTTTATACTACAGATAAACTCTGTTAAACAGCTGATACACAAGTTGTAGTTTTATAGTGCCCCAGATACTTTTAAAACAGCTGTAAGCATAGAATTATAGTACCCCACACAGTACATATAACAGCAGATTTATTAGCATAGGTGCAAACTGCTCCAGTGCAGCTCCCTGTTGCAACCAATCAGGAATTAGTTTTTATTAGACTAATACAAGCAAGAAATTAAAAGTAACAATTTGATTGATTGCTATTGATAACTGCACTGGTGTAATTTGGGACTTTTGCTTATAAATTAGCACTATAGCATCATCTTAGCCTTGATACTGTCATGGGAAAAAAAATCAAAATGAATCAGTTAATAGTAATGCTCCAGCAGAATGCTGCACTGAAATCCATTTCTCAAAAGAGCAAACAGATTTTTTTATATTCAATTTTGAAATCTGACATGGGACTAGACATATTTTCAATTTCCCAGCTGCCCCAAGTCATGTGACTTGTGCTCTGATAAACTTCAATCACTCTTTACTGCTGTACTGCAAGTTGGAGTGATACCACCCGCCTCCCTTTTCCCCCCCAGCAGCCAAACAAAAGAACAATGGGAAGCTAACCAGATAGCAGCTCCCTAACACAAGATAACAGCTGCCTGGTAGATCTAAGAACAGCACTCAATAGTAAAAACCCATGTCTCACTGAGACACATTCAGTTACATTGAGAAGGAAAAACAGCAGCCTGCCAGAAAGCATTTCTCTCCTAAAGTGCAGGCACAAGTCACATGACCAGGGGCAGCTGGGAAATTGACAAAATGTCTAGCCCCATGTCAGATTTCAAAATTGAATATAAAAAAATCTGTTTGCTCTTTTGAGAAATGGATTTCAGTGCAGAATTCTGCTGGAGTAGCACTATTAACTGGTGCGCTTTAAAAAAAACATGTTTTCTGATGACAGGATCCCTTTAAGTACAAGGTGATTTTATAACAGCAGAATCTGCACAGAATTTCTGGGCAACAGATGGGTTAAATGGCTGTGTTAGCCTAAGGAGGGTCGGAAATGGTCCCTGCAAGTCAGGGGCCAGCAATTATTCACTGCAGATGCAAACACATTGCTGGCTATTATTTCTACAACAATTACTTTGATATTAATGAAATAGCATCTGATCTGCAATAAGGTTGGTCTAGCTCCTGCTACAGCTGGTGTAAAAGCAAACAACAATTCTCAAATGTGTTGCTGAGTTCCAATTAGTGTAGGGATCTCTGCAGAGAATGAAGTGATTTCTCTAGAGGTGCCACCACTTTCACCGCTGAGACTTACATGGTAAAAAAATATACATACAATCATTACACTGTTTACTTATCATGTCCCAGTTCAACAACTGTATCTTATAAAATCTTCCCCCATAATCCCCTTATGGGTGGTTGCACAATGCATCAGCCGCCTTTGCTGTATTTCACTTTATGACAGTCAGGCTCCTTCAATAAAGCTCAAAGCGGCAGTTAGTGAGTCCTTTACAAGCTCATAAAAGTGTGTTTCTGTTTTTATTCGTATACTTTGCAGTGCTTACCTGTTTTTAATATGTTTTAATTAACACTGCAGTAAACAGATTTTGATTAAAAGTAATTTGGTATTGTTTAATGAACCAGTTATTTTCCTTAGATCATATAAACAGTGCAAAAGTGCTCTAAAAATTGCATGAAGAGTCCTGAAGTTGTGCAGTGTTTCTTATATATAACAAATCTATAGCAATGGCAGAGATGGTTGTTACCCCTTAAAGGGTGTTAGAACAAATGTAAAAATGACATAAAGTAAATGGAGAATGCATATTTATATTTCATAAAGAAACTTACCTGCTAAAATACTCCTGCACTTTTACATCATTGCCAATGTCCTGTCTCCTCTACTGAATGATGTGAAATTGCCTCAGCTGATAATGGGGAACCTTGGCGCTGTGTCACCCTAATATGGTGGTAGTTCCAGGGTTCCGACAGTGTGTAGAGTCAATAGGTGCACAAGACTTTCACTCAGTAAATTGATTGCAAACGCCATTTATAACATATGCTCCAGAAATGCTGCAATCTCCACTCTGAAAATGCTAGATGCATTTGACTGTGTCAAAATACAGACACCGTCACTTTTTTAAAGAATTTGGTGCAACTTGGGAGATAGCCAGGGAGTAGGAATCGCGCACTGATGGATCGTCGCCCTGTCGCCTTTTCTGAGTGCAAGCGGAATTTCGGTAAGTTAATGTTTGATAAAGACTTTGTGATTTTAAAGTTAAATATGTCTTGGTGGTTTTTTTTTGTTATATACAAATGATTTTTTTTAACAATTTTTTTGCCGTTACTGGTCCTTTAATAAAGCTGAAGTTCTATCTGTCTCAGTTAATTAATGAAGGAAGGAGTTTGACTTCATGTCAAGCTATATTACCAACCAACGTTCATGCAGTTTATGACGTTCTTCCGTTTTTGAACACTGATACTATCAGTTTACACTAGTATTGCGCCAATGACCCTACTAAAATGTACCAATAAGGGTAAGGCCACACTGGGTGTTTTGGGGAGATTTGGTCGCCTGGCGACTAATCGCCTCTTCTCTGCCCTGACCTTACCTGACTCTGCGCCAGCTAAAATGAAAAATCGCCGTGTATGATTAGCGCCAGCGTTTTTGAATATTAGCCGGCACAGAGTCAGGGAAGAAACTTTGGGCAACTTCTGAAAACGAATCGCCGCATGTGATTAGCGCCGGCGTTTTTCCCATTTTAGCCGGCGCAGGGAAGGCGTTTGGGGAGATTGGTCGCTGGCATTGCCGCAAAAATTAGGTGATTAGTCACCAGGTGACCAAATCTCCCCAAAACGCCCAGTGTGACCTTAACCTAAATATCAGAAATAGTCTTCTGTCTACAAATAAACTGGATTCGAATGATATGGGTTGTTTAACGTCCTGTCCTCAGGGTTAATGTTTAAGGAATCTTATCCTGAGGCAAGTAGGAATTGACAGGGCTTGAGATTACATTACTGCACATGGTCTGTTTCTATGCAACTCATTAGCAGAGCATTAATTACATTGGCTGGTAATACAACTTGAACTATGCAAATGAACAAGGAAGGGACAATGGGTGTGCAATAAAACTTCAAGCTTGTGGGGTCAACCACATGTGATCTCTGCATTAAGTTACTGGAGAAGGAGAACAAAAACAAAAAAAATGTTCTTAAACATTTGGCTTTTTAGCAATAGGAGAAGTTCACAATGATGAACATCCACTTTAATTAATTGGTTCCCTGTCCATGGCCAGTTGTAGAACATAACCACTGAAACCAATTTCCCTTCAGCCCTTTAAACTCCTCAGTGTTTACAAGAATATATATTATATATACATAGCAAGTTAAATTGAACTGACAGCAGACTTTATGCAGAACCTCCCACTTATGAGTGCAATCAATTATCCAAGTTTTTAACCCGAAGGCATGTTTAGCTGAATTATTACCATCTTTTCCCCAAACCACAACCGTTATTCCCATCTTTTTCTTGAAACCATTTCCATGGCAGAGGACGTCTCTTTTGTACCACTGAGCAAAACAAACACTTTTTGCCCTGCATATACAGAAATACAGCAATGACTGCGGATGAAGGGATTTCCCTTCTCCAGATCAATTACTCATTTCTTAATGTACATAACATCTTACAGATGTTCTTTAATGGGATGTTTTTAGGCATGCACAAGACTATCCCCACAATGACCAAGATCTATTTGTATTTAATTTAGTTTTAATAAATATATAATCTCTTTCCTCTCTGAATACATATCAATAACAAGCACATCTGTATTTCATATTACAACTGTGCAAAATGCTCTGAGGCCTCCAAAGATTCCTTTGTAAGTATGACGTCTTTCCAGGCTCTGCAAATAAACACTGCTTTATTAACAGTTTGCACCTCCAGCAGCTTCGAAAGGTTGCAACGGATTCATAAAATTGTAAGATTTCCCCCCCCCCACCCCAAAACGAAAACTTGCTGCCAAATTACACTTATTCATAACTGCATGGAACCTTTTGTTCCACATAGTTGATGTTCAAAGGGTCAATGACATTTAAGGGTGGGCATGACAAGATGTTTTCTAGAGGTAATTATCTTACAAATAGCCCTGGCAATATTCTTTGGAGAATACTGCACATATGCATGACCTAATTTTAGGGGTGTATGGAATGGGCCGTTATAAAGGAGCACTAACTTGATTTATATTTTTTCACCCAAATAAACTATTGCAGCAATAACACCCATTGTATCAGGGGCATAGCTACAGAGGAAGAAGACCCTGTGGCTGTAGGTGGGCTCAGGAGGGTTAGGGGTCCCACAATACTCTTAATTTATATACAATTTCAATATAAATTGACAAAACTGGTCAACCTCTAGATATTTTGGGGGCCTGAAAAATAATTTGCTGTTGGGACAAGTAATATCTAATTACTGCACTGCATTGTATTAAAGGAAAACTATACCTTCTGAATGATTTTTTTTAACCACAGACAATGTATATTGTAACAGGGGACCAATTACATAATTTTACCAAATTGGTATATATATATAAGCAACAGAGCTGAACATGTGCCCTATATCCCAATTTCTGCTTGAATGGCTACCCCTATGGCTTCTCACCAGCTTATTTATTTCACTTGAAGGGTCACATTTATCAATATTCTCATTTTAGTGGTTTTAGAGGTTTTTGAAACCACAAATAAACTCTATTTCTAAAAGAAAAAAAAATATTTATTAAAAGATGCAAATTTAAAAAGCCCAAAGAAAAAAAAAAATATTTATATATTTAAAGCATATAAACCTTTTTAATTTTTGTTGGTGTTACTTATCATTAAGTGATCATATAGTTTATTTAGAAACTAAACTATACCTGTACTTTGGCCTCACATGCCTCCTTCTGCTGTTTATTTTTCTCCTACCCATAAACAGAGAACTTGCAGAAGCTGCAGTTCAAGCCTTGGAAACACATTCATACGTTTACTTTCTTACATAAAAACATATTTCCAAACATTCCCAAATAAATAAACACTACACTAGTTAAAAAATAAATGAATAAAAATGATTGAATCTATCCTGCAAGAAGCAATTTTCCTACTCTAGTGTCCCAGGCACAAACTGAGTAAGGCTAAGGAAATCTGCTTCTCCCCTGCTCTACTTCTCCCCATGCAAAATAATGTTTTGGCTTTTGTCAGCGTATACAATCATGTTATGATTGTGTGGTTATATTTCAGCAACTGGAACCATACCATATAACAGACATTTGAAGTTCTTTTTGTGTATGCTAAAAGTATCTATTTCTTTTTGTCTCTATCATGTGTTAAAGGGCTTGTTCACCTTTACATTAACTTTTAGTATGGTGTAGAGAGTGATATTTGGAGCCATATTGCAATTGATTTTAATTTATTATTTGTGGGGTTTTATGAGTTATTTAGCTTTATGTTTAGGAGCTCTCAAGTTTGTGGTTTCATCAACTTGGTTGCTATGGTCCAAATTACTAATTAATTTGACTGAGAGACAAGAATATGAATAGGAGAGGCCTGAATAGAAAGATGGGTAATTCAAAGTAGCAATAACAATATATTTGTAGCTTTAAAGAGCACTTGTTTTTTAGATGGGGTCAGTGACCCTCATTTAAAACTGGAAAGAGTCAGAAGAAGAAGGCAAATAATTAAAAAAAAAGTATAAAAAAATGCAGAAGTTGTTTAGAATTAGACATTGAACGGCTTCTTATGCCTTCAAGCAAGAAACACTGTAGTGTAGAGGGGAATAGTAAATGACTCTCTTTAGTTAGACTAATCATAACAAACAGAAATAATTACAATTACATAAACATAGAGGTATCATTAAATCCATTTCCTGCATGAAATAAGTACAGTTCTGTATGCTGAAACATAAAAGAAAGCAACCGTATCATGATAAGTACACCAATCAGACCCGGTTGGACAATCTGTGAGGGACTGCTTCAAGTTGCCATATCCAGTCACTATTGATTGGGCTTTTGTGGGGCTATTTGGGCCTATGTGTACTTAAAATGCCAAGACCTATTGAATTCCAGTCACCAAATCCCCTGACACCAATACCTTCCAAAACTTGAAAAATGTAAAAAGGGACAAAAACATCGGCCATGTTTTTTGGACCATGCCCATTCTGTGGTCACGCCCCCTAGTTTGACGAAGGGGCGTGACACTGAAATGTTACTCTGCAAATAAACATGCAGGGCTTGGCCTGCTTGCACTGAGTCTTCTTTACCCAAGTGTAATTGAGGGTGCCGAATCCTTTTTTTACTGAGCACCGGACTAATATACTTCGAGAGCTCAGGGTGTGCTGGTGTTTTTTCCTTTTGGACACACCCCCTAATTACCAAGTCCACATTTCCGAGAGTTTTAGGGCCATGTTTTATGTGTCATAACAGTTTTGGAAATTAAGCTGAAATTGCCCTTCAAGCTGTGAGTCTCCGTTTCCACAAGATACCTGCTAATTTTAAATTGTTACTATTGTTTCTTTGATAATTTTAAATTGTTACAAATGTTTTTTTCTATATGTCACACCAGGAAACCCAGCGTCAGACTAGGGATGGGGGTCTGGGCTCACTGGAGCTTCTACATCAGAGCCACAAACCCCCCAAGGACTTCCCTCCCCAGCCGCACATTCCCTTCTATCTCCCCTTCCCCCCGGAGGTCAGGAAAGTAGCTGGGTAGGTACTGGCTGTGTGGAGCGGGTCTGGGCCGGCAGGGCTCAGTCCAACCCTGAGGTAATTTATATAAACTCCACTACCCCTTAAGATAATGAATGTCCATTATCAATAAACCTTTTCTTTTAAAGCAACATCAATGTCTCTTCCTCTAAAGGACACTGGTGAAAACTCCACCAGAACACCTTCTTATTAAAGCTCAATTTAGCTTATTGCTAAAAGGTGAGCTCCAAAATGTGGCTAATATCTGTTAGTGGTGATTGCGTATAACGAAGAACAAAAGATTCCAAACATCTTTCCACAAAAGTTAATTTATTCTCTGTTTGTTTATTTTTGGTACAGCTCAAAATCCCTGCAAATAAAATTATTAATCTCCCTTTTTCATACAATAAATAAATAAAATTATGTGGAAATGCAAAATAGCATCAAATAAAAAATAATAGAATTGATTTAAAAACAAACAACGAATTGAAAAAACATGAACATTATACATACAATGTAACATTGTGGCTATCGAGCCAGAATTCATTCATGTTTATAGGGAATTTCCTCATCCCTCTTCCAGCACAAAATGTTTGGTCTTGGCAAGTCATGTGATTTACATATATTTAAACCATGAAGTATAACAGATATGTAGGTGTCTGCACAGAGCAAATGTGTCCTGGATCTGTTATCCAGAATGCTGGGGACCTGGGGTCTTTCTGTAATTTGGATCTCCATACAAATTACAGAAAATTAATTTAAACATGAAATAAATCCAAAAGGATTGTTTTTCCTCCAATAAGGATTAATCATACTTTAGTTAGGCTCAAGTACAATCTACTGTTTTATTATTACAGAGAAAAGGAATTTATTTATTTTTTTTAAAACGTGAATAACTTAAAATGGACTATGTGAAATGGCCTTCCTGTAATTTGGAGCTTTTTTTTTGGATAGCAGGAGTCTGAATAACAGATTCCATGCCTGTACAGTACTTTAGGAAGTATATGGGAAGGGGGTGTCTGAGCACTATGACATAAAGCCATTTTAGCCAACAGTTACTGTAGGTGAGTGTATGTTTAGTTAAAGGGACAGTTCAGTGTAAATATAAAAACTGGGTAAATAGATAGCATGTACAAAATAAAAAATGTTTCTAATATAGTTAGTTAGGCAAAAATGTAACGTATAAAGGCTGGAATGACTGGATGTCTAAAATAACAGAACAGAACACTACTTTGTGCTTTTCAGCTCGCTAAAGGCACATTAAAGCAGCCAATATCGGTCCTCTAGACCAATTCGGCAGCTTATCTGCCAGTGTATTGGGATTCCAACAGGTCTCCCCAATCAATATCAGACTAAAAATCGGGCAGATGTAGATTGGGGAGGTTTTATTTTTCTGGCGATCAAGGACCGCATTGGCTCCCCCCTCTAGTCACTGATTAGTTACTGCCTGGTAACCAATCAGTGGAAACCAGGAGAGCTGCAAAGCAGGAAGTAGTGTTCTGACTATTACATCCAGTCACTGCACCATTTATACATTACATTTTTGTCTAACTAATTAGAAACATTTTTTTTATTTTGCACGGCCTATCTATTTAACCAGTTTTTATTTTTATACTGAACAATTCCTTTAAAGCTAATTCTAGTGCTACCATCTCTTTTCTGGGTAGAAAATTCCAGACAAAATTGGGCAACTTTGTAGAAAATGGGAGAAAGAAATACTGTACTGAATATTAATCAAAGAGGGATTCAAATATACCTGGTGCCTCTGCTAGTACACCCAAATAACATCATAGAGCAAAAGAAAAGGAAATAGAGCCATAAAGAGCAATTACATTTACAAAAGGATGTTTAGGGCCATCATGGACTACATTATAGACAAAAAGTCTCACCGTGAGGATTGTGCAAACCAATAGTGGCAAAGGGTGAAAGTCACACTGAAGGGCAAAGGCACACCAAAACAAATCCATAAAATTCAGTATAAATCAAAAGCAATAGTCACAATCAGTGTCGGACTGGCCCACTGGGATACCCGGAAAACTCCCCGTGGGCCCAGGTGTCAGTGGGCCCCTTATGCTGCTAAACCTTTGGTCTATTTTATGGCCATTCCCTATTTCTATGAGGACAAAGGGGCTAAATAGATGACTATAATTGATTATAGTATAAAGAAAACAGACTAGGAGAATAGAGGTTGATTGAGGAGATGAAGAATATTAGTAAAAAAAAGTACTGAAAGTGGGCCCCTGGTCTAAGGTTTTATGGTGGGCCCCTGGTCTAATGTTTTTGGATGGGCCCGTGGTGTCCCAGTCCGACACTGTACACAATGCATCTTTCCCTTTGAATATGACTTTCTCCACTCCCTATTGGCACTACTGGTTTTTGGGTTCCTGGGGCAGGGGCAGCTTAAAATGCTGATTCACTATCCTGGATGCCCCTGACTATGGAATATAATATATTTATCTGTGTAAAATGATTTACGCCAAGAAAAAGCATCAGCACAACAATAAATATGTCCTTTAGAAAATGGACCTAAAAAATCTCCTTCTTAGCATTTATATTCATTAAATTAAAATAAAGGTTGGTTTGCAAATTTTAGACCCAGTTTAATGTTGGATACAGAATCCTTAGGGTTGCATGATGAGTTCCCAGAGGTGTAGTTTAAATAAAGTTAAAAATGTAAAGTTTATCTAATAAATAATGTACAAAAAGTATTGTATAAAATAACATAATCCCTATTGCATAGAGGATATTGTAATTATTTTTAAGACAATCTGAACCAAATACATCATCCTATAAAATTGGCCTATCATATTTAACAGCGTAATTTTGGTTACAAAACACAGGAATTGTTGCTATGAAGTAAGATATCTATGGATTGATGGTTCGTTGGCCAAATATATGGGTTGATAAAAGTTGCCAACGTGGAATCTCATGTCCAAGTTAGCACCGTATTGGGCCATGTATAGGGACACAACAATTCCTCACATTCAATCAGATATTTATTGGTCTTGGTAATAATCCAGTTGGACAGGGACTGCATTAGTGCGTTAATGTAGCTCTCTTCCTATGGACCTGAAGAGGCCTCCGTTATGATCAATCAGTTCAGTATGATTCAGCCTATCATGAGGGTGGGGAATTCGGCAAAGATCTGCATGTTTAGCCCACCTCGCCAAATGAACTTCCTTGCTTTGTATGCCCAGCTTTATTCAAAAAGCAGGGAAGATGATTTTTTTATGAATTCTGATCATGGCTTTATGGAAATCAATGGGTACAGTAAAAGTAATATTAGATATAATTAAAATGAATTAAGCATGGCTTAATTTTGGTCACATTTTCCAGAAACTGCTAGCATGCAAGTACATAAATTCCGACTTGGTTTGAATATAACACTAGGAACCCTGTTCAACCAACTAGGTTTTCTGAGGACAGAAAGTTGTAAAAGTATACCTAAGGCTAGATATGTGATCTGAAGGGCTTATGGGACATCTAACAATGAGAACTTAAGAAAGCCTTATGAATAAATTGAAAAAAAAGACAAGCAGAGGATTTACACCTTAAACTCGTTAAATCACAGGAACAGAGAAAGTCTGTATTGCCATGGTCTGTCTTTAGAGCCCATAGAAATCTTCAGGGACCTACTGGTTGTCAGCATTACACAGAAAGTATTATGGACCTATAAAACGCAGAAACTACTGAAACCCATCTCGCAGCTAATTTATGACCATAAGGAAGTGTGAGCTTGTGTGAATGAGGTATTTTCAGTTCCCACATACAACCTGGAAATGCAGCTAATGTCTCTCTGCCAGAAACCACCTTAGGATGGTTTCATGTAAACTTGAGAGTTTTTTTTCTCACCAATGCTGTTTATTTTAAATCACTGGCAAGGGGTTAAAATATTATAAATGAACATTGGATGACTAGCAAATGAAAAATGGTCTGACATTTTCAAACATTCTTAAAACAAAGCCAACTCTTTAACAGGTTTAAATAGGACACACATTTTCAGTATGTGTATATTCCTCAAACCAGGCATAAATTCAAGCTAACAGACTAAATGATCCAAGGTGATTCCCCTTCTAATGTTTGATTGCAGTGTAATACTATTAAGCAAATAGTAATAGTAAGAATAGTGAGAATTTAACAGGCCTAATAACATTGTGCAAAACATTATCAATGTAACCCATAGTAACTAATTAGTATATAGATTTTGCCATCCTGCTGCAGGCATTATTCTTGAAGCAAATATTTAGTTGGTTGCTATAGGATACTGCACTGAGGCTATTTTGACCATTGGTAGTAAATGAGCCCCTCGCAGTGTTTACAGACAGCAGTATGACTGATAGAACTATCTGTAAACATGCTAGCAAGAAATATCTAAAATAAGGCAATGCCTAATGTTAGAGTCCTACTGTAGAAATCAGTTGACTGATTTGATTTTTCTCTGCTACAATAACCTTGTACTGGTATGGCACCTGTTATCAAAAATGCTTGGGATCTTGGATTTTCAGTAATTTGTACTTATATGTCTTAAGTCTGCTAGAAGATCATATTAACATTGATTAGACCCAATAAGATTGTTTTGCCACCAGTAAGGATTCATTATATCTAACATGGGGTCAAGTACAAGGTATGTTCCTCTTATTACAGAGAAATAATTATTACAGGAAATAGAATAATTTGATTAAAATTTGTAGTTTTCGGGATAACAGATTTCTGAATAGTGTATCCTATACCTGTACCTTGTAAGAGATGTTGAAGAAGTTAGCATAGATCCATATAGACAGCAAAACAATTCTATTCTGTATTATTTGAAGTTTAAATGGTTATAAGTTGTGTAGCAAGGTGGTCCCTATCTGGAACATACCTGCTTTTGGCTTAGGCTTGTGTAAGGGCAAGAGTGTGGGAACAAGGTTCAGGTGATACCTTTTAGCGGATCGCCAAGATGAAAAAGAAAGCAAGCTTTCAGAACATTTCAGATTTTTGAAGCCTGAACTACTTGAAAACGAGCTACCTGTACTGTGTTCTATGAAATCGTTATGATTATAATGTTACGTTATTATTAGTTTAAAAAATGTTACTCTGCAACCAAATAGATACCAACGATATCAAGTAAGACATGATATTAATTCCTAGCTTTGTATGCAGTATACATATTATACTGAAGTGTCAATGATGATTTATGGAAGTTTAAGCTTGCAATAAATGGGCTGATAAAAGCAGGCAGCTTATTGGCTCATGTATGGGGCAGTAACTGAAAATCAGCCAAATACTTATTGGTCAGAAATACACTCATTTCGACCTAGCCAAATAAGCATACTGTATCTTAAGGTGTGTAGCCATATTAACCATCAGAAATTTGGGCACAGGCACTTTAATCATATTTTATAATATGCTCTGAGCTAGAAACAGATACAGATGTTTACTGGTTAAGATGGCAGGATTTGACTGATGATTTGGCCACTTTTGTGTACAGGAAAGGGAAACTTTCACACAAAACTGAAGCAAAGAAACTGCACACTGCAAAATACGGAGATGGAGGCTGATAACAATGTATTAAAAATGCAAAATAAAATGGAGTATATAATGTTTACTAGGAAATGTTTTTTTTAGGTAGCTTCTTAATATTATGTGAAAGACATGTAAGGCCTTGAGTTAATATCTTTGAGGACATCCAATCCTATGGATGAAACAAATACAGCATTGCTTGTTTTAATTTCATAAATGCCCCTTAATCACGGGTACAAGTATGCGACCTGTTATCCAGAATGCTCAAGACCTGGGGTTTTCCAAATAAGTGATCTCTCCGGAATTTGGACCATCATACCTTAAGTCTACTAGAAAATCGTGTAAACATTAAATAAACCCAATATGCTGCTTCTCTGCTGTTTTCTTATTACAGAGAAAAATAAAATGGAATATATGGAAGATGGCCTTTCCGTAATTCAGAGCTTTCTGGACAATGGGATTCTGGATAACGGATCTCATACCTGTATTATATGACAAGTTAACCATTTCAATAAACCAGTTTGAAATTCTGGGATAAGGTTTCTGCCCTCAATGCACGGCATTGCTCTAACAGCAGCCTTTTTGAAAAGGGTTCATTATCTATTTATAGTCTGAGACAACAGGTGAGAGGTCCTTAGACTTTATGGAGTGTTAGAATAACTTGGAGTGATAAACAGGTGGTGATACTGGGGGGGGGGGGAGAGGGAAAAACTTCCTCTGTTTCGGAACATGAATTGTTTACTCTTGCAGAGCCATAGCTGGTTCTCCACCCAACTGGAAACAGTACAAATTAAATAGAAAAGATATTGAATTAATGTCCTTATGCTGCACTAATGTCTACTGCAAGGTATTTCTTTTCAAGTGCGGCAGGGAGTTTGAGTGCACAAGCGCTCTCTCAATCAAATGCACTGCATTTAAATGTCTAAAATAGATTCATAGTTTCATATAGAAAAAAGGTTTAGACCTCAACACATTCTGTCCAATGTGAGAAAATACAGTATGTATTTTTTAGGAAACAGCTATCTTAAAATGTAAAGCTATCGTTAGTATTATAAAAATACATAGCAATTGTAAAGCTGCTCCAGAATTAAAGTCACATTGTGCATATGCCCTATTGTTTTTAAACCTCTTTGGGTGCATTTTTAGTGCAGAGATAAACCATTCAGCTTGAGAACATTGAATGTGCTGAGAAGATGCTTTGTTAAAAAAAGAAGCCAGCTTTCTCTTACACTAGCCTTCATTTAGTTATTGGATCGAAGTAGGCAGTTTGTATACATCAGCAGGATTCATTCAATTTTAAAGCCAATCTTAAGAATCAGCCTTAAGCGTCTTCTTTGCCACTGCATTTAGAGAACAAAGCTTCCTAATTTAGGAAACAATTCACTGGAAAATGCATATAGGCTTCAAAGATGGGGCTTTGCGGCTCAGCAGGTGCAAATAAGCTCCTTTCCCATCTTTGTTTTGAGGACTTGATAGAAAAGCAAGATATAAATAATTAAAAAGAACATTACGTCACCCAAAAATTAACCCTTTCTTCTAACAAACTAATGGAACGGTTTGTAAGTGTCTCTAAATCATTGGCCAGTTTATAACCAAACAACTTCATAGCTGGCTTACAAACATCCTGGACCACCTGAGCCAGTTTGAAGGGTATACTGAACCGCCACTTCTCAAACTGTTCTGAAGAGTTCTTTTGTGTAGAATATATCTCATTGTTATCTTGGGATGCTTGTGTGTTTTTGATGATCCATTGCTCCACCTTTGGAGTGACTGAAATGCCAGCAAATCTGTACATCTCTTTGGCCTTTTGAAGCGGGGACCTTGCAATATCTTCATAACGCATCAGCATGTACCTTCCCCTAAGCCACTCTGGTTGCTTTAAACCTAGCTCAGCAGACATACGGATGCTTTCACAGTTGCCCTTTAACTTTTGGACTTCTTCTTCAGGTATTGGAGCTGCTCCCTCCAATGCCCATTTTTTCCATGACTCATACTTGCCGGAAAAAGCTACCATGCGCGAAGCTAGCACAGCTCTTGGATCCCGTACTAGCTGGATAATCCTCATATCCAAACGGGGGTCTTCAACTAAAGTGCGTAAATATTCCAACTGCCGTATGCGCACTGCTTTAACAGCCACATGGTCTTTATTTAAACAGGCTTCCATAGCTAGTGTCATATTCAGGGGGCCACATCTCCGACTTTTGCAGTGGTACCTCTCAAAGGCCTTTTTTACAAATGGAGTACAAACGGGGTCTTCACATAATGATTTGCTAGAACCTCTTCGAAACATGAATCTTGTAAGGTGGTTTTCAGGGGGTGGTGAGATAAAGCTCTCCAGAATATGAAGATCACATAGGAAAAGTTGCTGAAGGACATCTCTGTAGACAATTGCTGAACCCACTGCATTGGCACCAACAGATTCAAAGGATACCGTTCTTTCAATGTGCCAGAGAGGTTCAAACAAGTAGAATATATTGTCCTGTTGATTAAAAAATTCCCCTACAAAAGAAGAGCCAGTGCGTGTGGTGGCCATGAGGAGTACATGTCGGCGAGGACCTTTTGGAAGATCTTCAAAAAATGGCTGCTTTCCCCCATATTGAAGAGTAACATTTACTAATTTGTTCCTGAACTGTGAAAAGGCAGAGTCAAGCTCACTGAGTGACATGAGAGAACCATTCTCTAAGTAGACACTGTTCTCCGTACTGTTAGCCTCAAAGATGTTCTGTGGGATTTGCTTCAAATTAAGTTTATCTGATACCCTGTAGAGTAAAATGAAATGCAATTTATTAGTACAAGGCAAGAAAACAGTGGCATCTGTTACATACAATATGAACATTGATTTAATTAAAACTAATAAAATATACTTATAAAAACAGAGGAAATAATTTAAAACACATATTTACTAAATTGGGCATGTGTACAGCATTAACTATTATGAGACAATCCATGCAGTGTGTCTTGAATCCTAGATACAACTCCATCCAGCAGAAACTATGGGCTGATGACAAAAAGACTGGATAATGTGTCATTTATAACATGCTATGGCCAGATAGTGCACACATCTCCACCCCCAATAGTAAGTCATCAGCCAGTAGGATTTTCTTTCTTGAGTGACCTACTTTGCTCTGATGACGCTGAGCAGAACCATTACTCAAAGGCCTCACGCAATGAGTGATACAAAATCAATTTAAAGGGGACCTGTCACCCTAAGAAATAATTCCAAATCCTGTATTATCATGTAAGTCAAGCAAGATACTTACTTGCACTACATAAATGATTTCACTTTTGTTCCCTTTAATCTGGAAATGAACAATCACAGCAAGCAGGCAGGTGCCATTTTGTAAACACTGTTATTATGGCAAGCTTTGCATTATCCCAAAATCTTGTTTATGCATCAGAATAGGAGACCTGATACACATGCACATGCTCTGGTTACAAATTTAATGGTGAGAAATGAGTGGAAATATGGGGAATGCAGTGATATCTAGGAAATGCAGCATGAAAGTGAGCCTAATTGCCTGCCCCAGCTCTATGCCTAAAGGTGGCCATAGATGTAACAATTATGATCTTTCTTGGAAAAGTTCTTTCCGAGAAAGATAGTTTGTTTCAATACACACGTGTAGAGCTGAATCATTAGATATACAGGTAGATATACAGGTAGAAAGAATAGAATTCTACCTGTCTCTGACGATACAGCACTAACAATGGCTGATATTGGGGTGCCTTCAAAGGCACCTGATCAAAATTTTCTGTCCAACCCGATCGACGAGCCGACCGATATCCAAGTCTTCTGCCAATATCAGTCAACTCGCTTCCCACCATACACGCACCGAAAAGTATCTGTGCGTCTATGGGCACCTTAAGGCATATAGGAGGGGCAGGCAATAAATGATTGACAGCTGAGATTCATATGCATTTATAACAGGTATAGATGTTTTAATAACAAAATAATGTAGGTTTCATGTTTAATTTGAAAAGGGAAACTAAAGCCAAAGGTTTAATGCACCCGACATGCCATCAAATATATATTTTTTTGAGGGTGGGGTTGCCCAGATAAAGAAAGGGGTCCTGCTTTAGGTTTTGGCCAGACACTTGCCAAAAAAGCATTGTAGACCATGTTCCTCAGCTCAAATTTCACCCACCCAACAGCGCATGCTCAGTAATTTCTACTTACTCTCAATTAGCAAAGATGATTACACACACAATAAACTTTACAGAAAGTTATGTTACATCTGTAAAAGGTACCTTTTTATACAAAAAAGCAAAATGATTGTTTTTTATTGCTTGTGAGTGTTTATGGGACTGAAAGCCTGGAGAGGTCTCTTCCTGCAACCTATCAATTCAGAAGCAAATACCTACTACTGCGGTTTCACAGCCAATGCACATCTGAACTAATTACTAAACACTTTTGTGCCCTTTCGTGGGTAATAAAGGTTTTATGATTTGTTGACATATTTATTTTAAAAAAATAAATAATACATTTGGAATGTGCTGTATTCATGAGTAAGTTTTATGCCTAAGCATTTTATTTGCTAACGTTTCTTACTTTGAGATGATTTTGTTTTCTTTCTCGATAATGACCAGAACCACCACAAAACCCACGAACAATGCATATTTGGCCTTCATCCTGACAGTTCTCAAAATATCTCTACAATCCATAGGCAGGTTTGGTATTTTATCCATGGCAAAGGGAAATGTCAATGGCTTGTTCCTTCCTTTCTAGTGTGGGGAAGAATTCCCTGCCCCCTTCATGGAGAAGCTACAACCAAGGCATTGTTTCAGGCTTTCTTTTTCCTTGAGCAAAAGGTCTGTGTTTACCTGTTGGAAGAAAAAGACATGTTTTATTCGTGTTTTTTCTGCTTGCCCCTGCTGCTCTGTCTGGTTTAGGTTTAGAAAACAATCAGCAGGTGGCATTTAGTGGTCACCTGTTGGAAAGTAAAACATGTAATTGGTTGGTTTGGATTACTAGACCTAAACTTAACTTTTATTAGGTGATCATGTACAGCAGGCAGGACCACAATATAGTGAGGATAAGAAATAAGTAGAGAAAGTATGAAAAAAGATAGTTCTTTACCTTAAAGTTACATAATGGATGTTATGAGGACATAAGAATCAATAGTTTACATTTTTAGACCAGTACATGTCATGCACAGAGCTTGTGTATTTTTAATGTTATTTTACCCTTACTATTCCAAGGAAAGAGACAAAATTATTTCAAAGTTGCTTGTACCTAAACTAACTAGTATGATGTAGATTAGGTTATTATATAACCTATTAAAAGTTAAGCTGAAGATGAACAACCCCTTTAAGCAGTTTTTACAGTGGTGTAACTACCAGGGCAGCAGGGGGTGCGATTGGGCCCCCACACAGCCCCCCGGCAGCTTGCACGCCACAAACTCCGGCGGAGATCCCGGCTGATTCCGGGCATACGGAGTGGGGCGGGGGGCCTGGCTGCACGTCCCGCGCCAGGGCCCGCCACCCTCTAGTTACGTTACTGAGTTTTTATGTTGGAGTAACCTACTAAAGTCTTGCTGGACGCCACATCTCACAATGTTACACTTTTGTATGTTTTGAAAGGTGGGTGCTTTTTTATTTGCTATGGCTCAGCTAACCTTTCTTATATTTCATACTGTAGTGGTTACATTTTCTTCAATAAAATGATCAATTCAGAGAAGACAAATATTACATAGAAATCCTTAAAAACATAAAATATGGAAATAACTGTTTGATACATCAAAAGAATGCAAGATCTTGGCTCTGTTACACAGTGGGTAAGAGGAAGACCCCCCCCACACACACACAGCAAGTGATGAGTTGAAGGTTTCCGTACTTAACTATAGGCAAATATGATTAATCTTCCCAAGTGCCTGTTAGTCAGCAAGCTCTCACAAGTCATTGTTCTATAGCCACATGACAACCATCAGCTTCTGTTTATAATAATAACAACTGCAGTGTGAAAACCAAGCGTTTTACTAAATATTTACATCCCATTCCTAGCAATTTTTTTTTATAAAGGAATAAAAAAAAACATTACTTTCTTTTATTAAGGTTTCCCTGGCTTTCGTTTTTCGTCACACAAAAAAAAAATAGAACACACAGCGTTCCAGAAATGAAATGAAAAAAAAAAACATACATAAACAATAAAAGCAATAAAGGAAAGAAGAAAGGAAGGAGAAGAGAGAGAGAAAGCTAAGTAGGGTGTGGAGTGTGGAGGGGGTGAGCATTAGACATGACTAGAATCTAGTGGTGCTAGCATAGATCAGCTTTTAAAACACATGTGGGCTATTAGTGTCAGAGTTCAAACCCATAACATCCATATAGCTATAAATTTGTCAGTGCATCCTCTAGACATATATACTGCTTTATAGTAAGGGAGGGCTTTATTAACAAGGTCCTTCCAGCCCTCCAACTTGGGTGCTTCCTTCTTATTCCACCGAAGAACAATCATTTTCCTAGCATAGAACATTAGCAGCTGGAGCAAAGTCCGACAGCCACCACCACGTCACCACCCGTGTACCCAATCAGTGCTAGACTGGGCTGAGGCAGTATAGGGAGAACCAAAACTTTAGAGATAAAGGAGAAAATGTCAGTCCAATAGCGAGTCAATTTGGGGCATGTCCACACCACATGGAACCATGTCCCCGGGTGCCCACATCCTCTAGTGCAGTTCTGATCTCTGGTAGGATCCATATGATGGAGGCGCAACGGCGTGAGGTATGAGTGGTGCATAAATTTCAATTGTACCAACTTGTCCCTGGCTGAAGTTGTAGTGGCTAACATGTGGCGCATAATCAGTTCCCAGGACTCCTTGTCCAAATTTTCAATATCCCTAATCCATTTCTGGAAGCATTTAAGCTGGCGTTTTTCTTCAGGTGCCAACAGGCTATGATAAATGGCAGAGAGAGGTTTGGCGACCACCTGGAGTTGTAGAGCCTTTTCCAATGAGGTAGCCACAATAGTAGACTGTGGGTTAGTGAATTGCGCCTGAGCAGCGTGTCGAAGTTGGTCATATCGAAACTGAGTAACATGCTGTGTCGGCCAGGAGGCCTTTAACTCCAGAAAACTCTTCAGCTCATGATACAGATCTTTCACATATCTGAGCCCATTGCCTGCCCAAAATTTGTAATCCTGGTTAGTGAGGAAATGTGGGAGTAATATATTACACCACAGTGGAGCATGAGGTGAGTGATAGGTCAGACCTGTGGGAGTCAACAGTTTTTGAGCTAGCTGCCAGGCTTTAACGGTGGTCTCCATAGACTGGGTAACCTGTGGGTGTGCCTCCCTCCCCCTATAAGGCAAAAGTCTCAAGGCCTCCCTCGAGCCCAGTATCCCAGCTTCTAATGTACAGGATGCATTGGTACAGTCAGATTCAAACCACCAGCGTATCGTTACTAACAGAGCAGCCAAATAATATAAATACAGATTAGGGACGGCAAGGCCCCGGCCTGAGTGGACCTGTGTAGTGTCGCCATACTGATTCTAGGAACCCGTTTGGCCCAAATAAAGGAGGAGATAGCAGAGTTCACTTGTTGAAAAAAGCCATATAGGAGAGTTCCTGAACATATATAGAAATTTAGGTACATACTTCATTTTTAATAAATTGATCCTACCGTACAAAAACTCCCATTGGGCAAATTTGGCAACCATATCTGCAGTAATAGGATCTATGTTGACTGCCTTATATCGGATAATCTCCTGAGTTATCCAAATCCCCAAGTACAAAAAGGTATCAACCCATTGTAGAGGAGAATTTGGAGATAACCGTCCTTTGGCCGCCCGATCTAAGGCAAATAGTGTAGATTTGTGCCAGTTTACTCAAAGCCCAGAGTATTTCCCATTTTCATTTATAATTTCTAACAAATCGTCGAGGGCCGGGCCAGGGTTTTCCAGGTATATCAACATATCGTCGGCGTACAATGATATCTTTTCCGTCAGCTTACCAATTTTCAATCCCGTGATACCAGCAGAGTTACGAATTAGTTCTGCAAGCGGCTCAATTGCTCAACAGCCCTGCCTGGTACCAGCATGGCCAAAAGCTTACCGGCTTTGTCCCCCAGCTCAAAAAGCCCATGCGATTGCTTCAGAATGCTCGTTTGTGCTTGTTCTACGTTGGCCAGTGCAAGAAAACGAGAGGACTGCAACCAGTCATTCCTATTCACATCAGTGGGGTCAGCTAAATACACCTGCTCCTTAGCTGCGGTGTCTGTTTCCAAGGTGCCAATTGTGTTACCTAATGCCCTTTTGGCCTGGCTAGCTCCTGATATGTACACACCCCTTGCTGTTGCTTTAAATGCTTCCCAGACTAGAAATGTATCAGCAGTTCCCGGGTTGAGTTGCCAGTACTGCACTAAAGCAGGTTGAACTATGGGTTCAATGTTAGTGGTGCCTATCCAGTGTGTAGGGAGTCTCCAAATCTTATCAATTGGTTCTGCCCGTAGGACCAGCGTGAGCACCAGGGGGGAATGGTCCGATATGCCCCTAGGTAGATATCCTACTGAGGACAATTTGGCTAGAGAACATCTGGGGATACAAAGGCCAAATCAATGCGAGAATGTGATTTATGCGTGGCTGAGTAACAGGAGTATTCCCTCGTATTCGGGTGTTTCCACCTCCACGCCTCAGTAAGAACACTGCTATCAGCCCAGCTATTTAAGGGTAGCTTGCTATAATGTGAGCCAATAGTCGTGTCGACAGCTGGGTTCAAAACCGCATTATAATCCCCCAACAGTAAGATAGGAGATGGGACCATATCTGCCATCTGTGTAATAAGGTGGGGTAAAAATTGATGTTCAACAGCAGGGGGGCGTAGATAGAGGCCAATATAAGCCTGACCCCGTTGAATCGGGCCTGGATAATAATATATCTCCCGTTCTGATCCTGCTTGACCTTCTCTCACCTTATCCAGATCTGCCCGAAATAGGGAGACCTCAGCCTGAATCTCCATACGGAGGTCATCCATTTTGGAGGAGAGGGCCGTCTGGGATTCGCGGATAGCATTGAGCAGCATAGTGGACTCCGGTGAGAGTTCTTTCTGCTGTACCGGATCGGCATCCAAAGCCACTGCCGCTGTCAGTGGAGACGTCGCGCCTTTAGGTGTCTCCGTCATACCCAATATGGCGTCCGGCCCGCTGTTGCGTTGCTGTTTTTTAGAGAGTCGCGGTGCCCTTTGGGATCGCCTCGAGTGCCTACCGCTCATATGGTCGAAATAAGTGGTGCTTCCGATGTAGTATCCACTCACTTTTGTAGTAAGGAATCGACGCTGGGTATATTTCAGGATGGTTTGAGTGCGGAGCTCCAGCCAGACACGTCTACTCCGTTCCCTCACATAGCCACGCCCCCGCCAATTGAACTTTAACTTCCCGCTGTATGCAAATTAGGCAATACTAGCGCAACTTCGCTTGGCGCAGTAACGCTAGCTTAACTTCGCCAGTATTCGGCGCCCTGGACGAAACTTCAGATTTTAATGAATTACCATTGTCCTGGCAAATCTACACCTGGGGAAGTGTTGCACTATGAGCGAAGCCATCGCTGGCAAATTTTCGGAGGTTAGTGAATGTGCCCCTATAATGATTGGTAACATGCCCCTGTACTATTTCTCTTTGCCACAATGTAATTCCAGGTTACTCCCAATTTTCCATATGTGAAAATAACAAACGGTGCTACAGACAGAGATCAATCTACCTTCTTTTGCACTAAAACCTTGCATACTGAATTTCTCAGGGTAAACCACTGTGCTCTAAATACTTGAACTTCACCCTCCAATATTTATTTTAACATTCAATTTCAATAAAATGGGTTGAATGTGAGTCCAGCTCTATACATCTTACATATCATATGTAACATCATACACTTGGGAAATGAAATGGTTTTAGGTAAAGAATATACTTTTATGAAATCTTAGGGACCTTTCTTAGCAATATATAATGAACTTTGGGAGAGACACCTTTATCTGTAACTGGGTAGTTACACCAAAGGTATAAAAAAAAACAAACCAAAGGTGCCCACTCCAGTCAATATTATAGAGTAAAAAAATAAGAATAAAGAGTCTTTCTGTGCATAAAGTGGCTTTATATGAATCAGGTGTGTGATGTTACATATGATATGTAAGTTGTATTGAGCTGGATTCACAAACCCCTTTTGGTTAATTGAATGGTACAATAAATATAGAAGGGTGACTATTAGGGATGCACCGAATCCACTTTTTTGAATTCGGCCGAACCCCCGAATCCTTCACGAAAGATTCGGCCGAATACCGAACTGAATCCGAACCCTCATTTGCATATGCAAATTAGGGGTGGAAAGGGGAAAACATTTTTTACTTCCTTGTTTTCTGACAAAAAGTCACGCAATTTCCCTCCCGCCCCTAATTTGCATATGCAAATTAGGATTCGGATTCGGTTCGGCCAGGAAGAAGGATTCGGCCGAATCCGAATCCTGCTGAAAAAGGCCTAATCCTGGCCGAATCCCGAACCGAATCCTGGATTCGGTGCATCCCTAGTGACTATTAAACACTTATTAAACCTTATTATTTGTGTACATTTTTGAAGGCTTATAAAAAACTCTTGTCTGCTTTTTCATCATTCTGCAGTACTTGTGTTTATTCAAAAGAAGGGTCAATGTAATTATTAGGTTTCTCCTTTATTGAACAGAATATCAAATAGGTCCCCTCAGAGCTTATAATGTACACGTACTTCAGTGATAATGACACTATAAACATCATTTTAAAATGCTTGTAAAAGGACTTCTGTGTGATCTTATTTCCAAAACGTGATGTGATCCACTGCAGTATTATCTAACGTAGTAAAGTAGGCTGCTTATTTGCTAGATACTTTCTGTTAGGAAAACAGTAGTTCAGGACATTTCCATGAATATAATTACAGTCATCTTGGGAACATATGTTCTATAACATATTTCTCCCAAAGAAGCAAAAGAACTAGAGGCTATTTTTTTTTTTTTTTTGCTAAAAATGTGCATATTTGGTATTTAGAAGTTACAAAATAGAACAGAACCATTTGCATCCACATGATTCCAATGGAGAATGGGATGGAGGGCCTCCCCTTTGCCAGCCTCACACCAAGGCAATATTCAAAGCCAGGATTCCATAGGATCACTACTATGCTCTGCTGTTCCTCAGAGAGCTGCATCTCACATGTGAGAAGTTTAACAGCCCTGCTGGTGGCCCTGAATCTACAGTGTTTCGATGATAGGGAATCCAAGCAGGGTGTCACCTAGCACAAGCACTAGTAGCATCTGTATCAATCAATCAACCCACCATGTAGTCACAGGAGAAAAGCTCCTTTCTCCCTCTTCTAAAATTTCCTGTGCAGTACTCTGGCAAGGTCCTAATGCTGTTGTGAAAAATAAAACTTAAAATACATTATCATATATCCACTGTTTTGATCCAGTGAAAGGCAAAAACCCAGCCTGAAGCCAGTGCCAATTATGCTTCAGGAGGGAGAAAATTCCTTCCTGACCCCAATGGCAAACGGATCACGCATTTGAAATTCATTTAACATGAATAATACCATGCAGATTCTGATGTTTATACTGTATAACCAAACCTGAAACCACAATATAACAGTGCATGCAGGAAAACATCCACATTCGGTTATTAATAGATAATATGAGAACATAAAAAAGAGAAACTTTTGACATTCCACAAAATATATGTCACGTTCAGCACCCTAAATCCAGAACCAGTGCTAGGCTCCCTGGTCTCGGTTTTGCTTCTGCTTAAAACAGCCGCCTTTTACTTCGGGAGGAGCCCTCCGCTAATTGGATGCCGCCAGGTCTTAATATGAGACGAGCAAAGCAAAAGGTTCTGGACGAGCAATGGGGCACGATCGTTTTACCAAGGATACTGGGTGGAAGACAACACAGCTCTGGAGACAGGCTAGACAGACAAGTGTGGCAGGCCGGGCCGGCACAAGCAGATTACAAGAATAGTCCAACAGGCCGGGTCAGTGCAGGCAGAGTTCAAAGAATGGTTAGACAGGCTAGGATCAGGATTGGAGAACGCAGACTAGTCAGTGGGCAGGCAAGGGTCAGATTGGAGAGTTCAGAGTAGTCAGCAGGCAGGCAAGAATACATAGGCCAGGAACCAGCTAAATAGAACCTAACAACGGGCAGTGAGTTTTCATTCAAAGCCCCTTTAAATACTTTGAATTTCGCGCCATTGCTCGATGACTCATTACGCCAGTGTGTAAACCCGGAAACGTGTGGCTGCGCGCACCATAGGAGAACTGGTGCTGAAGGAGAAAGGAACCACGCGGCTGGTGTCCCCGCCAGTCACTAGATCACAAGGGTACGATGCTAGACCACCAGGGTAACCTATCATTACATTATGCAGGGGTAGGGGGTGGGTGGGCTGTTTCTACCTGCTCTGTGCTGCCTCAGAGATCACCTGACCAGAAATAATGCAACTCTAACTTTAACAGGAAGAAGTGTGGAAGCAAAAGACAGAACTCTGGGCATGTTTACTAACATTGGAGATAAATATCTGGAGAGATTTCTGGAGATGTTGCCCATAGCAACCAATCAGATCTTTGCGTTTGTTTTCTAACTTGGCTGTGGCTGTTTAAATCTAATTGCTGATTGGTTGCCATGGGCAACATCTCCAGAAATCTCTCCAGATATTTATCTCCAATGTTAGTAAACATGCCCCTCTGTATGTTAATTAGCTTATGCAATCTAACATGTATGGTTTGTTTGGTTTGTTTGTGTACACCGTGAATCCAACGATCCCAGGGGTTGCCCTTATTTTTTAATATGCCAATTTCCTATTTATTACTATTCCATGGCACATACTTCTAAAAAGTATATTATTATGAAAATGGTTTATTTACATGAAGCAGAGTTTTACAAGTCATTTTTTTATGCAATATCTTTTTATAGAGACCTACATTGTTCGGGGGTATAGTTTTCCTTTAACTCACTTCTTCATAACCAATCACAGCTACATCTGATTCTGCCAGTCTTTAAACATAAACCAGTGTAATCTGGCTGCTGGTCATTCTAATCCCTTGTCATGCAGCCCCTGAGCTCCAGGACTTTCCTGTATTGGTGTTTTGCAGAGATGGTTCCTTACATGTACATGTATGATAGACAGACAACAGTTACCTATATATTAACTATATATTAACACCTTTGATTATGCACTACAGATTTACACTGTATGATATATGGGCCTTTGCACAATGTATCCACCTTAGCTCAAAAGAATGTTATGAAAGATTTCAGGAAATATGAGAATAAGAAGTGTGTCTGGGGGTTCCAAGAAGGTGAGGCCTCATAGTAACCCTACATTCCTATGCATGAAAGGTCATGGAATCCATATTGATGGGCAGTTGAATAACCAGACGTTGCACTCCTTTTTACTTTACTACCTTTTGAAATGTAATCCTTTCACAGCAAGGGTTTTCACTGACAAATGGCTGTATTTCAGAAATGAAACTCCTGTTTCTGTGTCCCTCACAGCCCTAACAAAGTAAAGACCTGATGCAATTTTCCAGTACAAGGCAGGAGCTTGTTCAAAATAAATCAAGGAATGAACTTGCCTAGATACTGTATGTCTGCCAATTTGTTTCAATAATCTGCTGTTTCCGTAAATTCTTTATGCCGCTTTTGCGTTAATCTTTGAATTGCTATACAGATTGTTAAGGCGCAAGTGCCCACTAGAATACAGAATCTTCAAAGAGAATCCAATGACTACCCTAAATAAGCTGGTGGCCGTTGAGACAAGAAATACATACAATAGTAGACTAAAGAACGGCTTACTATACAGATTAAAATAGATATGTAAACTATGTAATTATAAAAAAAGCAAAATTGTTTAGGGTGCTTTTCTTATATTAGTTAATAAATAACTTTGAAACAAAAAAAAAAAAAAGTTAATTGCAAAAGTGCTTAGAAAAGCACCCTGAGCAGTTTTGCATTCATTTTTTATGGTTTACATACAAGGCCGGATTTCAGGGGCCGGTGCCCTGAGGCCAGCGTCGGCCACTTAGACACGAACCCGCCGAGGGCACTCTCAATCGCCAGAGCACCCAGTGCTCCTTAGGATGTGGCTGGGTGGCATGCCGCCCCTATTTTTTTGCCACCCTAGGCCCAGGCCTTTGTGGCCTCGCCACAATTCCGGGCCTGTTAACATGTCTTTTTAGACCATATGCATGCATAGGATTTATCATCAGGAAATAATATTATCTAAAAAGCTTTGAAATGCAAGTTTTACTTTATACTTATTTTCTCTGCTAAAATAAGACATGCTTTTTACACGATTTTAACAAAGTTAGCATAAATCTGTGCCAGTAGCAACAACATTATATTGCTTTATTTAAGGGTAAGTGTGCACCTGGAGATTCAGGGAGATTTAGTCGCTCTGCGACTAATCACCTCTTCTTTCCGGCGACTAATCTCTCTGAACTGCTTCCCCGTGTATTCTGCCGGCTTTAATGAAAAAACACCTGCGCCAATGCAATCGTGGCGATTTGATTTACAAAGTCGCCCGAAGTTGCGTCACTAGGAAACTTCGGAAATCTAAGCGCCGCGAGTGCAAGTGTTTTTTCATTGAAGCAGACGGAAGCCACGGGGAAGCAGTTCGGGGAGATTAGTCGCCCCAAAGAAGAGGCGATTAGTCGCTGGGTGACTAAATCTCTCCGAATCTCCAGGTGTGCCCTTACCCTTAACCCTTTGCCTGCCAAGCACGTACGGCGTACGTGCTGGCAGGCCAATGCTCAGGCTGCCAAGAACGTACATTGTACGTTCTTTGGCAGCTGAGCTCTCTCTCTGCTTCGGCGGCTTTTGCCGCCTCCGCAGAGAGTGGGGAGAGAAGACAGCCCCCTAGGCAACGAGTTCAAAGTAGCAGACGCATCGCATGGAGCGTCTGCTACTACACTCACCCTTCTTCCTGCCTGCAGAGCCGCCCACGCACTTCCTGCTGCGCAGCAACTCTGCAGACACGCTGCCAGGACTCCTCCAAAGAAGACAGCGATTCTCCTGCTCCAAAAACGGTAAGTGCACGTTTTTTTTACACACTTACCTGCACCTACACATACTTACAGTACATTTATGCATTTTAGTAAAGATTGGAATTTTTTAAAAATTTTTTTTTTTAATTTTAGCACACTTGGTCCCTTTTGTACAGTTATTTACACTTATTTACACTTATTTACATGTATTTGCACACTCAGATAACTTTTATTAGTGCACAAATATGTATACACAAACAGGTGTTTTTTTTTTTTTTTACGAATTCATTATACTGTTATCTTTTGTTTTTTTTGCCTAAAAACGTGTTATTTTGGCAGCGTGACTATTGGATAATCGATTTCGGCCACTAATTACGCTGTCAGAACAATTATTTTGTTATTTCATTGATTTACGCTATTTTTGTGGTTTTATTGCAATTTTATCCCTGCATTATTGTTCCTTATGTATCTTTAGTATCGTTTTGCTGTTTGGTGCTTTGGTATAGAAAGATAGATTTTACTTAGTTTGATCCGCCAAAATATGTGCTTTCCAAAAATATATGTATTTCTGGGGTTATTTTTACAGTTTGGGGGTCTTACGGCACATAACGTACAGTTAGGGTTCTCTTTTCTGCAGCTTAGTTGGCTAGCGTGAAAATTCATAGGCACGTTTTTCATTTGGGGTCCATACACAACACATACTTTGGTAAATCTATACATATTGGGCATCAAACTATTTATTAGACCTCTGACGTCCATATTTAGAGAGATTTTTCTTTGTACGTAAAACATTGTGTGTGATAAATGCGGCAAACTGCAACATTTTTAGGCGATTTTCAGAAATGTTGTAAAAACCTATATGTTTAGAAAAGCTTTGCAGTTTGGTAGTTTCGTGTAGAAAGACGTCGTTATCTTTGTTGGAATCAGCAGAATGTGTACTTTCCAAAAATGTATGGTTTTGGGGGGTCATTGCTGTTAGGAGGGTCTTGAGGCAAATAATATGAAGTCAAGGGTCTATGTTCACAGAAGGCGAATCGGCAGCGGAGAAAACTCATATTCACTATTTTTATTTGGGGTCCGCACATGCCAGCTGCCTTGGTATATCTATGCATATTGGGCATCAAACTGTTCAGTAGACCCTTGGCATCAATATTTATGGTGTTTTACAATTGTATGTAAGAAATTGGGTGAGATAAATGCGGCCAATTGCAATATTTTTAGGCGATTTTCAGAAATGTAAAAACAGTTGCTTTTATCGCCAAATTTAGGAAAGGCTTGCGACTTGGTACTTTGGAGTACAAAGACATGCATACCCAATTTGGATTCGCAGGAATGTGTACTTTCCAAAAATATATGGTTTTATGGGGTGAACGCACTTTTTTCTACCTTTGCCCCCCCCCAAAACAATGTAAATGTGTTGATTTTGCAGTACCTGAAATGACAGACCATTTGAGGGTCTTTGTTTTGGGGCCCTATATGCCACGTGCTTGGGTACACCTATACATATTGGGCATCAAACTGTTCAGAGGACCCCAGGCTTTCATATTTGGGGTGATTTCTCTTGATACCTAAAAGTATGTGGGAACTACGATGCTAGAGGGTGAAAATTTTGAGGTGATTTTTGGAAATGTCCCCAAAATCACCAAATTTAGAAATGGTTTGCGGCTTGGTACTTTGGAGTACAAAGACATCCATACCCGATTTGGATTCGCAGGAATGTGTACTTTCCGAAAATATATGGTTTTATGGGGTGAACTTACTTTTTTCTACCTTTGCCCCCCCCCAAAAACAATGTAAATGTGTTGATTTTGCAGTACCTGAAATGACAGACCATATGGGGGTCTTTCTTTTGGGGCCCCTGTATGCCACGTGCTTGGGTACACCTATACATATTGGGCATCAAACTGTTCAGGGGACCCTAGGCTTTCATATTTGGGGTGATTTCTCTTGATACCTAAAAGTATGTGGGTAATACGATGCTGCAGGGTAGATATTTTGAAGTAATTTTTGGAAATGTCCCCAAAATCCCCAAATTTAGGAATGGTTTGCGGCTTGGTTCTTTGGAGTACAAAGACATGCATACCCAATTTAGATCCGTGGGAATGTGTACTTTCCGAAAATATATGGTTTTCTGGGGTGAACTTACTTTTTTCTACATTTGCCCCCCTCAAAACAATGTAAATGTGTTGATTTTGCAGTACCTGAAATGACAGACCATATGGGGGTCTTCGTTTTGGGTCCCCTATACGCCACGTGCTTGGGTACACCTATACATATTGGGCATCAAACTGTTCAGAGGACCCCAGGCTTTCATATTTGGGGTGATTTGTCTTGATACCTAAAAGTATGTGGGTAATACAAAGCTGCAGGGTCGAAATTTTGAAGTCATTTTTGGAAATGTCCCCAAAATCACCAAATTTAGGAATGGTTTGCGGCTTGGTAATTTGGAGTACAAAGACATGCATACCCAATTTAGATCTGTGGGAATGTGTACTTTACGAAAATATATGGTTTTCTGGGGTGAACTTACTTTTTTCTACATTTGCCCCCCTCAAAACAATGTAAATGTGTTGATTTTGCAGTACCTGAAATGACAGACCATATGGGGGTCTTCGTTTTGGGGCCCCTATACGCCACGTGCTTGGGTACACCTATACATACTGGGCATCAAACTGTTCAGAGGACCCCAGGCTTTCATATTTGGGGTGATTTGTCTTGATACCTAAAAGTATGTGGGTAATACGATGCTGCAGGGTCGAAATTTTGAAGTCATTTTTGGAAATGTCCCCAAAATCACCAAATTTAGGAATGGTTTGCGGCTTGGTACTTTGGAGTACAAAGACATGCATACCCAATTTAGATCTGTGGGAATGTGTACTTTCCGAAAATATATGGTTTTCTGGGGTGAACTTACTTTTTTTCTACATTTGCCCCACTCAAAACAATGTAAATGTGTTGATTTTGCAGTACCTGAAATGACAGACCATATGGGGGTCTTCGTTTTGGGGCCCCTATACGCCATGTGCTTGGGTACACCTATACATATTGGGCATCAAACTGTTCAGAGGACCCCAGGCTTTCATATTTTGGGTGATTTGTCTTTATACCTAAAAGTATGTGGGTAATACGATGCTGCAGGGTCGAAATTTTGAAGTCATTTTTGGAAATGTCCCCAAAATCACCAAATTTAGGAATGGTTTGCGGCTAGGTACTTTGTAGTAGAAAGACATGCATACCCAATTTAGATTCGTGGGAATGTGTACTTTCCGAAAATATATGGTTTTCTGGGGTGAACTTACTTTTTTCTACCTTTGCCCCCCCCAAAACTATGTAAATGTGTTGATTTTGCAGTACCTGAAATGACAGAACATACAAGGGGGGGTCTTCATTTTAGGGCCCCTATATGCCACATGCTTGGGTACACCTATACATATTGGGCATCAAACTGTTCAGAGGACCCTAGGCTTTCATATTTGGGGTGATTTCTCTTGATACCTAAAAGTATGTGGGTAATACGATGCTGCAGAGTAGATATTTTGAGGTGATTTTTGGAAATGTCACCAAAATCACCAAATTTAGGAATGATTTGCGGCTTGGTACTTTGTAGTAGAAAGACATGCATACCCAATTTGGATTCGTTGGAATGTGTACTTTCCGAAAATATATGGTTTTCTGGGGTGAACTTACTGTTTTCTACTTTTGCCCCCCCCCCCCCCAAAACGATGTAAATGTGTTGATTTTGCAGTACCTGAAATGACAGACTATATGGGGGTCTTCCTTTTGGGGCCCCTGTATGCCACGTGCTTGGGTACACCTATACATATCAGGCATCAAACTGTTCAGAGGACCCTAGGCTTTCATATTTGGGGTGATTTGTCTTGATACCTAAAAGTATGTGGGTAATACAATGCTGCAGGGTCGAAATTTTGAAGTCATTTTTGGAAATGTCCCCAAAATCACCAAATTTAGGAATGGTTTGCGGCTTGGTAATTTGGAGTACAAAGACATGCATACCCAATTTAGATCTGTGGGAATGTGTACTTTACGAAAATATATGGTTTTCTGGGGTGAACTTACTTTTTTCTACATTTGCCCCCCTCAAAACAATGTAAATGTGTTGATTTTGCAGTACCTGAAATGACAGACCATATGGGGGTCTTCGTTTTGGGGCCCCTATACGCCACGTGCTTGGGTACACCTATACATATTGGGCATCAAACTGTTCAGAGGACCCCAGGCTTTCATATTTGGGGTGATTTGTCTTGATACCTAAAAGTATGTGGGTAATACGATGCTGCAGGGTCGGAATTTTGAAGTCATTTTTGGAAATGTCCCCAAAATCACCAAATTTAGGAATGGTTTGCGGCTTGGTACTTTGGAGTACAAAGACATGCATACCCAATTTAGATCCGTGGGAATGTGTACTTTCCGAAAATATATGGTTTTCTGGGGTGAACTTACTTTTTTCTACATTTGCCCCCCTCAAAACAATGTAAATGTGTTGATTTTGCAGTACCTGAAATGACAGACCATATGGGGGTCTTCGTTTTGGGGCCCCTATACGCCACGTGCTTGGGTACACCTATACATATTGGGCATCAAACTGTTCAGAGGACCCCAGGCTTTCATATTTGGGGTGATTTGTCTTGATACCTAAAAGTATGTGGGTAATACGATGCTGCAGGGTCGAAATTTTGAAGTCATTTTTGGAAATGTCCCCAAAATCACCAAATTTAGGAATGGTTTGCGGCTTGGTACTTTGGAGTACAAAGACATGCATACCCAATTTAGATCTGTGGGAATGTGTACTTTCCGAAAATATATGGTTTTCTGGGGTGAACTTACTTTTTTTCTACATTTGCCCCCCTCAAAACAATGTAAATGTGTTGATTTTGCAGTACCTGAAATGACAGACCATATGGGGGTCTTCGTTTTGGGGCCCCTATACGCCATGTGCTTGGGTACACCTATACATATTGGGCATCAAACTGTTCAGAGGACCCCAGGCTTTCATATTTTGGGTGATTTGTCTTTATACCTAAAAGTATGTGGGTAATACGATGCTGCAGGGTCGAAATTTTGAAGTCATTTTTGGAAATGTCCCCAAAATCACCAAATTTAGGAATGGTTTGCGGCTAGGTACTTTGTAGTAGAAAGACATGCATACCCAATTTAGATTCGTGGGAATGTGTACTTTCCGAAAATATATGGTTTTCTGGGGTGAACTTACTTTTTTCTACCTTTGCCCCCCCCAAAACGATGTAAATGTGTTGATTTTGCAGTACCTGAAATGACAGAACATACAAGGGGGGGTCTTCATTTTAGGGCCCCTATATGCCACATGCTTGGGTACACCTATACATATTGGGCATCAAACTGTTCAGAGGACCCTAGGCTTTCATATTTGGGGTGATTTCTCTTGATACCTAAAAGTATGTGGGTAATACGATGCTGCAGAGTAGATATTTTGAGGTGATTTTTGGAAATGTCACCAAAATCACCAAATTTAGGAATGATTTGCGGCTTGGTACTTTGGCGTAGAAAGACATGCATACCCAATTTGGATTCGTTGGAATGTGTACTTTCCGAAAATATATGGTTTTCTGGGGTGAACTTACTGTTTTCTACTTTTGCCCCCCCCCCAAAACGATGTAAATGTGTTGATTTTGCAGTACCTGAAATGACAGACTATATGGGGGTCTTCCTTTTGGGGCCCCTGTATGCCACGTGCTTGGGTACACCTATACATATCAGGCATCAAACTGTTCAGAAGACCCTAGGCTTTCATATTTGGGGTGATTTGTCTTGATACCTAAAAGTATGTGTGTAATACGATGCTGCAGGGTAGATATTTTGAGGTGATTTTTGGAAATATCACCTAAAGCACCAAATTTAGGAATGATTTTCGGCTTGGTACTTTGGCGTAGAAAGACATGCATACCCAATTTGGATTCGTTGGAATGTGTACTTTCCGAAAATATATGGTTTTCTGGGGTGAACTTACTGTTTTCTACTTTTGCCCCCCCCCTAACGATGTAAATGTGTTGATTTTGCAGTACCTGAAATGACAGACTATATGGGGGTCTTCCTTTTGGGGCCCCTGTATGCCACGTGCTTGGGTACACCTATACATATTGGGCATCAAACTGTTCAGAGGACCCTAGGCTTTCATATTTGGGGTGATTTCTCTTGATACCTAAAAGTATGTGGGTAATACGATGCTGCAGGGTAGATATTTTGAGGTGATTTTTGGAAATGTCACCTAAATCACCAAATTTAGGAATGATTTGCGGCTTGGTACTTTGGCGTAGAAAGACATGCATACCCAATTTGAATTCGTGGGAATGTGTACTTTCCGAAAATATATGGTTTTCTGGGGTGAACTTACTGTTTTCTACTTTTGCCCCCCCAAAACAATGTAAATGTGTTGATTTTGCAGTACCTGAAATGTCAGACTATATGGGGGTCTTCCTTTTAGGGCCTCTATATGCCACATGCTTGGGTACACCTATACATATTGGGCATCAAACTGTTCAGAGGACCCTAGGCTTTCATATTTGGGGTGATTTGTCTTGATACCTAAAAGTATGTGGGTAATACGATGCTGCAGAGTAGATATTTTGAGGTGATTTTTGGAAATGTCACCTAAATCACCAAATTTAGGAATGATTTGCGGCTTGGTACTTTGGCGTAGAAAGACATGCATACCCAATTTGGATTCGTTGGAATGTGTACTTTCCGAAAATATATGGTTTTCTGGGGTGAACTTACTGTTTTCTACTTTTGCCCCCCCCCCAAAACGATGTAAATGTGTTGATTTTGCAGTACCTGAAATGACAGACTATATGGGGGTCTTCCTTTTGGGGCCCCTGTATGCCACGTGCTTGGGTACACCTATACATATCAGGCATCAAACTGTTCAGAGGACCCTAGGCTTTCATATTTGGGGTGATTTGTCTTGATACCTAAAAGTATGTGTGTAATACGATGCTGCAGGGTAGATATTTTGAGGTGATTTTTGGAAATATCACCTAAAGCACCAAATTTAGGAATGATTTTCGGCTTGGTACTTTGGCGTAGAAAGACATGCATACCCAATTTGGATTCGTTGGAATGTGTACTTTCCGAAAATATATGGTTTTCTGGGGTGAACTTACTGTTTTCTACTTTTGCCCCCCCCCCTAACGATGTAAATGTGTTGATTTTGCAGTACCTGAAATGACAGACTATATGGGGGTCTTCCTTTTAGGGCCTCTATATGCCACATGCTTGGGTACACCTATACATATTGGGCATCAAACTGTTCAGAGGACCCTAGGCTTTCATATTTGGGATGATTTGTCTTGATACCTAAAAGTATGTGGGTAATACGATGCTGCAGGGTAGATATTTTGAGGTGATATTTGGAAATGTCACCTAAAGCACCAAATTTAGGAATGATTTGCGGCTTGGTACTTTGGCGTAGAAAGACATGCATACCCAATTTGAATTCGTGGGAATGTGTACTTTCCGAAAATATATTGTTTTCTGGGGTGAACTTACTGTTTTCTACTTTTGCCCCCCCAAAACAATGTAAATGTGTTGATTTTGCAGTACCTGAAATGTCAGACTATATGGGGGTCTTCCTTTTAGGGCCTCTATATGCCACATGCTTGGGTACACCTATACATATTGGGCATCAAACTGTTCAGAGGACCCTAGGCTTTCATATTTGGGATGATTTGTCTTGATACCTAAAAGTATGTGGGTAATACGATGCTGCAGGGTAGATATTTTGAGGTGATATTTGGAAATGTCACCTAAAGCACCAAATTTAGGAATGATTTGCGGCTTGGTACTTTGGCGTAGAAAGACATGCATACCCAATTTGGATTCGTTGGAATGTGTACTTTCCGAAAATATATGGTTTTCTGGGGTGAACTTACTGTTTTCTACTTTTGCCCCCCCCCCTAACGATGTAAATGTGTTGATTTTGCAGTACCTGAAATGACAGACTATATGGGGGTCTTCCTTTTGGGGCCCCTGTATGCCACGTGCTTGGGTACACCTATACATATTGGGGATCAAACTGTTCAGAGGACCCTAGGCTTTCATATTTGGGGTGATTTCTCTTGATACCTAAAAGTATGTGGGTAATACGATGCTGCAGGGTAGATATTTTGAGGTGATTTTTGGAAATGTCACCTAAATCACAAGATTTAGGAATGATTTGCGGCTTGGTACTTTGGCATAGAAAGACATGCATACCCAATTTGGATTCGTTGGAATGTGTACTTTCCGAAAATATATGGTTTTCTGGGGTGAACTTACTGTTTTCTACTTTTGCCCCCCCAAAACAATGTAAATGTGTTGATTTTGCAGTACCTGAAATGTCAGACTATATGGGGGTCTTCATTTTAGGGCCTCTATATGCCACATGCTTGGGTACACCTATACATATTGGGCATCAAACTGTTCAGAGGACCCTAGGCTTTCATATTTGGGGTGATTTGTCTTGATACCTAAAAGTATGTGGGTAATACGATGCTGCAGAGTAGATATTTTGAGGTGATTTTTGGAAATGTCACCTAAATCACCAAATTTAGGAATGATTTGCGGCTTGGTACTTTGGCGTAGAAAGACATGCATACCCAATTTGGATTCGTTGGAATGTGTACTTTCCGAAAATATATGGTTTTGTGGGGTGAACGTACTTTTTTCTACCTTTGCTGTCCCCCAAAACGATGTAAATGTGTTGATTTTGCAGTATCTGAAATGACAGAACAAACGGGGGGTCTTCCTTTTGGGGCCTCCTATGCCACGTGCTTGGGTACATCTATTCATATTGGGCATCAAACTGTTCAGTGGACCCAGGATTTTATATTTGGGGTGTTTTACATTGATACCTAATGATGTGTGGGAGATATGTTGCTGTAGAGTGGAAGCTTTGAGGTCATTTTTCAAAAAATTCACCAATTTCTATAAAACATTATAACTTTAGGAAACAATTGCAACTTAGTGGTTTGGAGTACAAAGATATTTCTACCCATTTTTGATTCACCAGAATCTGTTCTTTCTAGTAATGGGTAGTTTTCTAGGGTAAACCTACTGTTAGCGGAATGTTTGGCCTTGAAATCAAAAGTATGCCGTTTGGGGAGTGTTGCTTTGGAAATTTGGTTGTGTACTGCTTGTAGATTTTGAGCTATACAAGTGAGAAATCTCCATAAAACTATATATATTTGGTATTGTCGCGTTCAGGAGACATAGACCTTTCTAAATCGGCTGTGTTCTCGTACATAAAATGAATGATGTTTCTGATATATGTGATTGTTCTTCGTGCAACATGATTTTTTTCATTTTATTTGACACTTAGAATCCAATATTTTTTTAGAGAAGTAGAATTACACCAAAATTCTTGCATATTGTGAAAGTTCAGGTTGTCCTGAAAAAAACAATATATTGTTTTCCTGGGTTAACTAAAAGACCACCCCAGGAAAGGCCCTTAAAGTGAAAGAGTGCAAAATATCTAAAAACTGCTTGGCAGTAGATGTTCGCATCTAGGAAAAAACGGCTGGCAGGGAAAGGGTTAAATTCTTTTTAAGTACTGTTAACTAGTGGTGGCTCACATTTCTAAAAGACCCTTTAATTGGAAAACCCCAGATTCCTCACATTTAATATAAAAGGTCTGATACTTTTTTTTGTGTACTTCGACCATCGAATAGGCTACTACGAGCTTCGACCACGATTTTGATTAACCCTCGATATTCGACCCTTAGTAAATGTGCCCCTTAGTGTTACCAAAGAGACCAGTAGAGAATATGAATGGGCAGAATATGGCACTGGGGAACTTCACTGTGCTGCTCTGCATTTCAGGTTCAGGTTTTTTCAGGGCCACCTTTCTGTCTAATGCAGAGTGTGGGAGGGAGGGGGCAATGGAAGGTAGTTATGGGGGCTGTTTTTACTAGGGGGGTTTAGTTCTCCATTAAAGACAGAAGAGACAGCCATCAGCAATCCAGAACCCTATTTCCTATAAAAGGAATTCAGTATAAAAATAAAAACTGTGCAAAATAAAAAAATATTTCTAATATAGTTAGCCAAAGATGTAATTTATAAAGGCTGGAGTGACTGGATGTCTCACATAACAGAACACTACTTCCTGCTTTGCAGCTCTCTTGGTTTCCAGTGATTGGTTACCAGGCAGTAACTAATCAGTGACTTGAGGGGGGGGCACATGGGTCATAACTGTTTTTGAATCAGAGCTGAATGCTGAGGATCAATTGCAAACTTAATGAACAGTTATGTACCATGTGCCCCCCCCCCCCCCCCCTAGTTAGAGAGCTGAAAAGCAGGACGTTTGGTTCTGGATATTACGTTAGACATCTGCTCACTATCGATTACATTTTTAGCTAACTTACTTTATTAGAAACATTTTTTTATTTTGCCTATCCTATCTATTTACACTGAACTGTTCCTTTAAAATGTGAAAGTTTACAAAAAAAACAAAACAATTTTCTCCTTCATTTGCCCAGTGCATTCATGTCATGTAACTGTTAAAGGAACAGCAACATCAAAAAATTTAATTGTTTAAAAGTAATAAAAATATAATGCAGACTTGTTGCTGGTAAAACTGGTGTGTTTGCATCAGAAATTATATTGTTTATATAAATAAGCTGCTGTGTAGCCATGGTAGCAGCTATCCGAAGGAGAAAAGGCTCAGGTTACATAGCAGATAGCAGATAAGCTCTGTAGAACATAATGTTATCTGTCATCCACTATTTATCCTGTGCCATATAGCCTTTTTACAATTTCCACCATTGCTACACAGCAGCTTGTTTAGATAAACTATAGTAGCGTTTCTGAAGCAAACAGATCCGTTATACCAGTGTAGGGCAACACTACACAATATTTTCGATTCAATTACTTTAAAGCACTTTAATTTTTTGGTGTTACTGTTACTACAGTTTATAATTGTATCTGTACGCATATTACTTATTTGTATACCTTATCACGCCTAATATCACCTTGTTTATCTGCAACTAAAACAGCCATGGGCTGTGTATGTTTTTGCAGAGCTATCAGGCAATTGTTCCCACTAACTTGTGGATTAATAATAATAATAATTGTCCCACTCCTTAAAAACAGTTGGCCAGCACTTTAAAGGAAGAGTAACATTTTGCATTAAAATGTTGCATCTGTCGATACAGAACAAATAAAATATAACAAATGTGCTATTCAATATGAGGTTTTCATTTTATATTTTTGTAGAGAGCCATGAAAGTCATCTGACCCTTGTTTATCTTTCTGTGTAGAAATTTAACCCATTGTATTCTACAAAACGAATCTATTATCTGCTATGCGATCATTAGCCTTTTAGCTGTATTTAGCTTGATTGTTTGCCCCCATGGCTACACTACAGCTTATTTATATGAACTGTAGCAGTGCTTCTAAATAAATCACACAGTTTTCACTAGTGCAGGATAATAGTGCATTATCTTTAATAGCATGTACAATTCTTTAATGTTTGGTCTTACTTTTCCTTTAAGTGACAATACTCGCGCACAATGCAAGGTATTGTAAAAAGCTGCCATTTAAACAAGAGATGGGTACAGGCTGGCATTTTCTGATATGGGAAAATCTCTATAGTCAATAAAGAATGTATGGATTATAGAAAAAGCAAAGCATACATTTCTGCGTCTTCATTTTTTCAACACTGTCCAATTATTTTGAATAAGAGTGTTGGAAATTCATATGACCCCTCTCCCTCCCCTTCACTCCAGCTGTGCATTTATTGTTTCCCCAACTAGCAATGTCTGCCATTGGTTATAATTTTTATGTTTCCAGATGTCTGAGTTTAGTTGATGTCAGTTTTAAAAATAAAATTGAATATAATATTCTGAATTAAGGTACCAAGTGCAGTTGTCCACTGCAACCAGTCAGCACGTTTTAAACCGTTTACTACCAGTTACAATATGAAACCAAAGATCTGATTGTTTGCTATGCCCAACTACCCTGGCAAAATATAGCACCAATATTAGTAAATCAGCCCTTTTGGGTAATACATACTAAAAAGATGGAATGAAAATGTTACAGTACATGGAAATAAACATGACAATGTTTAGTTTATAATGTAATGTTTGTTTAAATATAATTGGAGTTGATATTTCCTGATACAGCTCACACTCTTATGAATTAAGAGAAATACACTAATAAATATGGCTCCCTGTGCAGAAAACTCTATGGGTGAAATGGAATAAAATTTGCAAAGAGTAAAATTTTGAGAATAAAAATTTGCCTGTCGCAATGTAATATTCTTTGTTAGGCTTTTATTGCATTGTGAATCTTAATTGTGCATTGTGAACCTATAACACCTGCCCTGCAGTTTTGTTAAATATTTTGTAGCAAAAAATGGTTTGCGATTGTGGAAATTAATTATATACACTGCAAAATCTCGCAAAAGCAGTTTGGTCGCAGACTTTGCAAGGAAGTCATCGAGGTCTTTAATCAGTCAAAAATTGAGCAAACATGATTGCTAACATTTGCTATGGTCTTTATGAACGTTTTTGCACTAGTGAAACATATTTCATTCCCCTTTAGTCAGTGGGGCTCATTTATTAAAAACGGGCAAATTTGAACTTGGGCAGTAACCCATAGCAACCAATCAGTGATTAACTTTTTTCAGTCAGCTACAGGGTGAACACGACACTAAAAGCAATTATCTGATTGGTTGCTTTGGGTTACTGCCAGGTGCAGATTTGCCCAGTGTTAATAAATCAGCCCCAATATCTTTTGACATTTTTTGATAGAAAATCACATCCTAGTTATTACATTCCCTTTGAACATTAATGTATAGAAAAAGGCAAACTGGTTTTAAAGTTTACTTTTTTCCTATAAAGCTTGTGTTAATCCTTATTTTTCCCAGAAATGAGGCAGTTTAATCATCATTGTTAATTTGTTCTTTATGCCAAAGCTTTTGGGAGATAATAAGCTCATTCATATCTAGATGTACTTCACATTGGGCTCAAACTGTGCAAAAAGATGATTCAATTTCATATACTTGGAGTCAGAGATATTCTGTTACCTTGGTACTGAAACATACACTGACATGAATGAACAATTGAAAGGCCTGTCTGGCTGACTTTGTACACATGACTAGCAATGCAAAACACATATTCCTTCCATTGTTTTAAGAGCTATATACACTTCCCCATCCAATGACTTCTTTATGTCTAAATATAATATATTTCTTTTAGGTAACACAAATCTGAAAACACCTCTTTGTGTCTCTGCGTGTTTTCCAGTTTAGATGAAAATTTAAGGTGTACCATTCAGCCTTTGTTACTAACGTGGAGCTATCTACCACCTGTTCTTTTATACAGCTATTAAACCCAGACTATATAAGAGGCTAACAGGAAATTATACATAGATCTTATATATATATATATATATATATATATATATATATATATATATATATATGTGTCTTTCCACCACTTTATAAAGTCACATTGATTTACAATTTCATTATACCATTAGTTCACTAAAACTGTCCATACTTATGGACTATAATAGTATGGTATGAACAAAGATTTGTATCATTTAGGTATGTGTAAGGCAATATACCAATCCCAACTGATACAGTATGTATGTCCTGAATGGGCATGCTGGAAAATATTATCTGTCAATGCAGCATATCTACCAGTGTACAGTGAATCAGCAGATAAGAAAGTGGAGTAGTAGTAACTCTATCCTTCATCCTGTTTCAATTGTTTAGGGCGATTGCCAAAACAATTGGAATTATAGAAAAATGGCCAAGCCATATATTCCCCCCTTGCATATGTTTTGCCAACCAGCCGATCGGTCAGGATGTGGATGAAAGTTAGCATCTCTTCAAGGCTTACTCGCAAAACTATCTATTTAGCTGTATAATAATTTAATCTGGCCCATCTGGATCATAATGGGGGGACCTATGGAGAACCAGTGGATAAAGGCCACAACAATAGGCCCATGCTGTCAGATTTTTAAACCTGCCATTATTAAAATCAATTTCTATTCACATTTTAATAACGCTTTTTAAATATTTTACAAATTATTATTGAGATCATTTATCAATCAGATGGAAACTGCACACGTTTATTTACCTACATGGAGACACTGGAGATAAAGATCATTCATATCTAGATGTACTTCACAATGGGCTCCAACTGTGCAAAAAGACGATTCCATTTCATATACTTGGAGTCAGATATATTCTGTTACCTTGGTACTGAAACATACACTGACATGAATGAACAATTGAAAGGCCTGTCTGGCTGACTTTGTACCCATGGCTAGCAATGCAAAACACATACAGTATTCCTTCCTTTATTTCAAGAGCTATATACACTTCCCCATCCAATGACTTTTTTTTGTCTATATATATTCGTTTTAGGTAACACAAATCTGAAAACACTCTTTGTGTCTCTGCGTGTTTTCCAGTTTAGATGAAAATTGAAGGTGTACCATTCAGCCTTTGTTACTAACATGGAGCTATCTACCACCTGTTCTTTTATACAGCTATTAAACCCAGACTATATAAGAGGCTAACACTATTAAAATATTTTACAAATCATTATTGAGATAATTTATCATTCAGATGGAAACTGCACAAGTTTATTTACCTACATGGAGACACTGGAGATAAAGATCAAAAACAAGAACAGATGGGGGCTCTTTATCAATAGTGAACAGACATTAGGTGGTTGTATATGGAATTATTAATAATGCAGATCCATGAAAGAATCATTGTTTAAAAAGAGACTAATTTCAACTGTAGCACAATATCATCTTAGCTCAGTCTATTTACCTGCACCTGGAAAGCTACCAGTATTTTTTCTTATCACAAGAACAATTGGTGTTTCTTCTCAACGTTAGATTAGAACTTATTCAATGAATGCACACTTTGGTATATGGGGAAACAATAAATGCACAGCTTCTTATACTGACTAATACAGTTCCATGTACCCGGCAATGCAGCAGCCAGAAAAATCTGCATTTTTGGAGCAAAAAGAATCTGAAAACTGTTTAGTGATCACATCCTCCACTGGATGAAAGACATGAGTTTTATTTGCAACCAGTGCAAAGTGTATGATACCTCCCAAAATTTTGGAAACAGAAAGAGGGACAAAAAGATTTGGTGCACAGAGCGCAGCAACATTTTTTGGCCATGCCAGTTTGGCAGGTTATGAAAGTTTGAACACATTTCTGTGTTTTTTATGTGTTATTACAGTTTTGCAAATGAAGGTGCATTGCCCCTTTAAGCTGTGAGTATATATTCTCCCAAAAGACTCTTAAACTGTTACAAATGTATCTACGTATCTATTCTGGGCTCTCTGCCAAAAGCCAATTAAGTTAGAAACTTTGTATCTTTTCTGGCTGTTCAGTACAGGAGATCAAAGAGAAAGTTGGGACATTTCAGTTACAAACTCGGAACTGTCCCATGAAAAACGGGCCAGTTGGGAGGTATGGTGTATGTATATAATAGAACTTCTTAATGAGAAAGTTATTTTTGCACCAAAAGAGTATGCCTCTATTTCAGCTATACGAAATAACAGCAATGCAATAACTGTCTAAGAAATGCAAAATTCTGTTTTCATTTATGGCTTTTCTTTTCCCCAATTGTTTCTTAAATACTATATGTTACCAATTAAATGGAAATAAATTACACACCCATTATAACTGATGACATAGGTAAGAAGCAGGGCTGGACTTTAAACTAGTGTGCCCCTAGGCCACTAGCCCCCACTGTTTACACAGTACCCCCCTTGCACCTCCACCCCCCACCGCTGACACATTAGCCCCCTTGTAGACCTGATCACCTCTGTTGCTAATTCTGATAGACGCCACTGGGACATGCAGGAGATGAAAAAAAAACTGTCAAATTATCCTGCCCAGTCCCCAGTTTAGATGTGGCTTGCATGCGGCATGCCTAATGACTTGTGTGTATGATTAGAATATAAGAACACACCATGGCATTCCATGCCTATGTAAGAAATTAAGCACAATGGGATAGTGACAATGTACAGGTCATAGACCTATGATGTATGCTTATTGGACATTGCTATCTTTATATCTTTTAGACTATGTGCATTTTCTTTAAAATATATGAATTATCAATTACAGTTATAGCCCTGAATATATTTATACTAAACATCTTACTGCAAAAATATTTTGGCCTCGTTTTTGGTGTATGAAAGCCAATCTGATGACTGCACATTTGCGTAAGAATCCAGAACAGACTCTCTCAGGACTTTCTCCAAATCCCCTTATCTGTCCTTATCATCTGAACGAGAACTCCACAAGCAGGCAGCCTGAACAGGCATATGTAGAAAACGTTTTCATGGCTATATATTGTTTTTTGTACTTAATACTGTGATAAGCACGTATTTGTCCTGTATTTAAACTAGAGACCACAGAATCTGTAAGCTCTGGAAACTTATATAGCAGGACTGCTTTCTGAATCTGTAACATTACATTTCATAAACAAATTCCAAATTTAACTATATGTACATAATCTACCAAATGTTACAGGTGAGAAACAATAAAATAAAAAGAAATGATTAAAAAAAATAATGTATTTGATATAATATATACAATGTTATAGTGGCCAAAACAGTGATTTGGTTGGCTTAGAAGAAACCCACATAGCTAATAAAGTGTGCTACAGAATAAAGATTTATTGATTAGGCTTGTGATGCCGGTGAATCCCAGCACTGTTGGCAAGATATGGATTAAGCACCTTATGCCACATAACTACAAATCAATGGACAACCGAGGGCAACGCATTCTGTTTCTAGATACTGCAATGTTGTTGTTTTTTTAAATAGATAAGTTCTGTATTCAGTCAAATCCTCCACAGCATTTGCCCAAATCCAAAAATAATTGGAGCATCACTTCTCTTTTTCACATGTCATTTAATGTCTCTCTTTTGGTATTTGGTAAAGCTCAAAAAAACCTCACATCCATGATAGAGGCACACCCTCTAGATTCTAAACACATATATATATTTTAATGAAAACCTAATTAACATGCTAAAACTCGTGTAACTAACACACACAAACAAAAGGCAAAATGATTGCCACTTGCTGTATCTGCTGAAGAGAGAACAGTCCTAACTGGCTATATTAAAAAAAACAAGATAGGTGTGCATGAAAAGAACACTATCTATATCAACATTTTTTACATCTAGAATGCTCCCTCTATGTTTTGCTCAGCTGGATGTGTAAACAGCTTTTAAGAGACTCTATGCAACATATGTGGATAGTAGAGGATGAGTTCAAGCAACTACAGTCCTGAATTATGCATCATACCTCCTTTGAAACAATCATTGCACTTTGTATTGACTTTTAACGTCATTGTAGATGGTGATGTTCATTAATTAATGTTTTGTGTGTGTGTGTGTGTGTGTGTGTGTGCGCATGGGCATACATGATTTTCTATTCAGTTTGGTTGGGAGCCCTAGTATAACTTGAGTGTGTATTTACAAATCTGTGCCTCTGTAAGTATTCCACTTATGTATGTAAAATTGCATCAAATGCAATCAAATTGCATCCAAACTAGAAGACATACTATACCTCATTCTGTTTCTGAAGGGTCTGTTGTATCTGTATTTTTCATGGACTCACTGGCACCTGGAATGAAGGTAAAGAAGAGAGTCAGAGGTACGTTTCTACAACAGTTTCACTGTCTCATCACACTACTTCATCTATGTGCTATTGTTCAATAAATACAGTTCTATGTTCAACCGTTAAAGAACTACTGGCGCCCATCATTGTGCTATTGCACCTGGTTACAGTTACGCTACACCCTGCCTCCACCGCATTGCGAGGGCTTGCCCCTGAGAAAGAGAGCTCATCTGTGGTATCAGCCCACAAAGGAAAGTAGCTAAAACTGCCCTCACGCAAGTCAGTTTACTATAGCGCTACATGTACAAGGTGGGCAAAAACAAACAGGGCTCCCCTCCCCAGTCACAAACTCCCCTCCCCAGTAACAAACCCCCCCCCCCCTGTCCCTCTCCTGCCCCGCTCTCTGGCATGTACCTGCTCATCTTGATGCGATTGGGCAGAGTGGGAGGAGCGAGGAGGTCAGATTCTAGGGTGGAGGTCAGCCACTGTGGAGAGGGTCTGGGCTGGCGGGGCCCACAGGGTTTTTTTCCTGGTGTCCCGACGGCCCAGTCCGACACTGAAAACAAGTATCAATCAGGAGAACAATTCAGATATCGGGGGGACATCATTCTGGGACCATGCATGTGCCAAAGAGCTGCTGACAAGTCAACAGATTAAAAAGGAGGTCCCACCTGGTGGAGACTGTTTTCATTTGGAAAAGGTGCAAAAACAACTACTGGGAACTTTCATGTCCACTTCCCATTGTGGTATGGGCAAATGGCTTTAGGCATGGCAAAATGCAAAACACCTAAAGATCCACTTGTTTTGCATGGTCACCAAATGAAAAGATATTTCCTCGATATGGGCTGATCTAATCGTTGGGCACTAAGGACCACAACAGATCACCACAATAGGAATATGGGAGGTCAAGCGAGGACTGCATCATCAAACCAATGTTGTCAGGTTTGGCCTGACCAGCTGGTAGGAGCCTATATGCAGAGTAACTCAGAAAACTCCCTTGAATGATTGGGAAATTATTAGTAGCCATAGTAAGTGGAATTAAAATATGTTTAATAAGCAAAACTAAAAAAAAACAGATACAAGGGCAGATTGGGTCCAAATACAGGCCTGTGGTTAGATAAACGGCAGAGTCCTGAATGGGCCAAATTGACAAGGCTGGCAGCAGACAAGGAGAGTCCAGTAAACAGGCAGTATGTCAGGGGCAGGCTGAATGCAGAGAATTGTCTGAGAGACAGGCTGAGGTCAAGCACAAGGAGATCCAACAGGCAAGGGAACAAGAGCAGGAACAAGGGAACAGAGTGGAGAACTAGGCAGGACACGGTCAGGAACAGGAAACACAGGCTTGTGAGCTTTGATGATAAAGCAGCTGTGGATAGCAGGGGACAGGCTAATATAGGTCCTTAATTGGCACATGTTGTTAACAAGGTAGGCAGGGTGAAAAGAACAACAAGTAGATTTATCTCCTGAATATCGATGAGCTCCTGCTCTAAAAGCCCCCAGTGGCTCACAAGCAAACTACAGGAGCCGACAAGCAAACAGTCCAGTGTTCAATTCCTGGCAATTCCTGACAGATGTGGTCTTTGCTCCAACTGCATTTTTAAACCATACATGTTGGGTCATGACCACCTAAAGCCTAGCTATATAAAGAGTGACATGGTTAGGCTATGCAGGGTTGGATTACCCACTAGGCACTTTGCCTAGGGCCATTCTAGTTTTAGGGGCCCAGTCCTGGCTGCAAATTTAGTGCAGAATTCAGTTAACTGTGTGAATGTGATGCAATTGGATCACAGATCTAATCGATCTTACCACATAACAAAACATTGGGCTGGCTGCTGTCCAACTTCCCGCTTACCTAATGTTCATGCATCGGCACAGTCGTATCATCACAGCAACGATGCGCACACAATCGCATGTGTCATGCACCTGAGGAAGGGGGTTGGTCCCCAAAAGCTTGGGCTTCACATTTCTGCAAATAAAATGAGATAAAGGCTCTGCCAGAAAATTTGGTGTGCTTCCCTACACAGTCTGGATGACACAATTGGCTTGGAAGCAGATTGGGATATGAATGCACCCTGAGTGGTGTGCTGCAACAAAAAGTTGTTGCCAAATCAGATTTTAACCAGTAATTGTGACATGGAAGGTTGGAGTGCCTGATTTAGGCTGTTAAGCCTTTTCCCTATGCAACACATCTTGCAGAAGTGTAAAACCTATATGTTGTATATAATATATATCTGTCCCTTATAACATTAAGTAAAAAGTCAAGCTACTGGGTCGATGCTCTTTATATAGTTATACCGATAACTTGAGTAGATGCAAAGATACATGAAACACAGTATGACTGCAGACTACACACAGCAGTTTACCGTATCATCTGGTAGCAGTAAGATTTCCACTGAAATAAGAGAGACCTATAATTCTCATACTCCATGTGTTATAACATTAGCTATGTAATATGACTACATTTACACTTTCAGTGAGTATATGTCAGTTCTTTTGTGCAGAACACTTGCAAAGAACTCTGAGTCATATTACCGTACTACCTGGCAATGTAAAACCAGACAGCTTATCTATAGAGTAGAGAAGGCAAAACAATTGTTATTATGACTACTGCACAAGGATATATTTTCTTTATCTCATGGAAGACAAACTCAATGTTTCTGGGTGCAGACACATAGATCAGCGGAGGAGCAGATTCTCTGCCTCATTATGTGGCACTAGCCTATATATTTCATGGCATTTCTAAACTGAGCTATGAGCAAAGTGATGGCTTGTTTTGCCACTTAGCTGGTATATCTCCACCAATCCAGTAAAAATGATGCATGAGAATAATATTAATACAGAAAAAAGATAATGGATTTAGGAAGGATGGTATTTCTTTCCAGAAAAGATTGCAACCTTATTAACAGTGTTAATCAGCTGTGACTATATTTTTATATCACAGTGCTACGCAATATGTTGGCGCTATATAAATACATGTTAATAATAATATATTGCCAGATATATTTACCCAGGAAATCCATAAAGTTACTGCCTTTTGCCAATGAGGTAATACACTTGTATGACTTTATTAATTTATTACAGCAGGGTTATGGGAGGTTAATCGAGGACATTACAGCAGGTGCTCTTTCCTGTTTATAGTGCATGTTGTCAAGTGATTTTTAAAAAGAAAGAAAAATAGAAATATGAAAGGTATTATAACGCATGGCAGCAAATGTGGACAAAAACCTATAATAACCCAAGGAAAGGAAGTGAAACAAGCAAGAATGCTTGCTTTCAGTTGTTGCACTGTTATAAGGCAATTAATTTTAGCGAGTCATTGTGGAGGTATATTTATCTAGCTGTTTATAGTGCAAACACTTAACTGAAGCATGACATTACACCCCATTAAGAACAATGGAGGAGAATTCACTCTTCTATTGTTGTTTTATGCAGCCATGCAGTGGCGGAACTACCGGGGGAGCAGGGGGTGCGAGCGGACCAGGGCCCGCACCCCCTCAGGGCCCCCTGGCAGCCCGCTCGCCAATGAAATCCGTGGTGTACGGAGGGGGGTGGGGCCCGGCTGCACGTCATGCACCAGGGCCCGCCCCCCTCTAGTTACGGCACTGCAGCCATGCTTTTTAAGCATGCAATGCACATACATCCTTAAAGGAACATTATTCTAACTGTCTATTACGTGACAAAATGCGTGAAAGGGAACAGAGTAAAGTTTTGGAGCCAGCTTTACTTAACAAGATGAAAAGTTGAACATTCACCAATATATAATAAAAAAAAGATACACAATGCATTTGCAGATCCGACCTGTGTCTATCTTACAGTGATCTATGGAATTTTCACAGTGGTGATGAGAGCCAGTTCTGCTTCTCCCTCTATGTGCAACGGCTGCATTAAGGGTAGGGATGCACCGAATCCACTATTTTGGATTCAGCCGAACTCCTGTATCCTTCGCGAAAAATTCAGTAGAATACTGAACCGAATCCGAATCCTAAGAGTGGGAAGGGGAAAACATTTTCTACTTCCTTGTCTTGTGACAAAAAGTCACATGATTTCCCTCCCTAATTTGCATATGCAAATTAGGATTCCGATTTCATTCGGCCGGGCAGAAGTATTCGGCCGAATCCGAATCCTGCTGAATAAGGTTGAATCCTGGCCGAATCGCGAAGCCCTAATTAACGGTGCATTCAGTTAAACTTCCATGTAAATTGTCATAGTTCAGCAGAGGGATTTCTCTGCACAAAAGGGGAATATAGAGTGCATTCACAGCACAGATGGCTATTGTGTATTTTACCAGTACAAAGTACACCAGATCTGACCCTGGAAATTCAGCATTCCTTGCCAGGAATTGCCACCTGCTGTGTATCATTGAAAGGTTCTCAGCTGTCACTGCTGGATCTGCTTTTAGCTTCTGCTACAGTCATACAGCCACCCTGCAGGACACCTTTGGAGAATCTTCCCTGAATTTTAAATCAAGATAAATGATTTGCTTTTTAAAATGGCCCTCTTTGATAATTCTCTGAAGAAGACAAAAATCTATTGACCCAGTCAGGCCAAGTATGTGAATCCTACAGAGGCACCCAAGTGTTCTTCATTCATTCACAATAAACTCTTGTCTTTGTCAAACAAAACAAATATCTGAATCTAATTTAAATTCCTCCCTCACAACAGTTAACATATCTGCTTGCTGCTACCAGTGCATGTGCCTTACTTTTCCACGGGCAATGTTTACCATTTTTTATGAACTGTATACCTAGCTCAGTGATCCCCAACCAGTAGTTCGTGAGCAACATGTTGCTCTCCAACCCCTTGGATGTTGCTCCCAGTGGCCTCAAAGCAGGAGCTTATTTTTGAATTCCAGGCTTGGAGGCAATTTTTGGTTGTATAAAAACCAGGTGTACTGTCAAAGAGAGCTTCAATGTAGGTTGACAATCCACATAGGGGCTACCAAATGGCCAATCACAGCAGTTATTTGGCACCTGAAGAACATTTTTCATGCTTGTGTTGCTCCCCAACTCCTTTTACTTCTGAATGTTGCTCACAGATTCAAAAGGTTGGGGATCCCTGACCTAGCTAATAAACTTGGGTTAAGTGAACCACAAGGGACTTTGGCTCTCACTCTGGTGACTAAGCTCTCCACAAGCCCCAGGGGTTGCTAATGTATTGTGTAGGTTCAGTCACAGACTGTCTGTCATCTGACACAGTACTACACAGTGCACATCTGTAAATCAGCTTAGCAGAGCCATGTCTGGCAAAGGTTAAAAGTTACTGAAAAGTTGCTGCCTTCTGGATTCTCATGGAAGTATCTTAGATGTTATTGTCTCATATCTGAAGCCCTAAAGGAAGATTTTTCTATACACATTAAAGGGTGCCTGTTGGCTAATTATGCCATGCCCCAACATCGTTGCTCAAACAGTGAGCTTCCTCCCAGTATGTAACTTAACTATGGATAAGTGCAGACTGTGGTTGCTAAAGTTTCAGTTGGATCGACCATACCTTATCTGCTAAAAAAAAATTTAAACATGAATTAAGCCTAGTAGAATTGCTTTGCCTCTAATAAGGATTAATTATATCTTAGTTAGGATCAAGTACAAGCTACGGTTTTATTAATACAGAGAAGAAGAAAATAATCTTTAAAAATGCTAATTATTTGATTTAAAATGGAGCCTATAAAAGAGTACCTTACCAAAATTCAGAGCTTTCTGGATAAGGGGTTTTCAGGATAATGGGTCCCATACCGTACAAATAAAATCAAGATGAGGCTCCTTCTTTCCATGCAAAATACCAATTCTCTTACATTATATTTAACGTTTTTTGCTACATTCTGATTTAAGACAGAAATCTGCATCAATAGGTCTCAGTTGGTTGCTGAAATACAAATCACCTGACAGTGGAGAACCTCAATATAGTTCGTTTTTAATCCGTGAATGTAATATAAGTTGTCCTGTGCCCAAAAATAGCTTTTTTGTGTAATGAGAGACAACTTCATAAAATTTAACATTCAAATATATATTTAACATTTTCAGCGCTTTTACAGTAATTGTAATGGCTACTGAAAGAAGTATCAGTCTGGATGTTTGTATTTTATGCACTGTTGGTTCTGCCTCCTGTCATAACATAGCAGATGATTAATAGATCTAGAACAGAACAGAACAGAACTTCTGCTGCATTAAGGGGGTTATTTATTAAAGTCTTATTATTTCTGGTTGGAGTTTTGAAGGGGAAAACACAATTTTTTGGAGGGAAAAACACTGGTCTAATTTAGATCGAATTTTTGAATTTGTTTATGGTCAAAACTCTCAAATTGGAATTGTGAATTATCCAAATTAGATTCGAGTTTTAATTCTAATTTCGAGATTTATCACACTCTGGCCCTTGAATTCGACTATTCACTATCTAAAACCTGCCGAGTTCATGTATATTTGGACATGTTAGTAGCCTTGCTGACATTCAAGTTTTTTTCTGTGAAAAAACTCGAATTGAGTTTGGTCAAATTCGATTCGTATTCGATTAGGGTTTTTGAGTTTGTAAAATTCATGCACGTTTAAGATAATTGATTTTTTTATTAAATAACCCTCCAATCAGATTTCAATTATATTCGAATTTAATAGAGTTTAAAAAAACTCACATGAATTCGAAATTCAACCTTTAATAAATGTGCCTCTAATTCTAATTGTTCGTGATTTATTAAACCTGCTGCTAAAAGTCTGAATACAAAATGACTCCTTCTCAAACCTTCTGAGGTCATATAGAAGTCAAAGGCAGACGTCCCATTTATAATGATCTGCGCTGTACAATAATCTGAATAATTAATGCTTTTCAGGTGATAATTCGAAAAAATCTGAGATTTTGATTGTCAAATCTGAAAAAATCGCACAATCCGCTTTTTTGTTAAAGATTTTATCAAGTCTTTTCCTGCACCAGATTTTTTGAATAAATTTATTGATAAATAAGGTAAAAATATGCATGGGAGTTTGGTCAAATAGAAATTTTAGTAAATAACCCCCTAAGAGTTAGAAAGTGATGAACAAATATTGCTTTGGTTCTCCATCTGATGACTTCCAGCACATTTAGAAAATTCAGAAACCAGCAAATGACATGACCAATCCAGTATCTCCCTCACACCTCCTGTGAGGTTTCATGTGGCTATCCATATAGTTATAGTTAATCATGAAATGCATACAAAGGTAAAAAAATGTTCTGAATCTAACATTTACAATCATTCGTATGTATACATGTCTGATTTAGAACATGTTTTGTTTAGGTCCTATCCTGTCATATCTCCCAACATTTTTCAAATAAAAAGTTGCATCTGCATCTGGCTGTTCAGTGCAGAGAAAATCGGGACTTTCCAGTACAAACAAGGGACTGAGGGTTGAGCTGTCAAAAGAGGGACTGTCCCTGGGAAACGGGACAGTTGGGAGGTATGCTGTATTACCTACACTACGTTTTATGACTTTGATCTATGGCATGGTACATGTACCAGTGTTGTGAAAAATGTTGGCGCTATATAAATACATGTTAATAATAATAATAATAATAATAATGTATGGGACCTATTATCCAGAATGTTCGGGACCAGGGGTTTTCTAGATAAGGGATCTTTCCATAATTTGGATCACCATTCCTTCTAAAAAGCATGTAACCATTATTTAAACCCAATTCTGTTAGCTTAATTTTAGTTTTTTTCTGTATGTTAAACTTAGACAGGGTCGGACTGGCCTGGCGGGACAACGGGAAAGGACCCGGTGTGCCCCGGCCCTCATAGGCCCCCTAACGGGCCAGACCCCCTCTCCCGATATCCTGGCCCTACAAAAAAAATAATTTGCGGCAGCACCGTTCGCGCATGCGCGCGGCTGCTTTTGCACATGCACAGGGTCACAGTATCGGGTCCGGAGGGGAGCCCTGGACAGGAGTCCCGGTGGGCCCCGGGCCCCTAGTCCGACTCTGCTCTTAGATGTTATACTCTCATGTCTGAAGATGTCTCATATATGACACAGCGTTCCTGTAATTTGGAACTTTCTGGATATTGGCTTTCAGATATTTCGTTTTCTCTACAAAGTTCCATTTGACACTAAATAATAACATGAAATAGGTTTTCAAAAATGTTTGGAGTGGATCGTAACCCTAATAACATGGTGTTAGTTGACATGTGTGGAGTTGGAGAAAGTTGTATGGAAACATGTAGAAGAGAAACAGTTGCTGCAGTAAACCTATCCCTTCACTCAAGAGGCAGAAGCCTTGCATTGGGAATAAATACAGTACCTTTGGCACATATACATAACTGTAGCAACAACTCCCTTTATAGTTTGCCAGGGTTTTGACTGTGCTATTCTAAATACAAGGCAATGGTAACCACACTATCACGGCTGTGTTGAGCATTGCATATGGTTAGGGGAAAACAATTTCTTCCTAGAGTTGAACAGTGCCCTGCCAAGATTTCCTGGCATGTGTGGAAATGCAAATCAGCCTATAAATCATGATGATGAAGCCCTTGTAAACTAAATTAGTAAGCATTATAAATCCCTAGAATAATTTCCCTTTTATTGTTTGCTGGCTTATCCAAACAACTATGTCTGAAATGTCTCAAAAGGATGTTAAACGGTCACAGGAATGAAAGTTTATAAATTCCAGTACAAACAAATAAAATGGGAAGCATTTTAAAGCATGAAGCAGACAGGGCTTGCAGACTATAACAAGCACCAGGGTAGTGTTGCTGAGAAGATCAAGCCAGTTGCTGTATGTTTGCCAATAACTGCTGCAGTCTTAGGGGCTTATTTATCATGCTGTGTAAGAAACAGCGACCAAAATACACAACGCCAGGCATCGGCATGATATAAGTATCAAGCTACTGTATGTATGCATTTTCAGTGATTCTCAGTGTAAAAATGTGGTGTTAAAGTAAGCAGCCACTTGAAAATGCTATGGGAAAATATGGCGTTCACCAATGGTGATTTATTTTTTCCAGTGCGACTTCCATGGAACAACTTATGCCTGGATTTTTTTTTACACCACTTTTACTGAAGTGGTGTAAAATGATGGCATAAAAAAAAAAAAAAAAACCCTGACGTTCAGGCAGAGTAAGATAAAACATAAACCTTGATAAATTCTGCATTCATTTCAAACAGTGTTTTACACAGCTTTTCTGGCTTTAGCCAGCATGATAGATAGGCCCCTTAGTGTGCGCCATGAGAGGTATCTTTGTATGTCTTGTGCAACTGCTCTCTGAACTTAATCACAGTGGGAAGGAAGTTCTATGTGACAAACTTACACTGCATAGGCCATGTCAACTGGATAGAATGTTAAATTAAAGGGAAACAAATCTTTGGATTCTGTTAGCTTAATTTTAGTTTTTTTTCTGTATGTTAAACTTAAAAGGCTGCTATCATCAAGATCCTAATTGTGTAATAATTGACAAAATAGAAAAGTGCAGGGTTCAAAGTCTGAATGATGCTAAGGGAGCAAAGTGTAAATTAACGTCAAGCATTGCGATTATGGAACTAATTTATTATTATAAAAGATAATCAACATATTTATAAAGCTGCGCATTATCTTTTACACTATAATATTCCTGGCAAAAACTGATCAAGTCAGTGGGACAAATGCAGATTGGAAGTTTACACACTGGGAATTCTGCATACTGATGTTTTTAATTTAAAAAAAATCTTGCAGGGTTTTCTGTCCAGTCTGCAATTTCAGCTGACCCTATCTACCATGCACTGATTTGAATAACAGTCTGGAATATGACTAGGAGAGACCTGAATAAGCCTGAGGCCCGAATAGCAAGTTAAGTAATAAAAAAGTAGCAATAACAATACATTTGGAGCCTAGAGCAGTTATTTTTTTAGATGGGATCAATGACCCTCATTTGAAAGCTGTAAAGAGTCAGAAGAAGAAGGCAAATAATTCAAAAACTATAAAGAAGAAAAATGAAGCTAAATTGAATAGATGCTTAGAATAAGCCATTCATAACATACTAAAAGTTAAAGAGATACTTTCATGGGAAAACATGTTTTTTTTCAAAACGCACCAGTTAATAGTGCTGCTCTAGCAGACATCTGCACTGAAATCCATTTCTCAAAAGAGCAAACTGATTTTTTTATATTTGATTTTAAAATCTTACATGGGGCTAGACATATTGTAAGTTTCCCAGGTGCCCCCAGTCATATGACTTCAGTCACTCTTTACTGCTGCACTGCAAGTTGGAATGATATCACGCTCCTCCCTTTGCTCCAGCAGCCCATTAGCAGAACAATGGGAAGGTAACCAGATAACCGCTTCCTGGTACATATAAGAACAGCACTCAATAATAACAACCCATGTCCCACTGTAGCCCCAGGGGCGTTTCAGATGCTGCTGCCACTTTTTGTCTCAACTTGCCTCATGGCAGGAGCAGCGCTGTGTGGCTCCATTTAGTTACACTGAGTAGGAAAAACAGTAGCAGTGGCGTAACTACCGGGGGAGCAGGGGTGCAATTGCACCAGGGTCTGCTCCCCCTCTTGGCCTGCCAGAGATTGCACCACCGCAGCAGAACGGTAAGTAAACCGCGTGTCTAGATGGGTGGGGGCCTGGGTGCACATCCTGTGCCTGGGCCCGGAAGACTTTAGTTACGTTACTGAACAATAGCCTGCCAGAAAGCAGTTCCATAGTGCAGCACTGGCTCTTTCTGAAAGCACATGACCAGGCAAAATGACCTGAGATGGCTGCCTACACACCAATATTACAACTAAAAAAAATATACACTTGTTGCATTAGAATGATTTTTCAATTACTTTTCATTATTAATTTTTTTACTGTTTTTCCAAAATCTAAGTCTAAAGTTTAATGTTTGTATCTCTGGTGTTTGAGTCTGACAGCTCAGTAATTCATGTGCAGACTCTAAACTGGTACAATTTTGCAACATTGAGTTGATACATTTCTCAGCAGCATCTCTGGAGCATTAGTAACTATTGTATCAATTCTAACAGTGCCTGTAATGAAACCCAGAGATTCTGCTCAGCAGGGACAAAGATAAGAAATGTCTCCATTAAATATATCAATTTAGGACATTTGGGGGGTCAGCGACCCCCTCCCCAGAGCTGCTTTAGAAGGTGAAAAATTACACTTTACACTTCAATATTAGAAAAATGGTCACAAATAGAAAATAGAAAGTAATTGGAAAAAGTTGTTATTTCAGGTGATCTATATGAAAACAACTAGTTGTTTGAAGGTGAACAACCCCTTTAACATCTTTAAGATAAGATTTACAATAGTACAGATATTGGTATATAAAGTATATACATGTGAGTGTACAGATAGTTCTCATCTTCATAGACAGGATTTCCAATTTGAACTAATGGTAGTTAATGATTATTTTTAAAAAAATTGGGAACTGGTATCTGGAAAGGTAGATTGCCATCATATCAGTGGTAAATCTGACCTTACAACAGACTGTGTTTTTGGACAGCAATGAAGTCCTGTCTGCCAAACAACAATTATATCTTTTTTTAACAATGAAATGATTCTGGGAGCTGCAGCTGGACACAAAAGGGGCCTTTCATTTAAAAACCCAAAGTTGTATTTGTCTACATTGAAGGGATTTTTACTGACACAATTTATTTTGTTGCAAACGATTTATCATTAACAGTCTTCCCACGATTAATTAATGATTTTCTCATTCATAGTTACATAGTTACATAGTTAAATTGGATTGAAAAAAGACAAAGTCCATCAAATTCAACCCCTCAAAATGAAAACCCAGCATCCATACACAAACCCCTCCCTACTTTTACATAAATTATATATACCCATACCAATACTATCTATAGAGCATAGTATCACAATAGCACAAAACTCGAGTTATCCATTAACAGTTGATGCACACATCAGATCTGTGTTAGCACACCACAGACGGTCAGCTATGAACACAATTACAGACACATCTTAAAAATCCATTTCCGGTGTCCGCCATACGGCCCCCAATTACCCCCAATATAGCCATGCTGTTAGTGGCATATCGGGGAAAGATCCGCTCATTTGGCGATGTCGCCAAACGAGCGTATCTTTGAGTCTATGGCCACCTTAAGCCTTTTTCTAAAAACCACATTCCCAATTTGCTAGCATTTGATAAAATGTCAATTGAATTGGTGTCTATAGGAGCACACTGTGCATTGCAATCACTAGTATTGTGTATTATATGTGTTTGTGAGTGTTTTGTGTATTTTTCCATAGTGCAGTAGAGCAACTATAAACACATATGTTATTGCTGAAAAATGGAGAAAAATGCAAGTGAAATTTGTCAAAATGTGGCATTTTGCACAAACCAAATGCACTAGACATGGTATAAAATGCATACTGCATTTATATGCACTATGTGCATTTTTTAATTGATCATTCAAGATTACAATCGCATGTATTCACTGTGTGTGTGCTTAGCTCAAAGCATAATAACCCTTCTGTTCACCTGGCTCAGGCAAGTATTCCCTAGTGTATCATTTTACAAAGAGACGTTTTAGAATGAGCTTTTTCCTTACTGGCCCATGGCTCCCTAATCTACGCAGTTCGGTATGCCTCTGTCTGGTCCCTGTATCAAGGCATACTGTATGTAGACCACTAGCCCTGAATCAATTGAATACGAAGAGCTATTTCTTAAACAGAGGCCATTTGTATAGATCTCAATTCAAGTAAATAGGCACGGGCCCGCCATATATAAATATCAACATTCTAAGCTCAATGATCAGTGAAGTGGACATTGCTATAGATGGAAGACACAGTTGGGGGGGGGGGGGGGGGGCTTTTTCCAAGTTTACTTTCTGCTTTGCTTTTTTTTCCAGTTTTTCTGCTGCTTAAACAGAGGACTTGTACTTTAAGACACAGTCACTTTATTGACAAGGTCTCTGCGGCATATGTTTGAGAAAATAAGGTGCATTCTAGCTAACCCTGAATCTGTGATATTTCTTGGTGATACATGGATCCAGGATTCTTAACTTCTTCACTTCTGGGTAGGATTTCAAAGATGGGTTCAGATCAACTTTAGGTCTAGTGGTGGCCATAATTTCTTATCCCAACCCTGTCTTTTAGCCTAAAATACACAAGTAACTACACTAATTACAAACTGAACTGCACATCTACACTTGAGTACCTTTGTTTATAAATAAGCCCTTAAAGGGGTTTTTCACCTTCAAACGCTTTTTTCAGTTCAGTTGGTTTCAGATAGTTGAGTAATTTTCCAATTAATTTCTATTTTCTATTTGAGACTGTTTTTCTAATACAGGTATGGGATACATTATCTGGAAACCCGTTATCTAGAAAGCTCCAAATTATGGAAAGACCGGCTCCCATTGACTCCATTTTATCCAAATAACACAATTTTCTTTGTCTCTGTGATGATAAAACAGTACATTGTACCTGATCCAAACAAAGATATTATTAATCCTTATAAGATGCAAAACCAGCCTATTGGGGTTATTTAATGTTTACATGATTTTCTAGTAGATGTAAGGCATGAAGATCCAAATTACAGAAAGATCCATTATCTGGAAAACCCCATGTCCCGAGGATATCAGGTCCCATACCTGTAATGAAGTGTAAAGTTTCATTTTCACCTTCTAAAGCAGCTCGGGGGTTGTCGACTCTTTAGGCTAAGGGCAGATGGGCAAATTCGGGGAGATTTAGTCGCCTGGCGACTAATCGTCTCTTCTGCGGGGCGAAAATCTCCCCGAGCTGCCTTCTTCCTGCCTTCCGCCTGCTTGAATGAGAAAACGATTCAATTCAATTTCGCCCCGATTACGGAAATCGCAAGCGCAGCGAGTGCATTGCGCTGTCGTTTTCTCTTTCAAGCAGGCGGAAGGCAGGAAGAAGGCAGCTCGGGGAGATTGTTGCCAGGCGACTAAATCTCCCCGAATCTGTCCGTCTGCCCATACCCTTAACTGTTCTAAATGGATACCTTTAGTTGGTACATTTGTTATCTTTGTCCCAGCTGAGATAAAACCCTCATTAAAGACAGCTGTTAGAATTGATACAATGGTTGCTAATCAACTAAATGGATCAGATGGTAACATTTCAGAATGCTTCTGGATCACTGAGCTGCCAGACTGAAACACTAGGGACAGGAACATTAAACTTAACACTTACATTTTGGAAAAACAGTAAAAAATAAAACATGGAAAGCAATTGAAAAAAGTACTTGTTTATGGTGAACAATCTCAAAACAACCAAAGTGAAAAAAAGGGTTTGGAAGGTGAACAACCCCCTTAAAATGATCTTGCAATTCGCTGCAAAAATAACTTTAGCTAAAGTAATTTTAAGTTGAAAAAGGGCAAAAATGAATGGTGACTTAAGGTCATGTAGGAAAGTGGGACATGTAGTAAAAATAAAACAGATACTGTACTAAAAACAAACTATTCTCATGTGAAAGGACATGGCCCAACATTCCCAGCTTCAGAATGACAAGTTCCCATTATTTGCCAAACTGTAAGTTAGAAAATTAGTTTGTGGGCTAAATCATTTTAGTACACTGCATTTGTTGTTTTATATATTTTTTTTTTGATAAGCTGATAACGAGTCAGTTAGGATCAATAAGAGAAAATACTTTATAAATTCATACATCACATCTATCTCTTCAGCACCTAAAATGACTAAAATACTGTAAGAAACAGTATTGGTTTTTTTTAAAAGAATGGTGGATAGAGCTTATCAGAACTTAGGTACTAAAGGAATTTAATACTCAGTGGCTTATCTATTATATAAACAGAGCAGAACTTTTCAGTATACTAGGTACATTTGATTTATGATGCCCCTTCATCTCTGATGCTGAGCGGTGTATTATGACTGTACCATAGCAAACATGTTATGCAAAGCAACTCCCTCAGCACTGGGCTGGGTGAGCATCTGGGGGAACAAAATTCTAATCTGCACAATTGAATTTATTAACCTTAGGAGAAGGGTAATACTAAGCTGCATTTGGACGCCCATACTAACTGTGTTTATAGAGTTTGACAGCATTTATATGAAAACTGTTTTTAAACAGTTTAAGGCTCATTTACAGACACAGTACATAGCTGCATGCTAAGTGCAGTTTCAAATGCATATCACTGTAGTAGTTGCTTCTATTTGATAAATTGCATTAAAGTTATGACATTTTCACATTATTTATTATTTATTATAAGAAGCATCACTTCTTGCACAGCCCATTATTAATGCCATAACCTTGTGGTTTACTTGGTGTAAGTCTGTTGAGCCTACTGATGCACTGCTCCAGTACAGGGGTCCCAACCTTTTTTACCTGTGAGCCACATTAAAATGTAAAAAGAGTTGGGCAGCAACACAAGTATGAAAGAAGTCCCTGGGAATGGCAAATAAAAGATGTGATTTGCTACTGGTAGCCCCTATGTGGACTAGCAGCCTACAGGAGGCACTGTTTGGCAGTACACTTGGATTTCAAGTAACCAAAACTTCCCTCCAAGCCAGGAATTAAAAAAACAAACAAAAAAACACCTGCACTGAGGCAACTGGGAGCAACATCCAAGGGGTTGGTGAGCAACATGTTGGGGATCACTGCTCTAGTGGAGTGGTAGTCCAGGGTTCCCTTGTAACAATCAAGCATGCTTGGGCAGTATTCATCAGAGAAGAGCAGTCAGGTGCTATGGAGCTCCCTGCAAATACTTGCAAGTGAAAGGGTGCATATGGACACAAGTACCCTTTATGAATGGAGTTAATGTGCATGCAGTTATGCATCCATATCAGTGTGCTGTTAAGGATAAACAGTCTTAATGTTATCAGCAGTGTCTTTTTTTCTAACCTGACACATACTACCTGTCAATGTACAATCGGACTTTCCCATCTCCTGACCCGCCACTAACCATTCAGATCAAAGTCTTACCATTCCAATCAAATAAAGTAGTAAAAGTACTACCTGACAGCAATCGTACGATAGTTATGCCTGACAAAGCTAGTGACAGTCTCCCACGGAAAATCATACGATCTGCAATACATGCAGAGATATTATCGGCAGGTGACAGAAATTTTCTAACCTGTCCGATCGATCAAACGACCGATATCCACCGGATGAAAAATGGCGGGACTCTCCACACACGGTCTGAAAATCATATGAATCGTGGTTCGTTGTGTCTATGGCCAGGTTAAGGCAAGGTTCTCAGCGTTGACTCACGGCAGAAGTAAAATGAGTCCCTTGCTCTCCATGATCATATGATAGCCTCAGATAAACTGCTGCATGGATAACTTTCTTACCCTGAGAGGGACAGATTTCTAGGGTCAGCAGTGAGTTCCTTTGTCATCATAAATGTATCAATCTATAGATACCACAGCTATTTTTATATTTTGTTCCACACATAACCAGAGAATATGGTGCCTTCAAGCAAAGCCTTTCCATTCCTTCCCTTTTTTTGTTTATGGCCTTGAGCTTTTACTAGATTCTCACAAAATCTAATGAGCAGGGACCCATTTGCCTTCTGTTTTGGTCAGTATTGATGCAATCGGTTTGTTAATTTTATTTGCCCATCTATTGTACAGCACCTGAATATGTTGGCATATGTGTTATTGAATCAAAGTGATAGATGGATAGAAATTTAGATGGTTTTACAAAGAACAGTTTGTAGGGGAAGTGCATGAGGTGAAGACCAGTAACACCAAAAACTGAAAGATGTTTCTATGCATTTAAATACTAATTGATCTAACATCTTCTATATACTCTCCACCCAAAATATACATTTTCTCTGAAGTTTTCTGTATTACTGTACAGGAAAAACTGCTGAAATGCCAACACGTTGCATTTTTGCTTTACAATAAATCACAAGAGGGTGATTTGTGCATATTACCCTATATTGGTTTGTTGGACATTGCTAAGTTCCTGATGTCTGTCATAGCTCCAGGAATAGTAAGTGAATTTGCTGTGAGCAGAGCAGACCACATCTAATCACTGGAACTGTATTTGGGAGTGTCCAGCTGCAACTGTCCAGTGCTCTGGAATTTGGCTCTATGCCTGCTTTTTGCCTTCCTTCTCTAAGTCCCTTCAAAAACGATGTAGAAAAAGAGGCATTTTCCTAGCTACCCATTCATCTTCACAAAATGTATAATAAGTCACAGGTCATTTATTTTCCATTCAAAAAGCAAATCTTGTCCTGCAGAATTAACCCTGGTGAGAAATATGTGCATCTAAATGAGGAGCTTTGTGCCACAACTTTTCCATTTCTTATAAATGAAGGAGCACTACATTTGGAAACACTTATACTAAACGGCTGAAAAGCGTGCTAGTGATGTCATAGTATGAATCAGATTAGTCCCGTTATTGTCAGGGGAGCAACTATGAATCAGTGTCTGAGAACTGAGAAAGCGGGGAGGAAGTCACTTAATCTGGCATACCTTAGACACAACTAAATCCGTACTTTTCTCAATTATAAATAAACCGTGGTGGTCAGAATTGCTTTCATGGTATACAAGATCAAGAATAAGAAACTTCTGTCACTTGCACTTGAACTATGTGACTGGCCCCCTGAGGGAGAACCCCAAAGATGTGGGGCCCAGCCTGATTGCTAAGCATTCTGGATAATAGCTAGATCCCATGTATTTGTATCCCATGTTTTGTACAGAGCTATGGAAGATGTTGAACCTGTATATTAAATATAAAACTTTTGCAGTTGAAGTGATTTAAAAAAATATTAAAGGGGTTGTTCACCTTTGAGATAACTTTTAATATGGTGTAGAGAATGATTTTCTGAGACAATTTGCAATTTGTTATAATTTTTTATTATTGATGGTTTTTAAGTTATTGTGCTTTTTATTCAGCAGCTCTTCAATTTGCATCTTAAGAAATCGGGTAACTAGGGTCCAAATTACCCCAGCAACCATGAAGTGTGGTGTGATGTCAGTCATAAGTTATGTGATAGCAGTTTATACCAGTTCTACTGCAGAGATTTCTGCAGTGTATCTTTAGCTGCCATGACATGGAAAAGGCCAAAAAGGGTTCATTTTGATAGCTATAAGACTGTACTTCCCTTATCGAAATGGAATACAATTTGCATATTGTAGTAATCAAAGTTCCAGTTTTAGGCTGGTGGCACACAGGGAGATTAGTCGCCAATCGATAACGCTAATCTTTATACCGATTCATTTTCTGAAGTTGCCGAAATTTCCTTGCGAGGCAACTTTGGGTGACTACAGAAAACTTAGCAATGAGAATGCCATCCCACCAGCGATTTGCTGGTGGAAAGGCATTTTGTGAAGTTTTCATGTGCCACCAGCCTTAGCTCTGTGTTTACAGTGAATTTGTCTTGTGAGATAACAAGATAAAGGCCGCATCTAGGGAGGGCTATGAGATGTACCTATTGGGCTTTTATATGGTGACTACCAAACTAAATAGACTGTTAAGTCCTTATGTTCTAGACAGTTGTTCCTCTGGTTTTGTTTGGAGGGTGTGTCTATTTTTTTTTTCATGATTTCAAGGAAGTTGCTTTTTTCTTGTGGTGCTAGGATGTTTTTTCCAGCTGTCTTGCACCTACCCACCACCACCCCACTCATCCTGCCAGTTTGCATACACTTTTTTCCACCATGCGTAAAAGAAGATAGAGCCATAAAGCCATAAAGGGAAATGTGATGCCTTTAAACATAATCCGCATACTCGTTAGGAGAGAGCTGAAGCAGGCAGATAATGCATAAAAAAACAGAATGTGTGCATCTTGTAGTTGCAAGTTATATTTCTACATACTATTAAATGTAGAAAGTTTTATTTATTTAACACAGTGCTGTCACTGGCAACAATTATAAGTTCCATATATTATACACACTGTATATAGTTGTATTGACAACAGGCCGGGGACCCTTAGGCTAATGCTAATGTTTTCTCCACTGGCTTGCACAAGGAAGAGGTATGCCAAGAGATGCCCACATTCCTTTTCTGGCATACATAGATGGGTGAATCTTTCTGTGTTCCATTTGGGGAGTAGTTGTCTCTGTGAACAACTTTGTGCTTTGCCCTAATTGTAAATATGGTCTTATGTGTTTTTCAGAAATACTTAATTACAATTAGGCTACATGCAGTGACTCGTGCTATTTAAATAAATTTTATGAGAACTGGCCACCATTTAAAGAAAGTTTGATGTTTCAATCTTGTGTAAATATAAACATTAACCAATCCTTGCATCTAGTAGAACATTTGGCCGGCAACCCCAATCACAGCATGCAGCAGTTTCCCGGGCCATTGTACTAACTGTCATTTACCTTCAGCTATTTTCCTAGTGCTAATGGTTTTAAATACCGAAGCGTACTGATCCTGAAAGTATAGAAAGACTACAAATCCCAAGTTCCAGCACAATAGGGCAAATACATGAAGAAACACGAGCCATGCTAGACAACGTTTGCCAGGTAAATAAATATCATCGCATGCCCTCACTGCTAAGGTCACTGCATGCTAATCCAAGAATATGGAACCTGTCTGTCAATAGGCCCAAGTCAACTAAAGTTCAAAAATTACCATTGGAATGATTATTTTCCAAGACCCCAGAAAGGTTCAGATACAACAAATAATACAAAAGTTTCAGCATCATTTAATTTTGCGCGTGCCCCACTAATCTGTTTTGCTCAAGGTTGTCAGATGCAACACACCAGCTACCAGCAACCCAAGCTATCAGCACAGTATATTCACTGCCTTTGGATTTTTTGATACAGTAAAAAGACTCAAAAAGGCTCATTTACAAACCCAGTGTTGTGTGCAATTGGGAACAATACGCCACCATGTTTTGTTACCTACAATGAAGCATTTTTAAAATGGCAGGCTAGGCAGCAAAGCCCTGACGATTTTTATACCATTGACATCTTTATTTTTAATTCTACTTATCTACTGGATGTCAAAGGGCAATTCACTATTCATTGCCTGTGACCGATTCCAGCTTACACAATTGGAAAGGCTCTTACTAGGGCAGAATCAATTTGTATGCATTGTGTAGCCAAGGTGGGTATTACAAGTTATTATGAGGGTACTTAGACATACTGTATCATTTTTATTTGTAGTTTGGGCATTTATACAAAAAAGAGATAATTTGTAAAATACATAAATACATGAAACCCTCTAATGTGGGGAAAATGTAAAAAATAAAACAAATGGGTAATTACAAGACTGTATTCCAGTACAATGGATGTGATGGGAAAAAAAAGTGAAAATGGCTGTCATAGAAAGTTAGCTGATGACCAGCAAGTAATTCAGTTACTGCCGAATCAGCAAAACAGAAGCAGCTGTTCCCCCTCATTCATTCTAAATGTGAAGAATAAAGAAAGCGAAGAAGTGTCTCTCACACCTAGATGCTTAATTTATATGCAAACACTTGATTTAAAATGCAGTGATAAAGTTGCTTCATATTTTTTTGGCCTAACACAGTTCATTTTTAAACAGATACTGTAGTTGATTGTAAGCTCTATCGGGTAGGGACCTCCCTTGCTTCATATTGTCAAAGGCAAGTTGTGCCACAAGCAAATTTCTGCACAAATTTTGCACACTGCACCAGTTTCTGGTGAGTCAAGCTGGCCGTATATGGAAAGATAAGGTTGCATTAAAAAAAACGTTTTATACAATTTTCAGACCGTCCCAACATTTTTCGTACCATGTCGATCACCTGTTCAGTTGATCCGACAAGTTAGAAGATTTCTGTCAGCTAAAGATAATTTCTCTGCAAGTAATATCTGACGATATCAATGAGTGACTGTCACTAGTATTTGTCTAACATAACTTTAGCACAATTGCTGTCATGGCCAGAACATTGTTTGATTTGTTATTTTACTAATGTATTAAATCTGAATGATTAGTTGCAGGTCAAGAGATAGGGCCATATGATCGGTCTTACGATACAGAGGATAAAATTTCCATGTCTATGGCCAGCTTTAGGATAAGGTCACACCTGGAGATTCGGGAAGATTTAGTCACCTGGCTACTAATCGCCTCTTCTTTGGGGCGACTAATCTCCCCAAACAGCTTCCCCCTGTCTTCCGCCTGCTAGAATGAGAAATCGCCTGCGGCATGGCACTTGCGGTGCTTCATTTTCCAGAATCGTCCAAAAGAAGAGCGACGGGCAACTAAATCTCCCCGAAGTGTGACCTTACCCTTAGAGTCTAGAAATAAAAGTTTCATTAACAAGTAATTGCTACGTTCAATTAAATCTAGATAATTAGCGTTCAGCGTTACAATTCCAAGTGATTAAAGGAAACGATCAAGTCATAATGGAAGTCATTTACATAAATAACAGGATTAAACCACTTCTGCAAATACAAAGAAGTACGACCTCTGCGCTTTTGCTCCTGACCCACTCTCCTACAATATACATTAATTATATTTCAGCTTTCATTAGTTAAAATTTAGATGCTAATTACTTCTGTTATAAGGCAGACAAGTAATATGAAAATATAACAAGCAAGAACAAATAAATTGGACCAACTGAAACATGTTTGGATGGTGAACAACCCTTTTAAGACATCCTTGCATCACCCATTCCTCCACAGTACTAACATACAGAAAAGCCAATATGCATTCAGTTCAAATGTCACCTTAATTAACCTCCAGGCATTCCCTGCCATTGCTTTTGGCACTTGAGTGAGTCTGTGAACCAATGTTTTATAGAATGAGAAAATATATGTGTAACTTTGTGCTGTGACAATGTATACCACCAATCACCAAATTAACCAAGCCCATTCATGTTCAGGGGTGTAAAATACAGTTTGCAGAGGGAATTTCCCTTATACATGTATTTTAATACATAAGTTCTCTTTGTACTTATATATCATGTGGCCCATGAAATGCAATATGGTGGAGAACGACATAGTTATTTTAGCATCATTTCACTAATGGGCTTATACTGCTATTATGTTAGGATGCCCATTTGAACAGAAAATACGTTTAAAGGACTATATTACTTCAAAATATCGCAAAGTAGATTTGTTGACAAAATAATGGCATCTCTGTGACAGCTTCACTCCAAGTAAGCTAAAGGCAAGATGCTTTGGATTATTATGTCTGGATTCCGTTCCAAAACCCTTCCGCATCTGCAATGTATGAATAAAGAAATCTTTACCATCTGGGATAGTAAATTTGATGATGTCAGAGAGTAAAAGAGCTGTTCACATTCAGGGAATTTCAGCATAAAAATGTCAATGTTTCTGACAAGAACATGAGAGCTGTAAAGTGACTCTTTGTTACCTTCCAGCAACTATACATCATTTCAGCATGGCACCAACATGTGTGGTATGTAATATGTAAAACTGCCTGCTAAGCTTTATTTATACCATTTTTTAATTGCTTAATACTGTATGTTATGTTTTATGTTCTCAACTTATAGACACGCAAGTTTTGAGCTAAATCTGTATAAAATAACATTTCCTTCTATTTTATCGTTATTTGCTCTTAAAGGCGGTGACAGCCTGGCAGAATTGGAAATATTCAGGAACCTCCAAGAATCATGGGGTCAGACATGCTTGCACTCTGACCCTTCATCTTATACCTGCATTAATTTCAGGGTTCTATTGGCTTCTTGCACCTAAAGGTGCACCTACTTGCTATAGCTAAAGGTCCTTTAGACCAATTTGACATCTTATCTGCTAGTGTATGAGGCCCTCCATTGGGCCTCCCCTATCAATATCTGGCCAAAAACTAGCCAGATGTCAATCAGGCAGGTCTTTAATATGCAGCCTGATAAATTTTTACTGATTTTGCCAATGGCATTAAAGGTTTCTAAACTAGGCAAAAAGAGGGACAAAAACTATTTGCAGTATACTGCATACAGTATATTCCCATATGTATGCAGTAAAAGTGAATTCAACATTTTCAAAACTGAAACCAGTTGTATGCACAACAGACTATAGGATATAAAATGTGTTTGTATATAGCTGGTACATTATTACAATTCTTTGCAGAGTTGCTAATTGAACAAATACCAAACATGTCAATGTAATGCATATGCAGCTACTCTGTAAACTCATTAATCTCCATCACATTTGCTACAATGCAAAAAAGTGATAATGAGAATTTACACACTAAAAAATTTCCTGGTCACACCTGTATGTTACAGTGTATCTAGTCTTGCATTCTGCAAAATCGGTAACACCTTATGTCTGATAATTAACATAAACCAGACGGAGGATTTATATAAAAGGAAAAAGGTAATTGAAAATGTAAGTAAAATACCTGGGTCGCGGCGGCGTGGACGGCCGCCACGCCGCCGCGCTCCTTCTCCGTCGGCTTCCGGGTCGGCTTCTGGGTCCTAGTGCGCGCGCGGCGCGCATGCGCATTATTTAAAGGCGCAGGCGCGCTGGCGTAATGACGTCAGCGCGCAATGGCGCGAATTTCAAACTGTATATAAACCCATTCATTGGTACTGCTGGTTGCCCGTGATAGAATTTATCCTGTGGTTTTTGCCTGAAGCCTTGTGCTGTTTATTCTGCTTGTTTTCCAGTTTTGATCCCAGCCTGTTTCCTGACGACGCTCCCATCTGAATCCTGACCTGTGCCTGTTACCCGACTACTCTATTGCCTGTACCCCTTCTGCTTGATACCCGGTTTTGACCCTTGCCTGCCTGACGATTCTTGCTATCTGCCTGCCTCGACCCAGCCTGTCTGACTATCCTCTCTGCCTCATCCTTGCCTGTAACCGTGATCCTCGGCCCAAAAGACTCAGATACCTGCCGTGCCCCATTGCCTGCCAGAACTCTAGCCTTGCCCACTCATAAGTCCAGGTGGCACCCCAGTAGGCGGAGGGCCTTCCCGAAGCCCAAAAGTGGTCACACATACTGGTGAAGAGAGCTCTGACCACGGTGCTTGGCTCTAGTTCTGGTATTGGGTGCCGGCCGTGACATTATCACGGGCCATGGAGGACGACGATCACATTGAAGCTGCTGCTGCTGCTGCTCCTCTCCCAACATCCACTGATCTGTTGCTTACTACTTTGCTGCAACGAATGGAGGACCAAGAGCGAAAGCAAAATTATCTGCTCCAGGGGTTCCATAATCTAACCCGCCAGCTGGGACCCTCGCAGCAGCCAGCTAGTTCTGTTCCTACACCCTCTGGGGGTTCCCCGCCTGATAGGGGTTCTACATTCAGACCCCAGGAACCCAAGATCGCATTTCCTGCCAAGTTCGGTGGGGACAGAACCCAGTTTTTTGTTTTTCAAGAGGCCTGTAAGCTGTACCTCAGCTTTTTTCCCCACTCTTTTCCCTCTGATGAGGAAAAGGTCAGATTCGTTATGACCCTATTAGTGGGTGACCCCCAAATCTGGGCACTCAGACTGCCAGCCACCGATCCTGCCCGTTTTTCTTTAAACCATTTCTTCCGTTCTATGGCCATTCTATACGATGACCCGGATCGCGCCTCTTCGGCCGACTCCGCGATTCGTAAATTACGCCAAGGTAAACGGGAGGTGGAAACTTATTGTACTGAGTTTCGTAGATGGGCGGTGGAAACTGGGTGGAACGATACGGCTTTACGGAGTCAGTTTCGCATTGGTCTGACTAAATCTGTCAAAGACAGCCTTGTGAACTATCCCCTATCTTCTAGTCTGGATGACCTTATGTCTTTGGCCATACAGATAGATAGGAGACAAAGGGAGAATAGGGATGAACAGGATACTTCTGTTGGGTATAAACATGTTCATAGTGCTAAGTTGTCAAACCCCTCTGTGTCTCATCCTCAGGAGGAGCCTATGCAGCTAGGCATCTCACACCTTACTCCTGAGGAAAAGGCACGCAGGCGGTCCCTTGGGCTGTGTATTTATTGTGGGGAGAAGGGTCACTTTCTCAAGCAATGCACCAAGAGGCCGGGAAACGCCCAAGCCTAAATGGAGAAGGGGAGCTCCATTTGGGTGCAGGCGTTTCCTCCCCCCAATCTGCCTCCAAGGTCCTATTACCAGTTAAGCTGACCTGGCCTACAGGCACTATCGAAGTGTCGGCTTTCATTGATTCTGGGGCAGAGGGTAATTTCTTGGACGTGGCTTTTGCTGCAAAATTCAAAATTCCACTGGTTGCCCTTAATCCGCCCATGAGAATCCTTGCTGTAGACAAAAGACCCTTAGGGTCTGGGGTGGTTTCCCAAAAGACCATCAACCTGTCCTTGTGTATAAGTAATCTGCATTCTGAAGAAATAGCTCTGTACCTCATTGAGGGAGCTTCCTGTCCTCTCATTCTGGGTCTACCCTGGCTCCAGAGGCATAACCCTCTGATAGATTGGGTTTCTAGGGAGGTTATTCAGTGGGGTTCTGGTTGTAGTGGGGTGTGTACTCCTTCTGTAGTGGGTAATACCATCCTTGAGGGCTTACCTTCTGCCTACACTGCCTATTCCGATGTATTTTCCAAAAAGGCAGCTGAGGTACTACCCCCACATCGGCAGTATGACTGCCCTATTGATCTGCTTCCTGGATCCTCTCCCCCTCGAGGCAGAACCTTTCCCCTTTCATTGCCTGAGGCCCAGGCAATGAAAGAGTATATTCAAGACAACCTTGCTAGGGGGTTTATTAGGCCTTCCAGTTCCCCTGCGGGGGCGGGGTTTTTCTTTGTAGACAAGAAAGACGGTGGTTTACGCCCCTGTATTGATTATAGGGGCTTGAACAAAATCACTGTGAAAAATCGCTATCCCTTACCCCTTATCTCTGAATTGTTTGACCAGGTCAAAGATGCTAAGATCTTCTCCAAATTAGACCTGAGGGGAGCTTACAATCTCATACGGATCAGGGAGGGGGATGAGTGGAAAACTGCTTTCAATACCAGGGATGGCCACTATGAGTACCTCGTAATGCCCTTTGGTCTATGTAACGCCCCAGCAGTGTTTCAGGAATTTGTCAATGACATCTTCCGGGACCTGTTGGGGGTATATGTTGTGGTTTACCTTGACGACATACTCATTTTTTCTGCAAACCCTTTCGAACATCGCATTCATGTCTGTGAGGTATTACGTAGGTTAAGGGTGAATTGTCTGTATGCTAAGTTAGAGAAATGCATATTCGAGGTAACCTCTGTCCAATTTCTGGGGTTTAACATTTCTTTTAAGGGTCTTGAAATGGATCCGGGCAAGGTGAGAGCTGTCCTGGATTGGACTCAACCCCTTTCACTGCGTGCAACCCAGAGATTCTTGGGGTTCGCAAATTATTACAGGCAATTCATCAAAAACTTTTCTGTCATAGTGGCGCCCATCACTAATTTAACCAAAAAAGGTGCTGATCCCAGCATGTGGCCCCCTGAGGCTATTCAAGCTTTTGAGACTCTCAAGAGAGAATTCAGTTCCGCCCCAATTCTACGCCATCCTGATACTGCTTTACCTTTCATTGTGGAGGTAGATGCTTCTGAGGTAGGAGCAGGGGCGGTTCTTTCCCAAAGGCACCCGACTACCAACAAGTTGCATCCCTGTGCATTCTTCTCTAGGAAGTTTCTGCCCGCTGAGGTAAACTATGATATAGGGAATCGTGAATTGTTGGCAGTCAAGTGGGCCTTTGAGGAATGGCGGCACTTACTGGAAGGGGCTAAACACCAGATTACGGTCTATACTGACCATAAGAATTTGCTCTATATTGAGTCAGCTAAGAGACTAAACTCTAGACAGGCTAGGTGGGCCCTGTTCTTCACCAGGTTTAATTTTTCTTTGACCTTTAGACCTGGTACAAAGAACATCAAGGCAGATGCTCTCTCTAGGAGCTTCGACTCAATCTGTTCTGACTCAGATGATAAACCTTCTATTATCCCAGGTGAATGTATTGTAGCCACATTGGAATCTGACCTCTCTTCCTTATTGTCCTCTGTTCAAACGGATGCTCCCTCCAACACTCCTGAAGGGAGGCTTTTTGTTCCTGAAAATCTCAGAGAACAGGTGTTAAGAGAGGTTCATGATTCCAAAATGGCAGGACACCCCGGTGTAAGTAAAACTACATCTTTGTTGTCCAGAAGTGTGTGGTGGCCAACTTTCAAGCAAGATGTGAAATCGTTTGTAGACTCTTGCCCTGTTTGCCAACGCTCTAAATCTTCTAAAACTTTATCCCAGGGATTATTCATTCCCCTGCCTATTCCTGAGAGACCGTGGACCCATCTTTCGATGGATTTTATAGTAGACTTACCATCGTCCCAGGGGAAAACAGTAATTTGGGTGGTTGTGGACAGATTTAGCAAAATGGGTCATTTTGTCGCACTTCCACATCTCCCTTCCGCTAAAACCTTGTCTGAGCTTTTTATTCAGCACATATTTAAGTTACATGGTTTTCCTGTTAATATTGTTTCTGACAGAGGGGTTCAGTTTGTCTCCAAGTTTTGGCGAGCATTTTGCTCTTTAGTGGGGATTAATCTTTCTTTTTCTACAGCTTATCATCCACAAACCAACGGGCAAACTGAAAGGGTAAATCAGACTCTAGAACAATTTTTAAGGTGTTATGTATCTGAGAATCAGTCTTCTTGGGCAGAATTGTTACCCTGGGCAGAATTTGCCTACAATAATGCTTCGCACTCCTCCACTGGGGAGTCTCCGTTTTTTGTTGTTAATGGTTTGCACCCCAAGGCATTTTCTTTTTCAGGGTCTGGTTCCTCTGTTCCATCTGCCAACTCCTCTGTCGAACAGTTTTCTAAAGTCTGGTCACGAGTTCACAACTCTCTTAAGACGGCGACATCCTCTCAGAAGAGGGCTGCCGATAGGAAACGTAGGGAGGCACCCCAATATAAGGTGGGAGACTTGGTGTGGCTCTCCACCAAGAACATTAAATTGAAAGTTCCTTCCCTAAAATTGGGTCCCCGTTTCATTGGTCCATATCCCATCACTTCTATTATCAACCCTTCTTCTGTTCGTCTTAAGTTACCTGTTAATTTCAAAATTTCTGATTCCTTTCATGTTTCGCTACTCAAGCCTGCTTCTAACACCCGCCTTGTTTCTGTTCCTCCTCCAGTGCAAGTTGACGGTCAGCCTGAATTTGAGATCCAGGAGTTCCTTGATTCCCGTTTGGTACGTAACAAACTCCAGTACCTCACTAGATGGAAGGGATTCGGTCCTGAGGAAAACTCCTGGGTCTCAGTTGATGACATCAAGGCTGACCGCCTCAGGAGGCAATTTCACATTAAGTTTCCTGGGAAGCCTGGGGGTCCAGTGGCCCCCCCTAGAGAGGGGGGTAATGTAAGTAAAATACCTGGGTCGCGGCGGCGTGGACGGCTGCCACGCCGCCGCGCTCCTTCTCCGTCGGCTTCCGGGTCGGCTTCTGGGTCCTAGTGCGCGCGCGGCGCGCATGCGCATTATTTAAAGGCGCAGGCGCGCTGGCGTAATGACGTCAGCGCGCAATGGCGCGAATTTCAAACTGTATATAAACCCATTCATTGGTACTGCTGGTTGCCCGTGATAGAATTTATCCTGTGGTTTTTGCCTGAAGCCTTGTGCTGTTTATTCTGCTTGTTTTCCAGTTTTGATCCCAGCCTGTTTCCTGACGACGCTCCCATCTGAATCCTGACCTGTGCCTGTTACCCGACTACTCTATTGCCTGTACCCCTTCTGCTTGATACCCGGTTTTGACCCTTGCCTGCCTGACGATTCTTGCTATCTGCCTGCCTCGACCCAGCCTGTCTGACTATCCTCTCTGCCTCATCCTTGCCTGTAACCGTGATCCTCGGCCCAAAAGACTCAGATACCTGCCGTGCCCCATTGCCTGCCAGAACTCTAGCCTTGCCCACTCATAAGTCCAGGTGGCACCCCAGTAGGCGGAGGGCCTTCCCGAAGCCCAAAAGTGGTCACACATACTGGTGAAGAGAGCTCTGACCACGGTGCTTGGCTCTAGTTCTGGTATTGGGTGCCGGCCGTGACAGAAAAGTTCAGAATAACAAATACACAACAGAAAATCGATTGATTACTAGGCATAGCAATGGGAGCAAAAATGTTAACAGAATGTCAGCCAGTAAAAGCCCATTTCAAAAAGTGGGCAACCTGTGCTTCAGGTGTCACTCTGCCTCTGTTAGCTGAAATGGCAAAAAAAACCCATAGAGAATTACACTATAGCAAAATGTAGTTTTCTGAGCAATGTTATGACTATCTCTTATTACTGAAAGTAAAGTTATTACACTCATGTATATATTTGCATGTATATATGCAAATATATATATATATATATATATATATATATATATATATATATATATATATATATATATATATATATGAAGTGGTGCAAGTTCTTGTAATCTGATATATTATGGAAATTGTGGAAGTGTGTCCCACCCATAATCTTGCACTGACCATGCATAAACTTAAACTGGTATTGTAGTGACTGTTGGGATATGCAGTTTCAGCATATATACATGAAACAGTTCATTTTCCATAAAGTCTACGGCTGGGTTTGTGGTTAAAAAGAATTAGCCGTGAAGCCCAATAAAGGTTTATTCACACTACAGACTCTGGTCTGACAGGAGTCTAGATCAGAACTGAATGCACAGATGGAAAAGTGCCACTAGCACTTCTGAGGTGAGAATTGTATCTAATTTACACTGGGTACAATTGCAATTACCTGTTTGCTACACATTGACCTGTTTGCTACACTTTGGTTAAACTAAATGAAACACAAACTATCCTGCTATGAAGTCTATTAAAATGTGACCATTAAAAACAGTTGTGACTGCAAATCACATGGTCTCAAGCATTTGTATATTTTTGTAATCGGAGATGTAATTATACTAATCTCCAACAGAATGGCAAAACACATGAAATACCATAAACAAACAGTTCATTTCCGTTGTTACAAACAATAGTTCTGTGTATTTTTTCCAGAAATTTCCAATGTGACTCCGCCAGGCACACAGACACATTTAAGAAACAGCAGTGGTCTGATATAAGGTTTATTTTTTCACTTTGGCATGTATTAAGAGAGTATCAGAATTAATACAGGGCCACAGTGCTTACAAAGCAACCCTTGAGCCCCATTCATGCTGAGATCACTCCAATATTGGGCTCTTCAAAGTAAGCCCTTCTAATTAGTCTTGTCTATGTGTGGTCTCCATATAAAACCAACAATCCTTATTTAGTTCATGGATGTAACTACCCCAGGTTCAATCCTGCACATATATACTTCACAGTGAAAAAAGCAACAACATTTAGCAAACATAATTTGTGAAAAAAACTTAATTTATGGGTTAAAGAGGAGCAGCCTTCAGGACTTGTCTGGATTCTAATACACCCCAAGCAACTGACAGTGTCAGTATGGTGAGTATAAGTAGAACTGAATGAACAGGGCACTATGGGTGTAACAGAGAAATTGCAAAAAAACATTTCAGTTATTAATATAAATGGCAACATATTGTGACATGTATCTGACATTAAGCTAGGGCCACACAAACTACTAGGCAGTCTAGCTTCAGTTATCTGCCAGCTAAAATTGATCTGGGTTTGAGTTCTGGAGGCCAGTATGAGATCATTGATGTAATGGGGATAATCTCACAAAAACAAAGTAGTGCTACACAAACACTCTCATCGCTTTTTATAGAGTCGGGTGCTGTCCGTGACTCTGTCTGCTCAGGTCTAGTCCATATGGAAGAAAATATTTCAGCAGCACTCCTACTTTTTATTCGTGCCTCAAGCTAAGCGACATTTCGAACTTATCCTGCCCTTTATCAGGCTTGATTAAGATTGAAACGTCGCTTAGCTTGAGGCGTCCACTGGGGGGTTATTTATAACTTAAAAAACTCAAAATCAAATTAGATTAAATTCGATTTGAGTTTTTTCTCTGGAAAAAACTTGAATGTCAGAAGGCTACTAACATGTCCAAATTGGTCCCTGAGCATCTCCCACTGCTTTATACATGAACTTGGCAGGTTTTAGGGGGTTTTTAGGCAGGTATGTCAAATGTAAAATGTATCAGGCAACAGAATTCTTGTCACCTGCTGCCATTTTCTGTACAACCTGATGTTCTGCTAATGTCACCACTTCGCTTTGGACCTGACTGACTATAATACATTGCATTAGGCTGGCACACACATTGAAAAAATACCCACTGGCCACTCCAGTGAAGTAAAAGAACAGTTAAGCATTCAAGCCAAGTTGTTATTGTACAGATGTGGTGCTGTTGCTGTACCCCTCATACACCCAGCTGCTTAGCAGAGAGCAACGTTCAGACAATCATGTGCTACATGCCAACACATTCCAGTGCTCCTTCTTGTCAAATTCCCAGCATATTAACATGCTGAGTGCATTTCCCCTACAGCCTCTTTGCTGTTTAAGATAAAATGTCACTGCATTGTGGCTTCCAATTTTGTCTATATTTAACAGGTGTCTAACAGAAACTGCAGTTATACTGACAGAATGAGGCGGCTGTGTGTCATAGTACTTGCCAAGGGTGTTGGTAGATGGCTTGCCCAATGGGAATATTTTTGGACTGATTACCAGAGTCACAAAATGGACAGAAAGGATAAGAAACCACCAATACCTCTACCAGCTGATAGTAACCATATGTTCCTAAGGAGTATGTATCTATATTTCTTCTCCAGCACTATCTTGTAACAGAGATAAAAGCATAATCTCTGGAGAAGTTATGGATCAGGCCTATCCCAGGAGAAGTTATATATCAGGCGTGTTGTATCCATCACCCACATGGGCAAATATAGCAGTTCTACCATGGAAGAGCGTAAGGTCTCAGCCCCCTTTTCCCAGACTCAGGCAATCGGTGCCAACACAGCAGTTTCTTCTTCTACTACTTGGAAATTCCTTTTAAATTCCATAAATCAACATAAATAACCCTCTTTTTTACCTTTTTTGCCTCTATGTGTTGTCCTAATATAGTTTAAAAAAAGTGTCAATTGGGCAAAAATATACATGCCTGTAGTCTTTATTTATATATCTGTCTCTACGAATTATATATTACAGGGTACAAGAAGACACAATTAGACAGGAGTACCTATTTTCTCTTTTACATTACTGTCACTCCTTACATTTCCCCATCAGATAAAATAAGAGTTCATACGATAATGACAGGCTCAAAGTATCAGTGTTAGTTTTACTGTTCAGCTTCCTGGATGTGGATTGCCAACAAATTGCCCACTAATTATCACAACCCACTGATCCTTCTAGCATTCAATAAACTTATATGCTTATACGTGAATGCTGAACCAGTGGCCCTCCAGCTGTTCGTGAGCTAAAACTCACTAGAAATACATTTGAAGGTGCTACTCAGGTATCTATATATATATATATATATATATATATATATATATATATATATATATATATAGCTGGCCATAGATTGTAAAGATTTCTAAAAGATCTTTTCTGTATCGTGAGACCACGATTATCTTGAAACGATCATTTAAATGTATTGGTCCATCAAGTAAAAAGACCATTTCAAGCAATATTGCCAGGAAAACTGAGGGTAGCTGTCTGATTGGCCCTGCAAACATAAATAGATTGCACTGGGACCGTTAACATTTTTTTAACCTGCCTGATCAATTTTCTGACTGATGTCTGCCGAAAAAATCGTAAGATGCGCGATCGCTTGATTCCCACTAACCTCACAATAATTTGACGGATCGTTCACCAACGAAATCGATCATTCACCATGAAAAATCTTTGCATCTATTGGGACCTTATCTATCAGTCTAAATCTGCCAGTAGAACAAGTTCAGATGGCAAAGAAATTCCAATGCAAAAAGTAGCATGCATTGGTGCTGAATGCTGTTTTTTATGCGGCTACAGCTGTATTTTACACATTTGAGGTTTTTAACGAAGTGAGTTTTACTGTTGTGAGAGGCTTATTACTGATCATCAATGTGGAAACTGCACACTTTCAGCTGTTTCCAGCTCACCATGGCATTTCCAGGGTATCTGCCATCTAAGCTGTGGCATTTCCAGTGTATCTGCCATCTAAGCTGTGGCATGTCCAGTGTATCTGCCATCTAAGCTGTGGCATTTCCAGTGTATCTGCCATCTAAGATGTGGCATGTCCAGTGTATCTGCAATCTAAGCTTGACTCTTGACTCTAAGGGGCCCTTCCCTCTATCCCAACAGAAGTAAAAGCAGAAAGGAACAGGGTCTGCAGTAGTAAGACAAGGTGTGGGGCCCCTGTGTTTTGTTGGGATGTGGAGAATATCAGTTCAACAACAGCTGCTTGTACCTGGTGTATTTATTGAAATACCTAAATCAGTTGCACATTGTTCTTTCTATGAATACATTGCGCTGTAATGCTGAAGGTTCAGTGGAAATTACGTTCTGTCCTCCCTAAAACAGCGGTGAGTAAAACGTGCACTTACTGATGGTAAAGCTGAGCATCCGCTAATGTCCCGGCTTCTCCTCCTTCCCTCAGCTCAGGCTCCTGTGGTACACGCGGCGCTCCTAGGCGGCAGGACAACCCGCATTCTGCTCCTTCTTTTTCCCGGTGGCAGGAGACTGAACCCAAGCTCAGTCCCCCCCCACCCCTCACTAAAATCCTTCAGATAAGCCGGTCACAATGAGTTCTCTATGCGAGTGAATGAGAGGGCGCTCCCGGTCTCCTTCCCTTCCTGCTGCTGATCCCAAGTGAGAGTTAGGAGCTACGGGTGCAGTTGTCGAGTGTGGAGCCCGCTGTGCATTATCTCAGTGTCTGTCTAGAGGTGGAGCTGATGTGTCCCCTCTGCCCCCCTCTCTGCCAAAGCTCTCCATCTCCTCCCCCGACCTCAACAGCTCTTCTCCTCCTCTCTCATCCCCCTCCCTCCTTCTCTGGGGATTCCGACGAACAACAGGCGCTCTGTTAGCTTTGTCTCAGTCCCGTTTTACTATTTGACACTTTCCTGAGAAAAGAAAAGTCCGGATCATTTGTCTGTCCGCTCGTGTTTAACTTGGGCTGAAGTGTCTCTAATGTTCCCCGCTGTGCCCCTCCTCTTGCCCCAGTCTTGTTCGTCCTGAGTGGGACTCCATGGTGCCCCCTGCAGCTGTCCCTCAGAGTTAGCACAAAGCTTGTCACAAAACCAGCCCAAGACCAAAATACATGTAAAAGTAGCCCAAAGAAGCCCAAAATGCACAGTGAACAAAAAACAAAACAAAAAAAAAACACGCTCAGATTTGGGTAGATTAGTCGCCTGGCGACAAATCTCCTCTTCTTCGGGTAGGGTTGCCACCTTTTCTGAAAAAAAAAATACCTGCCTTTCTATATATTTATCTTTTATCCCTAATAATAACATTGGGATCAGCAATCATTTTTACCGCCCAGGTGGCAACCCTATCTTCAGGGCGACTAATGTCCCCAAACTGCCTCCCGCCAGCTAGAATGTAAATCACCAGCAGGATGGCACTCAGAGGGCTTCGTTTTCCAAAGTTGCCCAAAGTTGCCTCACGAGGAAACTACATGCGACTTCGGAAAACAAAATGCTCCGAGTGCCATCCCGCCGGTGATTCATTCTAGCCGGCGGGAGGCTGTTCGGGGAAATTAGTCACCCTGAAGAAGAGAAGATGTCGTTGTCGTTGGGCGACTAATTTCTCCGAATCTGAGCGTGTGCCCTAACCCTTAGGGTCAAGCCACACTGGGCGTTTTGGGGAGATTTGGTCGTCTGGCGACTAATAGCAACTTCGGGCGACTTTGGAAAACGAATCGCTGCGTGTTATTAGCGCCAACGGTTTTTAATTTTAGCCAGCGCAGAGTGAGGGGAAGGAGTTTGGGGAGATTGGTCGCCGCAAAAAAGAGCCGATTAGTCGCCAGGTGACCAAATCTCCCCAAAACGCCCAGTGTGGCCTGACACACCTTTCACTGGGGTGCTTGTATTGCTGAATACTGAGACAGAAAACAAGTGATTCATTGAAAATATCAAGAAATGGGTTTAGAGAATTGCATTATCCCCAGACATGCCAGTAAGATCACTGCATCGCTGCAAAGCTTTGTACCATATTATGCTGTAGCAAAATTTTTGGACGTGCCCAAACCCCCCCCCTCCAAATTCCACACTAAATCTAGCATTAGACGTGCAGATATACCTTCAATATCGGACTAAGGATCTTGCAGTGCAATCTTCCAACCTGCCACTAAATATTAAAATTATTGGTGTGCGGGTTAAGATAAACTTGAAAGGGGCGGGGCCTGCACAAGTATATAAAAAGGTGTTCGCAGAGGCGGACGTGGGGCAGAAGAAGGCGGCCCGATGATGTACTGTGGAATCCATCCAACACATCACTAATTCAGATCAAATAAAGTAGTAAAAAGGACAGATCGATGTTCTGCCCCTGACAGCAATCGTACAAAAGTTATGTCAGACAAAAGCAGGTGACAGATATTATCGGTAGTCGACTGAACAACTGATCACCATGGCGAAAAATGTCGGGACACTCCACATATGGTCCCACAATCATACGAAATGTACAATCAAATCTTTGCGTAAATGGCCATCTTTAGGGGTAAATTTATCAAAGAAATTCCGCAGCTCTAAATTCATTTCTATGGGATTTTGAAAGGCGTATTTATCAATGGGTGAAGTGAAAGTTCACCCTTTGATCAATACGCCTATAAAAATCCGATAGAAATTAATGGAGAGTGGCGGAATTTCACTCTAGTGGCGGAACTTCACTATTAACTTCACTCTTTGATAAATATACCCCTTAGCATTTCGTGACACACTGTGGTTCCAGAGCATATCATCGTCATGACACAGTATTGCCCCCCCAAGAATTTCATGACAAAAACAGAGGCAGCCCCAATCACCACTGACATAACTATAGAGGAAGCAGACTGTGTTTTTTTGGGGGTCATAGGGAGAAGGAGCAGGAAAAAATCGGGTACAGGAGAGTGCAGAGGCCCCTCTGAAGATATTTTGTTATGCCACTGCTACGCATGTGCCTCAAACCAACCATGTTCCCCATTCTCTCATCAACAGGCATCACTTTGGGGGAGTGACATCATAGTCTCATCTTGTAAGACTTTGACTACACCAGCAGGAAAACAGGAAATTAAAGGGGCAATTATTGGTCAATTTATTACACATTAGGGAAAGTGTATGCGGCAAACAGGTAGAGGGTGGACTGATTGGGCACTGGACCAGTTTGTATTAATTTAGTACAATAGCAGTTGGCATGGCTCTGCTAGGCCATATTGACATTTTCTCAAAGTGTGACAATGGCTTAAAGCAGCTGGACTTCAAATATCACTACTTATATAATGCATATAGTTGCCAGTCAACACACAGGCATTGGCTGCTTATTTGAGTTGGCACCCTGTTGTCTATTAGTTAGCACCTATAAAAAAGGAGTGCCACCCTGAGGGGTCCCTGACACCTCAGTCCAACATTGTCTGTGAGTACAGTGAGTATTCCTATAAAGGGACGTGCTGCAAAAGGGTGGCAAAAGGGTGGTTTTGCCACAATGGGGCATGGGACATGACTATGTGTGCATTGGGGAAGTGCCTGCAACTTATTTTTTTTGTAGTCATGGAACACCACTCTGACTTATAATATCTTTATATTTTACAAAAGATGTTACATTATTCTTTGTATATCTTCTTATGACCATATAATCGTACTTATACGATTATATGTATAATCGTACGTGTAATGGTAAGGATAGGAACTGTGTTGGTAAGTAGGTATTACAAAATTATGTGACCATGCATATATGCTTCACTCCACTTTTTATGCACGAAAATATTTAAAACTTGATTGTACTTAGTAGTAAGTGCTAAAGGGGATCTCATAGTCACTGTTATCTTCCCTTATAAAAGTGAGTCAGCCCATGCTGTCAAATAGTGAAAACAGAACTTGCTACTGCCACATGTTGCCAAGGGAAAGCTCAACATTTTCTATTACCTTCAAAAGTATTTTTAAGGAGCATAATTTTCAAAAAGTGATTAAGTTATGGGTCCCCTTCGTGTAAACTGCAGAGAACTCTAATTTCCTTTTAGAGGACACAGGGGGCTTTGCACCCATCTTGGAATTAGTTGAAAAAATGAAGAAGTGCTGTCATTATACTGCAAGGGTGGTCAGCATTCTTATCCAAACATAGCATTGTTACACTGACTAGGTATCATGTTCCATGTAAGGAAGCAGTGACACAGTCTTGTGGAGTATTTAAGATAAGTATGGTAGTTACAAGGAGTATTTAAGATACGTTTAGTAGTTACCACTGCATTTGGGGAGGGGAAAAATTACTCATGAAAAGTAAATGGTGTTTTCCAATGGTGCTTTAGGCTGTCCTATATTTTTTAGTGTTTTTATGCCCATCTGAAATGAAAGTCTTTGTCATTTGACTTATGCAATACAACCATTTCAGTGCATCATTTGCTTAATTACACAGCTGTACGACTGCCACATTTGGCATTAACAGTGTCAGACTAGGGTTTCTGGGCCCACTGGAAACCTCATCACAAGGGCCCCAATCCCTGCCACCATTACCCCCCACCCCTATTGCCTAGACCATCTACCCCTGTTGAGGCCCCCCAACCCTGCTGTGAACCAATGCCATCCCCCCAAATCCTTTCTCCCCCTTACAGAATACCTTCAGCAATGCTGGCATCCAAAAAAGAAGGAAATGTTCCCCCAGGCCCAGCCCTAGAGGGATTTCTCCTGGTGCCCAACGCCCCAGGTCACAGTCCAACCCTCCCCTTAGACTTAATAAAAACCTGCAACAACTCTGATATGAGCTATATAGGGAGTGAACAACGTGGCAACAGGCTTGACTAAATAAGGGTAATGGAAGCTGTAATTAACAAACCTAATAGCCTGGCATTGCAAGCACAAGTTCGATGGCATTCACTTGCTGCACTTCATCACCACAGCAAGCAATTTCTTCCGGACAGAACTGCTTTTCTTTTCAGCAAATTACATGCCACACACTTTTCTGTAAAACTGCAGTGTGTTCAAATTATTCTAGCAGTACCATCCATTACACCCTCTTGTTTTCTTTGCTTTTGTATAGAGTGAACAGCTGCAGACTGTTTACCACACACACAAAACAGTTCTTATCTGTGACTTGAGCTGGGGAGTTGAGAAACATCTGCGAAATTCAATTGAATGGGCGCACCGATAAATGAGCTTGGAGACTGATGCATCAATTATACACTGTGTACATTACTTTGCAAAAAAAATGATTTCCCTCAACATGCATAGGAGCATGTTGCCATTGGTTAGAGGTGGTATGTATACAAAAGAGAATATTTTTCGTAACAAAAAATTGCTATGAATATGAAATGAATATTCTGAAACTAAATACTGAAGCTAAGCCCCATTATACATACACAAAACATTGTTGCTAATACACTCTGGCACAGGACAAACCCCTTTTGTTGTGATATAGGAAGAGACTATGAAACTTTATTTAGCATAACATCTGTTGGATCCACTAGAAAACTAAACCAATGCAGCAACTAGGAAAACTAAACAGCAACAAAACTAATGCAAAATATTAGTCTTATACCTTTTAAATCCAAATGACACCAGGGGTCCTCCTTTCTAGCTAAATCCAGCTAAAATTGCTCTCTAATGTAGCCCTTTAACTTGCGCTCAATGGCAAATATTCTAGTGTCACACTATGGGGCCGATTCACTAACTTCGAGTGAAGGATTCGAAGTAAAAAAACTTCTAATTTTTGTGCTCCTCGACTATCGAATTGGCGTAAATTCGCCTGAGTAGAATGATTCGAATAGATCGAGCGCAAAAACACTGCGACTATTCGCCATTCGATAGTCGAAGTACTGGATCGAGCGCAAAAACGCTGTGACTGTTCGCCCATTCGATAGTCGAAGTACTGTTTCTTTTAAAAATACTTCGACTGAAACTTTCGGGACGTGGCCATGCAGCGGGGGGCTCTCATAGCTATCAGTGAGCACTATTATTGGACTTTTTACCTACTATTCGGCTGGCTGAAGCCCTGACCATGTCTAAAAGCAGCAAACCCAAGAAAAACCTGCCGCCGCTGCGGCAAACGACAACACCGGCCCGCAAACCAGAGCTATGTCGTCGCTCCAATATGGCGGACAGTGCGCCTTCCTCCCCGGCCTCAACTCCGCGACGAGACCCGGACTCTGATAAACTGGACTCCGATCCGGAGACCCAGACGCAATACTCCGGGGACAAACAGTTAATCGCCCGCTTCAAGCAGCTATTACACTCTGAGCTGGACGCGGTGGCGACAAAGATCATGGACCACGTGACCCAGGAACTCTGCGAGTTAGGCCAGCGCACAGCTGCGGTCGAAGACAAAGTCGACGATCTGGTGAGCAAAGCCTTGTCGCATGATTTCCTGATTACTCGCTTACAACAACAGCTATCGGAACTGCAGGACCGCCTGGAGGATAGCGAAAATCGTTCGCGGCGCAACAACGTGAGAATCCGCGGCCTACCAGATTCGATCACGAACCTGCAGGAAGAGATCCCGCTTCTCCTCCAGTCCCTTGTGCCTGATGTTCCGCCCTCTGAATTGCTGCTCGATAGAGTGCACCGAGCCCTCGGTCCAAGAAAGGAAGGAGCTCCGCGGAAGGACGTCATAGCGAGGCTTCATTACTTCACTTCCAAAGAGGCTATTATGAGCGCCTCAAGGGCCTCCGCCATGCTGGAATACAAATCCTTCAAGTTTTCCATTTATGCGGATCTCGCAACCTCCACGATTCTGAAATGGAATCTCATGAAACCGATCACATCCATCTTGACGGCTCATCAGATCCGCTACAATTGGGGCTACCCGTTCAAGCTGATTTTTGCCCACCAGCACCGTCAATATTCTACGGTGTCCCCTCAAGATGGCATGGAACTTCTAACCCGATTGAAGCTTCACTCACTTCGGCCTCCGCTCCATCTACCCCAACACCTTCTGGCAGCCCAAAGGAGAGGGCTCTCTCCCCACTGTGGCACAGGAACCAGAACGGTAAAACAAAGCGACAGGTTTGGGCACCTTATTTCTGTCCTTGTTATTACAGATGAGTCCCCTGGGGAGTTTTCCCCCCCTTACTAAGGTCATACCCTGAGACCTTCAGACGTGTTTTCTACAAACGTTTCCCCTATTATGGGGTTTGTTTTTTCGAGTTGCTTTTTTTGTTTTTCCAGTTTTGTTATGTGTAATATTATGTTTTTTGAATGCAGGATATGTATACTGAATGCTTTTTGGTTAGTCGTATGGCACAATGTCTTTAGCTCACTCATTACCCCCACCATGGGGCTGCACTGTATAACTCACAATGTTAAGGGCCTCAATTCCCCCATGAAAAGATCAATGGCGTTTAGGCAATATTGTAAAATGGGAGCCAACATCATCTTCCTCCAGGAAACTCATTTCTCCATCACATATCACACTACCCCCAAATATTTCCACCAAACCTATAATCGTTCCTACACGGCTAGCACTGATAAGAAACACAGGGGCGTTGCCATTTTCATACATAAAAATCTGAACTTTCACCTTACATACTCCAAATCTGACCCTGAAGGCCGATATTTAATATTGGTCGGCCAAATCCAAGATAACCTGGTTACCCTGGCAACGGTGTATGGCCCAAACAATTCTCAACGCAATTACTATACAGATTTTTTTTCGTTCCTGGAGGAGGAGGGTAGACGTCCCATTATTCTCGCAGGGGATTTCAATGAGGTGGTAAATCCTAACGTGGACAGACAATCTAGTGTTCCCTCCTCTTCCCCTAAGAGAGGCCCCCACTATTTTGCATCCCTGATAGGCCAATATGGCTTCGTGGATGCATGGAGGGAACATTACCCCTTTAAGAAGGATTTTTCATTTTTCTCCCCTCCCCACAATTCGCACTCAAGGATTGATATGATTTTACTAAGCAGGCAGCTGATCCCTTCTATCCTTCACTCTGCCATACGCTCTTGCTCTTGGTCGGACCACTCCATTGTTACCCTGGAACTTGCCAATATTACGGATAAACCGTCCGGTAATAGATGGCGCATGGATGACACATTATTATCCTCTCCCCAACACAGAGACCATATAGAGTCAGAGATAGACTCATACTTTTCAATCGATAACTCCCCAGAAGTTAGCAGCCCGATATTATGGACAGCCCATGAGGCTTATTTGCGGGGTATTCTAATACAGCTCCGGTCACGGGTCAGGAAAACCAAAAATGCGAACTTACAAAAACTTATGGTAACATTGCAAGGATTGGAAACTTAATATATTCATGACCCCCATAATTCCAGGCTCAGGAAAGAAATAGACAAATTGAGGACGGAAATTAACTTACTCCTGACTGAGTCAGAAATTACTAAATTACAATGGACCAAGCAGAAGTTCTTTCGTAGGGCCAATAAAGCAGACACTATGTTAGCTAAAAGGCTTGCTAATAAATCTTTTAAATCCGCCTTTACCCAACTCAAAACGAAAGATGGCTCGTTGACGGCTAACCCGGAACGTATTGCTGCAGAGTTCGCTTCTTTTTACCAGACTCTCTATAGCAACCGTCCTGATCCTGACCCATCTACTTTGACAAATTTCCTCCAAATTTTGAAGTTACCTTCTCTTACCCCACAACAGATTACAGTTATGTCTGCATCAATTACATCAGAGGAAGTGCAGACAGCAATAAAGCAAATTAAGACAAGGAAATCCCCTGGCCCCGACGGGTTCCCCGGAAAATACTTCAAAACCTTTGCCTTGAAACTGATCCCTTGGCTCACTACCATGTTTAACAACATTATGCAGGGCAAGAGTGGGTTCTGCCAAGAGGATTTGTTAGTGCAGATAGCTGTTATACCCAAAGCTGATAGGGATACCACTTGTTGTAAAAATTTCCGCCCGATCTCTGTCCTTAATATTGACATTAAATTACTAGCTAAAATTATGTCCACTAGATTGAACACCGTCATTGAGAGCCTCATTCACAAAGATCAATCCGGATTTATTCCTAGGAGACAGGTTACAGATAACATCCGTAGGATCCCTAATTTAGTTCATATAGCCAGATCGAAAAATATACCATCTATGCTTCTCTCCCTAGATCTGGAGAAAGCGTTCGATACTATATCGTGGCCTTTCCTTTTTGAAGTCCTCAAAACGTTTAATTTCCCTCCGTCCTTTTCACAAGTCATCTCGGCACTTTACTGCCGTCCTAGAGCAAGAGTCAACTACATGGGTTTCAGTTCCACAGAGTTGTCTATACTGAGAAGCACCAGACAGGGATGTCCTTTGTCTCCCCTGCTGTCCGCCTTAGCGATCGAGCCGCTGGCATAAGCCATTAGAGCTAATAACAAAATTTCGGGTGTGTCAGTGGGGGAGACAGACTATAAATGTGCCCTATACGCCGATGATATTATTTTGACCCTTACCAAGCCCATGACTTCCCTACCTTTTCTGTATGATACGCTTTCCACATATGCTAAACTGTCTGGCCTAGTGGTGAACGCCTCTAAGTCGGAGGCACTGAACATCTGCCTTTCAGAACATCACAGGAAGCTCCTGGAAATAAACTTTGAATTCCAATGGAGGCCAAAAACCATTAAATATTTAGGGACACTGATATATTCCCATTATTCTACTCTGGCCTCAGACAATTATACTAAAATTGGTCATAAAGTATTAGCCATGATAACATCCTGGGGTAAACTTAACTTGTCCTGGTTGGGAAGGGTTACGGCCTTGAAAATGTCTGCTCTTCCACTTTTGTTGTATGTTTTCCGCACTCTGCCAACCTACCCTCCAAGAGGTTTGATTGACATTCTACAGAAGGCTTTTAATAAGTTTGTTTGGAACGGTAGGAGGGCCAGATTGAATTTCTCTACAGCTTGCCGCAGTTGTTACAAAGGGGGCCTTGGAATCCCGAACTTGAAATGTTACTTTTTTGCTGCTCAATTGTCTCAAATAGTCTCCTGGCATCAGCCCTACGATGCCCCGTTGTGGGTTCACATCGAACAACACTCTCTCCAGGACGTTAATCTACGGAATATACTGTGGATTACAAATTATACTACCCGAATAACCCTATAGTGGCGCATTCTCTGAAAGTGTGGGCCCGCACAAAAGACACCTATGGCCTATACTCTCCGCATAAACCGGCTACCTCTTTCCTCAACAATGTTGACTCCCCCCCCCTGGTAAGTCATCTAAGGCTTTCGCCTGGTGGGAACAGTCTCTCCTGTCGACTATCTACTCCATCACACGGTCTAACAAAATACTATTGTTTTCCCAACTTCAGGAAAAATACAAGGCTCCCCAGAGGGAATGGTTAAGATACCAACAGATCGAGCACTTTATAAAATCTCAACAAGAGGGTAATACTTTCCCCCCTCCGACAGCTTTCGAAAGACTTTGCCTGCATCTCGTCTCCACCAAAGGAGCATTATCATACATATATGATAATCTGATCCATATCACCCCTATAAAAACATTGAAGTTCGTCCAATATTGGGAGAAGGATCTAAGGCAATGTCTGAATGAAGATACTTGGTCAGACATCTTTAAAAACACCATTAAGTGCTCTGTCAACGTTCTAATACAGGAGACCTCCCAGAAGGTGCTGCACCAATGGTACCTGGTCCCAGAGAAGGTTGCCAGATGGTATCCTACTCCACGCTATGCTTCAGAGCTTGTAACCAGTCCGGCTCTTTCCTTCACACATGGTGGAACTGCCCTGTGGCAACCCGATTTTGGATTAGGGTCTATACTCTTATTACCAGTGTCACGGGTCTCACTCTCCCTAAAAACCCGGCTGAAGCCCTACTAAACAAACATGTCCCTGGTGGCAATAAATCCTCCAGGCGACTGATCACATATATCTTTTCTGCAGCCAAGCAGACAATAGCGAAAGCCTGGAAAACCAACACCCTGGATATACGTGAGGTGAAAAAGAGGCTGGACAATCTACTGTTAATGGAACGGCTTACAAGCATCCGAATCCGGCCAATCCAAGGCCTTTAACAAAACCTGGTCCCTCTGGCTCTCCTACCGACAAATTTCTCAAGGCTTGTTAACTTAGACAATCTGTTGCTGGGTGTGAGATTGAGCCATACAATCCTAACCAACAGCTCTTCTTCTATTATGTGACTAACTTGCATTCATGTTCCCCTTTTTTCCTTTTATTTTTATTCCTTTCCCCTTTTGGTTGACAATTTGATGGATATATTTTCTTGTTTACCTTATGTATGCATCAGTACTGTCTATGCCAATGATAACTGTGCCCCGGGGTGTTCCCGGCTTGCACACGTACATGATGTCAACTTTTCAATTTAAAATAAAAATATATAAATAAAAAAATACTTCGACTGCCTACTTCTCCACCTAAAACCTACCGAATTGCTTTAAAAGCCTATGGGAAAGTCCCATAGGCTTGTTTTCCAAGTTTTTGATCGAATAAAAAGGCATTCAATCGAATGAAAATCCTTCGAGCGAATATTCGATCGAGCGCCTATTCGCCTGGTGAATATTCGCCAATTCGACCATTTCGACAGCGCGTAAATTCGCCCGAATTGTCTATTCGATTCTATTCCCCAGTCGAATTTCGAGGGATTTAACCCCTCGAAATTCGACCCTTGATGAATTTGCCCCTATCTGTTGACCATCAGTCACTTCCCTTAAATGCCTCATTTGATGTTTTTGCTTCTGACAGAAAAACACTGATAGCACTGATGATTTGGGGCAGTTTCTGTAGTCATTGATATTACTGGAATCTGCCTGACCCTGAACACACAAACACACAGATTGTAGCCCAGAAATGTCCACCCTGTTTATGGGCCAAAATACATGTGTGCAGTAACAGATGACACTGGGTGGTACTGGTGTTTCTCTAGGGTTGCACTGGGCTGGCAGGACAATAGAAAAAAAAACCTGGTTGGTACCGCTGGCCCAGACTCACTCCCCGCCACAACCAGCACTGGTGAGGTGTGGGTGGCATGTATGTGGCATGAGGTAGGACTTGGGCAAGGGGAACTGAGGAGGCATGAGGACCCCTGAGATGGCAGCCCAGATGTGCCCCAGACACAGGGGCGATCCTGGCCCCTCTGCTGCCTGAGGCAGCAGCAGTTGCTGCTGCCCCCCCTCCCCCAGAAATTCAGGGCCCGCCCCCCTCTAGGATCGCTACTGGCTGAAGGTGTTAGCAATAGACACGTACTGGCACGTTGTGATGCACCAATCTCGCATACGTCTTTAGTTTACTGTACTGGCACGTTAGTACTTCTATTGCACGTTCAGCCCTAAAGAAGTATGTGAGAGTGGTGTGTCACTCCATGCCAGTACGTGTCTATTGCTAACACCTTCAGCACACAGGAGGCAGTATAGACCAAGTGACAGATCATTTCACTAATGTCACCAATATTACTGCTATGGCTATGCGTTTCCCGATAGTGCTGGTGGGCCACATTATTATTATTTTCATGACGGAGGCTGAGGGCCGGTGTCATTTTAAAACGGGCCGCAATTGGCCTGCGGGCTGGACTTTGGACATACCTGGTGTAAACCAATGGAGTACTATTGGGCTGATATTAAGTTCCTTTACTGAAGTAAATATCACAGAGCTGTAATTTTTTTGCATCCTATCTATTGTAAAATAAAATACTTTCTCCATCTCATTTACAAATTTTATTTGAGGGGTTGGTACCACTGAGGGGGAGCTCAGAGTTAGCTATGCATGATATAAATCAAAACATTTGCTCATTGTAGTCATTTCTTTACCCTTTTCAATACACTGGTTTAAAACATTTTATGGACAACCATTTCAAAATCCCTGCATCATCCCCACCAAATGTTCTAAGTTAGTTAAATTATAGTTATGACATGCCAATAGGCACAGGGGTTTGTGTTTCTGAATGATTTATATGTATGTTTAAGGATCGGGCCTTTTTGCAGTGTTTCACATTTTTGATTTCGATTTTGCCTGTTTTTTCTGTTTTTTTTATTCTGTCCAATTCCATAAAGGCATCTTTTATACAACAGCAGAAATGCCTTGCCTTTCCCTAAAACTGGTTTAAAAGCTGTAGTTTTGTCCTTTCTATGGAAACTGTTTGGCACTTATCTTACACAGAGGAGAAATGTCACTATCATTACAACATGTTGCTCACCAACCCCATGTATGGTCCTCTCAGTGGCCTCTAAGCAAGAGCTTATTTTTGAATTCCAGGCTTCGAGGCAAGTTTTGGTTGCATAAAAACCAGGTGTGCTGCCAAACAGAGCCTCCTGTAGCTATCAGTCCACTTAGAGGCTACCAAATAGCCAATTGCAGCCCTTATTTGGAATCCCCAATAACTTTTTTCATGCTCACCAACTTTTTACATTTGAATGTTGCTCATGGATAAAAAAACCTGTTCTAAGCCATGCACTTATGCACAATGGGTGTGAGGCCAGATCACAAATTGTGGTGTGTGCAGAGTATTTTGTGGGAACAAAACTTAATTTATTAGGGACCCAGACACTTCTGTGTACAAGTAGTTTTTTACAGATCCAACAACAGCAAAAAAAATTTAAGTATTTTATATGCATTGAATTTAATGTACTGTAAAGCTGGCCATCGATTTTTAAAAGATCTTTTCGTAATCGTGAGTAGGGATGTAGCGAACTGTTCGCCTGCGAACTTGTTCGCGCGAACTTCGACCGTTCGCGTCCGCCTAATGTTCGCGAACGTGTGGGAACGTTCGCAATTTGAGTTCGCGACCATTCGACCGCTAAAATCGAACGATTTCCATTTGTTCGAACGATTTCCATTCGTTCGAACGATTAAAATCCCTCGAACGTTCGATTCGAATGAAAATCCTTCGATCGAACGATGAAAATCCTTCGAACGTTCGAATCGAACGAAAAATCCTTCGAACGTTCGAATCGAACGATTTTGCGGGTGTTCGAAGTTCGCAAACTGTTCGCGAACTGCTCGCATTTTTTGCCGGTGTTCGCGAACACCAAAACGGCAGTTCGCTACATCCCTAATCGTGAGACCACGATTATCTTTAAACGATCGTTTAAATGTACGATTTGTCCATCAACTGAAAAGACCATTTCAAGCGATATTGTCTCCTGCTTGGCCCTGCAAACATAAATAGATTTCACTGTGACAATGAAAATTTTTTAACCCGGCCGTTCAATTTCCTGACAGATGTTGGCCGAAAAATCCTTAGATGCACGATCGTTCAATTCCCACTAACCTCACGATAATTTGATGGATCGGTTGAATTGCACTAAAATCATTCACCAAAGAAAAATCTTTTTCAGTCTATTGGGACCTTTACCCTGCACTGGTAAAAATTGCCTGTTTGATACTAATATAATAATAACATAAACACTACTTTATTTTATAACTTGAAGTGCACTTAAGTTTAACAGAACACAAGTCACATGACTGGGGGCACCTGGGAAACTGACAATATGTCTATTCCCATGTGAGATTTCAAAATAAATATACAAAAAAATCTGTTCGCTCTTTTGAAAAATGGACTTCAGTGCATAAGTCTGCTGGAGCAGCACTATTAACATGCATTTTGAAAAAAATATGTTTTCCCATGACAGTATCCCTTTAATTATTTGTAGTCGATCAACAGTGCAAACTTGTAGGGGGTTAGTTACTAAAGACCGATTTTCTTCTGGAGGAGTTTTAAAGGGGAAAACTAAAACCTAGAGGCTGTTAAAAGTCCAAATTAAAAAAAAACTCTATCTCAAACCTGCTGAGGTTATGTAGAAGTCAATAGCAGATGTCCCTTTCACAATTGGAAAATATCATGATCTGCGCTGGGTTTCATACAATAATCTGAATAATTTGCGGTTTCCTGAAATATTTAGAGTTTTCAGGTGTTAAATCAAAAAAAATCGTAAGATTGAAATGTTTTCACAATTTTATCAAGTCTTTTCCTGTACCAGATTTTTTCAAGTTAATGTATTGATAAATAAGGTAAAAATGTGGAGGGGCACATAATCCCCGCAATGTTACTGGTCTTTAAAAAGTGCTCAGACATCCGAAAAGAAAGTAAAGGGAATGTTTCTCTCTGACGTTTGTGTTACTATACAAATCAAATGATACAAATATCATGATTAAAAACATTAAAAGTTTATGATATTTTAGATTTGTCAGAAATATATACTATTGAGAACAATGAAATATATTCAATCCCCAAGGAAAGACTTTTTTAGGTTCACGCCCCACTTTACTGAGGCTTTTTTATATTTTATTAAAAGGTTAAAAAAAGAAATATCGCCCACAACAACAGAGCATTTAATGGGAATAGCTACAGTTAGGAAACTGGGCTTGATATGGTTTTATATTCCAGACTGTAAACCCTACAAAGATATCTTTATTACAGAAAGCCTCCAATCCAGTGTTCCCTCTAAATCCTTCTCAGCTATGTGTGCAAACAAATAGTTTTTTAAACTTTTGTGTGAAGTTTTTAAAAACTTTGTGCGCAGTTCAAAATCAATACAAAATGCTGTGTCTTCACACAAAATTCTTTGTACACATTTTAAATTCAAATTTGTGAGTTTTGACACAATTTTTTTTTTGAAAATTCGAATTCCAATTCAAATTTACCATTCAAACCTTAATAAAATACAAAGATAGTGAATTTTTGTACATTGAGATTTAATGCCACATTTATCAAAATGGGACACAACTGTCAAGGTTGGCGTTGTTTCTCTGGAAAAAAGGCGCTTGCGAGGGGACATGATTACACTTTACAAGTACATTAGAGGACCTTATAGACAAATAGTAGAGCTTTTTTACCCATAAAGAGGATCACCTGAGGCCATCCCTTCAGACTAGAGGAAAAGAACTTTCATTTGAACTTTCATTTGAAGCAACGTAGGTGGTTCTTCACAGTCAGGACAGTGAGCTTGTGGAATGCACTGCCGGGTGATGTTGTGATGGCTGATTCTGTTAATACTTTTAAGAATGGCTTGGATGATTTCTTGGACAGACATAATATCAAAGGCTATTGTGATACTAAACTCTATAGTATGGCTGATATTTCTTCCTTATAGTCCCTGAGGTCTAAATCAATTGGTGGTCCTCCTCCAGTACCCATCTGATACTTTTTATGAGCAGAATTATTTTTCACTTGTTTGGAAAAACAGCCCCTTGGACTTCATTATACTGTGTGTTTAGATGGAGTCTTCAAGAAACAGGTGTATTTATTTTGAGATCATGTGGCACTTAATTGCACACAGGTGAACGCTATTCAACTAATTAAGTGACTATTGAAAATAGTTGGTTGCACCATTGGTTATTTATGGCTTTTAGAGCATTCAATAAAGGGATATTCAATAAAGATTCCATTTTGTATTTGTAAATAGTGTGCATTTTTCCACTTTAGTATTATAGACAATATAGATATATTGGGGCAAATTCACTAAGCGCCGAAGCGCCTAACGCTAGCGTCAATTCACTAGCGTTGGGCATTTTCGTTACTTCGCAAATTCACTAACGAACGCTGGCGTAACTTCGCTAGTGTAACTACGCACCCTTACGCCTGGCGAATTTGCGCAACGGACGTAACTACGCAAATTCACTAACACGCGCATTGTACTGAACGGTACTTTTTACGCTAGACTTCCTTCGCCACCTCAGACCAGGTGAAGCGCAATAGAGTAGATAGGGATTGCTTCAAAAAAAGTTCACATTTTTTCTAAGTCCCAAAAAACGCTGGCGTTTTTTCTATATTATGGATGATAGGCTGAAAAAGATCTAATTTTTTTTTTGGGGCTCCCCTCCTTCCCCCCTACATTTCCTAACTCATGGCAACTTAACTGTACAGTGGGCACATGTGTAGGGCAAAATAAAAATTTTATTTGATGTTTTGAAGGTTTCCCAGGCATTTGTAGTGCTGCTACATATTCCTCCATTGAAATTAGAATTTGGCGCCGTATGCAAATTAACCATCGTTAGCGTAACTTCGCTTCGCTTAGCGAATCAACGCTAGCGCAACTTCGCAACCTTATGTTACCCCTGAGCGCAACTTCGGATTTTAGTGAATTTGCGGAGCGCTGGAGAAACTACGCCTGGCAGAGTGTGGCGAAGTGCATCGAAGTGCAGTGAAGTTACGCCTGGCGCAACTACGAATCTTAGTGAATTTGCCCCGTTGTGTAGATCAGAGACAAAATACATTTTAATTCCAGGTTGTACACAGCAAAAACAATATTATAATCCAAGGGTGGATGAACAACCCCATTAACTGTCACAAATGACAAGCGCTGTTCATAAAAAGTAGTAATTAATGCTTATTTGTAATGTTCTGATGGGTTTCATTTACTTTATTATGATATTCAAATTTTGCTGCCCCAGAGCTATGCTACCTGTAGGGATGTTCTAATAGTGTATATGAATATATACTGTGCCTATTTGTTTTTATAAAGAACCAAATACATTTGATGAAGCTTAAAGGACATGTAACCAGTGAATGGCCTCTTTGAAATCTTTAGATACTTGCCGCTCTGGTTGTTAAAAGGGTAACAGTAAGGCTGCAGCATCCCCTTAATCCCTAAGAAATCGTTATACTCCTCTAATTTACTCTGCCCCCTCCCTCAGGATTTTACTTTGGCTGTTGGCTCATGAGCATGCTCAGTTCTTCTCAGCTCAGATTATTAAACACACCCTCCAGTTTAGCAGACAACGAAGAGATAGCATTTCTGGTTCCCATAGAAACTCTGCTCTAGCTGTCTTCTCCTATTTTTTTTTTCTAACCACCTCTCCTGAGCTCAGTGCTCAACCCCAGCAGAACTTTTTATTAAAGTAAGTTGTGCCTGTGTACACTTGCATTCTGCATTGCATGATCTTTACACCATACATGTCTGTTTGCACATGTCAATGTTACTTTGATGATGTGTCAGAGGGAAAATGGCCACCGGGTGAAAGCTGCTATTTGGTTTAGGAAAATGTGATTGTGCTGGCAGATGAAGGGGGCATATGCAGTACAAATGATGTGTCTTGGGTGTGGAAGATATGCCCAATGAGTAAATTGGATTACATGTATGTGTGGATTATACATGTGAGTGAGTGGGATTACATGTATAAATGAGTGAGTGGGATTACACATATGAATGGGATTACATGTATAAATAAATCGGATTAAATGTATGAGTGGTATTACATGAATGAGTGGTATATGTATGAATGGTATTATATGAGTGAGTGGTATGCATGTGTGATTACATGTATGAATGGGATTACATGTATGAGTGGGATTACATGTATGAGTGAGTGGGAATACATGTATGAGTGGGATTATACATGCAGGTATGAGTAGGATTACACATACTTGCTAATAAATTTACATTAAAAAAAAATTCTCAGCAAGAGCATCAGGCGTGGCTGTATATGCAATATAAATGATGATGTAGCCGATAGAAAATGGCCGCCTGGTTGAATTAGATCTTTCAGGAAAACCCTACGGTGCAGGCTAACAGAGGGGAAAAATACAGAGACAATGATGCATTTTGTGTGGGGAATATGTGCCCAATCTAAAGACATGGTAAGGGTTTATAGGGTTTACATGTCCTTTAAAATAGATACAAAATGCTGGGTGACATTAATGTGGCCCTATCTGATGGAGCTAGCTCTGCCGTATGACACACAATGGGGATGGACAGTGGAAATGAGTCCCCAGCAGTGAAATATCATGTCAAGGGAACTTGGGATCTCCAGGAAACTCCAGGCTTCTTCTGTGCCAACTGACGCACTTGACTTAATTCAGAAAAGAAAATAGATAATTCATTACAAGGGCGCAGATAATCCCCTTACATAACTGACTTCTGCTTATCTGTATACCAAAGCAGTAACTTGTTTATACAGAGCTCATTATCAATGGTTAAAATAAATAATTGCAGGTTAGTTAGCAAGTGTAAGAGCAAAATAATTACGCATTTTAATTAAACAAAAGAAAGCAAAATATGTTGCATGTATTTTCAGTTCCTTGGGTTCAATTTATTTTTCATATTAAAAAAAAACAATGTGTGTAAAGTATATACTGCTCATTTCCTAACCATGTTGATGCAGACACATCTTAGTTTTAACATACTGTATTTTTTAAACCTTTCACATGGCAATTGCTGGTATAAAAAGCAGCTCTGGCATTTGTTTTTATGTGATCATTTTTACACCACCTTTATAAATATTGTCCTAAATGATCTTTAGTGAAATTTATATGTATTTTTTTTTGACATTTGAGAAAGGAGATTGAATCCTTTTCACAGTTCCTAAAAATATATACTCATAAAAACCCAATTTATGTAGTATGTATGTATAATGTATTTATTTATGCAAGCTTAGTTAACAGCAAATATAAGGTACTGTCATATTAAAGGAGTTGTCCACCTTTAAATTAACTATTAGTAGGATGAGAGTGATATTTTGAGACAATTTGCAATTGGTTTCAGCATTATTTAGCTTTTTATTCAGCAGCTCTCCAGTTTGCAAAATATCCCTAGCAACCATGCAGCGATTTGAAGAAAAGACTATAAATATAAGTAGGAGTGGGCCTAATTAAAAAGTAGCAGTATATATTTGTAGCCTTACTGAGCATCTGTCTTTCAGATGGGGTCAGTAAACCCTTTTGAAAGTTGGAAAGAGTCAGAAGAAAAAGACCAATCATTCGAAAACGATAAAAAAAAAAAAAATTAAGTCCAAACGAAAAGTTGCTTAGAATCAGCCATTCTATAATGTGTACTAAAAGGTGAATCAACCCTTTATCATCTGTAAATTACAGATCAGCCTCTTTGTTTCCCATTGATGGAAGAATAAGCACTAGATCAGCTCCCTATTAAAAAGGGTAACATTTTGAAAGAATGGCCTAAATACGCATTTCCTTTTGCAGGAAAAAAAGAAACAACATTCCATTTTTGTTCAGAGAAAGAACGGAAAAAAGGATTTCACTTGGACAACAGAAGAGAGATTTCTTTCCAGGAAATATAGATTAGTTACATCTGTGCATGACTGTACTGAATATCAGCTGTATCAATACTTCACTGTCTCGGGACATCAGGAAATCTTTACATTAAAATAATGAGGAATGTGGCAAGCATATTTAATTTTATCTTGCATAAATAGATAATTTTTATTTGTTTCTCTTTTATTAAAGGGGTACTAAGACTGATTCTAGACCATGTGTATATTTCAGCTGTACCATCCGCAAGCCCTATTATCATGTGTATTCCACTTTCGGTTCAAATTACTACATTTTGGGGCTACAGCAGTCCAAAAATAAAAGGCCCAACTTTCTCAGGTGTGTTTAGACATTCAGGTGTATGTGTGCTTCCTTAAATAACAACAAGCACCCCCCCCTTTCCACTGTCCCTTTGGAATGCTTCCTACAAGTATGGGCTACTGCAGTTCCTAAAGTGTAGTTGTTTGAAAAGAAAGGTTAAAAAATAGACTGTGCCCCCACTGTTGCAACTCTTACAAGCTGTACCCTTTCTGCTAGAGAAGTATTTCATTAATCCAGAGATGGCAGCACCAGGTTTTGTATAATATCATTGGGTGAGAGGGGTTGTAAACTTATACCTTGGATCGTTTGAACCATTATATAGGAAGCACCTAGACTTTTTTTTAAATCTGTATAAGGCATATAAACATGTAAAACATATACAGTAAAATAAGGCAAATAAAACATGTTTACAATTGGTTTTAATGATTTTAATGTGTTTAAATGGTGTGTAATACAACTGCAAGTAGATACATTTTATATGAGTTACTAGAGCATCTGGTGTTGCATTTTTTGCTAAAATATTTCTCCAACAAGTGGAGAAAATTCATAGTGCAACCTAACTCATTTATCGAAGAATTTGAATTTCTATGCAGATCATACAGGTCTCCTTTCCTTATCTCTGCAAAGACCCTTAGGGTGACAGGGATACACTTAGGTGATTAGAGTTCAAAGACAAAAGTTTCACAGAGATGTGGAGCCTCAGTGGGTACTCGAACAAGCACTAGAAGGCTATGGGCAGCATTAATGGTCTTGTTATAACTGCAGTTTTTATCTATCAAACATCGGGACATGACCAGGACCGGGATGGCGCCGCTCAGCAACCCCAGGAAGAGAGCGAGACTGAAGATCCTGATAGAGCCCTGGAAGCTCAAGGTACAGATATGTTCAATGTTTGTGACCAATGTAGTTGCTTCCTCAACTTGTTTAGAGCACTACTGAAGTCGTATTTCACATTACAGAACTCCGAGCTGAACACCACGCCCAGTCACCAGCCGTGATTCCTGTGGTCCCCCCCCAGAAGTAAGATCAGTGTTTATAACTAATAACCCCCTGTGTGTGTGTCACCAAAGATGCAAAGCACATTTACTTAGTCTCTTATGCAGCCTTCTTTTTTATTGGGAGGGTAGTGCATCTTCAATTTTTATCAGAAGCTGTAGTTTTTCAAATTAATGATTTTTATCATTTACCTTGAAGCATATGTAAAGACTATAGTTTCCTACCATGTATATAATTTGGCCATATCTTCCCCACCCAAGCCACATAAGTTGTACTACATATATGGCCTCCATTTGCCAGCTTTCCCCCTGCAGGCCATTTTCCCTCTGACACATCATCAAAAACTTTGAGACATGCATGCTGTAAAGTTCATGCAAAACAGAATGCAGGTTTACACAGGCACAACATACCGGTAGTTTGATAAAAAGTTCTGCTGGAGTTGAGCACTGTAATGGTTAAGCTGAGCTCAGGAGAGGTGGTCAGGAGACCAAAATAGGAGCAGACAGCTAGAGCAGAGTTTTTATGGGAACCAGTAATGCTACCTCTTCATTGGCTGTTAGGCTGGAGGGTGTGTTTAGTAATCTGAGCTGAGTAGAACTGAGCATGCTCATGACCCAACAGCCAAAGTCAGTTCCTGAGGGAGGGGGCAGAGTGGGTTAGAGGAGTAGAAGGAATTTTAAGTGACTTTTGTCCTTTTTAATTTATATTAACTTGGCCAGGATTGACACAGGGGTGTATTATGAATCTCATGCAAGAAATGGTTGTTCTTTGTAAATCTCTGCCCTTTAGTGGTCAATGGGGGCTGCTACATATTGAAATGAATGTTGAGAACGCATTCCTCCTGCGTGTTACAGCTAGGCTACATATTGAATTGGTTGTAAAAATGTTTATGTGGTGTTCAAGAAACAAATAAACTTTTGTCACAAATCCATATTGTCCTTTTATTCTTACAAAAAATGTTTGACATTTTGAACAATATGTTATCAGTCGACCCACAAAACCAAAAACTGTGTGTTTCTTTTTTACTTTTTGCTAATGTGGTTCCAAACATGCAATACACATGAATAATGTCATTTGAAACTAACAGAGCTGGTACATAATTTTTCAGGGTAGACACACTTTTTTGCAGAGTTAACACAGTTCCAAATCGGACAACAGAAGAAGTAATTATATAGAACCAAAAGCCTCATGAACTGACATATAACCACCATGACAAGACCAAAATATTAAGGCCAAACAACAGAACTAGGTTATTGTGCATTTCACAGTCATTGTTGAGTTAATATAGATGAAGGCTCCTAGAAAGACTACCTGATTATCACTACATTGACTGTGTCAGACTGGGCCGGCAGGACACCCGGAAAAAACCTGGTGGGCCCCAGGCTCTTGTGGGCCCCACCGGCCCAGATCCACTTCCCAGTGGCGAGCGACCCCTCTTTGTTTGCGGCAAAATCAAAATTTCTTGAGTGCGCACTGGCGTTGCACAGCGCGCGTGCGCCCTCGTGTGCACTGATGTGCATATACATATCCGGCACCAAAGTGCCGGAGCGGCAGGGGGTGCTGGAGGGAGGCCCGGGGCCGGTAGCCCTATTAAAATGGGGGACTAATAGGTTCAAATGATAAGCAATTGACAACATTCCCAGAAGAAGATGCTTTGAAAGGTAAGTAAAAATATTGGACAAAAATCACAAGCATAAAAATCGGATTTAGGAAGGGCCCAACAAAATATGTGGCCTTCTTTCACCTTGCACACACCCTGATGCTGAAAATTAACTATTTCTGTAGTTTGGTAAACATACAACCAAAGTGTACATTGATGAGCTTCTCACTCACTCTTCTCTGTGGTTGGTTAACCCTCCATCTGCCAATATACCCCACAATCTGGCGTTGAAGTATCTGGTGTGAGGCCATGCTGCACTGCAACATGACAAACACAATGCCGAGGTGTAAAACCTTTCAGGGGCAATAAAGCAGAGCAACCCCAGTGATTGAGAGGCATCATAAGCGCAATTTCATCACCTACTTGGTAGGAGGCATGCCTCTTCCCTTCCTTATTAATTCATTGATTAACACACGTCCAACCTCAAAGTCAACTAGGTGCCATTAATTACAATCCCTGCCAAAATCACTTAATTGAAGTAAAGTACAAGTACAAAGATGCATAATGCATTTGTTACAAGATTGTAGCTAGTCTATGCCAAAATACATGCACATCCCTTTAAAGGAATCTTTGAAATGACTTTGTAGAAAATATAACATAAAACTTACCAACAATCCAGCCCTCTGGCATTTGTCGTTGGGTGGAAAGGTGATTGGGAGCTGAGTGAGGGAGGATAGTAGCATCCTGGACACTTTGAGGAAGGACAGATCTCTGACGTATGATGCGCATGTAGGAATCACGCACCGCCTGCACATTGTTGTAATAGGAGTGTTTATAATGACGGTAGCACTTCTGTTGACAGGGAGCTGGTGTGTGATCTAAAGATGAATAAAATCATCTCGTAGGTAATTAAGGAATTCTCCAATTTTGAATAAGCCCTGCTTCAATTTTATCCACTCTGCCTGGGTTGAGGGTAACAAAATGAGCCTGGGCAACAGTCTCTTTTATAGTAAAATAGCATCAGGTGTAAGTTTTTATTGTTAATCCAATGTTTCCCAGCATTCCATGGAGCCTTTAACCATTTACTAAAGCCTAAGGATAGATCGAATATTCAAATTTTCGAAGTGGGACATGGAGCTCGGCAGGTCAAAGTTGAGGAATAAATAATTTTTTAAAAAAAAATTAGAGTGAATATTGATAAATTTCAAATCCTTTGATATCGAAGTTGAAATAAAGAATCGGAAAGTCGAATTGAAAAAAGCTTTGATATTCAAAGCTTTTCCCCCTCGATTATGGAATTCTGCAACTCTCATTGTCGAATTAACATAAATAAATTTAGAAAATTCAATACGAATTTTGAATTTGAAGTAAAAGTTCTCTTGAGCTTTAGGAAATCTGTCCCTTATAGATTTGGGATGGAGCGAGGGGGACAGAAGCATGTGCACTGCTATGGAGTGGAGTACAGCACATAGGAGGGGTAAGGAATGCAGGTATGCCGGAAAATAAAAGAGCACCTTCCCTGATAAATCTATCATCTGAGAGAATATTGTACTTACATATGTTCCCTGACCTTCTGCTGTTTACTTTTTCTGTTATCTCTTTTCAGTACTTAGAAATTCCTGAGATTTTTTTTTTTAAACAAAGATCACTTGGTATATTCATGAGTTAAGTGCTTGAGGATTTCCTGTAGAATAGTCCTAGTTTAATAAGTACTGAAAAAACATTCAATGACAGAAGGTCAGGAAGGAAATATGATGGGTGCTTACTGCTCTCAGACGGATTATGTGCAAGTCTTGTTAAGCTTTTGCCCAAAATCCCATCAGAGCAAGAGGCACCAGTAGTGCTAAGTTTATCAGCCGTTGCAGCAGAAGCAATACAGAATATATGACTTGAATTTGCTGTTATAGTACTGCTGGTGAATTAATAATACAGGTATGGGACCTGTTATCCAGAATGCTTGTGACCTGGAGTTTTCTGGATAATGGATATAGCCATAATTTGGATCTTCATAATTTAGTATACAAGAAAATTGTTTAAACATTAAATAAACCCACTAGACTGGTTTTGCCTCCCATAATGATTCATTATATCATTATATTGGATCCAGTGCAAGGTACTGTTTTACTATTACAGAGAAAAAGGAAATCATTTAAAAATGTGGGTTATTTGGATAAAATGGAGTCTATGAGAGACGGCCATTCTGTAATTTGGGGCTTCCTGGATAACTTGTTTGCGAATAACAGATCCCATACCTGTAACAAGTGAAAACCTTGCAGGTAATAGAAGCCCCTCCTTCTGTTACCAGCAAGGTTTTCTCTTTTTACTAAGGTTTTCTCTTTTTACTAAATACCCAGAACCACCATAAGGATGACAGCCAGGATTGTTGGGGTGGGGGAAATCTAATGAATGTTCAGCCTTGGCTGCTATAGATTGATAGCAATAATTTTTTATTATCGTTTTAATGCAGCGATACCCACGCCATCCTTCTGATCAGGCAAAGGCAATAGCTGGGCCTTGGTGTTCCTTATAAATGGGCTTGTTATGTATTTTGCTTCTGAGTTCTGCAATTTATTATCTTATCTAGGGCTCATTTGGTATCTGTGTGGCCAGTATTGTACAAATAGAATTCCATCGCATGCATTTCTTCATAGGCACAATTAACTGACTAACTGCTGACTGACAATTAATTTGCTGTCTAATAAAGGGGTTGTTCACCTTTGAATTAACTTGTAGTATATTATACAATGGGTAATTCTAAGCATCTTTTCAATTGGTCTTCAATTTTTTTCCCCTAATTTGGAAAATGGGGCAGGCAGTTTTGACCCCCCGCAACCCATCAAAAAACCGGGCTGTCTGGGTCAAAACTGGACAGGTGGCAACCCTAGTAGGGGCACTAATGTTTGTAGCTGTTGGACAAGAGCAGTTTATATGATCAGACAGATTTGCAGGTGAGAACTAGTAAAAAAAGTAATTTTCCCATTAAATATGATATACCAACTGCAGACTGCATATGGTTCATAGGATTACTTAAGAAAACAAAGGTACATGTGTTTGAGGTTGTAGAAAGTTAAGACAAATCTACCCTGTTGAGTTTACAAAAAGCCTATGCGCAGTCATTTCAGGAATTTAGTAACACGTCAGTACAAACGGGAAACAAGGACTTGCTTTACTAATCTAAGATTTACTTACACACATATAATGCACACACATACTCACACATATGCCCATACACATATATGCAAGTATACCATAAACACTCCTTTTGCTTTTGGAGTTAGGTGGGATGTATGCATGTAAGAAAGGAGGCAAGCAAATCCCTAAACCTTGGTTCAATCAAAATTTGTTGGTGATGGGATAGTGTGCAGAAACCAAAGCTGAAAGGAACTGGTTCATACTAAAGGCTTCATGGGCCTGAGGGAGCCACACCAGCTCCAATATATATATATATATATTCTATGCACCAGTATCACCACACCTATATCTAAGTAAATAGATTGGTTCCTAATACAGACCTTTGATCTTGACTCATGTGTAGGTATTTGTAACATTAGTAACCATTTGTGTTGTGAATTTCAGAAAGTTACAATGAAGATCAATAATTGTTACAAAATACATTATTTTAATTGTTTGGTTCGCCCAATAGGGGGTTTTTAATATTAATGTGGATTTTGCTGTATTTATTTTTTATATTAATTTTGTTAAGTAATAACATTTATTTTTATGTAATTTAACTAGTTGACGCATAGTGATGATGATGATCAAGCCAATTGCGTCTTTTTTTCCCGCCATCATAGGTATATAATGCATTCTCTTATTGCCTATTGTCACTTTGAGAAAGGCCTCGGAGAGGCCGAAACGTTAGTTGCTTAGTTAATAAAAACATTTTTTCAATTTAAGTCCTGAGAGTGCGGACCTTCTTTGTGGGATGAATATTTCAAAAATTTTGGACACTGCACCCAGGCAATGTTGAACTGTTTGACGAGTGTGCCGGCTCCTCCATTGACTCTCTATATATATATATACTGTCATTAGCACTATTATTAGTACAAATATGGGATCCTTTATCTGGAAACCCTTTATCCAGAAAGTTCCAAATTATGGAAAGACCATATCCCATATACTCCATTTTATTCAAATAGTTCAAATTTTTATAAATGATTTCCTTTTTTTTCAGTAATAATAAAACTGTAGCTTGTACTTGATCCAAAATTAGATATAAATAATCCTTATTAGAAGCAAAGCACACCTATTTGAAGATACAAATTATGGAAAGATCCGTTATCCAGAAAACCCCAGGTCCAGAGCATTCTACATAACAGGTCCCATACCTTTTTGACACCAAAAAGAGCAAATCTACATTACTTTGTGTAAGAAAACAGAAAGGGTTTTTTTTGTTTCCCCGTTACATTTTGTCTGATTGTTAATTAATCTACAGTGTCCAATTAATCAATCTACATTAATCTAAAGGGTAGGAAGCTTCTAAAATTTGCTTTAGAAAGTTTCAGCATGGACCAGACTTATCTCCTGCCCTGAAAGCTACACACAAGACATGCAGACTAGTTGCTGTAAAAAGGTATCACGTTATTTAGATTTTTAATGTTCATTTTACTCAATAGGTGAGTTGAATGCATCATTCTTCTCAGCCATCTGTATTGGTGCAGAGGCCAGAAACATTCATACTTTGTATGGCCTCATTATTTAAAAGCATGACTGTAACACTCATATAATGCATTGAAACCCCATTGTGCCTGAATCTATTAGTTATATAGCATGCTCATTTGGGTTCGTGGTGTGGGAAGGAAGGCCATATGGACAATCCAATAGTTGCAAACTGGCCTTTAATTTGGTGTGTTTGATGGAAAAGTTGCCAATGGACAGAGGGATGGACTCTGTGGGCTGGAGGGTGAATGGGTGGGTTTGTGTGTTTTTTGTTATTTTTGTTTTGTTGTATGATTTGTGAACTGCTTAAGAAATTATGATTATTTAATGTAAAGTGATCTTTTAAATAAAAAAAATTCTATTAGTTATATAGCAATAGTCCCATTGCACAGCATTTTCTCCCCATTTTATTAACCTACCACTAGAGGCACCATCTCTCCCTACTATACTTGATATCCCACAGCCACAGTCCCTTCCTAGAGACTATTTTCCCACTGCTACTATAGACACCATCTCTCCCTAGTCCCTACTATACCTGCTATCCCACAGCCGCAGTCCCTTCCCGGGGGGGCTATTATCCTACTGCTACTATAGTCGCCACCTCTTCCTGCTATATCCGCTATCCTATAGCGACAGTCCCTTCAAGGGCCTTTTATCCTTACTGCTACCTCCATGAAGTAGACAACTTTATTCTCAGAGGAACCCCATTATGCGAGAGCCCCTCCCTACCCCCATTCTAAAGACAATTCTTCAAAAGCTCAAATTTATTTTGAGGGCAGAACTTTATGACTCTGAACCTGATTCTATCAAGAATTCAAGCTTAAAGAGCAAACAATTGTGAAAATTGTCGTTTTCTCAGCTATTTGGCACAATTATGTAAATAATACTCTTTCATTTTCAGCCATTTGTCAGAAACCATTAAAAATCATGAAAAGTCTGCATATTTTTTAAATGATTTATAAAACAAAGTTGCTTGAAATTATGTTTACTTTTCAAAAAGATTAAGTTATGTTTTTGTGGAGTTCCCCTTTAACAAGCTACCATGCTTCTCTATACAGTTTTGCTATATACACACTGACACCTTGTGGCTAAAATATTGAAGTAATTGCAATAAACCTTAACTGGAGTCACCATATGGGCAATTTAACTATGTCCAGACATTGAGTTGTAAAATTTCTCCCTAAGTGCACATTCGCTGAACATTTGTGCCCAGGTGCAGATCATAACACTGGCAGGTTCAAGACAGCTGTGTGCTTACTAACTGCCATAGGAAAAGTTGTATGGACAGAACTTCTAAGCACCTGGTATGCCTAAGTGCTCCCTAACTTGTGAGCACTTGCCGTTGGACCAGAGTATCACACGGACCCTCTGTGGTGGAAAAAAAAACATAGATAAGTGTACAAACAGCATTGTAGTCGATAAAATCAGTGATGTCCAGTCTGCAGCCCTCATGCTGTTGCTGGAGGGATGCAAAAATCAAGGCAGGACAGTACCAATTTTTATTTTTATACTTGAAATGCCCCTGTTTGTAATATTCAGGAGTTGGAGGCAAGTTGGACAATTATAGGTAATTATATTGGTTTGGTGAAACAGCTCAACAATACTTTAAAGGGATACTGTCATGGGAAAAAAAAATTTTTCAAAATGAATCAGTTAATAGTGCTGCTCCAGCAGAATTCTGCACGGGAATCCATTTCTCAAAAGAGCAAACAGATTTTTTTATATTCAATTTTGAAATCTGACATGGGGCTAGACATTTTGTCAATTTCCCAGCTGCCCCAAGTCATGTGACTTGTGCTCTGATAAACTTCAATCACTCTTTACTGCTGTACTGCAAGTTGGAGTAATATCACCCCCCTCCCTTTTCCCCCCCAGCAGCCAAACAAAAGAACAATGGGAAGGTAACCAGATAACAGCTCCCTAACACAAGATAACAGGTGCCTGGTAGATCTAAGAACAATACTCAGTAGTAAAAACCCATGTCTCACTGAGACATATTCAGTTACATTGAGAAGGAAAAACAGCAGCCTGCCAGAAAGCATTTCTCTCCTTAAGTGCAGGCACAAGTCACATGACCAGGGGCATCTGGGAAATTGACAAAATGTCTAGCCCCATATCAGATTTCAAAATTGAATATGAAAAAATCTGTTTTGTCTTTTGAGAAATGGATTTCAGTGCAGAATTCTGCTGGAGTAGCACCATTAACTGATGCGTTTTGAAAAAAACATGTTTTCCGATGACAGGATCCCTTTAAGTTACCAGTTTTCTTGCTTGATGAGGAAGGGAGCTAAAAGTAATACAAAATTGCATTTTAAACAAAACAGATGGTGCCAACGTTGCATTTGATTTTGGTTAATCTGTTCTTACAGATTGTGGCAAAGCAATGGTGGACATTGCTGACATAAAAGGAGATGGGAATACACTAGAATATATAGAATGACAGATGGCCAACTATACTCAAAAAGTTGATTCTTTGGAGACTCTAAATAAGTTTAATTTATTTCTAACCAGGGCAATTTAAATTTTTCCATATTTTACTTCAAAATATAGGAGACTTCAGAAAGTAAGTCTCATCACATACATAATTTTATATATATATATATATATATATATATATATATATATATATATATATATATATATATCTATATATATATATATATATATATATATATATATATATATATATTCACAGTCCATGAAAGCACTCACAGCAGACGCCATCCAGCGTGTATCAAAAGGTTATTTATTGGTGCATGGTGTATCAACGCGTTTCGGCTCACCTGGAGCCGTTGTCAGGACAACGAATAGGATACCATGACTTCGAATTTACTCAGACTTTAAAGTAAAAATCGTTTGAATATTCGACCATTCGATAGTCGAAGTACTGTGTCTTTAAAAATCCTTCGATTTCAATACTTCGTCAAATTAAAGCTACTGAATTGCTATATTAGCCTATGGGGACCTTCCAGTGCATTTTTTAAAGTTTTTGGCATTGAATAAAAATCTTTCGATCGATCGCTAAAAATTGTTCGATTCAAACTACTTAATCGTTCGATCAAACGATTTTTATTCGATCTATTGAATGCTATTTTAGCGCTAAATCCTTTGAATTCAATATTCGAATTCGAAGGATTTCAATTCAATGGTCGAATTTCGAGGGTTTTAACCCCTCGAAATTCGACCCTTGATAAATCTGCCTCTTAATGTATGGGTTATGTGTAGTATTGGTGGGTTAGAAAGGATAGAAAGACAGAAAGGATAGGATGAATTTAACTGTAAATGGATTCATGCAGAGAGGCAGAAAGGGGCGGTTGCAGACAACCTGTTAACCTCTGATTAGGCATTCACACTCAAGTTGGGGATTTTAATGTGGGGTATCACGCTAAAGCTTAAAATTAGCTAAATATTTATATTAAGATAAAGCTGAACATGAACTTTTTCTATAATAAATACTACTACAGGTATAATTTTTTTAATACCTCTTATAGAAACAAGAAGATGGGCACCATGTTTGCTAAACAACTATAAAGAAAACTGAATCTGAATATGGTAAGGCTGTAAACAATAACTTATTTTTAAGGAAAACCCCAAACACATGTCAATTTAGGGATCACTTTGTCATTGAGCTTTTGCATTAAAACAGGGTAAAGGGGGAGCAAGGGGCAGCAATGGCATCATTTTGGGCTTGGCTATAACTAACATACAGTATTTGGGGCCGATTTACTAAAGGGAGAAGTGGCCATCTCTAGCGAAATTCACCAGAAATCTCACCACAGAGACATCGCCTATTTACTAAAAGGCATAGAGGACAATTCGCTAGCAAAAGAGACCATCGCTAGTGTAGTTTCACGCCCTATCGCCAGCTGAATTTTTGCTTAGGCAAACGATTGTTAAGCTGCAAATTCATGCAAAGTGCAATTTAACAGAACATTACCAATTTTGCCAGAGTTTCCTTCGCCACCTTAGACCTGGTAAATTGATAAGCTGAAGCTTCATCCTTCTCAGTCTCCTCAGTCAGTGACATCATATCCTGTTTCCCGAAAATTCATAAAAGTTCTAAAAAAACACTGGCGTTTTTTCATATTTTAAAGCAAGATCGCCTTCAAAAGTTGTAACTATTAAAAAAATTTGTTAACATTTTCAGGGGCGTGCCACATTTGTTTTAGGGTGGGCTCATGTCTAGGACATTAGAGGATCTCTTTTGTCTTTATTTAGCCTCCTTAGACATTTGTAATAAGTGGCTACTTCAAGCATATGCGCCAACATCTCTAATAAAGACGTCTAAACAACATATATGTACTCGCCCTATTCAAATTGCCCTAAGCATAAGAGTACTAACAAAGTACTTACGAACGTTAGCTAAAGTTCGATATAAAATGCTCACGCTGACAAATGAACAGAGTTCGGCTGCAGAGATGCAACTTCTCATTTTAGTAAATTAGTATAGTGGTAGCGAATTTGTGCCTTGTGAAGTGGTGCAAAGTGTGGCGAAGTCTTTGCAGGGGAAAATTTGCCCTTTAGTGAATTTACCCGAGTATTTTTTGCTGCAAACAAGACTGAAAATATCACTTTTGAGTTGGAAATGGATGCTCAGTATATTAAAAATGTGGTTGAGCACCACAATAGTGAATATAGGGTGGCTTAATGTCCTGTTAATATGCCCCAATGTGTATAGATCAATCTGTGGGGCTATGAACCTGAAGTTTTTTCATTTTTTATGGATGGAAAACTGTAATTTTATAGCCTGACGAGTGATTTAGCAGCATACATGCTCCCTGTTTTTGTTATGGTTGTATTCTGGTATTATACCTGGCCTTGTCAGGTTTATATTGCATCTGCAGAGGCTCACAAACACCACGCAATACTAAGGTCTCCCCAAAGGATAAAACAAAGAGCCAGTGATTGGAGAGAACCAATAAGACCAAATCAGTTTATACTAATAGAGGATAATGCAAATACAGTAGAACCCCCATTTTACATTTTTCATGGAACCAGAAAAAAATGGTGTTTAGTTGACAGATTCAGTTCAGGGGAGCAATAACAACTTATAGTTACCAGGCTGAGGTTAGAGCACAAAGGAAGCAGCAGAACCACAATAAATTCATCAAAAATGAACTTAAAGGAGGCTCTGGACTTGGTTCCCCGGCTCACAATATATGCTAAAAAAAGAAACATCCAAATTAAATTCCTCATATAATGTACCTTACCCAATATAGGATAGCTAAAATCTAATTGGGAGCATCAGATGTATGCCCTAAATGCTTGAATGATGTAGGTACCATGTTTTCTGGGATTCCCCCGGATACAACATTTTTGGAGGGAAGTATACACAGAACGCATGTTGGACAATATCCTGTCTCCCAGCTTATGTCTCCTGGGGATCACTGGAAAACTACCCATGCGCAATTACACAAAACTTTGTTACCTACAGCTATTTTATTACGCTGCAATATTAGCAATATTATTACAATGGAAGTCAGTAACACCCCCTCACTGAGGTTCTGGATAAAACTAGTTAAACAAATCCTTGGCTAAAAGAAAACTGGTATATATGGCATGTGGAAGCCCTGATAAATTTGAAGAATTTTAGAATGTAAAACCTCAGTTGTAAACAAAGATTAGAGACTAGGGCAATCACAACCCAAACCAACCCTGCCAATCCATACACTCTGGGACAGATCTATCAAGTGTCAAATTGTGAATTTATGGAAGATTCTAAAAACGCCAATCAACTCCCATAAACTCGAAATTCGAAAAAAAATTGACCAATTGAAATTAATTAAAAAAATTATTTTTTAAAAAACTGGTATGTTTTTTAAAAAAAAAAAAAAAATCCACCAAACGCCTCCAAATTGATAGTAGGAGGTCCCCCATAGGCTAAAACACCAATTCGGCAGATTTTAGTTAGCGAATAGTCTAATTTGAATTCTTGATAAATTTTGAAATTTGAATTTCTATTCGTGATTAGTTTCTAATGGTCCTGCTTGGTATCATCAGGAAGCATGTGGCCTCCACATAACCCATATTTCATTTACGAGGGTGTGAACTCCAAGTCAGAGGGTATATGGATTTACATCTGTAATTTACATATTATCCCATAACTAACCCCCTTATTCTCTTGGTCCACCAGCCTTATCCTTTGATTGTCAGGAAAACAATATTTTCTACTTTTCCTAGAGAAAATGATCTTGCTCCGGCCAGTCTTGTAGCAAGACAAATGTACCACCTACTGACACAGCACCTGCTTAAATGTCTTATTAAGGGTCTCACTGTGTGTTTGAGAGAAAATTGGGACAGGTTAACCTTTTCAATGCAAAAGAATAACTCTTCTGGCATGACAAGCCAGTACTAGGGGTGAAGCACTTTCACAAGTTTTCATGCAGAAACTAGTCTTTCCCACAGGGGACATGTGAAGTGTAATCCAAGCGTGCACTTCTGCCTGTCACCTTTGAGTAGAACAGGGAACTTAAACTTCAGACAGGTTAAAGGACTGTAACAGAAACTGTAACAAGGAGAGTCACAATCACAGAGCAACAAAGAGCAAGCAATCTTAGTATAATATACACAAATATCTATTGTGTGGTCAGGGCTTTATAGTCTAAAACTTGCAGCCAGAACAAATCTAATTGTAAGTTTTAAAATAAAATCACTAGATTTTTAGATTTTTACAAGAAATTACAAAAAAGTTTTGCAGGAAGCAAAATATGTATGAAACAGAATGTAAACTTTGACCTGTAGGGGTTACAATTGTGTATCCAACTCTGATGTCACTTCCTGATATTCTCTCTTTAAAACCACCTGACCTTGCACACCTGTAAACTATGTGTAATTTTGGCTTGATAAAGAGCACGATGCATGCCCGAAACGTAGCCTGATGTTTTATATTTAATACACCATTTCTGAGTGAGTGCTGCTTTACCTGTGTTTTATATATATATATATATATATATATATATATATATATGTGTGTGTGTGTTCATATGATTTAGTAAAGGACTTTCAAGAAAATCTTATGCCGTGAGTGATATATATATATATATATATATATATATATATATATATATATTGTAGAAGCTGGGGGGATATATTGTAGATGACCGATATATATCCCCATTCTTTAGGTTTTAAAATTCCCTCTTTAAAAGACACCATGGGGTTAACCAGCCAGAGGTGGGCTGGACATCCAAGGGGTGTTTAATGGAGGTGAGCAGCAGGTGAAAGGGGTGGAAACTCACTGCTGTGATATACTGAAAAGTTTGGTTTTTTTCATGTGTGGCTACTCACTGTGGAGTTGGAGAAAAATTCCTTTCTAAAAGACTAGGGAGTTCACTCCCGGCAGACTGGACACTGCAAGTTTTCTGGGCAAGTACATGGCTCTTTTGTTGGGACTTATTTTGTTGCTGAATTGAAGCTGTTTTGATTTTTTATGCCACTGCTGGTCTGTGAGAGATTTATTTGAACTGAAGAAAATAAACTAAATGTTTCCTTTAACGTGGAGTGGCCTGCATGTTTGGTGAAAGAACCCCGCTGTGATCCCCCAAACATCACAACTGGTGCTCGGATGCGGGCAGGCACTACCAAAGGGTAAAGACATTTTTTTTCTTCTCTCTCTGAAAACTGACATTTAAAGAGCCAGTAACCCATTTTTTGCTAAGATGGAGGAACTGTTGAAGCAACTGGCTCGAGCTACAGTTCAGCTACAGCAGAGCATGATCGTGCAGCAGCAGGCTACAGATGCTCAGCAAAAGAGCCTGGAGGCCCAGCTATCGGCCATGGTATCCCAACAGCACTCCACAGATGCTCAGTTGCTTGTTTTGCGAGAGTCTGTAACTTTACAAGCCACCGCCTTACACGAGGCTACAATTGCCCAAGCCAAGGCATTGGCTGAGGCTGTACAGCAGTGTGCTCCAGGACGGGAGTCCGTTGCCGTGGCTCAGGGGAACCAGGTAACCACCCAGGCAAGTTAATTTCTCCAAAAGTTGAGTCCCACGGATGATGTGGAGGCCTTTCTTGCCACGTTTGAGAGGACTGCAGAGCGAGAAGGGTGGCCCCGAGATAAATGGGCTGGCCTAATAGCTCCATTTCTGTCTGGCGATCCACAGAAGGCGTATTATGATCTGAACCCAGATGACGCCATGAATTATAGTTACATAGTTACATAGTTACATAGTTAAATTGGGTTGAAAAAAGACAAAGTCCATCAAGTTCAACCCCTCCAAATGAAAACCCATCATCCATACACACACCCCTCCCTACTTTTAATTAAAATTCTTTATACCCATACTAACTATAGAGCTTAGTATCACAATAGCCTTTGATATTATGTCTGTCCAAAAAATCATCCAAGCCATTCTTAAAGGCATTAACTGAATCAGCCATCACAACATCACCCGGCAGTGCATTCCACAACCTCACTGTCCTGACTGTGAAGAACTTATGATCGGCTAAAGGCAGAGATCCTGGCCCGCCTAGGGGTAACCACTGCAGTCAGAGCCCAAAGGGTACACAGGTGGAAATATCAAACCCACTTACCACCTAGGTCACAGATGCACGACCTTATCCATTTGGCCACCAAGTGGCTGCAACCCGAGGATCTGAATGGACCCCAGATTGTGGAGCGAGTTGTGACAGATCGGTACCTCCGGTCCCTCCCTGTTAACCTACAGCGTTGGGTGAGTCATGGGGACCCCAAAACAGCGGATCAGCTGGTCGAGATGGTTGAGAGGTACACGGCTACGGAGGAACTACTGGCTCCCAACCGTCAGCGACCATTCGCCATTTCACGTCCGGAGAAATCTACACCGGCCAGGAAAAGTTCCCCGCAGAGTCCTAGGCTTAGTGTGAAAGAAAGTGGAGAAGTGCCATCACTGGCCCAACAAGGGGCACCCACAGATACCTCTTCACCCTGGAAAGGGGGGAACGTGCAGTGTTGGAAGTGCCAAGCCTGGGGGCACACTAGAGCACAGTGCCCATGGAAAGACGAGGCCATGGAGTGTGGAGCTCTCACCCAGCTTTCTTGTTATGCACAGAAAGTTTACACTGCATGCCCTGACTTGTTTGAGGGGCAATTTGAGTGTGATGTTTACATCAATCAGGTTCCTGTCAAGGCTCTCCTAGATTCGGGGAGTATGGTAACCCTGGTACTAGACAGTGTTATTGGAGAATTCGAACCAGCAGCCAAATCACTCCGGGTAATTTGTATCCATGGGGATATCCGGTCCTACCCGCTAGTCCCAGTGACCATCACTATTGCCGGTGAATCCATTGTGCATGAAGTTGGGGTGGTGAGTAAACTGTTGCACCCCGCTATTTTGGGACGTGACTTTCCAAAGTTCTGGGACTTGTGGGAAAGTGTGGGGAAGGAAACCACTGACTTGAGGGTGGGATTGGGTCCCCAAAACCCAAGGGATGTGATAATTGATATACCCAGTGATATTGAAAATGATGTGATGTATGATTTTCAAAATGATGATGTGTCACTGCCCCAAACCCAGGAGAAAAGTAATAAGGCAATGGAGGATCCCAGTCAGAAGACCGAGCTGTCCTCTGAGGGGGGGATTTCTCTCCATTACAGGTAATGCTGGGGGAGGATGATGAGAATGATTCATCAAATCCCGTCTCTCCTGATCTGGATGTGTCAAGGGGAGCCTTTAGCACAGCCCAGATGCAGGATCCCACCTTAGTTAATGCTAGAGAACAGGTGGTGGTGATAAATGGGGTTCCCCAAGAACCAGGTGCAGATAACCGATGGCCACACTTTGCTGTAAATAGTGATCTCCTTTATAGAGTCACCAAGGTCCGTGAGGAGGTTGTTGAACAATTGTTAGTTCCCCGGCCATACAGACGAATGGTACTTGACCTAGCGCATAATGATGCCCTGGGTGGACACTTGGGGGCAGAGAAGACCGAAGCAAGAACAGACCGTTTTTTCTGGCCAGGTTTAAAGTCGGAAGTAAAAACCTACTGTGCGTCCTGTCCCACCTGCCAGTTAACAGCCCCGGCTTCTCATTTTCGTAGCCCCTTGGTGCCCTTACCCATTATCGAAGTACCATTTGAACGTATAGCCATGGACTTGGTAGGTCCCCTGGTAAAATCTGCCCGAGGGCATCAGTATATCTTGGTAATCCTTGATTACGCCACACGATACCCGGAAGCAATTCCCTTAAGGAATGCCACATCTAAAGCCATTGCCCGTGAGCTGTTCCTAATGTTTTCAAGGACAGGTTTCCCAAAGGAGATACTCACTGACCAGGGTACCCCATTCATGTCAAAGGTTATGGCCGGTGTGTGTAACTTGTTCCAGATAAAGCAGTTACATACATCTGTCTACCATCCTCAGACAGATGGCTTGGTTGAACGTTTTAATAAGACCTTAAAAACAATGCTTAAGCGGGTGGTGCAAAAAGATGGTAAGGATTGGGATTGTTTATTACCTGCTCTTTTATTCGCAATTCGCGAGGTGCCTCAGGCGTCCACAGGTTTCTCCCCCTTTGAGTTGGTGTACGGGCGCAGGCCCCGGGGACTGCTTGATATTGTAAAGGAGGCTTGGGAGAGTGAAGCTACTCCCCACAAAAGTGTTTTGGAATATGTCTCTCAAATGAGGGAAAGAATTGCAGGAGTGATGCCCCTGGTTAAAGAACACACGCAAAGTGCCCAAGAGGCTCAGCGCCGGGTATACAACCGGTCTGCTAAAGTGAGGCAATTCCAGGTGGGAGATAGAGTAGCAGTGTTGATTCCCACTGTAGAGAGCAAATTCTTGGCCAGGTGGCAGGGCCCATTTGAAATTGTAGAAAAAGTGGGTGAGGTGAACTATAAGGTTCACCAACCTGGTAAGAGAAAGCTCTACCAAATCTATCACATAAATTTGTTAAAGCCTTGGAGGGATAGAGAACCAGTTTCCGCACTGGCTAGTGGGAAACTTGAGTCTCAGGTTGGTGCTGACAGTGTCCGCGTGGCAACAGCATTGTCAAAAGCTCAGACCCAGCAAGTCAGGGAGTTTCTGCAGAGAAACAAAGATATTTTTTCTGATTTGCCTGGGATCACTAATGTCATAGAGCATGACATAATTACAGAGCCGGGAGTAAAGGTGTGTCTAAAGCCTTACCGTATTCCAGAGGCTCGCCGGAAGGCTGTCTCAGAGGAGGTAAAAAAAATGTTGGAATTAGGAGTTATTGAAGAGTCACAGAGTGAATGGTCGAGTCCTATTGTGTTGGTACCAAAGCCCAACGGTACTCTGCGATTCTGCAATGATTTCCGAAAACTCAACGAAATTTCCAAATTTGATGCCTATCCCATGCCCAGGGTGGACGAACTTATAGAGAGGTTGGGTCCTGCCCGGTATATCACCACTTTGGACCTCACGAAAGGGTATTGGCAAATACCCCTAACTCAGGCAGCAAGGGAGAAAACTGCATTTTCCACTCCAGATGGCCATTTTCAATATAGGAAAATGCCCTTTGGTTTACAAACAGCGCCCGCTACGTTCCAAAGGGCAATGGACAAGCTTTTGAGGTCCCATCACAGGTACACCTCCGTTTACCTGGATGACATTGTCATCTTTAGTAGGGACTGGGAGTCCCATTTGCCTACAGTCCAGGCAGTTCTTGACTCCTTGAGAGAGGGAGGATTCACAGTGAACCCAGAAAAGTGTGCCCTAGGTATGGAAGAGGCAAGGTACCTTGGGTACATCGTTGGAAGAGGGCTAGTAAAACCCCAGTTAAATAAAATAGATGCAGTCCAGAACTGGCCCCGCCCTAAAACAAAAAAACAGGTACGAGCCTTCCTGGGAATAGTTGGGTACTACCGTAGGTTTGTCCCCGATTTTGCCACTATAGCTGCTCCATTAACAGACCTGACCAAAGGTCGTAAGTCAATTATGATTGAGTGGAACACTGATGCTGAAAAGGCCTTTCTGGAGCTCAAGTCCGCACTTTGTAATCACCCCATCTTGGTGGCTCCAGATTTCTCCAAGGAGTTTATTGTCCAGACCGATGCTTCAGATGTAGGTTTGGGAGCGGTACTCTCTCAGGTCATTAATGGGGAAGAGCATCCCGTGGTGTTCCTCAGTAGAAAGTTGACTTCAGCAGAGAAAAACTATGCAATAGTTGAGCGAGAATGCTTGGCCATCAAGTGGGCCTTGGACTCGCTCCGTTATTACCTTTTAGGTAGAAGGTTCAGGCTGGTTTCTGATCATGCCCCACTCACATGGATGAAGCAGAAAAAAGGGGCAAATGCCAGAGTAACACGGTGGTTCTTGGCACTCCAGGAGTTCAAGTTTAGGGTAGAGCACAGACCCGGAAAACAGCACCTGAATGCTGATGCTCTTTCCCGAGTCCATTGTTTGGGCTCTTCTGGTGCCTCCACCTCCCCTGGGTTGAGGCAGAGGGGGGGGGATATGTAGAAGCTGGGGGGGATATATTGTAGATGACCGATATATATCCCCATTCTTTAGGTTTTAAAATTCCCTCTTTAAAAGACACCATGGGGTTAACCAGCCAGAGGTGGGCTGGACATCCAAGGGGTGTTTAATGGAGGTGAGCAGCAGGTGAAAGGGGTGGAAACTCACTGCTGTGATATACTGAAAAGTTTGGTTTTTTTCATGTGTGGCTACTCACTGTGGAGTTGGAGAAAAATTCCTTTCTAAAAGACTAGGGAGTTCACTCCCGGCAGACTGGACACTGCAAGTTTTCTGGGCAAGTACATGGCTCTTTTGTTGGGACTTATTTTGTTGCTGAATTGAATCTGTTTTGATTTTTTATGCCACTGCTGGTCTGTGAGAGATTTATTTGAACTGTAGAAAATAAACTAAATGTTTCCTTTAACGTGGAGTGGCCTGCATGTTTGGTGAAAGAACCCCGCTGTGATCCCCCAAACATCACAATATATATATATATATATATATATATATATATATATATATATATATATATATATATATATATATAGTCCAGTGTGCCTTCCTGTGGGCAAGGAATGGATAGCACACCCAATTTGAGAAAACCAAAATTAATTTATTATAAAAAATAAAAAAATCTAACAGAAAATAATTTACAAAACAAAAGCATAATGAGCCCAACGTGTTTGGTATAACATACCAAAGTTACCTTAAAGGTGAACCACCCCTTTAAAATGAAATGTTACCATTTACAGTATTTATCTATAAAATCAGTTTTTGACCTAGCCCATCCTATTTCAGGTGTTTTGTATTTATTCTAAAAAAAAAATAAAATGTAACTTTCATTTTGAAAACTGAACTTTCCTTTTGAAAAGGAGCTAACTGGCTCCAACTACAGTTCCCCTTTTTATAACAGTTACAGACCATTAATCTGCTGTTCAAATAGAAATATAGAGAAGGAATTGTCAAGCTAGGCGTAAAGTTCTAAACATTATTTCCATGTGAGATGAATGATGTATCACAAAGAGGATGGACAAACATTGCCACTATAAATAACTACAATACAAACTACATTTCTCACAATTAATTAGGATAAGGAATACAGTTAGTTCTTGTTATACATGTAGTAACCAGCTTTTGTGGACATTTTTGTTAAGGGCATACCTGCTGTTTTGCAATAGCCTTATCATTAATTTCCTGATCCTGTTTTCCCTCTTCCTGCCTAAGCTGAGAGCAAGTGTGGAGCAGGGCTGTGTTACCTGCTATGTTCTAATAAATACAGTATACCAAAGTTCCTGCAGTCAATCTTTTTGCGACAGCACACTCCGGATCTCACAAACAGACCTCCAAAGTCGAGAGTTGCAGTTAAAAAGGTATAAGCTTTATTTGAACATTAGATATATGTAAAAGCGTCCGAGGTCTGACGCGTTTCGTGTCTACGCACTTCCTCAGAGACTGAGGTCTGACATGTTTCGTGTCCACGCACTTCCTCAGAGACCTTTTACATATATCTAATGTTCAAATAAAGCTTATACATTTTTTACTGCAACTCTCGACTTCGGCGGTCTGTTTGTGGGATCCGGAGTGCGCTGTCGCAAAAAGATTGACTGCTGTGGCTGCCGTGATTTTCTTGGCGACGGACTCGGGGCAGCTGCACCCAGGTCAAAACATCGATTTGGTAAGAGATTTATCCTCTGTGAGTCGTTGAACTACATTATTAAAGTGGAGACTGATTTATCTTTTAAGCTATCCAAGCAGTTTATCACAATACACAAGAAGTGTCAAAGGTTGGAACTCTTCTGCTCCATATTCTTTACTTTTGATGCCATCGACACATAAGCTGTCTTACACTGTGTACAGCTCTCACAACTCCACTCATTAGATCTGTGTCTCATGGATAGACTGCCACATTGATACAGGAACATCATGTCGATGATTTAAATGGACACAAAAAGCATGGGTGGAACTACAGGGGCTCCAATGCCCAGCCAAATCATAATAAATTAGAAGTATTACAAGGACATAAAAGAATTCAGAAACTGGTAGTGATAAACTCATTTTCTTTAAAGGAATAGTAACACCAAAAAAATTAAAGTGTTTTAAAGGAATAACAATATAATGTAGTGTTGCCCTGCACTGGTACAACTGGTGTGTTTGTTTCAGAAACTCTACTAAAGTTTATATAAACAAGCTGCTGTTTAGCCATGGGGGTAGCCATTCAAGCACAGGATACACAGTAGAGCGCAAGATACTAGTGCTAGTACCAAGTGATTGTATTGACTTACCTGAAACCAGGTTTATACCAGTGAGCACCACGGAGAGATCTTCTTCCTCTTTCTTTGCTCATTGCGCATGCGCAGTACAACGAAAAGCCGAACTTTAACTAAAAATTTGGCTATTTAGTTCTACTTCGCATGCATTTGCCTGGGGAAATTTGAAGAAAGAAGACGCCGGAAGAGGATCACTCCGTGGTGCTCGCTAGAAAACCCCCGGGCAGGTGCAGTTTTCTGCCGATAGGAGCACCGGCCCGGGGTTCCAGGTAAGTCAATACAATCAGTGGGGGTGCCTAACATTTGGCACCCCTAAGTGCAAAAATACTTTCCTTCGCCTTTAAAAAATAAGGGCTGTGCCCTGGAATTCATAGTGCACACAAACAAACCATACATGTGACGTCACATGAGCCAATTAACAGTTGCTTCCACACTTCTTCCTGTTACAGTTAGGGGCAGATTTATCAAGGGTCGAAGTGAATTTGAGGGAATTTTCGAAGTAAAAAAATTTTTTTGGATACTACCATCGAATAGGATGCTATGACTTCGACTTCGACTCGAAGTAAAATCGTTCAAATATTCGACCATTTGATAATCAAAGTACTGTCTCTTTACAAAAGCTTGGATTTCAATACTTCGCCAAATTAAACCTGTCGAAGTGCTATGTTAGCCTATGGGGACCTTCTAGAGCAATTTTGCTAAGTTTTTGGAAGTCGAAGTTCGATCGATCGCTGAAATCCTTTGAATCGTTCGATTTGAAGAATTTAATCATTCGGTCGAACAATTTTACTTCGACCGCAGGATACCCAAATTTGATGAAAAAACATTGACATCGATATTCGAAGTATTCCAATTCGATGGTCGAATTTCGAAGTATTTTTAACTTCGAAATTCGACCCTTGATAAATCTGCCCCTTAGAGTTGTAGTATTTCTGGTCAGGTGATCTCTGAGGCAGCACAGTGACCATCACGAAATGGTGGTTCAAGGCAAGAGATGTAAAAGGGTGATATTTAATTAAATATATATATCAGTTTGGTAGCATTCTTTAATATGCCACTTAATTTGATTTGAACTATCTGTTGCATAAGTATTAATTTGGGGGTATAGTTTTCCTTTAAATGTAAATGGATATAGTTAAATTCAAGTACCTATTGAAGGAGGATTGTAATAATCCATGTACCCCTGTAAGAGGATTGAAACTTCTAGATTAATAATGTGAAACGTTCAAAGTCCATTCAGTTTGTAACATAGTGTTTAGTCATTTGTTTTTGAAACAGTGAGTTATATATCACAAGACAAGTAGAAATCAAATATAGGAATGTCCTCACTGTGATACTACATCTATTTTGGTATTAAAACTTGAACATTCCCATCCATATTATTTCTAGGTGTACATGTATATTACTAAAGGTATTAAATTCATGATGACAGTTATCCATTTGACATCTCTGAAAAACATGGTTAATTATTGTTATTATTACAGTCTTAAGAACCATTTACAACCAAAAAAGGTATTTTTCTAAATCTGACAATTATATGTGTATATATATATATATATATATATATATATATATATATATATAATATGAGACGTCACCTCAGAGTTCCATGACTTGTATAAAAATACATTTTTCTCAGCAACTCCACATGGCCAAAGGGGAAATTTATATAGATCATCATCTTTCATATAAGAGTCAGCTGATAACATGATAACACAAGGTACATAAAAACCACAATTCAACCCACTTCCTGCTGTCTACTGTGAAACATGGGTGTAATAGAATTAAAATCACAAAAGTTCAGATAATTCTATGGAGTAAGGAAGACTGGAGAAGCAGAGCAACTGAAGCTAAACCTAGTAGGATTGTTTTGTCTCCAATAAAAAAAAAATATATATATATATATATATTTATATATATATATATATGATGAATAGAAGATCAGCACACTCTGTGAAGTTTAGGTGAAAACAAATGTTGGTTCAAGGATGAGAAAGGTCCCCATGTGGGACCGAAACGTCGGATAAAATGTGTGAATAAACCAACATTTGTTTTCACCTAAACTTCACAGAGTGTGCTGATCTTCTATTCATCATTACTACAAACGTGATCGTGCATTGACTGAGTGATACTATATATATACATATATATATATGTGTGTACCCTGTCCCTTTAACCCTTAATGGTAAATTAATCATTTTGTTCAACTATGTGTAGTGACAGCAGCAGTTCAGAAAGAAGAAGCAGGCAGCACTGTCATTATCCAAAAAGATGCACTTCAATGTACAGCTTTTCTCTTTTGTTAATAAATCTATAAGAGAACAAATGCTCTCCAAATGTTGAAATACTGTTGGCGGAAGAGGTCCCCACACTTTTGTCTCTTAACAGGAAATGTAATTAAAATTGCAGGTGTTGTTTAAAACTGTGTTTTTGAGCACAGCTTGCTATGTAAAATCATTCCCTAACGAATATTACAGCACTTATTTTTGCTAAGCAAAGGTTAGAGTTAACACCTGCTCTGGAGTTATGTTGCAAAAAAGGCTTTGCGATTGTGAATTTTATTACATATACTGCGCATGTTCACAAATGCCATTTTTTCACTAATTTAGAGAGGATGTCGCTGAGCTCTTAAATCAGTCAAAAAGGAGGCAAACAATGAAAATCTTGTTTGCTAAAGTTCGCAATGGTCTTTGCAGATGTTTTTAGTGATAATGAAAACATATTACATTCCTCCAATACAGATTTATTAAAGAGAGAGAGAAAAGCTGTACACTGAAGGGCATCGTTCTCTGCTTTTTATGCATAAATGGCTTAGTGGATCCACAACTCTGATGCAGCTGCTTTAAGAAAACTGGGAGAAGCTCAGCATTACCATGGTCTGTTTTCAGCACTGTGATTATGGCATGAAAGCATCAGCAATATTTATTATTTATCATCGGTTCCTTTTACAGTATATAAACCATAGTCCAGCTTTATACAACCTGTTTTTTTTCCATTTCACTGTCTGTCAGTGTTGTTACAGGAAATGTCTAATAGATAGATCTCACCATTTTACCTCATAGATGTAGTGGTTATTATAGAATAAGGATTTACCATACAGTACAGGTCAACACCATATTTATGTTAAGTGAGTTAGAAAATAGAGTAATTACCTCAAAACATTGAAAGAGTATTTACAGTACCTTCAGTGCTGAGATGGCCCTAGCCTTAAACTCCATTTTGTCCTTCTGGATAAATGTGTTTAATTGAGCAATAACCCAAGTATATTTAGGTCTTAGGCTACTTACATATTAGACCAAGCACTTCTACTGTACATGTATTATGACATTCTATTTAAAGCATTTAAGTACCAACCAAGAACCTCAGTACATGAAGTTTGAACAGTGAATTATGGTGGATTACATTCTGTTTTTGTTTTCCACTGATTAACAGAAATAAACTCGTTCATGTCATAGTGTGAACAGAACAGTAATTTATATTAATTACAATGACACAAACTCCACAAAATAACTGTTCACATAAGTACATACCCAGATTACCACCTTCAAAAGAAATGTAATGACTTCTAAATGTTCGTGTTTCCATCCCTTGACTTGTGCTTCTCAACCACCTTTTCAGAGAGATTCTTGCAGTGTTTTTGTCTTTATTGGTTGGTTTTGCCATAATATTGACTCACCACCTTCCACATACACACACAGGGCCACCATCAAATGTGGGAGAGGGTGATCTATTGTCTTGGCACAAGCTACAAACCGAAGTTACATAACTTCATAAAAACCTCCTTAACTTATAGAAATAGAAAATTATATAACTTTCATAGAAGCTTACATAACTTACATATCAAGCAATGACAATGCAGAGCAGTGTGATGGGGCAGGTAGAAGTGTAGGGTTTAAATTTAGGTAACATTTAGCTGATCTAATGAATTAAAAAACTAAAGGTAAATTTCACTGACCCCCATTGAATTGACTGACTTATTAGAACATTAATGAATTCATGTAACTATTTATATAAACTTATATAGAGTAACATTTTAGGGCTCTTACACATGGGAATTTCTTCTGGTGTTTCTCCATGGCCAATCTTTGGGGGAGGAACACAGAAAAATGCAGCCCCCTATTTCAAATGGTTTCTATTTACTGAGATGCAGGCAACCACTAAACGTAGGTGGAATTTATCAAGTTGACCACCAAATCCACTATTTAAGTCTTCAGCCTGAATTTGGGAATCAATGGGGAAAGAGAACCTTATGCTGTGTATGCAGTTGAATTGATGCACTGATTTTGTCATTTGTGTGACGAAAGGTCACATGATTTTTTGGATTCGGTTCAAACCAAATCCTGGATTTGGTGCATCCCTAGTTCCAACTAGGGCACACATGTAAGGAGTTGATATGGGTTCCTCTGGGTTTTCTGGTCTCCTTCAACACTTTTTTTTTTTAGAAACAAGATATATAATAGTATACATGGTTGTGATAAGGACCTTGGTTGTGTGTGTGTGATAGCAAACTTAAACTGTGGTTGGGCAGGGACTAAAGGGAATGATGTATAATGTCTGAAAATCACTGTGGAAAAGTTCATATTGTGGTACAGCAACCAGTTGCTGTATGCCGCCTGGCAACTTTAGCAATGTTTTTACATGGGCTCCAACCTGGTCTTTACCAGTGTAATGCATGCTAACTCTGCAAAGTGTGGCTGGCTCGTAACCAGAATAAGCCCAGAAACTTATCATCTGTATGGCTCTGGCTCAAAGCCATTTGTTTTAAAGGACGAAAGTCACTGGAAGTGCCAATTTGTTTAGCACCAACTAAGGTTTTTGATTAGAGTCAGTGGGGATACCTATAGAACTGGTAATCTCCTGTTATTGAGAATTTCCTTGCCCTTTTAAGCAGAAATGCTGGGTTTTATTTCTGTTTGCAACCAGCCCTGATATCTGGACACATTTTAACTCTGACAGTAAATACGACTATAAATAATAGGATCATTTTTGCAAAATACAGATCCAAAGCACCATGTTTTTTTACAGACAATAGCGCATTTTCCCCCAGAATTTAATTGAAATCCCAGTTGCTGTTAATTCCAGGGTTACCTTGTGTCCACTACAACTTGTATGCAATTCAACAGAGAATGCTAGTTCTGTTGGTACCCACCACAAGGAGCATGTCTGGATTCATGCTTAATTTTGTGTTCAGCCTTCTTGTTTCCTTCTGTAAATGAGCCTAAGTATTTTTATTGACTGAGAATCCTACAACAAGAGTTATGGTATCACGCACACACTATGTACATTTTTTAAAAACCATTTTAACCACTAATGATTGTTGTTAAAATTGTTTACTCAGCTGCAACATACAAAAGAAGCATCCACTGTGGCGCAGGGGTCCTACGTTTGATTCCTATACATTGTAGGCCTGTGTGGTCAGGGTTTTCATTATCTAATGTATCAGCTTGCAGGATTGACCCAGGCTGCCTGAAACCAGAAAAGTTTGTTGATGGGGCCCCATGTTTTCTGATGGCATTGTATCTCCCAACTGTCCCGTTTTTGACAGCTCAACATGCAGTCCGGGGTTTGTTACTGAAATGTCCCGCCTTTCTCTTTGATCTCCTGCACTAAACAGCCAGAAAACGATATAAAGTTTCTAACTTAATTGGCTTTTGGCAGAGAGCCAAGAATAGATACTTTTGTAACAATGATGATGAGCAGGTCTCTTGGGAGAACTTAGACTAACAGTGTAAAGGGCAATTCGCCTTCATTAGCAAACTGTAATAACACATAAAAAACACCGAAATGTGTTCAAACTTTCATAACCTGCCAAATTTTGTACAATGGACATGGTAATTAGGGCGTGTGGCCACAAAATGGGCGTTACACACGGCAAATCTTTTTGTGCCTCTTTCTATTTCCAAAATGTTGTTAGGTATGTATCCCCAGTGGGGCCCAGACCCTAGAGTCCAATGCTGTCAATAATTATGTACCGTTATATACAATGCTGTGAAATATACTGGAGCTGTATCAACCCAGTAATTACTGGGCACAATTTCTTGTTTGCTCTGAAACATACAGACAGGCCGGAAACTCCTACTAAAAATGTTTGTGAACCTTAGACTGTGAACTCCACTGGGGTATAATGATGTGTAATCTCTTTACATTTCTACTTGACAAGTAGTAGTGTTTTATAAATAAAAAAAGAGCCATAACCCACATAAACAGTTCCGGTTCTGATCAGCTGAGATCACATGGTCTAAGATGATAAACACGCGCGCGCACCGGTGGAATACATTTCCCATTAAAAATATTATCAGTATTTGTGTAGATCATGAGCATGTGTCCGTGTTTGAATGAAAGGAACTGTTGCAGCCATATCACTTATGCTGCCCTTCCCAAGCTAAACCATCCGCTACACATGCACCCGCCTTTTAATTCCCACAGTCCCGCCCCTTTCAACTTCCTTGCGCTGAGTAACATTCAGCTGACCCGTGGGCGTGGCTGTGCATATTAACAACCTACGCGAAGCTGCAGAGACACAGTCAGTCAGGTGATTCGTTCTCACAGAAGGTTCGCCATGAAGCAGCTCGCGGTGCTGTTCTGTGCTCTGGCACTGGGTAAGAGGGTTATAAATGAATAATAGTTGTTGCTGCTGTGGCAGGTTGATGAGATACACAATCGCATTTTCCTTGGCAGTTGTGAGGCTGCGTTTGTTACTACTCTGCGGCAGCAAAGTTCCCTCAGCGTTTGATAGGGATGGTAGTACTTCCGCTAAGAAAAGCTGTGCTAGTTCATCATGCTGAATGCCTTCATTATTGTCCCTCGCGGTCTCCGTCTGTGTATTCGTGCCGTGTCATTGCCCTGAGGCCGCCCGTGTTTATGTGCATAGCCCACATTTAGCTGCCTGTCACGGTGCCAGCCAGACATTGCGCACCAGTTGTAGCCCAGCTTTCGCTCTGGGACCGGCACCCACCGATGTTTCATAATCAACTGCGCCATGTCTTCGTGTAGTTATTAGTGCGCTGTGTTATACACAAGGCTGTAGGAAAATAAAGTAAAAAAAAATATTTATTCCAGTCTATTCAAACCAATGCATGGATGCTAGGGGAATATGCACCCTAGCAACCAGATTGCTTAAAATGCAAATTGAAGAGCTGCTGAATAAAAAGCTAAATTACTCAAAAACCACCAGCAATAAAAAAAAAATTAAAACAGATTGCAAATGGTCTCAGAATATCACCCTCTACATCTCAAAGGTGAACAACTCCTTTTAAATGTATCTGTGAGCCGCTGGGAATTGTGGAGTTTGTAGTTCAGCAGCAACTAAAGATGGACTTAGAGTCACGTGTTGTATATGCTTAATGTGGCCACTGATGCACAGATAATATCGTACAAAACAAATTTTCGTATGATATTCGGTGTGTGTATGGTGGAAAAAGAGCCGATCGGCTGGACGGAAAACTTTGATCTGGTGCCTTTGAAGGGACCCAAACATCGGCCATTGTTAGTGCTTAATCGTCAGATACAGGTAGAATTCTATTGTTTCTACCTGTATATCTGATGATTCACTTCTACACGTGTGTATTGAAACGAACAATCTTTCTTGGAAAGATCTTTTTCAAGAAAGATTGTAATTGTTACGTCTATGGTCATCTTTAGCTTTATCGTGGCCTTAGTCTGCAGACACTGTCTGGCCTTGTGTTGTGCTGTATATACACTATTCACATGGCAAATGCAGTGCAGGGGCTGCTATCCTATATACACACTGAATTTCATTGCTGCTTATTTTCTGCTCCATTTCCTTCTCCTTTGTGTTTGTTAGTGCCAAAGAAATCCAGGCTTGTGCTGAGCAACTGATTGCTTTGTGTGATTGTATAGGTTTGATTGGGGTTTGCATGTAACCTCTAAGGGCTCAGATTCGTGGAGATTTAGGGCAGAGACATGCGCTCAGATTCAGGAAGATTAGCCGCCTAGCGACAAATTTCCTCTTCTTAATCTCAAACTGCCTCCCGCTGGTTAGAATGTAAATTGGTGGTGGGATGGCAATAGGTGTGATTTGTTTTCCGAAGTTGCCTCACGAGGAAACTTCGGGTGACTTAAGGAAAACTAAGAGCTCTGAGTGCCACCCCGCCGGCGATTACGATTCTAGCCAGCGGTAGGCAGTTCAGAGAGATTTGTCACCCCGTTGAAGAGGCGATGAAATCTCCTTGAATCTGAGCGTGTCTCTGCCCTAAGTCGCCCATCGATAAATCGCCTCTTCTTCAGGGCGACTAATGGTCGGGCGACTAAATCTGAGCGTCTCACTCTGCCCTAAGTCGCCAAGCGTTAAATCGCCTCATCTTTGAATGACTAATCTCCCCGAACTGCCTCCAGCCTGTTAGAATCTAAATCGCTGGATGGGACTTCTTGTGCTTCGTTTTCTGAAGTTTCCATGTGAGGCAACTTTAGGTGACTTAAAAAACGAAACACACTGATTGCCATCCCGCCAGAGATTTACATTCTTGGAGGCAGTTCAGCAAGTCGCCCTGAAGAAGAGGAGATTTGCCGGCGGGCGACTGACTAATCTCCCCAGATCTGAGTGTGCCCCCTGCCCTAAAATGCCTGTACATATTTGCCTTCTTTGCTTTTCTTTCTTATGTAATTTAATGCAGTCAGAAAGTTGACTTATTAGTAGTATGAACTGTATTCTAGATGGCTTGAAGAAGATCCATTGTTATATTGTTGCAAGTGCAACTAGGATTACATTATTATTATTATTATTATTATTATTATTATTATTAACATGTATTTATATAGCGCCAACATATTGCGTAGCACATGATATCCTCATGTGACTTACTCTGAGTCGACAATTCATTTCTAACTGTGCTGTTTATTTATGCAGTGGAGCCAATGCTCTGTGTGCCCTGGCTTTTTCTATTCTGATGTTCCTAGCTAGAGCTCTTATGACCCTGGATCAGGCAATGATTTCCACATATACTTCTAGGTTACAGCCAACCAACTAGTACATTTTGCTCTTGGTAGATCTGAAATTGTTGTTTTGTTTACGTAGAGAGAACATAAAACTATGTCAAACTAATGTATTTCTGGTAAAAATGCTCAGTTAAACTAACATCTAAGGTTAAAAATGCCACTAACTACTTGTAAATTTGTTGTAACTCAGGCGTGATATGGAAATTCCTTTCATCCTTCCCCCCCCCCCAACAAGACTTTTTCAATATTTTTCCATTTTCAGTTAAGATGATGATGACCTGCTTCATATATAACAAGCATACACTGAAGGGCTGTGCCTGATGGGACAGTTTTTATTCCTTCAGAGGGTTGTTGTTAAAAAATACAAATAAAATAATTTTTCCCAGAGCTAATTCTACATGACTTCCCTACTACTTTATCAGAGAATGATCCATGGGTTTAGAGGCACTGCTCTACAACAGGGCATTATGTGTATCTCATGATCTAATAAAGAGGAGTACTGTAATCATCCCTAACCGACTGGCATGAACTAGGGATGCACTGAATCCACTATTTTTGATTTGGCTGAATCCTTTGCAAAAGAATACCGAACTGAATCTGAATTTTTTTTTTCTTCCTTGTTTTGACAGTCACACTATTTCCCTCCCCGTCCATAATTTGCATATGCAATTTAGGATTTGGTGCATCCCTAGTATAAACTTGTATTGCTGCACAGTGTCATATACATATGTCACAGAGAACCACAGGAATCAATTTTTGCCTTGACCGCTTCTGCACCTGACCAATTCTTGTACAGGTATGGGATCCCTTATCCGGAAACCCATTATCCAGAAAGCTCTATATTACGGAAAGGCAGTCTCCCATAAGACTCCATTATAATAAAATAATCCACATTTTTAAAAACCTTTTCCTTTTTCTCTGTAATAATAAAACAGTACCTTGTATTTGATCCAAACTAAGATATAATTAATCCTTATTGGAAACAACACCAGCCTATTGTTTATGCCTATGCTTACATGATTTTCTAGTAGACATAAGGTCTGAAGATCCAAATTATGGAAAGATCCATTATCCGGAAAAACCCAGGTCCTGATCATTTTGGATAACAGGTCCCATACCTGTACAATCCTATGGAGCACAGAGATGTTGAATCATCCTAGTGTAGATTTTGATTTCAGTACCATATATACTCGAGTATAAGCCGAGGTACCTAATTTTACCTCCAAAAACTGGGAAAGCTTATTGATTTGAGTATAAGCCTAGGTGAGAAATCTAGCAGCTTCTGGTAAGTTTCAATCAAAAAATTGAGGGTTTCTGCTCCCATTGGAGGTGCCAGTGTCTCGTTTTTGGATGCCGGCGACCATTCTTGGACGCCGGTGACTATACTTAGACGCCGGCGACCGTTTTTGTGCTTGACCCGAGTATAAGACGAGGTAGAGTTTTTCAGCATATTTTGGGGGCTGAAAAACTCTGCTTTTATACTCGAGTATATACGGTAAGTTACACAGAAAAAGTTTAAGAAAAGCTGTCATCTGTGGCTGCCAGAACTGCTGACCATAACAATTGCTTACTAATACAACAGATACAATTTATATACTATAATCTAGCGCAGTGATCCCCAATCAGTTGCTTGTGAGAAACATGTTGCTTGGATGTTCTCCCAGTGACCCCAAAGCAGGTGATTATTTTTGAATTCCAGGGTTGGAGGCAAGTTTTGGTTGTATGAAAACCAGATGCACTGCCAAACAGAGCCCCAATGTAGGTTGACAATCCACATACGGGCTGCCAAATGGCCAATCACAGCACTTATTTGGCACCCCAAGAACATTTTTCATACTTGTGTTTCTCCCCAACTCCTTTTACTTCTGAATGTTGTTCACGGGTTCAAAAGGTTGGGGATCCCTGATGTAGAGTGATATTCTTAGACTATTTGCAAATGGTTTTCATTTTTTTTTTTTTTTTTTTTTATTTGTGGTTTTTGAGTTAGCTTTTTTTTTTATTTAGCAGCTCTCCAGTTTGCAATTTCAGCCATGTGGTTGCTTGGATCCAGATTACCCTAGCAACCATGTATTGATTTGCATAAGAGACTGGAATAGGAGAGGCCTGAATAGAAAAATGAGTAATACAAAGTAGCAATGACAATACATTTGTAGCCTTGCAGAGCATTTGTTTTTTAGATGGGGTCAGTGACTCCCCCCCCCCCCCCCATTTGAGTCCAAACCATTAATTCACTTGCAAGTAAGCCTGTAGCTGCTGCCATTTAAAAGTATGTAATTCAAGAACTTGGGTACAATTGCCTCAGATTCATGAAAATATGTAAGTGCCATTATGTGTTTTACTGCACCAGATGCAATTGTTATTGCATATTATGCATTGACAGAGTTATGCTGAAAATTTGGGGGTATTCTAAGTAAAAAAAAATAATTGCACACTGCACTTACAGCAAGAAATGAGCCCTAATGTTACCTTAGTAGTTCACATTGGAGGCAATGGAGTATAATTTACCAAGACGTGTGTGCCATTGCCCTAACTATAAATCCTCTGTGCTGATTGGAGTATCAGTATTTGCTTATCAATGTTTGCTTATCTAGATTGGTCTTTGAATGTGCTTAAGTACTGGTTTGACTTTAGAAACACTAGCGAATGAATTCTTGTAGTGATAAGAGGTTTTGTTAAACTGCTTTAAAGTGAAAGAGAAACCTGTGTGAAATAAAACCTCCTGTATGCAAACTGTCAGGGTGTAGTGTTTGGATTATGTTGAAATCAGATGAGCGTTTTAAAGGCATGCCAATATAATGTACACATGTGATGGATCTGCACAAAATAGTCTAAGTTGGTGAAGTGAAATGAAAAACTATATATTTAAAAAAAAAAAAAAAAACTGAAAATTGGCACGTGCATATGTATTCACCCCCTTTGCCATGAAGCCCCTAAAAAAAATTCCTGGTGTAACCAATTATCTTCAAAAGTCACAATTGGTGTGTGCAATCTAAGTGTCACGTGATCAGTCAGTATAAACACACCTTTTCTGACATGGTACCACAACAAACCTGCCAAGAGAGGGCCGCCCACTAAAACTCACAGACTGGACAAGGAGGGCATTAATCAGACAGGCAGCACAGACCAAAGGTAACCCTGAAGGAGTTGTAGAGTTCCACAGCAGCGGATGGACTATCTGTCCATCGGACCACAATAAGCCATACACTCCATAGAGCTGGGCTTTATAGAAGAGTGGGCAGAAAAAAGCCATTACTTAAAGTTAAGAATGAGAAGGTACATTTTGAGTTTGCCAAAAGGCATGTGGGCGACTCCCCAAATGTATGGAGACTAAAATGTAACTTTTCAGCCACCAAGGAAAATGCTATGTCTTGCACAAACCCAACACATCCCATCACCCCAAGAACACCATCGCCACAGTGAAATAAGGTGGTGGCAGCATCATGCTGTGGGGATGTTTTTCAGCAACAGGGACTGGGAAACTGGTCCGAGTCGAAGGAAAGATGGATGGTGCTAAATACAGGGATATTCTTGATATCTGCCTGTGATTTGAGACTGGGACGGAGGTTCACCTTCCAGCAGGACAATGAGCCAAAGCATACTGCTAAAGCAACACTCGAGTGGTTTAAGGGGAAACCTTTAAATATGTTTGAATGGCCTAGTCAAAGTCCAGACCTCAATCCAATTGAGAATGTTTAGTCAGACTTGAAGATTACTGTTCATAAGATAACATCCACCATGATGGAGCTGGAGCAGTTTTGCCTTGAGGAATGGGCAAAAATCCCAGTGGCAAGCATATAGAGACTTATCCAAAGTGACTTGCAGCTGTAATTGCCGCAAAAGGTGGCTCTACAAAGTAATGACTTTGGGGGGGTGAACCGTTATGCTCGCTGAACATTTGTTATTTTGTCCTATTTGTTGTTTGCTTCGCAATAAAAAAAGCTCTGGGCTCAGATTACAGCAGGGAGGGGGTGTAGAGAAAGGAGCAAACTGAGCATGCTCAAGCCCTAGCCCTGGAGTTTTATGCTGAAAACAGGAAATCTGATTCAAAAGTCCATGCATACACAATAGAAGGAAAGAAATGCGGCGTTTCTTTTGACAGAGGACTCGGAGCAGCATTACTTTGAGGGTTTACTGATGTATTTATATAGACCTTTCTGATAAAGCTTACTTAATTTTAGCCTTTCCTACTTTGAAAAAGTTTGGGAACCCCAGTCTAGTCAAATCTGTTCACTACCATGCTTTTCTACAGCAACTACACAGATCCAGTTCAGCTATGAGCTACTGGCCAAGAATCTAGCATGGGGAAAATTCCAGACATGCTTTTTACTAATGGCTCCATTTGTGCCACCTTCCTATATTGCTGTATTGGGTTTTTTATATGTGTAACCCAAATTTAGTTTTATAATGTGACCCAATACCATAACGGAGTTTCAGTGCATAAATGTTGGATGGGAAGTAGGTAAATGGATGCAATAAACTTACAGTAAAACTATTCAGCATTATATTTAAAAAAAAAAAAAAGAAGCAAAGTAGAATGTGACTTTGCTTTCAATTTCAGATTTTTCCCAGTTTGCTGCATAAGCTTATTGTTTTTCAGTTGCAGCAACTCCCTTGTTTGGAACAGAGCAGTGTGCCAAGGGGCCTGAGGTCTGGTGTGAGAATGTGAGGACTGCTTCTCAGTGTGGTGCAGTAAAACACTGCCAACAAACAGTTTGGAACAAGCCCACTGTGGTATGTCATTCTTCCTTTAGATAAGTCTTATTTTGATTTGATTCTTCCTTTAGATAAGTCTTATGAAATGATTTCTTTATTTGTCACGTGGGTTCCCAAGCTGCAGCTGTTATGTTCCCTCTCAATATTCTGCAAGTGGTGAGGTGGGAGCTATCTAAGCTGTAAGCAGTAAATCTGTTGGTTAAATAGTCAAGACCAGCTTCTACATTACTGTCTGTTAAGCACATTACTTAACATTCATTTTTGCCACTTTTCATTATGAGGATGGAACAGCATGAAGCCAATAGAATTCTTGCTATTTTTTTCTTTAAAAGAGTTTAAAAGTAATTTAGATTCCAAAAATGCTCTAGCTTTCTGCTTTACTTGTGTTTTGGATAGCTAATAAACACTTCAGCTGACCATTGACTTCACCACAAGTGCTTAAAATGACCCAATTAACTTAAAGTGATAGCTGATGGTTTTTAAGAGTATAGCAACAGATTCATATGCTGTGTTCTTCCCTAGCCCTTATTTGCCGGGTGCATCGCCCAACAATTTTCCCCAATGCACAGCTCCCTCCACTGCAACCAGCACAGCATTTTTTCTTGCCAAAATCAGTAGGGTTGTGTCCATTGTTCCAGATATATCCAGCCCTATCGACCGCTATAAAAACGCCCCTAATAGGAGGGGGAGTCTTCTTAATTTGTTTTTTGACTTTCACTTTTTTTCCTGGGGAGAACAATAAAACGTGAGAAACCTTGGCCATAGGGCCACAAACATACATACTCTGGATTTCATTTTTTTTTTAAGTTCAGGTCCACTTGATATCATACATTATTTAGATTCTTGTCCACAACTTCCAGCCATTGACATCACCCATAAAAACAGCTGATGCTGTATATTGACTTTGATCTCTAAGGTGATCTACATCCCCCTGATGCTCATATATTATTATTTTACCCAGACAAACTGCCCTGCAAAATCTGCCCATGAATATAATATAAGGATTTTGGGAAGGTGTACCACATTTTCTGTGAGGCATTTAAGAACATTAGGCACTTAAATAATAAAATTAATAAGCCAGTGCTAGTTAATAAACCAGTTCTTATAAGAAATATATTTTACAGGTTATTTTTGTATCTGTGTTTTTATATAGGACAAATGTACACCCTATTGTTAAATATAAGGATATTTAAAGTTACAGAGAAGTTCATAATTATATAAAGGTAATGTCTAATATACTTGTATTTTACAAAGGTGGTACATTTTTGTTTTTTTTATTACGCTGCACACATTCTTAGCTTAATGATGTTTGCTTTGATCTTGGTTTTTTTTCAGAAATCTTTGCCATGTGATGTCTGCAAGGAGATAATAACCGTTTTGGGAAACTTCATGAAGGACAATATAACACAGGTATGTATGTTCTCTGTGACTTACTGTTCCTTGCAAAAAATGTTTATTGCTTGTATCTAATCCTGACAATTTAGGGTTTGGTAAGAAACAGTTTTCCATATTGGAAGCTCCTTTTGTTTTGGTCCATGCCAGATTACCAAATGAGCTTCTCTGCAAATTAATTTATTAAATGTTACATAAAGTTCATATATTTATATACTGGAAGAAGGTATTCTGCAATGCAATCCTTTACCATAATTGAAGATATGAAGGAGGCTTCCTTAAGCTGGCCATTGACGCAAAGATCCGATCGTATGAATCAAATATTTTTGCGATTTTCAGACCGTGTGTGGAGAGTCCCCACATTTTTCGCCGGCGGAGATAGGTCGATCGGACAGGTTAATTCTGTCGGCTGCCAATAATATCTCTGCATGTATTGCCAATCGTGCGATTTTCAGTGGGAGACTGTCACTACCTGTTGTTGGACATAACTTTCGTACTATTGCTGTCGGGCAGAACATCGGCTGATCTGTTCTTTTCTATTTTATTTGATCTCCATGGTTAGTGGCATGTCGGGAGATGGGGAAGTCCGATCGTTCGAGGATACGACCGATCCGGATCTTTGCATCTATGGCCAGCTTTAGACAAAGAAACAAACTCACTTGGGATGTGATGACAAAGTGTAAGGCACCAACAGTGACTTAGATCCTTCCCCAGATTGGTGCTTCTTTCTTTTAAAAAACAAATGAGCCAGGAACTTGCTGGCGGTACTTTCATCTAAAGTGGGATGCCACCATTAGTGCACGCTCAAGCTTGGCGCATGTGCAGTACAGACCACCTACATATATTTCTGTATTGCAATAAGCCTGGACTAGATCAGTTGAATTGAACAAGTTTGTAAGAGTTGATCAGTGGCAAATACAGCAGTAAATGGGGATTTTTTTTTTCAGGGTGAAATTAAAGATTATTTAAATAAAGTCTGTGACCTGTTCCCTGATCCTGGTTTGGCTGCCACCTGCAAGCAAGAAGTGAGCGATTACTTCTCTATTGTCCTGAATCTTCTTCAGCAAGAACTGGTAAGCAAACTAGCCTAGAAGCTTGTATTGGCATAGGCCGAATGTTTTGAGGCCTATTGCTGAAATTGTCCAAACACTTTGGATAGTTTGAATGGAACACTAGTTATTTATAGGTTTCAGTGGGTGAACATTATGCATGTCCTGTAAAGCTTAAATGCAGCCATGTGTGTTCAGACTACTTTACCCATCATGCCATTAGAAAATGTAAGACCGTTCACATTGCAGCGTGCTTGTTTGGATCTTTCACTTGCTTTGGAAAGTCAAAGGGTTGTTTTTGTTTTAAGCAAAGTTAGCAAATTAATTAGAAGCTGAAAAAACAATCTGTGAATATTATGGAATGCCTCTCTAAGTTTTAATGTTTATGAATGCACAACATGGATGCTGGTCTAAGTATAACATACTGTATATATATTAAAGGGATACTGTCATGGGAAAAAATTTTTTTCAAAATGAATCAGTTAATAGTGCTGCTGCAGCAGAATTCTGCACTGAAATCCATTTCTCAAAAGAGTAAACAGATTTTTTTTATATTCAGTTTTGAAATCTGACATGGGGCTAGACATATTGTCAATTTCCCAGCTGCCCCAAGTCATGTGACTTGTGCTCTGACAAACTTCAATCACTCTTTACTGCTGTACTGCAAGTTGGGAGTGATATCACCCCCTCCTTTTCCCCCCAGCAGCCAAACAAAAGAACAATGGGAAGGTAATCAGATAGCAGCTCCCTAACACAAGATAACAGCTGCCTGGTAGATCTAAGAACAACACTCAATAGTAAAAACCCATGTCACGCTGAGACATATTCAGTTACATTGTGAAGGAAAAGCAGCAGCCTGCCAGAAAGCATTTCTCTCCTAAAGTGCAGGCACAAGTCACATGACCAAGGGCAGCTGGGAAATTGACAAAATGTCTAGCCCCATGTCAGATTTCATAATTGAATATAAAAAAATCTGTTTGCTCTTTTGAGAAATGGATTTCAGTGCAGAATTCTGCTGGAGTAGCACTATTAACTGATGCGTTTTGAAAAAAACATGTTTTCTGATGACAGGATCCCTTTAAATGTGTTGCATCTTACATGGGACTTCATACACCTAAAAAGACCTTTGCTAACATTTGCAGAATAAATAGGTAGCCCCCCCCCCCCCATTTAGAAATTGGAATTTATCTACCTTTTCTAAAAAAAACCTCAAATGTCAGGGAGGCTGCAAACAACTGTAAATTGATCCCTGGACGTCTTCCATAGATTAAAACAGCGATTTGGCAGGTTTTAGGTTGCGAATAGTCAAATTTGAGTTCCTAAAAGACTAGAGTATGATAAATCTTGAAAATCAAATTTGATTTTTTTTTAAAAAAAAAAAACTTGAATCGATTTTTAACAATTCCCTAGTCAAATTTTACAACGTTGGCCATAAAAAACATTTCACTTCGACCCTTGATAAATCTGCCCCTTTAATATTCTTGATGTTTATATGGTAGGAAGTATCTCTTTAATATCAATCTCCTGTTGTACCTGATAGATCTCGCTTTGTTGTGCTGTTTTTATAATAATTGAGCCAAAGGAAAAAAATATATATTGGGTCTTGTCTTTCAGAGTAATCCTGGTGTGCTGTGTTCTTCCCTTGGTTTGTGCACGTCTCTTCAGCGGCATCTGGCAAGTCTAAAACAACCCAAACAATTACTTACCAATGAGATACCAGATGTGGATGCTTCAAAACTAGTTTATCCTTTTATTGTTAATGTTCCTCAACTCCTCTATCCCCAAGACAAGACTCCAAAGGAGCCCAAGGTAACTTTAATAATGGAAATTCAGTTCAGCTGACATGCACAGTAAAATTGTCCAAACATCTAGTAAAACATTTGTGAATAGTTTAATCCTGTTTGCAGAGTTTGGAAGGAATCAAATTGCTCGATGTTTAAAATCTATACAAGGAATTGATGTACAATTTAAATTTATATTTTTCTTTGCTCAGACTGGGGATATATGCAACGACTGTACAACGTTAATTTCTGATGTGCAAGATGCCCTTCGAAGCAATTCTTCATTCTCAAAGAAATTGGTGGACCATTTTATGCAGGAATGTGACCTGCTTGATCCTACTATGGCAGAAATGGTAAACTTTTCATCTTTAATTCTTCATTATCCGCTAAGGCATATTTTTACCTTTTTGGGAAAATATCTGGTTTGCATAATAAGGATTGCCTCAATACTTCATTTCCATTTTTATGGCCAGTTTTTGTAATGGGAAGATCTAGCCCAGGGGTGTCCAAACTGCGGCCCGAGGGCCACATGTGGCCCAGGATGCATATGAATGCGGCCCAGTTTGAAACGCTTGGTTCCCGAGGAAATAGGAGGGAGGACTCTGCCCATTGCCTAGTTAGTAATAATATTATAACAATAATAAGTCTATTTAATATCCAGGTGTCCCGTATTCCAGTGTATAGCTCCATCTGGTTATCCAACTGGCATTGTAGTTATTTTCTGTGTATTTCCTTTACTTTTACAAATCAAACGTGTTTGTGTATTTCATGTGTGGCCCCAGACAATTTTTCTTTTTCCAATGTGGCCCGGCGAGCCAAAAGTTTGGACACCCCTGATCTAGCCTGTTACTCACAGCGACCAAAAAAAACAAATCTGTTTTGCCCATATGTCAATATACATCGGTCAGGTTTGAAAATCCTATCTATTAGATTGATGCCCTGGTAGCTATTGCTGTTTTCTGTTTAGATACCATAAAGTGGTCGACTTCCAGTAATTGTAATATGTAAAATCTCTTTCAGTGCAAGTCTTACATTAACCAGTATGCCGATATAGCCATACAAGTGCTACTGCAAATGGTAAGTCTACAGTATCATTTTTAATTACTTAAAGGGGTTGTTCAACTTTGAGAACTTTTAGTAAGAGAGAGCAGAGAATGATATTCTGAGACTATTTGCAATTGGTTTTTGACTTATTTAGCTTTTTATTCAGCAGCTCTCCAGTTTGCAATTTCAGCTATCTGAATAGGAGTGGACCTGATTAGAAAGATGAGTAATAAAAAGTAGCAATAACAATACATTTTGTAGCCTCACAGAACATTTGTTCTTTTAGAAGGGGTCTGTGACTCCCATTTGAAAGCTGCAAAGAGTCAGAAGAAAAAGGCAAATCATTCTAAAACTATAGAAAATAATGAAAACCAGTTGAAATTTTGCTTAGAATTGTCCATTCTATTATATACTAAAAATTGCCTTAAAGTTGAACCACCCCTTTAATATGTAATTGCTTTTGCTTGGCCTCTATAGTTTATTGGAATATAGCATTGGTGCATTTTTAATGTATGCATGCTGTTTGGTAACATTAAATGCTTTAATCTTTTTTTTTTTTTTTCATTTTACTAAGCTGTCCTATATCTAAGGGTCAGGCCACCTCGTTTTTGCGCGAACCAATCTCCCCAAATGCCTTCTCTCACTCTGCGCCGGCTAAAATGAGAGCGCCAGCGCTAATCACATGCAGCGAATTGTTTTCCCTTCAGGCAACTTCGGAAAACGAATCACGCATGTGATTAGCGCCGGCGTTTTTTCATTTTAGCCGGCGCAGAGTGAGGGAAGGCGTTTGGGGAGATTGGTCCCCGCAAAAACGAGGCGATTAGTCGCCAGGTGACCAAATCTTCCCCCAAATCTTCCCCAAAACGCCCAGCGTGGCTTGATCCTTAACTGAATCTGTCATTTTGCTTCTTAGAATTCTAGTTGCTGTGCAGTCTCTTCCTGATTTTGCACTCATTTGAAAGAAAAGATCAATACATTGTGTCACAGTCTGGCCTTTGAATTGCACAGTTCAAAGGGAAATGTAACCTGTTTGTAAATGATTTCTTCGCTCACAATTTATAGATCTATGCTGATGTCAGTCTTTCATTTTCTTCCCTTTTTTTCTAATCTGGCAAATCACTTTCTTTTTGTTAATCCTAAGGATCAGGTATGTGTGAAGCATGGTTGTGTGGTATGTTAGTGTATTGCACCCCTGCTCTCTCTTTCAGCTTTTTGATAGTTCTAATTGACTAAAAGGTTTTTTTTTTTTTCTCTTTAGTCCATGGCTTGCCCAAGTTCTTTCCCCATCTTGGTTATGTGAAATTAATCCTAAATAAATAAATACTATTCAAAATGTCACTTGCCAACAAATCTGAGTTGATGCAACTATTCATAATGCATGTATCTATTAATGTTTCAGTTTGAGGTTATTTGGCTCTTTCATTCCTTTCAAAAAGCTTTTGTTCTGAACGTTTATTGCTTTTCATCCTGCATTCATGTAACTCAGTGCTAACCATGGCAGCTCTTTTCCAGTACTGAATAAACAATAATTAACTGCACTTGCTTCAGTGTACAAAAAATCATAAAGATAAGCTGCCCTTATAAATTAAAAAAAAAAAAAAATCCAGGCATGTCCTATACTCTCCAAACTACAGAATGGTTGTCTTTGAACCATGTTTTGTAATTTTCAGATGATCTTCTATATTCCCAACCCTGTTTAGGGGCCATTGTAGAGAAGACCATTTTTGGGACACTTTTTCTATATAGGAGCAACTTATTTTTACATTCTTAACTTTTTATTTCCTTTTCAGTTGCACTAAACTGGTTTTGCAACCATAGTAAGTCTAGTGACACCCACTGAACTCCTGTTTTGTAATTCATTGTAGCTGACTTTATTTATTTATATTGTAGCAACCAAAACAGTTGTGTGGTATGGCCGGATTTTGTGACCAGGAAAAATCAACACCTCTGCAAAACATTATTCCAGCGAAATCCCTTATTCCTGCAGTAAAGGTACAACCAGCTGTTAAAGTAAATTCATTTTTTTTTTTCTCAGTTGATACCCTATTAGCCTTTTTTTCACTACAAAACCACCCCTCTTACATTTTGCACTTCTTATAGAACGATACATCTAACCATTACTTTTAACACTACTATTGCAGGCCAAATATCTTGTGTAGGCCAAGTTTAAAGATTTCTGGTCGTCTTGTATGCTTTAGTGTCTTCTTTAAAGTTTTATATACTTTAGGTTTGGCCACTTGATATTTATCTAAGAGATTGATTTTTCTTCTGTTAAACTAATTAAAATTATAATTTTCATTTTAAGTAAACTTGGCAGCCCAATTCCTTTATGGATTCATAACACTATAAGAAGACTTCGGGAAGAAAAAATTAAGGCTACGGGCAGGCAGTCATGATTGAAAGCAAGTTAAAAAGAACAGCATTTAAGAGCATATACCTTTTTGTTTTCATTTCATTTACCGTGTGTGTTTGGTTTCTTCCAACCAAGGAATGTCTGTTGATCTTGGCTATAGCTAAAAGGCACCAGGGCATATGATAAGCTATTGGTTTTCATTTACATTTACAAATAACTTTAAAACTGAATTGAACAGTTTGTAATTCAAAGTATATTTTTTTCACAAAATATTAACATTGACACCCCCTTTAAGGCTCAAAGAGGATTATCTTTAATATATAGATCTACAATATTGCGCATAAGTATATGTTAGAACAATATGTTGTGTACATTTTGAAGAGGTTTTTTTTTTTTTTTTTTTTTTTTTTTGTTTAGATCACAGAGAATCCATTGCCTGAAAACAATGTGTATTGTGAAGTCTGTGAACTAATGATTTCTCAAATGGAAAAACTTTTAGATAACAACAGAACAAGGGTAAGAATTAAAATGTTGCCTCCCCTTTCTGTGCATTTTTGTGTTTTTGCTTTGTCTTCAATAATGAGGTGGTTATTTATCAAAATCCGAAAAGTTCTCGCTATTTTCTCAAAACTACTCTGACCAAATCTGCACAGCCCCCCCCCCCTTTTTCAATACATTTTCATGAATCCGAATCCTATGATTTTTGTTTTTTTTTTTTTTTTCAGATTTTGCACCTGAAAGCCTCAATTTTTTTCAGAAACCAGTGCAACTCAAAAAAATCTAATTGTAAAAGGGACATCTGTCATTGTCTTTTATGTGTTCTCGGCAGGTCTGAGTTTGGAGTACTTCTTTTTTTCATCAGACTTTTAACACCATCTTACTTCCCGAAAAAATTGTATTTTTCCTCTTTAAAAGCCGACCAGAAACATTTGGAGCTTAATAAATAACCCCCTAAGTGTTGCCTGTTTTTCAGCAAGCTTCTAAATCCGTGATCCTCTCCCCCCCCCCCCCCCCAACCAGTAGTTTGGAGCAACATGTTGCTCTCCAACCCCTTGAATGTTGCTCCCAGTGGCCTCAAAGCAGGTGTTTATTTTTGAATTCCGTGCTTGGAAGCAAATTTTAATTGCATAAATTAAAAACTAAGTATAGTGCCAAGCAGAGCCTTCTGTAGGATTCCAGTCTACTTAGAGGCTACCAAATAGCCAATTACAGCCCTTATTTGGCACCCCAAGGGAATTTTTCATGCTTGTGTTGCTCTCCAACTCCCCAAGGGAATTTTTCATGCTTGTTTTGCTCTCCAACTCCTTTTACTTCTGAATTTTGCTCACAGGTTGTAAAGGTTGGGAATCCCTGTTCTAAATGATCATGCACTGGCTTTGTTTATTGCAGGAGAACATAAAACAGAGCCTGGAGAAAGTCTGCAAGCTTCTTCCTTCTCAATACACCCAAAAGTGTGAGGACATCATAGACGAGTATTGTGACCCCCTGATTGAGCTGCTGGAACAAGAGGCAAATCCTGAAGTCATTTGTACTACCCTGGGATACTGCAGCGGCAGGAAGAACCTAAAAAATGGTAATCCTATAATGTGTATCCCTTTTGCTCAGAAGACTTGGTTTTGAATGAGCCATGTCACATTTTTGTTCATATGAATGCCTAGAGCTGTTTGTGTAATCAGCTGAAATCATGTCATGAATGCTAGTTCCTGTGCGCCCACTTTTTTTTTTTTTTTTTTTTTCATGAGACTTTTCTATTTGTATTCTAACTTTACATTTTTGAATGTAATTTTTTTTTCTGTAATAGTAAAAATAAGTGCTGAGAAGGTTGCAGCTGGAGACTACTGTCCTGTGTGCAGGATGATTATGCGATATGTAGATGAACTTCTGGAGAAAAATGCCACTGAAAGTAGGATCAAGGATTTTCTAAATAGAATCTGTAACTTTTTACCAGACTCCATGCAAAATGAGGTGTGTTATTACTCTATCTACTATTTATTATTTAAAATTAATAATCTACCTGAATTTGTTGGGGTTTTTTTTACGATTTCTAACTTGCTACACTACTGAAGTGGTTACCTCCTGGCTCAGGTCAAAAAAAAAAAAAAAAAAAGTGAATGTAAAATTGGTGATGGTGCTATTCTTAGCACTTTTGCAGTGTACATTCATTGTTTCATTTTTTTTTTCTTTAATTCCAATGTGTTAAAGGATACATTTATTGTTAACACCAATGAATTTTGTTACAATAGTGTCACCTGCTGTCAAGAAAGTTGTCATGAGGCATATCAAAAATGCAGAAAGTGGGCTGGTCTGATGTTTTTCTGCTTAGGAAAGATGTAAGACAGGTTTCTAATTATTTTTCCTAACCAGATCATCAAAGCAGCCTTTCTCCTGACACATGCATACACACACAATAAGGAACAATAAGCCAGCCACCATCAGTCCTTTTCTGTTTATCGTACTATTCTACCTTTGAACTTATTTCCTTAGCAGTCTTCTGCTCATTTTCTCCCTCTCCCCCTCTCCCCCACCAACTCTTAGGCGGTTATTTAATAAAACTCAAACTTTTCTGATAGGGAATAAAACACCTTAAATTTATTGAGATTTATTATACTCCAAGGCAGCTAAAAATCAGAATCCGAAAACCGGTAGAGGTCATGTAGTCAATGGCAGATTTCCCTTTTACAATCATATGGTATATTATGATCTGCGCTGGGTTATGATCTGTGGTTTTTGGCCAATAATCCAAATTTTTTTTTATTAACATTTTATATTTTTCACTATTTATAGAGTCTTCCCGCACTGAATTTTTCAAAAGATTTTTTTTTATAAATAATGTTAAATAGTGGATGGGAGTTTGGTCAAATTTGTTTTAATAAAATAAAGAGAAAAATTTGAGTTTTAGTAAATAACTTAAGGGGCACATTTAATTAGCTCGAGTGAAGGAATAGAATAAAAAATACTTCGAATTTCGACCATTCGCTAGTCGAAGTACTGTCTCTTTAAAAAAAACTTCAACCCCTTACTTCACCACCTAAAACCTACCGAGCATCAATGTTAGCCTATGGGGAAGGTCCCCAAAGGCTTTCTAGGCAATTTCTCATCGAAGGAAAATCGTTTGATCGATGGATTAAAATCCTTCGAAACGTTCGATCGAACAAATAGCACTAAATCCTTCGACGTCGATATTCGAAGTCGAAGGAATTAACTTCGACGGTCGTCTATCGAGGGTTGATTAACCCTCGATATTCGACCCTAAGTAAATGTGCCCCTAAATGTTTATTGCTTTTCCTTGTATGCTTTTTTGGCCACTTTACTATCAGTCAAAACCACTTGGACATTCTATCAGATAAGCAGTAACATTGTCATAATTAACTGTTACATGTTTATGTATTATGGGGTGGTAATAATTTTTGTTTGGTTTCTCACTGAATCTTACAGCAACTGGTGCAAAAACAAGAAAACTGCCTACAGATCCCTGTAAACTATAACTGGGTGTTAGATAAGATTCATTTCTCACATGCAGTTATACAGGTACAATATGCAGTGAAATGTATCCTGATCCACTTTTTTACACTGTGCAAAATTAAAACATACTAGTTAAATACTACTAACTGAGTGCAGAAGGATTACCATAAAAATAAGAATTCTAAGAAAATCTTTTTGTTTCTTCTCAGTGTTCTGCGTTGGTCAAGGAGTATGAGCCTTTGTTTATTCAGTTACTTCTGGAAGCACTGGATCCCTCTTTTATTTGCTTAGTAAGTCTTTCTGCACTCACCATTTGTGATAACATGAATCCTTATTTTACAGATTCTTAACATTTTTTCTTTATCATACACAGAAATTGCACCTGTGTCAAGGTGAGACTGTGCTTTTGGGAACAGAGAAATGCATGTGGGGCCCGAGTTATTGGTGCAAAGACGTGGAAACTGCAGCAAATTGCAATGTAAGTAAAGAACTGCCCTTCTAAAAATAAGGCCCAGATCTGGGGTGTTGTCAGTTTTGGTCCCCAGATGTAGAATAATGCATCTTTGTAATAACGGAAAGGAAAGAATCCCTCTTCTATCCAATAATCCTATGGTTCATTTCTAAAAATCAAAATCATCAACTTGCTTAATACATATAATTGAAAGTGATAACACCTTAACTGTATGATTACGTGATCTTAAAAATATAAATAGTGGATATATCAATTCATTAAAATTTTCATTAAGTTACAGAATTTATAGTTTTTAAATTAAAGTGCTAATTCATTGACTTTTTTTAAGAAGGGCAGACTAAATCAATTTAATTCTACCAATTCATTAATTAACAATTAATTCATTTGCAATTGATCCACTGCCTAAAGTGCATAGGTGTTAAAAATAAATGAATTAACATACTTAAAGTGCAAGTGCATTAGTCCAACATAAGACTTAGAAGAATATGTGAGGAATTAATATATGAACCAAATTAATTAACGATAAATCAATTACCCATCAACTCAACCCGATATAGAAATAGGAAAATGGATATACAAGAAGGTGGAGTTGTCCCAAAACTTTCTACCTATTGCAATTACTATCCCTGGGACACCACAAAGCAAAGAAAGGCAGGAAAACCAGGACTCTGGTGTCGCTTTTTAAACTGGCTCTATCTATTAAAAGAACTGTCTAGACCTCACAAAACCACAAATCCTGGCCCCCTTGAGAATCCCAGTGCGGGATACAATAGGAAGGGAAGAGAAAAGAGTGGGGTTTGAGTGCCGAATTCCACCAAACAACCTCCCCCCCCCCCCTTGACCAATTATAATAATGAAATAAAGAAGCTAAGGTTTATATAAAAAAAAAGGGTTTTTAAAAAGCTTTTGAATAGCAGAGTTTGCCAACGCGTGTTTCGCAAGTAAAGCTTTATCAAGGCTAAATGGAATAAATCACTAAGAGACACTAAGGGTTTTATTTATTAAACCTCAACTTTTTCTGTTTCAGTTTTTAAAGGGTAAAAAAACTTGCATTTTTGTAATTTTTATTATACTCTGAAGCTCCTATAACTCCAAATCTGCAAATACTCCAATTAAAACCTGTCAGAGATCCCTTTTACTATTTGAAAATGTTTCTTGCTATTGTGATCTGCGATGGTCATGCTCTGTTGCTACTACTCTACTACAAATTACCTGTAGGATTGTCCTAAATAGAGATTTGAGGGAGAGCGATCCGAAAACAGAGCCATGAGCGCACATAGGCAATCTGCCTGCCAGGTGTGACCGCTAAATCCGCTCTGGCCGCGGCTGGATTGTCCTAAATACAAGGGCAAATCTTTTAGAATGGTCTTGCCCAGCACTTTATTTTGTTCTGATGCTGAGAATATTCCAGTACTGGTTGTTTTCAATGATCAGACCTCCTGCTGAAATATCACCCTTGCAGAATGAGACCAGGTGCTGTGTGTTTTTCACACATATAAGGTTCAAGCTTTTATTTGGCCTTTGCCTTTTACTTTATCACTAGATATTTATGAAAACATAATTGACTTTGGAGGGGGGGAGAGTGGTTTGGAGGAAGGTTGAAAAGTACATAGTAAAGGGTAACTGTTAGGATGGCTGAATCAATTGTGGAAAATACGCCTATATATATAAAGAAAATCCAAACCCAAATTTAGTTATGCAAATTAGGGCCAGGATTGTGTGTGTTTAGGGATTCTGTCATGATGGTTTTTATTTCTAAATTACACCGTTTACATTGCAAATAATTCACACTTCTTTAGTTGTAATATTGTTGTGTAGGCAGCCATCTCAGGTCATTTTGCCTGGTCATGTGCTTTCAGAAAGAGCCTGCACTTTAGTATGGAACTGATTTCTGGCAGGCTGTTGTTTCTCCTACTCAATGTAACTGAATGTGTCTCAGTGGGACCTGGATTTTACTATTGAGTACTGTTCTTAGATCTACCAGACAGCTGTTATCTAGTTTTAGGGAGCTGCTATCTGGTTACCTTCCCATTGTTCTGTTTTAGGCTGCTGGGGGGGGGGGTAATATCACTCCAACTTGAAGTGCAGCAGTAGTGACTGAAGTTTATCAGAGCACATGACTGTGGCAGCTGGGAAGCTGACAATATGTCTAGGCCTATGTCCGCTTTCAAAATTAAAAATAAAAAAAAAACCTCTGCACTTTTGAGAAACTGATGTCAGTGCATAATTCTGCTGGAGCAGCACTATTAACTGATGCGTTTTGAAAAAACAAATTGCCATGACGGTATCCCTTTAAGGATTCGGACACATCCTATAGTCAGTGGCTTAAAGGGAATGTAAAGGTTCTGTTTTCAGTAAAGAAAGTAAAAATATATCCAATATATTTCAATTAAAAAATCTGTACTATTTTTATGAAAATCCTGATTTGTATGCAGTGAAACTCCCCCTTTGACTTGCTCTGATTGCTGTGGATACCGATCTCTACACAGTCGCTGGCTGCGCTACAGGGAAATAGTGGCCTAAATTCTGCAAGGCTGGGAGGGAAGGTGTGTGTGGGGGGGAGGGTGTTGACTAGGATAGAGATTAGCTAAGGCTAGCCAGGTTATACGAACAAAACATAACCCTGCACATTGCTTCCCTGCCCTTCCAAAGTATGATCATTTCCCTGCAGAGCAACTAGGGACTGTCTAAAGTCTCCTATCAGCAGCAGTCAGAGCAAGTAAAACAAATGGGGATTTTCACATACAATCAGGTATAAAAACAGTACACCTTTTTTAATTAAAGTATATTGGAGATGGGTTTCTTTTTCATTAAATCAATGGGGTTTTCCTTTACATCCTCTTTAATCCTTACTGGCCTCCATTCTATGCCCCTCATCAAATGCTTAAAAGGGAGTGGGGGCAACGCCGCAATTCAGCATCCTATGCTCCATTAGTAGCTTTTGTAGGAAATCCTTAGTAAACGCGTGTTCCGGGTTAATGTGACTGTTGTTCTAATCACCTTCTGTGTTTCAGGCTCTTGAACACTGCCAGCGTCACGTGTGGAACTGAAATACCCAATCCTTGTGAAAATTCCTCAGATTGAAGAAATCCTTCCTCTAGTGAAATCATGTGCCCTTCTTCCAACCCTTTCTCGCCCTCCTACATCTTAGGTCTCTTGAAGGTGGTTTTTTTTTTTTTTTTGTGGAGGGAAAAACTTTTTTTTTTTTTTTTTTTCCTGTGTATATTTGTTATATGTCTAATGATTAAAGATTGTGTAGGATATTTTAACAACATATTTTTAACATTCTGATATGGTTTTTTTTTTTTTTTTTTTTTTTTTTTTTTTTTGTATGGCATTTTTGTCTGATTCTCCAAAAAGGAAATTTTCCCTGTTATTGCCTAAAAAAAAAAGTTATGTTTGTCTGATCTAGAGCATTTGTCACATATTTACTTAGTCTTTTGATAAGGTGCCTGGTCTGTTCAAAAACCAGGGGTAGTTTAGGTACAATCTGATTTAAGCTGTGTTCTGAATACTGCAAACCATAACCCTATCTTATATGGTTTAAACGTGCCGCAAGATATAATTGAGCCCAAAAATACCCTGACATTGCGCCAGCTGTATTTGCATGGAAATGCTCGGCAATTGCACAATTCTTTTATTTTACAGACATACCCACAGGGATTTCTGTGTCGGGGTATTTTTGGTCATTTTGTTGCCCATGCTTTAACAAGGGTTGCATGATCAACATTAAGTTCAACTACATCTCCCACCATCTTCTGCATGTGTTTGCTGTTGAAGCTGAGAGGTGAACAAGCGCCAGTTAATAACATGATTTGCATGTATGCCTATCCATTTGCTTCAGACTTCTGTTTGTTACTTTGAAGATTTTAGTTGAACAAATGTTTTGACTAATATATTAATCATAATAACCGTAGCAAACACTGATATTTCAGCAGCTGAGATGTCCTGACATAAAAGTGCAGCCTTACTGGAAATGGTTATTGTGCTTACCTCTCACTGTTCATTATCTCACAAAAGCTGACCCTGAATTACACTTTCATATCAAGGCAGCACTTCTGTCCTGAGACTGCACCTTTATATGAATAATATAATAATGTGTATTTATAGATCACTAGATGAATAATTTAGAGTAAAAGAGGTTTCATGGATGTCTACCCCCCCTTCCCCTTTAAAGCTGCTGTAATTGAAAATAAAGTTCTTAAACCGTTTCCAGTTTGTGGACATAAATGTAAAACACCATTAATATATTGCCTTTTACTTGTTGTCCGTAGTATGGTATTTATTATATTCAAGATTACAGAAGACCAGAGAACAGAAAGCTTGTAAGAGTTGGCAGGTTTCAGGCTCCTTTTACCGACATCTTTCTACGGGCCCTATTGTTATTGTAGAAGAGCAGGGGTCATTTTTCTGTAGGAAAGAATTACAATTAGTTTGTGGCGTTCAGAACATGGGGCGCTGGGTAGATTTGTAGCACTTTCTTATGGCAGCCATTCAGCACAGAGGTTCTTTGGGCCTGGCAGTTGTTCACATGCAGGATTCTGCTGCCATCACTACACTCGCTGCTGATTTTGCCTGTAGCGTTGTATCATTACGATGTGTATTCAGGGGATAATTCCAGATATGTATGTTCAATGTGTAAGGTAACTTGTCTAATGTTGTTGATCAGGTTGAACTGTGTATTTTAAAATCTGCTATGGACTTGGTGTTTGAGAGGGCCTAACTTTGTTTCTGTACAAACTGCAGGGCAATCAGCATTACGACTTCACTTTTTTATACTAATCGTGAATATGTGTCTGTATTAGGGAGCATCACCGCACAAGCCTTTAAAGTGGATGTCTTTTCAACATGCAAACAGGTTTTTCTTCCATATACTCCTCAGGTCAAGATTTTACTCAAGGCTGAGTGCTTACCTGAAATCCATTGTTTCCATTACTCTACAGTAGTTTGAGCAAATAGAACATTGCTGGCCTTCTTTCCCCTACACAATCATTCTCTACTCCTGGTGAGTGACAAAGCTACTGGAATCCCTTCCCATTTATTCTAATGGCAATTACATGAACCTGCGGGTGTCAGAGCAATAATGAGAAGAGTGATGATTATTATGTTTTTATAAATCATTATGTTATAGCTTAAGTTTACTTCCCAAGGCAAAAGACAGTTCCACAACTGTTGCTGGACTGTGGCGCACAGAATTTCAGGTTTGCCTGCATTTTAGGCAAGCGTCCGATTAAGAGCACCAGTGCTGTCATTTTTCTGATTCCACTTGCCAGCTTTGTCTGTGCCATGCTTTATTTAGCAAGTGGACAAAAAAAGGACAGTAAAGAACACTTGAAACTGGCTTGAACTTGAAACTAGGATGCTCTAACCTAGGGGGATCAGATTTAGAATGTAAAGTCGGATGGAGATTTTCTTCATGCATCCCGCAGTCAATAGATTTCAATGAAAAAAAAAAAGTCTTTCCGACATTCGTTTTTACCTTGTTGGACCCAGCATGCAACATTCACATCAGACGTATTGTGTATGATGGAAAAGTAGTTTACCGGTATGTATCATTATATTTTGACCCATGTGACACCATCCGACTTGTTGATCCAACACCATCCTACAAAAGTGCTTGTGGAGTTTAGCCCTAAAACTGGCCATAGGCGCACTGATAACGTACAAAATGTATAGTCGTACGTCATTTGGTGCAAGTATGGTGGGAAATAAACTGACAGATAGCGGCAGAAGACTTGGCTATATGGCAGCGGGTCAATCGGGCTGGCAGGAAAATTTTAGGCACCTGAACATTAGCCATTGTTGTAGAATTCTTTTTCTACCTGCCGATTCAGCTCTACAAGTGTATATTGAAACAAATGATCTTTCTTGGTAAGAGAGTAATTGTTACATCTATGGCCACCTTAAAGGAATAGTTCAGTGTGAAAATAAAAACTAGGTAAATAGATAGGCTGTGCAAAATAAAAAAATGTTTCTAATATAGTTAGTTAGCCAAAAATGTAATGTATAAAGGCTGGAGTGAACAGATGTCTAATAAAACAGCCAGAATCCAACTTCCTGCTTTTCAGCTCTATAACTCTGAGTTAGTCAGCGACTTGAAGGGGGGCCACATGGTACATTTCTGTTCAGTGAGTTTGTAATTGATCCTCAGCATTCAGCTCAGATTCAAAAGCAACAGATATGACCCATGTGGCCCCCCCCTCAAGTCTCTGATTGGTTACTGCCTGGTAACCAGGGTAACCAGTCAGTGTAAACCAAGAGAGCTGAAAAGCAGGTTCTGACTGACTTGTTATACATCAAATCACTCCAGCCTTTATACATTGCATTTTTGGCTAACACTATATTAGAAACATATTTTTTATTTTGCACAGGCTATCTATTTAGCCAGTTTTTATTTTTACACTGAACAATTCCTTTAAGGAAGCATGAGCCCCACTGCAACCAACACTTGCCCTTTCTATCTGTGGGCCGTACTATTCATATCACTGACTTCTTCCACAACAATGTGTGTGGTGTTCACACTATTTACTAGTGGCAAGTCAGCTGCATGTGGAGGTGCCAAATACTACAGGATCCCTTAAAGGGGTAGTTCGCCTTTAACTTTTAGTATGATTTTGTGATATTCTGAGACAATTTGTCTTCATTTTGTATGTTTTTTTTTTTTTTAATTATATAGCTTTTTGTGTGTTTCAGTGTACCTTAGAAACCAAGCAAGCAGTGGTATGAATATGAATATGAATAGGAGAGGGCCTGAATAAATAGAGCAATAACCATAAAATTGTAGCCCCCAGAGCAACAGACCTTGGGGCAAATTCACTAAAGCGCGAAGCGGCTAGCGTAAATTCACTGGACTTACTCTATCGCTACTTCGCCCCCTTACACCAGGCAAAGTTGTGCTATGGCGAAAGGGATGTAACTACGCTAATTCACTAACTTGCGCATTTTACTGAACGTTACCTCTTGCGCCCGACTTGACTTCGCCAGTTCAGACCAGGCGAAGTAGTGTAGATAGGGCTTGCTTTTTTTCGAAGTCCCAAAATATGCTGTAGTTTTTTCCTTTTTTTAAGGGTGATAGGCTGAAAAAGATTTATATTTTTAAATCGTAAATTTTTTTGGGGTACCCTCATTCCCCCCTACATTTCCTAACATATGGCAACACAACGATACAGTGGGCACATGTGTAGGGCAATAGAACAACTTTATTTTATTCTTTAAAGGTTTCTGGGCTTGTGTAGTGTAATGTAGTTGCTGCAGCATATACGTCCATTATGTTTTAACTTTGCGCCGTATGCAAATTAGGCAACAATATCGTAACTTCACTTTGCCTGACGAAGTAATGATAGCGCAATTTCACTACCGTTCGCCTCTCTGAATGAAATTTCGCATTTTAGTGAATTTGCGTTGTGCTGTCGAAACTATGCCTGGCGAAGTGCGTCGAAGCTGTCGCTGGTGCAACTTCGGATCTTAGTGAATTTGCCCCCTTGTCTGCTGAGGTTAGTGACCCATGTTCGAAAGCTGGAAAGGGGCAAACGATAAGAGTAAAAAATTCAAAAGCTATCAAAAATAATGAAGACCAATTGAAGAATAGGGACAGTCTATAACTTACTTAAACGGAAGGAAAAGTGAACAACCCCTTTAAAGGAACACCTCCTCAAGGCAGGCATTTATTCCAGGGTTGCAATGATTTAATAGCACTTGTCTGTGGGCAGGCATAACCACATTTGGATTCCTTGGCCAATTTTAACCATACCGTCTGCATATTTGGTTATGTATCAGCTCAGGGTTCAATTTTTACAGATTATCCTGTTAATCCAGATGTTTTAATTGACACCATTTGGGTTTGGACCTACTGAATGGAACCAATACTGTATTATTTTAGCCATGTTAACAGATCATTTTAGGACCGTGTTATTGAGATGCAGTTACCCAGACAAAAACATGTAGTGATCCAGTCATTTTATCTGTTCTCACCCTTTTCATAACATAAAAAAAAAAATCAATAATCACCAAAAAAATCCCACAGACTTAAAAATGAACATAAAATGCACATAAAGCTCAGTTGGAGCTTCTGTAAATGCCGTCTTGAGACTTGCATACATTTGGTAAGCCAGCACTACAGAAGCGAGTTCTTGGAAAAGTCCAGGAGATGTTGCTGTGTGACCTCAAAGGCCTAGAGGCAGTGTATTCTTTAAATGTTCTTTTTTCTTGAGATCGGAAGTTATGCTACAATCCAAAGTCTTCCACTGCCGACAGAAAGGAAATCTTAGTACTGAGCCATTTTTGGCATCTCTCTCTCTGTTAGACAGCCCTAATTTGTATCATAAAGGCAAATACCTCAATGCCATGCCCTTTTGCTATGATTTTAGTCACCACTCCTAGGTCTTTGACTTATTACCAGAAATCCCAGTTTCCTGGATTTAGTTTAATGTGAAAACAGTACTTCTATAGAAGCTCTAAACATCAGGCAAAACAGGCCGGGAGCCCATTAGGGGCCATCAGGGCCAGGTGCTTGTGCTTCATTGAATCTTTCCTTTGTGCTTTGATGCCTTGTATTGGTTCAGTACATTCCTAACTGCTAGACCAATGAGGCCACCTCTAGTCATAACTCTGTAATCTCCAGGGCACCTTCCACGACGGTGTCTCTGAGCTTGTGCATGGGTGTTGACTTGGCAGACTCAGTGCGAGCATTTCTGTCATTGAAAGCACCATTATCTGCATTCAGTGTCTCCAAGGATCGGCCAAAGCCTTTCTGGTCATCTTCAGGCAAACTGTTGATATCAGAGGTGAGTAGTGTCCCGGTACTACCATGGACCACGTGAATGCCGTCTGGTCCCTTTAATTCCACTGTCTGCTTGTGTTTGAAGCGGAGAGAGCCATGTCTTGGGCTTTGTTCTGCATCTTCTTCATTCTGGATCAACTGTAATATAATGTTGCAGTTTAAGTTACATTGGAAAACTTAAAATGATAAAAACTAGAAGATTTACTGCTTTTATGCTATAATTACATGAGGCAAGTGCTTGTGGGATCATTTTATTTCAATGACAGTCATTGTGTTCATTTTAGTGCACAATCTCACATAGCAAAACCTGGATGGGGCTTTATGACAAATGCTATGTCATTAATTTGATGCTTAAAGGGATACTGTCATGAAAACTTTTTTTTTTTTTTTTTTTTTTAAACGCATCAGTTAATAGTGCTGCTCCAGCAGAATTATGCACTGAAATCGATTTCTTAAAAGAGCAAACAGATTTTTGTATATTTAATTTTGAAATCTAACATGGGGCTAGACATTTTGTTAGTTTCCCAGCTGCCCCTAGTCATGTGACTTGTGCTCTGATAAACTTCAATCACTCTTGCTGTACTGCAAGTTGGAGTGTTATCACCACCCTCTTTTTCCCTCCCAGCAGCCTAACAACAGAACAATGGGAAGGTAACCAGATAGCAGCTCCCTAGATAACAGCTGCCTGGTAGATCTAAGAACAGCATTCAATAGTAAAATCCAGGTCCCACTGCGACACATTCAGTTACATTGAGTTGGAGAAACAATAGCCTGCCAGAAAGCAGACCCATCCTAAAGTGCTGGCTCTTTTTGAAAGCACATGACGAGGCAAAATGACCTGAGATGGCACCTACACAACAATATTACAAGTATTACAGCTGGGGGAACCACAGCCAGAGTTTATAATAGCTCCTAAATGCTACCAAAGAAATAATGCAGGTATATTAGAAAGTTGGTTGTATTAAAGATTTCTAACTGAATGTCTAACCTTGGGGGGGAAAATATGGATTTTGAGGTTGCAATCCCTTTTAAATGTAGACATAATTAGTAATACAAATATGTTTTTTAATTGCAGGAGACTAGTAAAACTGCTGCTTAGTTGCTTAGTTTGGGATAACGTACGTTTATCCTGTTTTTGTGCATGTAGTTTTCTTAGCACAATTATTCTTCAAGATATGAATGTATGTGAGGCAGCAAGTCTTCCATGCTGTATTTTATGTTGCTGACCTAGACATCTGAAGTCAGACCACACCCACAAGCTCACATCAAAAGCAAGTCACTTCTTAACATGCACTTCCCCCACCCTCCTCCTCTGCCACTGGGTTTAGCAGGCAATTTACTTTTAAATTAAAAAAAAAATATATATATATAGGCACCCAAGGGCCACAAAATTATATCTGCCAGCAACCCTAGGCACAGGCCCTCAGCCTAAATAATACACTAGAATGGAAGAGAGCCATTTATAATTTAAAACCAACTGTGTTGTTAATAAGGGTGATTAAAAAATTATCACAGGTATGATGGAGCATTGTTGGAATACTTTGCCATTTACAGGGCAGAATACACAATTTATAAGACCATGTCAATCAGCGTGTGCCTAGATCTGCTGGTGATATATTAAAAGGGTGGTTCACTCTTAAAGGAATTGTTCAGTGTAAAAATAAAAACTGGGTAAATAGATAAATGTTTCTAATATAGTTAGTTAGGCAAAAATGCATGTATAAAGACTGGAGTGACTGGATGTGTAACATAATAGCCAGAACACTACTTCCTGCTTTTCAGCTCTCTTGGTTTACACTGACTGGTTACCTGACAGTAACCAATCAGTGACTTGAGTGGGGGCCACATGGGTCATATCTGTTGCTTTTGAATCTGAGCTGAATGCTGAGGGTCAATTACAAACTCACTGAACAGAAATGTTCCATGTGGCCCTCCTTCAAGTCGCTGACTAACTCAGAGTTATAGAGCAGGAAGTTGGATTCTGCTGTTTTATTAGACATCTGTTCACTCCAGCCTTTATGCATTAGAATTTTGCCTAACTAACTATATTAGAAACATATTATTTATATGTATATCTATTTACACAGTTTTTATTTTCACACTGAACTGTTCCTTTAAGTTCAGAATGTACGTTATAGAATGTCCTAATCCTAGCAACTTTGCAACTGGTCTTCATTATTTTTTATAATGTTTTAAATATTTGCTTTTTCTACATCTTTCCAGCTTTTAAATGGGGGGTCACTGACCCGGCAGCCAAAAAGATCTATTATTCTGTGACTTTACAATTGTATTATTATTGATACTTATCTTTCTATACAGGCCTTCGAATGTTAATATTCCAGTCTCTCATGTAAACCACTGTCTGGTTGCTAATGTAAATAAGACCCAGGCCTAGCAACTAGATAGCTACTAAAATTCCAGACTGGAGAGGTCCGGTGTCTGGGGAACGGGGGCCCGGACTGTGGGGTCTGCTTTCTCTATAGCCAATAAGAATACCCCTTTTCCCCAGCTGCTCTCTTAGGGTCAGTCCACAAGAACAGATTAGGGGAGATTAGTCGCCCCAGCGACAAATCGGCTCTTCTTCGGGGCGACAATCTCCCCGAACTGCCTTCCCCCTGCCCTCCACCGGCTAAAATGAAAATCGCCTGCGGCAATGCACTCGCGGAGGTTGGATTTCCAAAGTTGCGACTTCAGAAAACAATGTGCCTCGTGTGCATTGCCGCAGGCGATTTTCATTTTAGCAGGTGGAGGGCAGGAGGAAGGCAGTTCGGGGAGATAGTCACCCCGAAGAAGAGGCGATTTGTAGCTGGGGCGACTAATCTCCCCGAATATGCTTGTGTGAACTGACCCTTACCGGGCCAGCGTTGGGGTGGGGTCAGGGGCAGGAAGTAGGTGGGACAGGAAGTAAGTGGGAGGATGGGGTTCGGAGTGCGCTGGGCCCCCCTAAAGGTTTTTCGTAGGGGTGCCCGGTGCACTATAGTTACATCACTGGTTAACATAAAGGTAAACAACACCTCTAAACATGTTTATTACATGTTGAATTATTATTATCTATAACAAAATGAACCCCCACCCCCTTTTGGAATGCTTGAGGTATCATTGTATGCTCTTTAACCAATCCGTAAGAGGAATAGAATCTGTGCAGGACAGTAGGAGTATTCTCACACAGAGATTGTGTTTTAACACAAAGATTGAAGCAAATATAAGGTTAGAGACTTGTATAGAAAGCACTCCATGCACACACAGAGGGGCAACACTAGCAGGCCCAGGGCCACCTGCACATCACTGCAAGCCATTCTACCTCTGTGACTGAGGACTCATCCCCAGTACTGGTGGTGGCTTTATGAACCATCCTCTGGGCTACCAACTTTTTCAGCCTCATATAATCATCCAACACCACTTTCAGCAGAGATCCCTGTGTGAGTTTAACAGCAAGGTTAATTCATTATGTTCATATAACCGTTGTGGGGTTTATCACTGCAAAACTCTATTGAGTTTGGTGCATTAAAATGACTGATGTATCCATATGAATAATGAGGTTGATCTTATGCAGCATTAAACAATGTCTTTCTTTGAAGTATGAACATTTTGGGAATTAGCTAATCTAGCAACAGGAACACCAAAAAATAAAGGTCTTTTAAAGTAATGAAACTATAATGTACTGTTGTGCTGCACTGGTACAACTGGTGTGTTTGTTTCAGTAACTTTACTATAGTTTATAAAATGTGAGTCTTAGCAATTGTATTGCATCACAATGATCATGGGAAAGATGAGTTATAGACCACGGACAGCTGTAATTTTTTTCAGTTTTTATAGTTTTCTGTTTAAAAGTATTGCAGCAGGTCTCTGAGAACCATTTTGCAGACCTGCACCCTCCCCACTGAATACAGAGCTGCTTAATTTAGCAACACTGTATAAGCGCTGTATTCATGTGGGGCAAAAGGGAAGAACCCCCCTCTTACCCATCCTTAACTTTCATATCATTCAGACACCAAGTTAGTGGGCACATGGCACATGGCAGGTTGTCTACAGATATATCCAATTAAAAACCAACCAACTTTATTGAGAGTTTTTAGGAAAATTTCCTACATTTAAGGGGTGATTTACTAAACTCCGAATATATCTCATATTTTATATATATATATATATATATATAAAAAAAAAAACGCAACTAAACTCCCAAGCACGCTTTAATTAATTGGTTCGGGGAAAAACCCGATAAAATGGAACGAAAAACCAAATATTCAGATTTTTTTGGACTTTTCTGTCATCTCGATTTTTGCCTGAAATCCCTGAATTTTCAGGATAAACTCAATATCTTCAAATTGAGACTCATGCTTTCCCATTGATTTATGCAAGACCTCGGCATGTCTGAAATGGCAGATTTTTGGGTTCAGGCTTTTTGCAGCATCGGGGTATAATCAATCTTAAAAAATCCAAGTTTTTTTTTTCACGAAAAATACTAGTTTTTGCCCCAAAAAGTACAACCAGATAAATTTGACCCCCTTATTTTTTTACTTTAAGGGGCAGATTTACATAGGGTCGAATATTGGGGGTTAATTAACCCTCGATATTCGACTGCCGAATGTAAATCCTTCGACTTTGAATATCGAAGGATTTAGAACATTTCCTACGATCGAACGATTGAAGGAATAATCGTTCGATCAAACAATTAAATACTTCGAATCGAACGATTCGAAGGATTTTAATCCATCGATCGAACGATTTTCCTTCGATCAGAAAATTGTTAGGAAGCCTATGGGGACCTTCCCCATAGGCTAACATTGGCCTCGGTAGGTTTTAGGTGGCGAAGTAGGGGGTCAAAGTATTTTTTAAAGAGACAGTACTTCAACTATCGAATGGTCGAATAGTCGAACGACTTTTAGTTTGAAACGTTCGATTCAAAGTCGTAGTCGAAGGTCGAAGTAGCCAAATTCTAAGTATTTTTTCTTCTATTCCTTCACTTGAGCTAAGTAAATGGGCCCCTTAGTCTTTGTATATGTTTTCTGCATGAAAATGGCTGGGTTAAGACATATTGTATTATGTAGTGAACATGGGTTATCTTTGTTCTATTGGACATTTCTAAGCACAAGTAAAATAATTCCAATATTTTAATCACCATTCCCCTTATGTTACCTTTATGGGTCCCTCACGCATAATCTGGCCCAGTTTAGCTATGTTGTCATACTCTTGTATTGCAGCTCTGAGGTAGCGATCATCTTCAGGTTTAGAGGCAGTTGGTTGACGGCCAAATGTACCCTAACAGGGGGAGAAGAACAATCACAGGAACCTTTTGAGCGCCTCTACTTTAAAGGACCATGTAATTAACTGACTACATTGACCTTAACTTACATGAGTTCTTGTTGGACTGTTCCAGAGGTCTGTGATATCACTCAGGTTCTCTGGTATATCATCTTCATGCTCTGCTTGTGCTGCTAACTCCATGTTTCTGCAGAATGGGTCCAGCCATACAGGATTTGCCCTATATCACGCACCATCATTATTACACAGACCATGAAATGAGTACAAATGTTATATTGTACCGAGCTCAAGCTTCAGTATAGTGATTTACTTGCTCAATATTCCAGCATTGTGATTAATAAATATTAAAAGTGCAATTTAAGAAGACAACTGTATTCATGATACAAAAAATGTGAACTGATAATCACTATTCTTTTCACTATTATTATTATTCTTGTGCGTTATGGAATATACTGGTTAATCCTAAATATTTATACATTTCACTTGAGACCCTTAAGAATGTTAGCTGTCCACAGAAAACAAAAGTACTCGTGTTGTATATATAAATCATCCTCCAGCTAATCCTTTATATAAACCATTCAGGGATTAGTAACAACAATTACAGGCACAATCCATATCCAGCAATCTTTTGCATAGCAGCTTGAGATAAAAGTTAAATATATTTAGTTAAACATCTGTGAAAACACTTATGAGAGAGTGCAAAGGTGGCACCAGCCTTACATCAAGCTGCACACTCAGATGCCCAGACACTTGGGATTATATTTATCAAAGAGTGAAGTTACAGATCACCACAGTCCTCTAGAGTGAAATTCCGCCTCTCTCCATACATTTTTATGGGATTTTGAAAGGCGTATTTATCAAATGGTGAACTTTCACTTTCATCCATTGATAAATACTCTTTTAAAAATCCCATAAAAAAATGGCTGTGGCAACCTCTAACTTTACTCTTTGATAAATATACCCCAAGGTCATTGAAGCTCACACCATCTCCATTTACATTTATTAATAGAACTTATTTTCAAGGAGAACTAAACCCTAAAAATGAAAAGGGCTAACATGCCATATTTTATATACTGAACTTATTGCACCAGCCTACAGTTTCAGCTTCTCAATAGCAGCAATGATCCAGGACTTCAAACTTGTCACAGGGGGTCACCATCTTGGAAAGTGTCTGTGACTCTCAAATGCTCAGTGGGCTCTGAGCAGCGGTTGAGAAGCTAAGCTTACGGGTCCTCAAAAAGTATCAAGCAGAAAATGAGGATGGCCTGTAATATAAGATGATGCTACAGGGCTAGTTATTCAATTCTGATGCTAGTTGTACTGATTTCTGATTAATAATCATCCTTATATTGTGACATTTATATTCTATGTGTACTGGAAATTGGGAGTGGGTTCTTTAAGCTCAGTAAGTGACAGCAGCACAGAGCATGTGCAGTGAATCAGTAGAAAAGAAGATGGGGACCTACTGGGGCATCTTTATGGGCACAGATCTTCCAAACCATAACGTACAATAACATCTTTGATTAAGCTTTAATTCTTCTTTAAGGCCAAAATGCAGCGTGTGTATGGGGTGACAAGCAAGTCTCACGAACAGGGTCGGACTGGCCTGGTGGGAAACCGGGAAAAAACACGGTGGGCCCGACCCATCATTGGCCCCCCGCCGGGTCAGACCCTCGATCGTGGTATTTAAAAAAAAAAAGCCAGAGCGCCACGCCATTTGCGCATTAGCGCCACCGCCGCAGCGTCTGCACATGCACGCCGGCGTGGAACACAAGGAAGGGAGTGCACAGCACGGTGCGGCGCAGCAAGGGGGCGGGGGCCCTGGACAGCAGTCTTGGTGGGCCCCCAGGCCCCCCAGTCCGACACTGCTCACGAATGTCACTGAGTACATAGGGCAGTAGAGGGTCAAGTCAGTGTTGTTGTTTTTTTCCCCAGCAGAGACACAATGCTGTGTGTGACATTATGCAGAGTGAAATGTAAGCAGTAATGCCCTGGGGGCATCTGTAACAGCCTATATGTGGCAATTCCACTCCTTGAGATAGTGGCCCTAGACTAGAGAACTTGGGCTGAAGCTGGCCATAATAACTTTAAGGCAGGTATAAAAACCTGTTAGGGAATGGACTGTATCAGCTTGTTGATCTGCCCTCTCTCAAATACGCCCATCTTTAAGCTGGGGACACACTGTCCAAAATCAGCCTGTTGAAATCCACAGGCCCCTACTGCAAGCAGTATCCTCCGGCTTCTGCTTGTTCATGTTCCTAACCCTTGTATCAGCTCACGTCAAAGCAGACACAAGTGTTCTGGATACTAAAGGAGAAGGAGGATACTGCTTACGGTAAGGGGTTTGAAATAAAACTGCTGATTTCAGCAGGGTGATTTCGGCCCTGTGTGGCCCTAGCCTAAAACTATTTTCCTTGTAGTTGTACAACAGTAGCCACTTACCCTTCAAAGGAATATTTATTTGTGTTGGGCATGTCAAGAATGTCCATGAATCCTCTGTTTCCTGCAAAACAGTCATAGAGATAACACTTATACAGTTCTGCTGACATTTTACTGTCATTGTTAGCGTAAAGAGGTTGTTCACCTTCAAACACTTTTTCCAGTTCAGTTGGTTTCAGATTGTTCAGCAGAAATAAAGACTTTTCCAATGACTTTCTATTTTTTATTTCTGATTGTTTTTCTAATATTGAAGTGTAAAGTTTCATTGTTCACCTTCTAAAGCAGCTGACCCTTTTACTGTTCAAAATTGATACATTTAATTGATAATAGTTACATGAATCAAAGTGTCAAACCAAATGAGTTCTCCAGTTCGACAACAAAGAAGGTTCTCTCCAACCCCCCCCCCAAAAAAAACATAATTTCCAGAAGGATGTGGCCGATCTTACCTCAAAAAAAAAGGAATATGGAGAAAAAGCAATAATGGTGCAGCATTCTTGGATGTATTTACACCTCAAACTCAAAATTGCAATCACACATTATCAGTGAATGCCAAAATACCAAGAAAGTTAGTGTGAGTGAAAATTCTCATACATACTTAAAACACCATCAGGTATAGTGCTTATGTGCTAATTAGAAGAGAGATTTTAAAAGGTAGTGGTATACTCACACAGTTTTAGTCACCATTTTCAATAGTTGATCATACTCACAAACGTTCAAAAAAGAACTTGCAGAATTAGATTATCCTCTCAGTGAATAAGAGTGGCATGTGCGGAAAACGTTTAAAACAGCTTTAATATAAATATATTGCACTTACAAAATTTCTCTTTAAAAATACCTTTAAAATAACGCGCTGCGTCCTTTCTCCTGCAGATCCAATCTTTTGAAAGACCTCGATATTTCTCCAGCGCTTTTTCTCCTATGCGCAAAAAGTTCAGTTTCTGTATCTTTGAGATTTCCCTGGTGTTCTTTTGGATCGTTCGCTCGGATAGGAGAACATATTAACAATATAAAAAATGGTTTTAATAACCATCTTGTGTCCAAGCAATTTGCTGAAAAACACAACAAATCAGTAATAGGGCTAAAATGGTGCGGTATAGAAAAAGTTAACCTACAGTACGGTTCAGCGAGAAAGTTGGTGGATACACAAACTCAAGTCCCTATCTCCAGATGGATTAAATGTGGATTTGAATCTGCCGGCTTTTCTGATGTAATATATTTGAGTATTTTTATTTATGATTTCAGGGGTTAATATATATCCACTATGACGAAAGAATGTGATTTTTAGGAGTTATGTTTCCTGAAAAATAAATGTACCCCATTGGAGAGAAAAGTATAGGTATTGAGAGTCCATCTGGGAAGCTATGTCTTATTTTTATACTGCTAAGATGTAACTTGTGTGCTCTAGGATAATAAGTAAAATATTTGGGAAACAAACATTTTTTGGTAAAGTTTGGACGTTTTTTGGTAAAGTTTGGACATTTTTTGAACATGTGGACATTTAAGAGTGGACAGAGAGAAAAAACCACCATCGCTCTATGAGGAAGCCTTTTCGGCGAAACGCATCAGAGGTGACAATAGTGGACATAACCACGCACATGCGCACAAGGACTGAAAGAACACCGGGGAAATCTCAGATACAGAAACTGAACTTTTTGCGCATAGGCGAAAAATCGCTGGAGAAATCTCGAGGTCTTTCAAAAAATTGGTCCGCAGGAGAAAAGACGCAGCTTGTCGTTTTAAAGACGTTTTTAAAGAGAAATTTTGTAGGTGCAACATATTTATATTAAAGCTGTTTTAAACGTTTTCCGCATATGCCACTCTTATTTATGTCCATAAGGGAGGACCTGAACGTTTGTGAGTATGATCAACTATTGAAACCGGTGATTAAAACTTGTGGGTATACCACTACCTTTTAAAATTTCTCTTCTAATTAGCACATAAGCACTTGATGGTGTTTCAAGTATGTATGAGAATTTTCACTCACACTAACTTTCTTGGTATTTTGGCATTCACTGATAATGTGTGATTGCAATCACGTTTGAGGTGTAAATACTTTCAAGAACGCTGCACTATTATTGCTTTTTCTCCATATTCCTTTTTTTTTAGATACGATCGGCCACATCCTTCTGGAAATTACATTGTTATCTTTGTTCCTGCTGAGCAGAATCCCTGAGTATTATTAAAGGCAGCTGTTAGAATTGATACAATAGTAACAACATAACTGAAAAAAAGAGTTTAGAACGTGAACAACCCCTTTAAAAAGTAATTGTGACACCTTGTTCATTTTTAAATCAGTGGTGGGTGGACAGAGGGAGAATAAAGATAAATAATAGGATTTCCCAAAAAATCAAAAACAAAGCAAATTAAAAGTACAAAATCATTAATTAGGACACAAAAAGATGGCCTATTGGGGCACTATCTCATAGGCTAATGGCACACCACTGTCCAATCAGGAGACACATCAACCAATCAAAAAACACAATCATTGAACCAATCACATTCGTAAAAATGCTGTAATGCAAACTGGCAAGAAACACCTCTTTCAATGTGTAGGATACCAAGTAAGTGGATTATATATATATATATATATATATATATATATATATATATATATATATATATACAGAGAAAGGGGGAAAAAAGTTGATCAAGAGAAACAAATTATACAAAGTGAATAAAAACAAGTTAATAACCAAAGAGGGTTGTTTAAACTGATGAACATAAACATTCATGAACATATTCACAATATGTGAAAGGATTGACATTATAAGTATACAGACTGTAAACTGGTTTGGATGCAACTTATATTCATGAGGATATTTACTGTATATATCTAGGTATCAGCAAAAAGGCATACACAAGTTGGTAACTTTTTTTGTTACAGCTCTACCAATAAACTGGTAATATATTGAAATAATATGGGGACCAAAATTAGGAATACAGATACCATGGTGACAAAAAAATTAAAGAACTTGTTTGGAATACTATATTGCATGGTGTCAGAAGTCATATAAATAAACATTTTAAGTCAAAGTCACCATTGAGACCTAGGGGTTTTCTTTTTTGAAGATAAAAGGTCCATTTTCTTTCTAGTCAAAGTAGTCTAAAGGTGGCCATAGATGCACTGATAATATTGTATTGTATTCAGTGTGTGTGTATAGTGGGAGACGAGCCGACCGATATCGGCAGAAGACCTGGATATCGGTCGACTCATTGATTGGACTGGAAAATTTTGATTGGGTGCCTTTGAAGGCACCAAAACTTAGGCCATTGTTAGTGCTGAATCGTCATATACAGGTAGAATTCTATTGTTTATACCTGTATATCTGATGAGTCAGCTCTACACGTGTGTATTGAAATGAATGATATTCCTTTAAAGATCTTTTCCAGGAAAGATCATAATTGTAGCATGTATGACCACCTTTAGAGTGGTGTCCCCTTTCCTAATTCCACTCGTGGAGTCCCCTTCCCTAATTCCACTCACTACTATTACTACGAAAGTTTTGTAACGTCACTTCCACCGCAAGACTTAGGGGCAGATTTATCAAGGGTCGAATTTCGAAGTACAAAAAACTTCGAAATTCGACCATCGAATTCAACGTTTTTTCAACAAATTTGGCTGTCGAATAAAATCGAACGATTTTATCGATCGATCGAAGGATTTTTATTCAACCTCTAAAGACTTAAAACATAGTTTTAATAAGGTCCCCATAGGCTAACATAGTACTTCGGCAGGTTTAATTTGGCGAAGTATTGAAGTCGAAGTTTTTCTAAAGAGACAGTACTTAGATTATCGAATGGTCAAATATTCGAACGATTTTTACTTCGAACCAAAGTAAATTCAAAGTCATAGTATCCTATTCGATGGTTGAAAAAAATTACTTTGAATTTCGAATTTTCTTACTTCGAAAATTCCCTCGAATTCACTTCGACCCTTAGTAAATCTGCCCCTAAGTGGTTATTTACTAAACTCTGTTCTGGATTTTTGCCATTTAAACACCTTTTTAGGTTTTCCTACCTTTTAAAGGTTAATGTAATGAATGCATTCTGTGTTGTAGTGCATTATATTGTCTGTTACTATTATGCTTAATCTCATTTTATGGGTAAGCGGTCTATGAGCTGGAGACTAACAACTACTTAAAGGCGAAGGAAAGCTACCGAAGCAGTTTATTACCAATATATTAGCCACAATAATGCCAGCTATATCACTATATTTATTCTGTAGAATGCTTTACCATACCTGAGTAAACAGCTCTTAGAAGCTCTATGTTTGTTTAGGATATCAGCTGCAATATTAGCTTGGTGTGACATCACTTCCTGCCTGAGTCTCTCCCTGCTCTCTGGGCTCAGATTACAGCAGGGAGGGGAGGGGGAAAATGGAGGGGGAGAGAGGAGCAAACTGAGCTTGCTCAAGCCCTAGCCCTGGAAGTTTATGCTGAAATCATGAAGTCTGATACAGAAGTCCATGTATACACAATAGAAGAAAAGAATTGCTGTGTTTGGTTTGACAGAGGACTCAGATCATCATTACATTGAGGGTTTACTGGTGTATTTATATACTGTAGACCTGATAAAGCTTAATTAATTTTAGCCTTTCCTTCTCCTTTAAGGAAGCATCGCTCTCTCAGTTTTGATTATTAATCAATGTTATGTAGAAGACATGAGGCATATGAAACCTTCTCTTCTGAGGAGCTTTTTGTACTATGGAGTGTCTCTTAGTTCCCTGTGCTTCTATCAAGTGAAACATGCATGATTGTGTAAGTGAACTTTACAACACATTCTTTAAGGGAATCATAAATAAAAAAGAGAACTTACCAGTGGAACCAGCTACTACTGCTTTCAGTTTTCGCTTGTGTCTGCAAAATATAATTCTGTTTTGTAAGTGAAACAGGAACTGCGCTCTCAGTGGAGTAGAACTGATACTTGCTAATAATGCTTAGTGGTTAAAATATATGCAACATTTCCACTAAGTACAAGCATGTAATATTGCATCCAATTTGCTCAGATTTAAGCCATTATTCAGTAACATGTACGCTGTATACACCTAAACCTGGCACCAGCTACAAGCATTTTTCATACATTGTGGTCAGTTTCTGACTTGACTTGACGTTTTCCCCTCCAAAATGATTTGAGCATTCCAAGTCTAAAGAACAGACCCTGCAACTGCAGTAGGGTCGGTCCAATATTCAATATATTTGAATGAGTATGGGATCACCACCCAAAGCCGCTTTCAGTTTTTAGTGAAAGAAAATGTCATTCTAAACAACTTTTCAATTTACATGTATGTATGATTTGGCACTTTATGCCACCCGGAGGTTGCCTAATTGATTACGTCCCCCTCGCTTACCTTTTTAGCATCTGAGCTGGTCGAGGAGTTCTGCATCACTGTTGCAGAGAGTGCCACAGCTGATTTAAAAATCATCATTTGAAGATTAGGATCTTATTTATCAAAATCAAAATTTCTTTGATTTTTTTTCAACTAGAATCCACAATTTGACCATATTTTTTATTACAAAAGCACAAATTAATTTGATCGGTTGAAAACTCGATAAAATCAGGCGAAAATCCAAATCCTGCTTTTATCTGAGGTTTTTCTTGCCTTTTCTCTGAGAAGCCAGAATTTTTTGGATTTTTGCCCAAAATAGTCGGATTTTTGGGCTAATTCCGGCGCAGACCACAGAAAATTAGGATAGGGACCTCTACCATTGACTTACATACAAACTCGGCAGGTCTGAGATCGAGGATTCGGATGTTTGCAGTTTGAATTTTTTTTTTCCCCATTAAAAATTCAAATTTTATAGTAAAAAAACTCAAATGTTTCGAGTTTTTAGCATTCAGACTTTTATAAATAATCCCCTAAATATTACCAGGAGTTTTTGCTGCCCCTGGTAACTTGCTGATCACTGCCTCTTGCAGAGAGTTTCTCAAATTGCCTCAAGGCAGCAGCGTCCCTGGTACTTATGACTTTAAAGTTAGTGTTAGGGCAGGGCCATACAAAGCTACTGGGGGAGATTAGTCGCCGAGCAACAAACCGCATCTTCTTTGGGCGACTCATCTCCCCGAACTGCCACCCCGCTGGCTAGAATCTAAATCGCTCAGCCCCGGATTTCATTTCTGGGCGCCCCTAGGCCGCGCGGTCCGACCAGGCGGCCGCGCGGTCCTAGCGCCTGCCTTCCCAGCGCGCCGGCGAAAAAACCCCGGCGCAGCTGGTGTAGTTGAACGGGGATGCGAACGTCCCCATAATGCGGCTGGGCGGCATGCCGCCCCTATTTTTTTGCCGCCCTAGGCCCGGGCCTGAAATCGCTGGCGGGATGACACTCGGAGCAGTTTGCTTTCCGAAGTTTCCTTTCCCAGCGTGGAGGCAGTTCTGGGAGATTAGTCTCCCAAAGAAGAAGCGATTTGTCGCTGGGCAACTAATCTCCCCCAGTAGCTTTGTGTGCCCCTGCCTTAAATGTAATTACTATTGCAATATCTGCCTGGCAGCTTTTATTCTCTGCATTACTAAAACATGCCAGCTAATTAACAGGCCAGGTTTCAAAAGTCAAAAGCATAGGACAGAAAGAGAGAAACAGATAAAATGCTTTCAATTGCAATAAAGGGGTCATTAACCTAAAAAAACATTTTTTTTTGTGTAGTGTAAGAATTATATTTTTTGCAAAATATTATTCTTAGCAGCTTTTCAACATACATCAGTTGGTTGAAAAGTTACTTGTGAATGTAATTTAGAGGCCCATTTATCGGTCCAAATTTATCTCAATATTTTGTGAAAAAAACTCGCAAATCCTGGGTTTTTTCTCTTTATTTATTAATGCACTTTTCAGAAAATTTTGTTTGTGCGAAAAAACTTGAAAAAATCATGAAAAAAACAAAGTGTAAGAATTTATTGGATTTTCCATCCGAAAAGATTTTTCCCGATTTTTGGTGGAAAACCACTAAATCTTCGGATTATTGCACGAAACCCAGTGCAGATCAAAAAATCTTTGGGACTTCTCCCATTGACTTATTTGCAACCTCAGCAGGTCTGAGATGCTGGATTTTTTGATTCCGACTTTTTCCATCCTCGGGGAATAATAAATCCAGAAAATTCGTGTTTTTTTCCACTAAAAATTTGAGTTTCATACTAAAAAAATACAAATGTTTTGGGTTTGCTGCATTCGAATTTTGGTAAATAACGCCCTTACTGTTGAAAGCAATCTATGCCTGTTCTTTTCTGTCCTTTGGGTATAAATCTATCATTTGGCTTGCAAAATTGTTTCAGGAGTCAGAGCCAGGAGTGCACAGAATGTAAACAAACAGACGAATACTGTTTTCAGTAGACATCACAAATATCTTTAAAGTCATTGCAAAAAAATTATTGTACATTGGAAAGTTTCATAGCTTCTTTCACTATGAAACATTTAATTACATTTATAAATAATTATAAACCAATTAAAATGTGTAACTAATGTATATTGAAAATTTAATGCGTATCTCATCACGTGTTGCTTTATTTACAGTAAACAATGTAGGCCTCTACTTACACAGTGCGATAGTACCAGTTCATGAAGATGAAGAGCATGGCAGCCAAGAAGAGGAGAATAGCCAAAATGATAATTGCCATCTGTAATAATAGAATTGAGAAGCACATTTGAGAGTTTTGACCAAAAAAAATCAGAAATTCTAATTCTCAATTCGACTCTTAATTAATCTCATCTAGAAAACCTTAATAAGCATTTTCAGGCTGAAATCTGTTTATAATTAACATTGCACAATGCCATGGTACGTGAAACTACTCAGCAGCCCACTGTGACAAAGGATGAAAGGTTTCAGTCTGCCAGTTGTTTACCCCCAAATCACATGTCTGCCCTTTTGACCAATGAGACTGCACCATTGCATAGCATCAAAGAACTATTCATCAACACATTGTTCTAAACATGAAAACATAAACCTAGGTGGTTTTCACAGTTGCTGAAATTGGTTATGCAATCCAAGAAAAATTCCATCATTTTAAAACGATGCAGCATCAGAATTCTCAAGCAATATTGGGTAGCTGAGATAGTACAGGCATGGGGCCAATTATCCAGAATGCTAGGAACCTGGTACTTTCCGGATAATGGATCTTTCTTCATGTAAACATTAAATAAACCCAATAGGCTGGTTTGATTCATTATATCTTAGTTAAGATCAAGTACAAGCTACTGTTTTATGGACTCCATATGTTTACTGGGTATATGGGAGATGGCTAGCGATGGGCAAATCTGTGCCGTTCATAATACGCGAAACGGCAAAAAAATCATGAAACGCATTGATGTCAAATAATTTAGAATGACGCGCATCAATTTTTCTGTGCATGACAATTTTTCTGTTCGCCAATTTTTTTTGATGCGGTGGATTTTTCACTGGCAAATGGCAATAATTTTCTTAGTAAATTATTTGCTTGCAGCGAAATGTGGAAACTCGCCACAAATTTGTGTCTGGCGAATTTATTTGTCCATCAGCAGAGGAGCTTTCTGGATAACTGATAAGGATCCTATATCTGTACATTTTACCATGTATAGTTTGTAATACAGACACAAATATGATATTATTTTTGGTTTATTTATGTTTAAATCATTTTTTAGTAGGCTTAAGGTATGGAGATCCATGAAAAGATTCCGTATATGGAAAACCCTAGGTCCTAAGCATTCTGGATAGCAGGTGCCATACATACCTATTATATAATTATACCATATATATATATCATTATTAATAGATTTGATGTAGATTCAGGGCTAAATAAAATGACTGCAATTCTTGAGCAGAATTGTGAATTATTATTATTTCCAAGCCACACAGAAATTTCATCAAGCAGTGTGACTTGACTTTACCTGTAAGGCAGAAAGGTCTTCAGGTGCTTGGGCTGTGGTAGCAGGTTGGACATCCATGACATTATAATTTCGGAAGAGATTTCGTAACTGTTCTTTATTTTCATCAATCATCTGAATAACTCTAATAAAAAAAGACATTCTCTTTTACAAATTGTCAAACTTCCCTTTAACTAAAAAACTAACTTTTTAGACAGGCAGGTTAAAGAAAAAATCTAATGGATCTTCTATCATTAATTATGTCTCTGTAATCCTAGGATCTCTGCAGCCATGGGTCTGCTTCCTCTATAGTGATACCCGTGAACTGTGCCTATTCACTTCTTAAGCACATTGCCCTCTGAAAAAACATTATATTCTGCCAGGTTCCTTGATCTTTCACGATTTATGATGTAGGACAAATAAAGCACATTCTAGTTGTTTTTACATTACTAAGATTGTAATGAAGAACTAAATGCAGAATAAATTGAATAAGCTGGGGCATATGGAGAAGTGTCATTATATTTGAGTTCCTCTTTTATTTGAAGTTATTTTATGTTGCATATCAAATATATATATATATATATATATATATATATATATATATATATATATATATATATATATATATATATATACTGTACATCTGATATAAAAGATTGGTAACATAATAAACTCAATGCTTTGATATAGTATGTAAACATCAACAGCTGGTGCTCTGTAACAATCAATGCCCACCTGCCCTAGCAAATACTCTACATTTACATATCTAAAATAAAAACACAACTGAAAATAATATTAAAACACTGATTTGTAATAGTTTCCATTGTCTAAATCTCTTATTCAGCCATAATAAATTACGTTTTATGGTTAAACAAACACTATATCTAATTCCAAGCTCAAATGGAAGGCCAGTATACACTTGGGTTAATGGAACACAAAAATCTTTGAAACCTACGGGAAGCAACAAGTTTCAGCAGATATGGGTTTGATGCTACTGTTCTTCCTGAAAAGTGAGGACTGATGAGGAGCCAAACACTAGTGAGTCTAGTACAGGGCTGTCAACTGGTGGCCCGCAGGTCACATGCTGCAAATGACCCCCCCTTGTGTGACCCCCACATGAAAGTCTGCCTGCTGTGTCTGTTTACCATGTGTGATCTTTAAAAGGTATGTAGCACAGTATGAACTGTCCATTTGAGAGTCCTGATGTCCTGAGGTTTCCCTGTCTCCTGCTCTGCCTTCCCTATGCTTCTTGTGTGTGTCATTCTCTGCTTGCCCAGTGCTACCTGCCTTTTCAAAAATTTAGTATTTTGTAAACATAGATCATTCTAAGACCCCTAAATGATGATTTTTAGCTGAAGAGAAAGGCAGGCCCAGATTTGTGGCTAGGCCTAGGCAGCAAGATTTTAGGGGTTGCATGATGCCCAGCAGCATTCCAAGGAGTGCTCAGGTGCATGCACGCTCATGCGCAGGAGGGGGAGGTGCCAAGGTGTGCAGGCATTAAAGGAGAAGGAAAGCTCCAAGACAGTTTATTGCCAATAGAATAGCCACAATAGTGCAAGCTAGAACGCTATATTTATTCTGCAGAATGCTTTACCATACCTGAGTAAACAGCTCTAGACACTGTCTCTGTTTGTTTAGGATAGAAGCTGCCATATATGCTTGGTGTGACATCACTTCCTGCCTGAGTCTCTCCCTGCTTACTAACAGCTCTGAGCTCAGATTACAGTAGGGATGGGAGGAGGGAGGGGGAGAGGAGCAAACTGAGCATGCTCAAGGCCGTGCCCTGGAGGTTTAAGCTGAAAACAGGAAGTCTGATACAGAAGCCCATGTGTACACAATAAAAGCAAAGAAATGTGGTGTTTCTTTTGACAGAGGACTCAGAGCAGCATTACTTTGAGGGTTTACTGGTGTATTTATATAGACCTTTCTGATAAAGCTTACTTAATTTTAGCCTTTCCTTCTCCTTTAAGACCCTGCTGCCTAGGGGCACCCAAGACAGAAATCTGGGCCTGGAGAAAGGTGCCCATGCCATGAAATACAAATGATAGAACACTGATCTTATGAACTGGATACTTAGGTTACCATATGTCATAACTGGTCACAGTGCATTACACGTTAGCAAGAAGGAAACCGGCACTCAGGACTCAATGCAAGCGGGCAAAGCTGTGCGTGTTTATTGCAACGTTACGTTTCGGGGGCGTGCCCCTTCGTCAGACCGGACCAGCTTGTATCTGAGAGGCCAGGGAGTGCTGGTGGGTTTTGGAAATTGCACAGTGCATTACACACATGCACATAATAATGAAACCAGAATTCATCCACCTCCTCTTGTATTATATATATGGCTACATACAATCAGATAATAGCTGCCAATTTCCCGTTAGCTTTACTTAGAAACAACCAATGACTAGTGTACAACAACTCAATAGACTGAATTACCCCCCCCCCATACAGGAGTTATTAGGCCTTGTGTTGGCCAGTTATTCACCATGTGTGCAGCCAAAATTGGCAATGATCCACAGAACAGGCATATCTACTTATTCCTGTCTAGACACATAAACATCCTGATTACTGCAGCACCCAGTCAATATACAAGTCACTATTAAATCGCCAGCTGCAATGTAGGCAACATTACATCTACTTACCGCTCAACATCCAAAATTCTGTTAGTGTCACGGTTCACCACATGGATTAGCATATCTGTTTGTGCAAAGTTCACCCTGCCTTTCTTGTCAACATGGAACTGAAAGAAAAGTAGTACATACAGTTAGTAGATAGTAGGATCATTTATCTGGAAACTCATCCATAAAGCACTGAATTACAGGAAGCCCATATCCCTAGAGCCCATTATAAATAAATAATTAAAATTTTTCCCTTTCCCCTTTTCTCTGTAATAATAAAACAGTACATTGTACTTGATGATTGTAACTATGCTGCTTGAGTTTGCATTGATGGCAAAACAATCCTATTGGGATTAGTAATGTTTAAATATTTTTTAAAGGGGATCTATCGCATAAATTAAATTTTAATATAAGCTTCATCTCACTCACACTTTCTAAATACAATCAATTACAATTTCTGTACAGTTTAAGAAAAAATCAAGTTACTTTTCAGTATATCACTCTCCACAACCTGTCACTCTTTATGCTCTATTCATGCTGAGGTCTGGGTTAGAATTTGATTGACAGGTAGGAAAGTAGAAAGTGTTTATTTCAGCAAATGAAGCTTATATTAAATTTTATTTATTGCGATAAATCCCCTTTAAGCAGAAGTAATCTGTGATCCAAATTATGGAAAGATTCCTTACCTGGAAAACCCCGAACCCTGAGCATTCTGGATAATATATCCTACACCTGTACTATGATGTAAGCAATAGCCATGTTTACCTACATAAGATGTGACACCAGTGCAACCAAAAAATGTGTTTCCCAGAAAATTATGCATGTAGTTTTGCACCTACATATCATGCTATGTAAAAGAATTAACACCAGAAAAATGGTTTAAAAAGTTGTGTAAAATAAATGGCAAATTTATCAAGGTGTATGTTTTACTTTCTGCTCCATTAGTAACCATTATTTTACACCTCTTCAGACCTAGCATAATCAATAAAAGTCAAAGCAGCATGTAAGTTCCAGCGGGAAAAAATGTGTCAAAAACTGCAATGCATAAATGCCAGATTTTGCCATAATATTCCCAAACATAATTTTTACACATGATCCCTGAAAATCAATAGAGAGCTTACTAAATATACTGTTTTGTACACACTGATGTTTGGCGATGTGTTGTGTATTTTGTTGCCATTTTGTAAGTTTTTTGCAAGTAATTACACACAAGTACAGTACAATTATAGTGTACATATTATAAAATGACATTACAGGCATTGCACTAATGCACCAATGTAAACAAACAATTGTTTATGTGGATACCTGCACATCGTCAGTGTTCACTATGGCTCCCGTGATATTGGATAACAGGCGTATGAACTCCTCCTCAAACCCGCGAACCCTGTCTGGAATCTCATTAATAACAATTTTAAGCCGCTGGTCATCCCTTAAAATATAGATTCCAACAACAGCAGTGTCACTGTGTCCGACCAGATCAACTGCCATAATGTCTACAATAAAATAGCCAGGGCTATAAGCTGTAAACAGGTCAAATGTCCGAATGATTCCAGTGGTGTTTTCTGTAAGGGATAATCAAGAGCATCAATTTATCTGTTGACAAAATGTATTTGTAAAAAAATTCCATCACTAATTTTCAAGAAAAAGAGTCAACATTGGTATATGTAACTGCATCTAGTTCCATTACATCTGTGAATTATATGCCACTTCTACACTCTCTGCCTTGCTAAAGATATAGACATTTGCTACAAGTCACACAGACTACAAAAATCTTAAGTATTTTGTCCCTACAGAAAACAGTTAAAGTGGTAGTAGGCAGTGGTGTAACTAGATGTTACTGTGGCCAACAGCAAATTCACATTGGTAAGTTGACATCCCATATAGTAGCCCATGTGATGTGACTGTAACCTGCCAATTTATCATCATGAGCAGCCATTTGCTTTGGCTGCTGTTTAACTCTCTGTGGCCAGTGAGGTTAAAAAAGCTAGGGACATGACCAAGAGGTTCCCTTACCAACAGGTTTAAAGTGATCAGTTCAAGACTCCCAATGACATTGTTGACAGCAGCTACAAAGAAATTGTTATTCTTAAACTGGTTATCTGTATCTACACCTTCAATAAAGGATATCTTGTCCCTCTTAAATCACTTATGCTGGCAAGAAGCGATAAGGATTAAGACTGCTGACCCTCACCTTAAACAAGATTTCATTAATAATTGGTCTTTGTATTGGGACTTTTTTGACTCTACTAACAAACTCCGTTCACTTGGACTGCTACATTTATAATTGTAGATTGTAACTCATTTTAAAATGTTTATTTACATTTGTGATGTGTTTGTAGTCACTTATATGTTCCAGCATATCCTTAATATTGTCCTTCTTGTTCAACTTTCAAGATTAGCTGAGCATTATTAGGTTAATATGTTTTGTTTTACTTTTGTTTTCTTACTTAGCTCTAATAACAGCTTAGGTGTATACTACATCATCAAATTCTTCTAAGACACCTAACTCTCTAAGCTGTATAAGTTTGTGTTATAGTCCTTCAATGGACCATGTTATATCTTGCTTGTTTTTGTAAAACCCAATAAAACTTTAAAAAAAAAAAAGACTCCCAATGAGCTAGGCTGCTTGGGTCTGTAATTAAATTTGTGGCCCGCAATGACAAATCTCACTATGTGCAATTACCCTTACAGTTTGCTTTACAGGCTCATAAAACTTAGCCAATACTAAAGGGCCCATTTACTAAAATAAAAAATTTCACCTATATTTGTAAAAAGCTCTAAAAATTCAAAATTTATTGAGTGAAAAAACCACGAAAACCTCAAATGCCAAAATTTGACAAGTAAAAGTTTTGAGGCGCTACTGAAGTCAATTGGAGCTGCACTGATCTTATTGGACCACTTTTAATCAATTCAGACTTTTACAGGTTTTCAGATTTTTTTTCCTCCACCCTCCAGATTTTTGAGGGTTTTGTCATTTAAGCACATGGTTCGGCACCTTTTATTCGTTCACACTTTTGATACTCGGATCTTTTAATAAATTCAATGAAATTGTGGTTTTAAGGTTTGTGAGTTTAGTTGTGGTTTCAAAAACCTCTAAAATAACTAAAATACGACCATTAATAAATTAGCCTCCACGAATAGAGAAGGCTCGACTAGAGAAGT